>OZ038494.1:56114231-56119205 GCA_964036315.1 Acanthosepion esculentum
GCTCAATACAGAGTAGATCAAATATAATTATTTATTCGAAAATTATAAGATAAATCTATATCTATAAATGACATTCTGTTAGTGTGTCTGTGTGTTTGTCAACTTGTTACCTCATCCTGAGCATATCGTTCGTTCGATTGACATGGAAATTCACACACTGATCGGAAATCTACGGCATTCATACTTGCCGTCTTCGGATATTTCGATTGTTCCTCGGATTTTGGAAAAATCGATAAAACCGATACGGGGTCGAATATTGATTCGAAAAAAATTCATCAGTTATTCAGTGGTAGTTTTCACAAATTACAAGTGATATCCACCAAACTCTCGGTGGGCAATGTCCTTACTTATAGTTTTGAGGTGTTATTCTTTGTTTTTAAAAATTGATATCAGTTATCGGAAAAAATCGATAAAATCGATCACTTTGGAACATCCGATTCAAATCCAATGTAGCTGATTTTTCACGAAAATCATGTTGAGCATTAGTTTTATCAACAGTTATTAGTTTCTGACCTTTTTCTTCAATGTCGGTATCAATTATCGGAAAAAAACGATAACATCATGCTAATTTTAACTTCCAATACAAATCCAGTTAAGCTGATTTTTGGCCATATTTTTCGCAAATTACGGTGAGCATTGTTTTTATCAACAGTTAGGAGGTGCTGACATTCATTTTCAATATCGATATGAATTACTAGAAAAATCGATCACTTTGGGACATGCGATTCCAGTCTAGTTGATTTTTGGCTATATTTTTCGCAAATGGCGAAGAATTTTCAGCAAAATTCCCGTTGAGCATAGTATTTACCGACAGTATTGAGGTGCTGACTTTCGTTTTCAATATCGGTTTCAATAATCGGATAAAAATCGATGAAATCATACCCCTTTTGAATTCCCATCCAAATCGAGTTTACTTGAATTTGGCGATGTTTTTCACAACTTGCTTGGGATTTTGATTAACTTTATCGGCTTTAGTCGTGACAATTA
Source organism: Acanthosepion esculentum (assembly GCA_964036315.1). Lineage (NCBI taxonomy): Eukaryota > Metazoa > Mollusca > Cephalopoda > Sepiida > Sepiidae > Acanthosepion > Acanthosepion esculentum. The sequence continues at coordinate 56,115,219 of OZ038494.1, forward strand.
AAATCTTATGCCATGTGAGGTCCTTTGTCACCAAGTAATACCTGAGGGAAGTCGATACAATCATGTCTTCATCGGAATTTGTGAATACACCAATCAAACGTATGTTCAACTGAGACTTCTACACTACAGTCTCTACAGCTGATTGTTATTCACACACGCGTGACCATGCTTCAAATAGTGGTATGTCATTGGCTGAGTGCATTACGCGGTCTCTGATTGGTGTTCGAGACCCTAGGGCGCTCGCTGATTGGCACAACCGATTGGCCAGTAATACTTCGCATTTGAACCTGCTGTGCACAGCTGTGAGACGAAGGTATAACTTCTGCTCCTCTTACGCCGCCATCCGGTTGATACGATAGGCTCCTTCAACTGATCATTTCTCCTGCCGCAAGTTGTTTCTTACGTTTTTGTTTTCCGTTTGTCTGTTTAACTACATTTTTCCAACTACCATAAACAATTTATTCTGCTCTTTTATTTAAATACCTGCCTTCCCAATTCTGGCTCACGCTTTGCGATATTAAGTTAGATTTTGTACTCCTGCAATTGAGCAGCCCTAATCAACCACTACTAGCATCACTTTTCCCCATGCCGCCAAAAAGTAGGGTACGTCTTAGCCTTCGGTCTGCAAGAGCGCCCGCTATGAGGGCAAGAAGAGCCTGCGAATCCCAGGAGCAGACTAAATACGAATATCACAGGTAGCTCATCGCAGCGCCCTCACGCAGGCCTCGCAGTCACAAGAGGAGCGTGCCACCTGCTTGGCTGGGAAAGCTGCCTGCACGACTTCGTTGCGATCAAGGCTCAAGAATGCACAACGGTCGAGAATGAATGCACAGGCTACAGCAACCGCCTCTGCATCTCGGGCTTCCGAGACTCATCATCAAAGTCTTCTTCGTAACGTAAGAAAACGCTGCTGCCATTGCGAAATCAAGGGGAATAAAGACACTTGAGCGCAGGCGCGCCCGTCAATCCAGGGACGCTGCTGCAACAGCGAGCGCTATGGCTGCTGAGACACCGCTCCGTAGGTCTGTTCGAAATGCTGCCACCACTGCTAGATCGAGGGCAGCTGAAACATTTGACCGCAGGCACGCCCGTCAATCCAGGGTCGCTGCTGCAACAGCTAGGTCGAGGGAGTCCGAGACAGAACTGCAGCGGGCAACCCACAATGCCCGCAACGCTGCAGCGACTTCTGCTGTCAGAAACTCTGAGGTCCCACAGACAAGGGCAAACAGACTTTCAAGGGCTGCTACAAACATGGCCGTTGTGCGCTTATCTCAAACTCCCCAAGCTCGCCGCATATGCCTCGACGGCGACATTCAGCGCCTTGCGGCCGCCTGTGTTTCTACCTGTCCCGGTACATCTTTTTGGTCTTTCTTGACTTTCAATTACGACCCCGGCATTAACTTAACTACGCGTGACGACATCAATGTAGGGTACATGACCTGCGTTTGCCAATTCTGTAATGCCCGCAAACTGGCCGGGGAGCCTGCTGGGCTGTGCTGCTTCTCTGGCAAAGTTCAGCTGCCACCTCTGTATGAACCACCTACCCCGTTGAGGGGAGTAATTGACGGCTCCCATCTCGACTACATCCACACCCTTAAAACAATTAGGAAATACAACTCTTTTCAGACGACCTCATTTGAGGCTCAGGTAGTTCGAGAAGAGGGATGGATTCCCACTTTCAAAGTACAGGGGCAGGTATACCACAGCATTGGGTCTCTGCTTCCTGTGGAGTCCTATACGCCTAAATTCATACAACTGTACTTTATTGCAGACTACAACCTACAGGCCGAAACCCGGATTGGTATGTTGCCGCCGTTGAGAAGAGTTCTACGCAGGGACGTCATACTAATACTTCAGGCCATGCTTCACGAGGTTAACAGTTACATTCGCAGTTTTTTCAAATATGCTTTGCAAAAAGATCCCTTTCCTTCCTTCAGCATTGTAATTGACGCCGACAAACGGACTCATGATGAACACGAACGCCGCTACAATGCTCCTGCATGCAACGAAGTGGCCGCTATTCTACATGGAGAGTAAGACCGCACTCGCGATATTGTCATCAAATCAAGAGGCGGCGCTCTTCGCAGGATTTCAGAGACCCATCGATCATATGACGCATTGCAGTACCCTTTACTTTTCCCTTACGGTGACGATGGCTACCACTTCGGAATTCCCCCTCATATTCCGCATGGCCAAACTACAACGTCTTCCAAAGCCTTAACGTGCAAGGCCTTCTACTCATACCGGTTCATGGTTAGGGATGGAGACTTCAACCTGCTTCATAGATGCAGGGAGCTTTTACACCAGTTTGCGGTTGACATGACCGCTAAGATGGAATCAGAGAGGTTTTGTTTTATACGGAGTCATCAGAAACAGCTGCGCTCAGACGCCTACGTACACTTACGCGACAGCCTTCGAAATTAAGTCAATCCCCGCGACCTAGGGAAGCTGTTCATTCTGCCCTCTACCTACACTGGGGTGTCACTTTACATGCATGGACGCACGCAGGACGGTATGACATACGTTAGGCAATATGGGCGGCCAGACTTATTTATAACGTTTACTTGCAACCCCAAATGGGTTGAGATAACGCGTGCACTCCTACCCGGACAAGATTACACTCACAGACATTACCGCCCACGCATTCCGCTTAAAACTGGGAAAATTTAAGGACTTAATAGTGAAGGCACGAGTCCTACAGTGAAACTCAACCACTATGTTACATTGCCAGAATTAAAAATCTTGACCGATTATGAACCCGTGGCAGTCTTCGGGTAAGCACGGAGCAGCAACACAGCAGTCACCTATTGCCACCAGTTGCCCTTGATTTCTTTTGATTTTGCTACCAGCTAGATTCCCGACCTATCATGACCTCAACAACTGCGGATACGTCCGTAAGTTCAATAATTCAAACCCCAAAGCAATTTAACTACATAAAACCCCGAGAAACGCCGGGCTTTACTGCTACTATGTTATAAAATCACTACAAAAATAGCCATTTTCTTTCAACACTTCTGGCCCATCACTTGATAAGACACCAGAAGTGTTGAAAGAAAATGGCTATTTTTGAAGTGATTTTATAACATATTTATGTTATAATTTTCGAATAAATAATTATATATAATGATGTAGTTTCTATGTAATCACACTAGCTTTCGCATCTTATGCGTTTCATCATGTTTCAGTTCAATTATCTATTTCTCCATCAGACTGTGGGTGTTTGATATTGGCATATGCCGAAAATTCTCTTATTATGTACGCTTATCTCTACACTCATTTTGCAATTATGTATCGGTTTATACAGAATAGTATGGCTTGTCTCTTGCCTTTTAGTTACTTGGAAAATGCAGTTATTGATTGATTCATTCATTTTCTACGGCTTATCAGCCCATGGCTGTTTATTTAGATTGTAAGAATTTTTATTAGGTAATATTAGTTTTAGTGATACAACCCTTACGATTTAACCCATAGTTAGGAGGGGAAATGTGGATTCGTAACTCTTCCAATGGTATTTGCGCGTAAGTGATTATAACGAACCCAACATGAATTGGAATTCGGCTCTCCGATTCAGGAATTCCGAGCCATTATCAATTACATCACCCGCACATCCAAGCTTACATCACCTGGTATTCCCAAGCCGTTACCGATTTAGGCCCTTAATAGACTCGATGTAGATTAACTTCGGTGATCGTACGGAAACTGTGAGCCAAAATGCAGTTATGTTTCGAATGCTGATTTTCAAATCTGTTGTAACCTATGGAAGGTTACTGAATAGAATAATCACATGAAGGCTGGTAATCAACGATAATAATTACGGTACGGACAACACATATAAGATTCGCCAGCGGCGCGTAGTCAACTGCTAGAAGTGAGTCAAGTGAATCCCACAATGAATCTCCGACTGAAGACCAACATACAGTATTTACTATTGTATTCATATGAATGGGCACATACCCATTATCGTTCGTAGCTATGATACAACAAAAT
>OZ038494.1:56119405-56121905 GCA_964036315.1 Acanthosepion esculentum
TCTATCTATCTATTCATATCTATATAACTATCTATCTATCTATCTTAATCTGTTCATATATATCTATCTATCTCAATCTGTTCATATCTATCTATTCATATCTATCTATTCATCTCAATCTGTTCATATCTATCTATCTATGTAAATCTCTTCATACCTATCTATCTATCTCAATCTGTTCATATCTATATATATATCAATCTGTTCATAACTATCAATCTATCTCTCTCAATCTGTTCATATCTATCTATCTATCTATCTATCTATCTTTCTATCTCAATCTCTTCATAACTATCAATCTATCTCTCTCAATCTGTTCATATCTATCTATCTATCTCTCTCAATCTGTTCATATCTATCTATCTATCTATCTATCTAATTTTAGGAGATTTATATTAATCTGCGCCCGCTATGCTTATACTTGGATAGTGTGTACGCACATTAGATGTATTTTTGTTTTGAAATTTTGAAAGATTTTCAGGTCAATTATGCAATTTTATGAATGTTGCTTGTACTTAAGATGAATATTAAAACAGCACTTTCACATTTCATGGTTACATAATGGTTTTGTCGACAATTCAAGCGGATATTATTACACTGCGCCAACTTGCTGCGTTATTTTAGTCACAGGAACTGACACAAAAGCATCTAATAAAATCCATCCTTTGACACATGCATCAGAGCCATCGACTGTCAACAGTTTTTCGTCCGTGAAACGTACTTTAGAAATATCAATTTTCCTTTATTTCTTGCCATGATTTTGACGCTTTGCTGACATGAGTTTGCATAGGAGATTTCTTTACAGATCCTAATTTGCGAACTATTCTACATCTTTTGTCTCCCTCAATCTCAGCCCTTGCAAAGATCTGAGCACTGGTGAAAAGTCATTGTTTTCCTATAACTCACTTTAGTATACGCCCACCTCGAGTTCTTAAAGCCTTTTCCTTTTCATTTAGTTCTCGGCTTAGTTTTATGTTAAACAGCGCTCTCTAGCGTTCGATGAAATTTGCGAAGCTACATTTATATCTCCAATGTCGATACTCACTAACACTGTTTTTTTCTGTTTTTCAGCATTTGCTACTTCCTTTACATTATCCATGTTTCAACATATATTATGGAAAAAAGAAAAATATAGATTTTATTTCCGAGGCCTCATTATTATTATTATGTGCCTTTTGCTCTAAGTCACTGGCTCAGAAAATCGAGTTCAAATTATCGTCTCATCCGTTGCATTCACTTCACATTAATATATCAGTTCATATATATTTATCAATCACACTCAGTGCAAATCTAAATCGATTCATATCTATCTCAATTTTTTTCATCTCTATTTATTCTTATGTGTCTGTCTATATATCGACCTATCCGAAGATTGTCTACTTCCAGACTAAATATTGTACATATCATTTAGGAATTTTTCCAAAAATAACAAAAGCTCCGCTTGCGTGACCACTGTGATCTCTATACTGGTACCTATTTTATCCATAAAGTTCATATTTCTCTTATACGAGGGTCATTCAATAAATAAGGTGAATTTTGCGTTATAAGGACTTCTAATACAGATAGAAGCTTACTCTCTTTTTTTGTTTTACTTCTTTTTCACATGTATTTAATTTATTTTGCAGATTAAAAAAAAAATTCAAATTTTTGGCGATTATCAAAGATTGCCGACCAAGAACCATGCTCCAGGATTGAACAGCGGTCAGTTATCAAGTTATTGGTTGCTGAAGGGTGCAAACCAGTTGAAATTCATAGGAGAATGTCAACTGTGTATGGTACCACATGTTTCAGCCAAAAAAATGTCTACAAGTGGGCTAAATTGTTTAAAGAAGCACGGAGCAGTGTTGAGGATGAAGATAGGCCTGGGAGACCTACAGAAGTGAGGTCTCCTGAGGTGATCGAATCAGTCAATGACCTCATTCAGTCTGACAGAAGGGTGACAGTGGATGACATTGCAAGGACTTTGAGCTTATCTGTTGGGACAAACGCAGGGGTCATCAGTCAGAAGGAGTCATCTTGCATCATGACAACGCAAGGCCTCACACAGCAGCCCAAACGGTGCAGATATCAACGAGCTGGGCTGGGAAGTGCCCCCTCATCCCCCTTACAGCCCAGACCTTGCCCCTTCAGACTTTCACCTGTTTGGTCCCTTGAAAGCGTTCACGAGAGGCTCGAAGTTTAAAAGTGACGATGAAGTCAAAAGTTTTGTGAGCGACTGGCTGAGACATCAGTCCAAAGATTTTTACGCTGAGGGAATACGGAAGCTTGTGCACAGATGGGAAAAGTGTGGGACAGTGCTGGAGACTACGTTGAAAAATAAAGAAAGAAAGTAAGCTTCCATCTGTATTAGAAGTCGTTATACCGAAAAATTCACCTTTATTTTTTTCATTATCTATCTATCTATCTCAGTTTATTCATTATCTATCTATCTATCTATCTATCTATCTATATATCTATCTATCTATCTAAGTTTATAATCTATCTATCTATCTATATATAT
>OZ038494.1:56129405-56166905 GCA_964036315.1 Acanthosepion esculentum
TGGCCAGTATGAATTTTGTTAATCTTGGGCAGTATCGATTTTGTTAATCTTGGCCAGTATCGTTTTTGTTAATCTTGGCCAGTATCGTTTTTGTTAATCTTGGGCAGTATCGATTTTGTTAATCTTGGCCAGTATCGTTTTTGTTAATCTTGGTCAGTATCGTTTTTGTTAATCTTGGTCAGTATTGTTTTTGTTAAACTTGGCTAGTACCGATTATGTTACACATGGCTAGTACCGATTTTGTTACACTTGCTAGTACCGATTTTGTCTAAAATTGTCCACTGACAATTTTGTTAAACTTGGCCTGTACCGATTTTGTTACTCTTGAACAGTATCGATTTTATTAAACTTGGCCAGTATTGGTTTTGTTAAACTGGCCAGTGCCGATTTTGTTTAGTCTTGTCCAGTGCCGATCAAATAAAACAAAATCAACTCTGCCTAAGATGAAAAAAACAGTTACTGACAAAGATGAACAAGAAATCTCTCACTTGATAATAATAATAATAATAATTAATAATAATAATAATAATAATAATATATTATCTATCTTTGGTAATTGGGGGCACTATATTTTACTGAGCTTTAGATCGGCACATTGCGTCTCCTGTTAAAATTCATGTAGTAAAGAATTTCCCACAATAAAGCTTTCAAGCCGCCATATTGCTTTTACTCATTACTAATATAACTGTATTTTTCAGACTATTTTTATATATATGTAATGAAATCTGCACCATTGTAGAACAAGGATATCAAGTGCTTGACAAGTTTGCAGCGTCGCCTTTTGTGATGTATCATGCCTATCTCGTAGAATTGTCTTTCTACAAGGTAGGCATGATGTATCACAACATCAAAGTCCCTAACATCAAAAACATCGCCAAGTGTATAAACTCCACTAGCAGTTGACAGAGTACGATGGACTGGGCAGGTGTGTCGTCTAGACGACTTTCGATTGCCGAAAATCGCTCTGTATGGTGAACTAAAGTGCGGGAAATGACGGCGAGACGGCCAAAGACTCCGCATGAAGAGGGATCAGAAAACTATGTATATCAATATAATCAACTATAAACAGCTGACTTCGGACCACCCTGCATGGTGCCGAACGCTTCATACTTGAGTAGAAACAATCGAAGCATCGAGACTGGACTGTTATCAGCGAGTATCTGTCTAGAGACCTGGTCATCACGCGATTCTAAACGCCGGAACGAGATGAAAGATTTGAAGTAGTTATTTCCTTTCTTTTTTTGTTAGTTGATATAAAAAGATCATCTAAAGGCTCGCAAAACATTTTCGAATCTCATGTAAATTGTCCTTGCGGAATACCTTAGGTCTTAATAACCTGGAATACATTATCAAATATTGTTATTTCATTGCTGACACAAGTGTCAGATTTTCAATCAAAATTTCTACTTAAAACCAAACAGGTTTGCTTTTAAAATGGAACCTTGCCCTTGTGGAATACCTTAGGTCTAAATAGCCGGGAATAAATTATCAAATATTGTTATTTCAATGGTGACACAAGTGTCAGATTTTCAATCAAAATTTCTACTTAAAACCAAACAGGATGCTTTTAAAATAGAAACTTGCCCCTGTGGAATACCTTAGGTCTAAATAGCCTGGAATAAATTATCAAATATTGTTATTTCATTGCTGACACAAGTGTCAGATTTTCAATCAAAATTTCTACTTAAAACCAAACAGGCTTGCTTTTAAAATGGAACCTTGCCCTTGTGGAATACCTTAGGTCTAAATAACCTGGAATAAATTATCAAATATTGTTATTTCATTGCTGACACAAGTGTCAGATTTTCAATCAAAATTTCTACTTAAAACCAAACAGGTTTGCTTTTAAAATGGAACCTTGCCCTTGTGGAATACCTTAGGTCTAAATAACCTGGAATAAATGATCAAATATTGTTATTTCATTGCTGACACAAGTGTCAGATTTTCAAACAAAATTTCTACTTAAAACCAAACAGGATGCTTTTAAAATGGAACCTTGCCCTTGTGGAATACCTTAGGTCTAAATAGCCTGGAATAAATTATCAAATATTGTTATTTCATTGCTGACACAAGTATCAGATTTTCAATCAAAATTTCTACTTAAAACCAAACAGGCTTGCTTTTAAAATGGAACCTTGCCCTTGTGGAATACCTTAGGTCTAAATAACCTGGAATAAATTATCAAATATTGTTATTTCATTGCTGACACAAGTGTCAGATTTTCAATCAAAATTTCTACTTAAAACCAAACAGGATGCTTTTAAAATGGAACCTTGCCCTTGTGGAATACCTTAGGTCTAAATAACCTGGAATAAATTATCAAATATTGTTATTTCATTGCTGACACAAGTGTCAGATTTTCAATCAAAATTTCTACTTAAAACCAAACAGGCTTGCTTTTAAAATGGAACCTTGCCCTTGTGGAATACCTTAGGTCTAAATAACCTGGAATAAATTATCAAATATTGTTATTTCATTGGTAACGCAAGTGTCAGATTTTCAATCAAAATTTCTACTTAAAACCAAACAGGTTTACTTTTAAAATGGAACCTCGCCCCTGTGGAATACCTTAGGTCTAAATAACCTGGAATAAATTATCAAATATTGTTATTTCATTGGTAACGCAAGTGTCAGATTTTCAATCAAAATTTCTACTTAAAACCAAACAGGCTTGCTTTTAAAATGGAACCTTGCCCTTGTGGAATACCTTAGGTCTAAATAACCTGGAATAAATTATCAAATATTGTTATTTCATTGGTAACGCAAGTGTCAGATTTTCAATCAAAATTTCTACTTAAAACCAAACAGGCTTGCTTTTAAAATGGAACCTTGCCCCTGTGGAATACCTTAGGTCTAAATAACCTGGAATAAATTATCAAATATTGTTATTTCATTGCTGACACAAGTGTCAGATTTTCAATCAAAATTTCTACTTAAAACCAAACAGGCTTGCTTTTAAAATGGAACCTTGCCCTTGTGGAATACCTTAGGTCTAAATAACCTGGAATAAATTATCAAATATTGTTATTTCATTGGTAACAAAAGTGTCAGATTTTCAATCAAAATTTCTACTTAAAACCAAACAGGTTTACTTTTAAAATGGAACCTCGCCCCTGTGGAATACCTTAGGTCTAAATAACCTGGAATAAATTATCAAATATTGTTATTTCATTGGTAACGCAAGTGTCAGATTTTCAATCAAAATTTCTACTTAAAACCAAACAGGCTTGCTTTTAAAATGGAACCTTGCCCCTGTGGAATACCTTAGGTCTAAATAACCTGGAATAAATGATCAAATATTGTTATTTCATTGCTGACACAAGTGTCAGATTTTCAATCAAAATTTCTACTTAAAACCAAACAGGCTTGCTTTTAAAATGGAACCTTGCCCTTGTGGAATACCTTAGGTCTAAACAGCCGGGAATAAATTATCAAATATTGTTATTTCAATGGTGACACAAGTGTCAGATTTTCAATCAAAATTTCTACTTAAAACCAAACAGGATGCTTTTAAAATAGAACCTTGCCCCTGTGGAATACCTTAGGTCTAAATAGCCTGGAATAAATTATCAAATATTGTTATTTCATTGCTGACACAAGTGTCAGATTTTCAATCAAAATTTCTACTTAAAACCAAACAGGCTTGCTTTTAAAATGGAACCTTGCCCCTGTGGAATACCTTAGGTCTAAATAACCTGGAATAAATTATCAAATATTGTTATTTCATTGCTGACACAAGTGTCAGATTTTCAATCGAAATTTCTACTTAAAACCAAACAGGCTTGCTTTTAAAATGGAACCTTGCCCTTGTGGAATACCTTAGGTCTAAATAACCTGGAATAAATTATCAAATATTGTTATTTCATTGGTAACAAAAGTGTCAGATTTTCAATCAAAATTTCTACTTAAAACCAAACAGGTTTACTTTTAAAATGGAACCTCGCCCCTGTGGAATACCTTAGGTCTAAATAACCTGGAATAAATTATCAAATATTGTTATTTCATTGGTAACGCAAGTGTCAGATTTTCAATCAAAATTTCTACTTAAAACCAAACAGGCTTGCTTTTAAAATGGAACCTTGCCCTTGTGGAATACCTTAGGTCTAAATAACCTGGAATAAATTATCAAATATTGTTATTTCATTGGTAACGCAAGTGTCAGATTTTCAATCAAAATTTCTACTTAAAACCAAACAGGCTTGCTTTTAAAATGGAACCTTGCCCTTGTGGAATACCTTAGGTCTAAATAACCTGGAATAAATTAACAAATATTGTTATTTCATTGGTGACACGCGTGTCAGATTTTCAATCATAATTTCTACTTAAAACCAAACAGGCTTGCTTTTAAAATGGAACCTTGCCCCTGTGGAATACCTTAGGTCTAAATAACCTGGAATAAATTATCAAATATTGTTATTTCATTGCTGACACAAGTGTCAGATTTTCAATCAAAATTTCTACTTAAAACCAAACAGGCTTGTTTTTAAAATGGAACCTTGCCCTTGTGGAATACCTTAGGTCTAAATAACCTGGAATAAATTATCAAATATTGTTATTTCATTGCTGACACAAGTGTCAGATTTTCAATCAAAATTTCCACTTAAAACCAAACAGGATGCTTTTAAAATGGAACCTTGCCCTTGTGGAATACCTTAGGTCTAAATAACCTGGAATAAATTATCAAATATTGTTATTTCATTGCTGACACAAGTGTCAGATTTTCAATCAAAATTTCTACTTAAAACCAAACAGGCTTGCTTTTAAAATGGAACCTTGCCCTTGTGGAATACCTTAGGTCTAAATAACCTGGAATAAATTATCAAATATTGTTATTTCATTGGTAACGCAAGTGTCAGATTTTCAATCAAAATTTCTACTTAAAACCAAACAGGTTTACTTTTAAAATGGAACCTCGCCCCTGTGGAATACCTTAGGTCTAAATAACCTGGAATAAATTATCAAATATTGTTATTTCATTGGTAACGCAAGTGTCAGATTTTCAATCAAAATTTCTACTTAAAACCAAACAGGTTTACTTTTAAAATGGAACCTCGCCCCTGTGGAATACCTTAGGTCTAAATAACCTGGAATAAATTATCAAATATTGTTATTTCATTGGTAACGCAAGTGTCAGATTTTCAATCAAAATTTCTACTTAAAACCAAACAGGCTTGCTTTTAAAATGGAACCTTGCCCTTGTGGAATACCTTAGGTCTAAATAACCTGGAATAAATTATCAAATATTGTTATTTCATTGGTAACGCAAGTGTCAGATTTTCAATCAAAATTTCTACTTAAAACCAAACAGGCTTGCTTTTAAAATGGAACCTTGCCCTTGTGGAATACCTTAGGTCTAAATAACCTGGAATAAATTAACAAATATTGTTATTTCATTGGTGACACGCGTGTCAGATTTTCAATCATAATTTCTACTTAAAACCAAACAGGCTTGCTTTTAAAATGGAACCTTGCCCCTGTGGAATACCTTAGGTCTAAATAACCTGGAATAAATTATCAAATATTGTTATTTCATTGCTGACACAAGTGTCAGATTTTCAATCAAAATTTCTACTTAAAACCAAACAGGCTTGTTTTTAAAATGGAACCTTGCCCTTGTGGAATACCTTAGGTCTAAATAACCTGGAATAAATTATCAAATATTGTTATTTCATTGCTGACACAAGTGTCAGATTTTCAATCAAAATTTCCACTTAAAACCAAACAGGATGCTTTTAAAATGGAACCTTGCCCTTGTGGAATACCTTAGGTCTAAATAACCTGGAATAAATTATCAAATATTGTTATTTCATTGCTGACACAAGTGTCAGATTTTCAATCAAAATTTCTACTTAAAACCAAACAGGCTTGCTTTTAAAATGGAACCTTGCCCTTGTGGAATACCTTAGGTCTAAATAACCTGGAATAAATTATCAAATATTGTTATTTCATTGGTAACGCAAGTGTCAGATTTTCAATCAAAATTTCTACTTAAAACCAAACAGGTTTACTTTTAAAATGGAACCTCGCCCCTGTGGAATACCTTAGGTCTAAATAACCTGGAATAAATTATCAAATATTGTTATTTCATTGGTAACGCAAGTGTCAGATTTTCAATCAAAATTTCTACTTAAAACCAAACAGGCTTGCTTTTAAAATGGAACCTTGCCCTTGTGGAATACCTTAGGTCTAAATAACCTGGAATAAATTATCAAATATTGTTATTTCATTGGTAACGCAAGTGTCAGATTTTCAATCAAAATTTCTACTTAAAACCAAACAGGCTTGCTTTTAAAATGGAACCTTGCCCTTGTGGAATACCTTAGGTCTAAATAACCTGGAATAAATTAACAAATATTGTTATTTCATTGGTGACACACGTGTCAGATTTTCAATCAAAATTTCTACTTAAAACCAAACAGGCTTGCTTTTAGAATGGAACCTTGCCCCTGTTGAATACCTTAGGTCTAAATAGCCTGGAATAAATTATCAAATATTGTTATTTCATTGCTGACACAAGTGTCAGATTTTCAATCAAAATTTCTACTTAAAACCAAACAGGCTTGCTTTTAAAATGGAACCTTGCCCCTGTGGAATACCTTAGGTCTAAATAGCCTGGAATAAATTATCAAATATTGTTATTTCATTGCTGACACAAGTGTCAGATTTTCAATCAAAATTTCTACTTAAAACCAAACAGGCTTGCTTTTAAAATGGAACCTTGCCCCTGTGGAATACCTTAGGTCTAAATAACCTGGAATAAATGATCAAATATTGTTATTTCATTGCTGACACAAGTGTCAGATTTTCAATCAAAATTTCTACTTAAAACCAAACAGGCTTGCTTTTAAAATGGAACCTTGCCCTTGTGGAATACCTTAGGTCTAAACAGCCGGGAATAAATTATCAAATATTGTTATTTCAATGGTGACACAAGTGTCAGATTTTCAATCAAAATTTCTACTTAAAACCAAACAGGATGCTTTTAAAATAGAACCTTGCCCCTGTGGAATACCTTAGGTCTAAATAGCCTGGAATAAATTATCAAATATTGTTATTTCATTGCTGACACAAGTGTCAGATTTTCAATCAAAATTTCTACTTAAAACCAAACAGGCTTGCTTTTAAAATGGAACCTTGCCCCTGTGGAATACCTTAGGTCTAAATAACCTGGAATAAATTATCAAATATTGTTATTTCATTGCTGACACAAGTGTCAGATTTTCAATCAAAATTTCTACTTAAAACCAAACAGGCTTGCTTTTAAAATGGAACCTTGCCCTTGTGGAATACCTTAGGTCTAAATAACCTGGAATAAATTATCAAATATTGTTATTTCATTGGTAACGCAAGTGTCAGATTTTCAATCAAAATTTCTACTTAAAACCAAACAGGTTTACTTTTAAAATGGAACCTCGCCCCTGTGGAATACCTTAGGTCTAAATAACCTGGAATAAATTATCAAATATTGTTATTTCATTGGTAACGCAAGTGTCAGATTTTCAATCAAAATTTCTACTTAAAACCAAACAGGTTTACTTTTAAAATGGAACCTCGCCCCTGTGGAATACCTTAGGTCTAAATAACCTGGAATAAATTATCAAATATTGTTATTTCATTGGTAACGCAAGTGTCAGATTTTCAATCAAAATTTCTACTTAAAACCAAACAGGCTTGCTTTTAAAATGGAACCTTGCCCTTGTGGAATACCTTAGGTCTAAATAACCTGGAATAAATTATCAAATATTGTTATTTCATTGGTGACACACGTGTCAGATTTTCAATCAAAATTTCTACTTAAAACCAAACAGGCTTCCTTTTAAAATTGAACCTCGTCCCTGTGGAATACCTTAGGTCTAAATAGCCTCGAATAAATTATCAAATATTGTTATTTCATTGGTGACACAAGTGTCAGATTTTCAATCAAAATTTCTACTTAAAACCAAACATGCATGCTTTTAAAATGGAACCTTACGCAATTGCCTCTGGATACATGACACGCGACACGCAACAGTCATCCGCTCACTTTGCTTAACCATAGCAACAAACACAAACCTTTTTTCAAAGAATAAAACAAAAAGAAAATATGCATTGAAACCAATATGACAGACTTTGTTTTTATCACGGGCTAAATTCTTGCCACTTTTATCACGCAAATGACAAACACGGTTTTAGTTATAAGATTAATTGTGTAGCTCATACCGCAGTGCGTTATCGGGACACGGTCGCCTTTCGGCATATCGATATCTGGCTTTATGGGAATGAATCTTATTTCATTGGATACCGGATACAGGTGCTTGGAAGTACATGCTGAAGATTAATTACAATCAGACGGAATATGCGAGTTCATATTAAAGTCTGTCCTTGGTTTATATTAAAATCCATTTACACCACAGCAAACGACTTGTGTTAAGTGCATGGAAACATTCACATTATTTTATAACTAAAGACAGAAAGAAAAGCAGATAACCTTTTTGTTGTTTTACTTATCTATTAAATCCTTAGAGATGAATCCTTGTCGATGAACCATCCCCGAGTTTTTTCCGGATTCCTTCTCTACCAGAGCAAATCAGCAATGAAGATTAGCAGATGGCTAATATAGAGTTCCTCATACCAACAGCCTTATTCTACTTGCGTGGGTGTTTATAATTATTTGGGGGGGATTAAACGCCGAGTTGTTTGAACTGGTAAAGTTGTATTAGAAGTAAGAACGAGGAACAAAGGCTAATAAGCTATTTTAACAATAACGGACATGCAATGTGTTGTGAATAGGGATTATCTCCCCTTTGATAATCCACGCTATTAAAGCTGCACATTTCCTCTTGTCAAGTAGACGAGTAGTTAGATTCTTAATTGAATAAAAGATTACTAGACAGAATCTCTTGTCCTGTTTTCATTACAATTTATTCAATTAAGCGGAAATGTACAGCTTTTATAGCTTGGATTATCAAAGGGGAGATAATCCATATTCACAACACAATGTTTGGTTTAAACAGGGATGCAATATTTGTAGCTTTGTTCCATACAAAGAAATTTCAGTAAATGCAATAAGGCCAAAACAAGAGTAAGTGGTTACAGAGGGCATCTAAAAACAAAACAAAAAAATAACTGTTTTGTTGAGAGTATAATCGTCCCCGAGTGCCGTATATATGGTCATGTTCCCGAAAAAGTGGTGAGATTTATATGATTTGACTACTTCCCAATACACTGTTCTTGGACATTTTAACTAAATTGCAATCTTTCGAAAGTGAGTCTATAGCAAATGTCATCTGTGGTTACATGCACCAAATGGCTGTTCCAAAAGTGATCAAATGAACTAAATTCTAATTTTTTAAAAAGAGAAAAATTGGGATATCTCTTTTGATTCAAATCCCATCCCAAACAGTTGCTTTCTAATTTTCAAAAATATTCTTAGAAAGGCCGGAATCCATTTTCTCTCCAACTCCCAACTAGAGGTTAAACAAAACATATTGGGCTTTCCAGTTTAATTTTGTAATCAGTTTAGGCAAAATGAAACTCTGAATTTTAGACCTGTTAGACGTCTGTCCAGCAATTACACTCCGGCAAACTTACTTTTTTATGGAAACTACAATAGCAACACATCGAGTCATACAAATGTACAGTCTACTAACCAGAGAAAGGAAAAGACAGTACGAGGCGTTCAAGAATGATCTTGGTAAAACGAATAGGGAACATCAGGCAGAAAGGCGCAGCGAAATGCTGGATACTTCACTTTGGCAGGGAACAATAGGAAAGAAGCGTGGTCAGACTTTAAGAACCACATACTTCGATTAAAGATGCTGGTGGATTCAGGACATGTAGAAACTTCAAAATGGAGGCAGACGTCTATAGACAAATCAGCTCCATGTGATAAACTGAAACAGAAAAAAAAAATGCGACATTGTCACCTTACCCAAAATCATCCCAATTCTCTGTTGCTAAACTGTTCGTATAAACACTGCTGGTGGTCCCGTTTAAACCAACGGACCCCTCAAAATTTTACTAGTTCAGAATTGACGGGTGACTCATGTCCCCGCATCAAACATAAGAACCCCCACTCAAAGGTTTATTACCAAAATCGAGAAATGCTTTCAAAAGTAGCTAATTTCAAAGGATAGTGTTTTTGGCACATATCGTACATTGTAGACGAGAGACTGTTCTGACTGATAACTTTTTTAACCTTTAGAAAAAGACTCCAGCGTAATTTTGCAACAAAAGTTTCATTAACTATATACGTACCTATTTGCAGAAAAAATGCCACGGAACTAATTAAATAAATGGTTGCACCTGTAAGAAGAATTATGTAATTTTCTCTTGAAATCTTAGTATCAAAATACACTGTAGGAAAACTCCATTTTAACTTAACTTAAAACACACACACTTGGACGTGCTGCAATAAGTTGCAAACTTGTCTCGCTAGATCAATTACGACTGAGTAGTGAGTTCGGTCCTCACCGGGTTCTCCATACTTCCGGTCACGTGCCACAACTAAGCTACAATTAGAAAATGATTTCGGCACTTCAGTGTTGTGCAATGGTTAGCAAGCTTTTCACGCTAGATCAATTACGACTGAATAGTGAGTTTGCTCTTCACAGGATGCTCCACACTTACGGCCTTGTGCCACAAATATGTTACGCTTAGAAAATCATTTCGGCACTTCGATTTAGTGCACTTATTAGCAAGCTTGTCTCGCAAGATGAATTAGGACTGAGTAGTGAGTTCGATCCTCACTGTGTGCTTCACACTTTCAGGACTTTGCTACATTTAATCTACGCTTAGAAAATCATTTGAGCACTTTAGCGTAGAGCAAGGATTCGTAATCTTGTCTCGCTAGATCATTTACGACTAAATAGTGAGTTCGGTTCTCATACATTTGGCCTTGTGCCCCATGAAAGCTACGCTTAGGAACCTATCACACCCGCATAGGAATTTCTTGTACGCTCATAGTCTTTATAGTGATAATTGTTACGGAGGTTGATTCTTAATACTGAGTACTTATTCAATCATCTTTGTGAACTTCACACAATATGGGCTTGGAATAAACTAACCTAAGCTTCGTAATTAATAACAAAGGAAACATTATTACAACAATATTAATGTACGGTATTCGTTTCCTGATATGAGTATATATTAAATGTTGAATGGATAACGCAATCTTTAACGACGCCGAAAGTGGAATCGACATGCAGAGTTCAATTTCTGACCTAGTCTGTCTCGTTTACTATGCCAATGGAAAAAATATGAAGCCAACTTCATCCAGGCGCGAGTTTAGTAGCAGGTGAGATGAGTTCTTTTGACTGACGTGGGTTGGGCACTGACTAGCCTTTTAACAACGCACTGCGCTTACGGCTGCCTTACATGTAGCAACCCCGTACGTACTTTTTGAGTGCGCCCACATCGCTAACGAATGTGACAAAAGGTCAGTTTAATGTTGGTTTAAGGGCAATACTGTGGAAAAATTACCCAAGACCACTCGGCACTTTTTTGGTACGCCTCGGGCGCCGGACAAAACAACCGGACCCTCCTGAAGGAGAGCTACTGCCGGAAAGAAAGGCCTTCTGGAGCTTGGACTTAATATTTTTTTTAATCTTCCCCGCATATGTATTCGCCTAAACAACAGAAAAAGAAGAAGAAGAAGAAGAAATAATAATAATAATAATAATAATAATAATAATGATAATTATGATGATGATGATGATGATGATGATGATGATGATGTAGCAACCCTATAATAGTATTGGGTTAACCGAACTCCTGTTATATGATAAGCTCACGCGTCTTCTGGAATATTTATGCGATTTTTTCTTTCAGGAATATTCTTCCACTTCAATGTGCCATTGTAGACGTTCATGACTCTCAAAAACTTCATATTCTTTGTATCTCTTAGTAAGGTTCGTCTTTTTTATGGTAGCCGGGCAGTTTGTTCTTGTGATTCCTAGCTTGCAAAACCTGATGTGGACTTACAGTATCAGGTAATTTTGATCAAATGATCAGAACTAGTGAAGATAATTAGAGACAAACTCTACTGCATACGATTTGATAAGTTCAATTCAAAGACACTAGTGCGTTACCGAAACATATTTCCGTAATATGAATTCTGGCATTGTTTACAGTACGGAGTGTTTTCAAACAGTATCGATCAATAAATGTAATAGACATAAAATGACTATTCATTTTGTTACATCAGCAATTGCAACCGAAATGTTATATATATATATATATATATATATATATATATATATATAATTCGCAGACAGTACTGTTTCGCTGTATCACAGCTTTTCAGTGCGACTAGACAAACGAATGCCTCAAGCCAGGATTGAAACCCAATCGATTTGGTATCAGTCAGAGTTTCAACAACTGAGCCATCTTCATTCGGCAGAATGAGGCAGCTAAATCTAGCAATTTGTTTTTACAAATGTACACACATTTTAATCAACAGGAGTGCTCCATTCATTTTACTGAAGAGCTTCGCATTAATGTAGGTGGCTGGTGTTTGTAGAATTAGCTTGCCATTCAACAGTGCTCAATTGAAATATAATGTCAAGACCTATATATATATATATATAAATTCGTGCCCACATTTTGGGGGCCCTTAAGCTTGAGCAGAGCTCCTTCGCAATCAGAAACAACAGATTCGAGTTTCCAGGTGCCAAAATATAGGCTATGTATAGATTAGCTCAGCTCAACGAGCCGATACGGCTGAGGATTCGAGCGTTGCAAGGTACCAAGAAAATCTTAAAATTTTACTAATTACATGTGAAATCTGAGGCCATATGAAAAGGGTATTAGAGCATATTCTAAAACCAATATTATCTACTTCACACCATTGCCTTATGATTATATCACAAAATGGCACTATCTTTATGACAAACAATAAAAAAAAACACATCGATTTTGTTGAAATATTAGCTTGTTCAAAATAGTTGCTTCAGGAGCCCCTCTGGGATTAGAAGCCCTGAAGTTTAAACTTCATTAGTTTCATAGTAGATCCCCCATTGCATATGTATATAATTTAAGATATAACTTAATATAATATCTGAAAAAGGACAATGTGAATAAAGAGAAAAGAAAAACTTATCATAAACGTCGCGTTTCGTCTTCTGAAGAAGGCAAATGTAAGAATTTCTTGTAACAAGCATTTATAAGCAAAAGTAAAATGTTAGTTATATCAAAATTGAAGACACGCTCATTAAGATTCATTATACTAACTGAAACAGCTATTGGGAACGAGGCCGCACAAAAATGAATGCGATGTATTTGTTTATTTCATTTTATTTTATTTATTTAATTATTCCAGTAGCCATTACGCATAACGTCACGCTAGACCATTTCAAACTTTCATCTTCCGAATGAATACGAGGATTTAGACAAATGAATTCTAAGAACCACGCAGACACCACATTGGTTCTAGATAATATGACACTCAATAGTCGAAAGTACTTAAACAAAAATAACAAAATACGAACTTCAAACAGTTTATCTACAACTTTGAACACAATAGGCTTAGCCGATTGTCGGTTCTTTTTAATTAGACTTGTATATATATATATATATATATATATATATATATATATATATGATGTTTTGCGTAAGGAAGGCTCTGCGTAATCAAATAAACTGATTCTAGTTTGTACATATACTTCTTGTTTATATGGTGAAATACAAATTTATAATATAGATTTCAGTCATCGAATTCAGCAGTCACCAAGCGTTTTGCGCCAGGAACTGGTGTCATGCAAGACGGCTTCTCCACGAAAAGGGAAGGAGGTGACACGTATAACAAAACACAAGAATATGGCCTGGTGCCAAATGCTCCGGCACCAAATGGTCACACCTCGGTAGGAAATGCTCCACGGCCCAGTACCAAATGGCACCAAATTTGTTTATGGCTCGGCACCATATGGTCCACGACTCGGTAACAAAAGTTTCACGGCCCGGCACCAAATGGTCCACGACTTGGTAACAAAAGTTTCACGGCCCGGCACCAAATGGTCAAAGGTCCAGTACAAAATACTCCACGGCCCAATACCAAATGTTCCACTGCTTGGCACCAAATGGGTCACGGTCCGGTAACACTCCACGGCTCGGTGGTTGGGTACCGCTGGTCTATTTCATACGTTAAGTAGAAAGTGCCAGACACCTATGACAATATTCCAACTGTAGTTTTCATTAATATTAGTACAAAGTGGGCTGATGGAAACTGTACGATTCTTCTGTTATCAGAGACAACTGACTTTCTTCTTACTCACTTTTTAGTATTCTTCATTTTGCCTCCTTTGTATTTTTTCAATCTTATTCAAGCACACGTGAGTTTTTTTTTTATCTAAACAAGTTGAAATAATGGAAAATTCACAGCCCATATTATTATTATCTTACGCAGTTTCTCTTCTTTCACGAGTTGCTCGCAAATTTAGTCTCTTATCATGTCCAGCCTTGGTTGGGCGTCGAGTTTTCTTTTTGTATTTTATCGAAATGTTAAGCAAACAACAGTTTACTTTGGTAGTAAAAAAAGAGGAGAAAGTAATCCAGCGATATTTTCTCTTTTATAATCTGTTATCTTCAATACTCCCTATGGCCATATTACGTCGAAACACCGATTCCCATAGGATCACGGAATTCAAGCAATGCGATCCTGGTCAGTACAGAGATGGGTGATCGCTTGGGAATACCACATGCTGTAAGCTTGGATGTGCGGGTGATGCAAATGAAGCTGGCCTTTAATTGTTAATTGGAGAGCCGGTTTCCAATTTCATTTGTGTTCGTCATATACACTTACGCGCAAATACACTTGGGAAAGATGAGAATCCACCTTTTATACACCCAGATTTGGGTTAATTAATGGATCAGCTCGTATCGACATGTAGCATTAAGTTTATTATCTCAAAAATAAAAATTCTTATCATGTAGATATATTTTCTGGCTTTAAATAACCTTGAAAAGCCGTTGAAAACGAATCAATCAGTCAATCCAAAAAGCATTTGAAGACATCAAAATCTTTACAGCTTTCGGATCGTCCCTCCATTTTAGTATGTCGATCAAGGTCACTTTCTTGTCATCTTTTTAATCCAGCCAACAAACAAGTCTATCTTCCTTCCGTCTCGAGCTATTAATCCTTTAAATTTACTGACAGACGCATTACACTTATCATCAACTAATTTCAACAGAGTACGTAAAGGAACAATACGTTTGGTACACTTACTGTTATGGGATTTTACCTGTGACGACACAATGAACTCTTCTTAAGAATGTAAAGACTGCGCCTCTCAAGAGAGACGTTAGGGTAGAAGTAGTAGTTCACTCTAAACCAGACTGACAATCATACTAACACCTTCAACTTCTTCTATTATTATTCTGTTTAATATATCTTTGTTATTCCTACTCTTGTGTTCGTGTTGTTTTTCCTTGGTTCTAACCTTGGACCATACCAGTGGTGCGAGGATATTGGACCATAACACTTACCTACACAATGTTTAAAGCAAGGGAACAATTCATTTAAAATATTGCAAGAATCATGTAGCTATTGCGGAAACCACTCCTTAAAAATAAATCTAGCCGTATAACCGAGCGTAAATCCAGATATCACTGTATAAAAAGAAACAACCATTTATTCTTGTGGCCTCGTCATATAATAGACATATAGCTCTGGGGACATAATGTTTTCTTTTTCCTGAGATGCGTTTTACCATTACAAGTATTTTGTTATTAGGTACGTTTCTTTCCATTTTTTTTTTGTAGTCTCCAGCCAGTTAACAATAGGAATATAGTGAGGAGTGTATTGATATGGCGGATCAGCAAGTATCGACACATATCGTGTGTCATTTTTACTAAAATTCCTTTATTACCACAACATCATCAACTATTTATGA
Source organism: Acanthosepion esculentum (assembly GCA_964036315.1). Taxonomy (NCBI): domain Eukaryota; kingdom Metazoa; phylum Mollusca; class Cephalopoda; order Sepiida; family Sepiidae; genus Acanthosepion; species Acanthosepion esculentum. The sequence goes on from OZ038494.1 coordinate 56,145,272, forward strand.
TGATGATGATGATGACGATGATGATGATGATGATGATGATGATGATGATGATGATGATGATGATGATGATGATTAAAAAAAAGAAGAACTTGGTATGAACACCACCCAGACCCGGTTACGAAGATAAGACCTGTAACAATTTTATGGGACTCCACAATATACACAGACAGAACAATCAAACTTAATCACCCAGACATAGAGATCAGAGACTGCAAAGACAAAAAGTGCCTCCTCATTGATGTGGCAGTCACTGTAGACTCTAATGTACATTTTAAGATCTTCAGAATACTATCAAAATACAAAGACATTGAAATCGAAATTTCAAAAATGCGACCCATGAGAACATCAACAATTCCATTTGTATTTGTAGCCCTCGGATTGGTTTGAAATGATTACAAGAGACTCAGTGGAGGAATCCCTGGAAGCTATACCTTAAAGAAATACGAAAAAAATGTACTCACGAGTACCGCCCACACCTTACAAAGGACTTATATATGTAAAATATGTGCGCTTTTATTTTCAAAACTGCTCACTGGAAATGTCATGAAGTTATTTCCGACCTTAGGTCTCTGGTCGAGACCCGGGAAGAAATGAAAATACACTAGAAAACAAAGGAAATAAGACAACAGCAACAACAACAATAATAATAATAATAATAATAATAATAATAATAATAATAATAATTGGTTGGAAAAGATTCCAGTAGACTAATTGAAGGGATTCCTGGAAATCCATGCCTCAAAGAGATACAAAAAATTGTTCCCACACTTTACGAAGGGCTATATCTATGTAATTTTTTTTTTGTCAGTGGAAAGTGTCATGATCCCATTTCTAACCTTAGATCCCTGGGCGGGACCCGGGAAGAAATGTGTAAACGCCAGAAATCAAAGGTAATAATAATAATAATAATAATAATAATAAGAATAATAATAAGAATAATAATAAGAATAATAATAATAATAACAATAACAATAATAATAATAATAACAATAATAATAATAATAATAATAATAATAATAATAATAATAATAATAATAACAATAACAATAACAATAATAAGAATAAGAATAATAATAATAATAATAATAATAATAACAATAACAATAACAATAATAATAATAATAACAATAATAACAAAAAGAGGTTAAAAAACTCTCAAGATACAAGGATCGTGAAGTGGAAATCTCACAAATGTGGCACATGATGACATCAATATTTCCAGTTGTAGTTGGAGATCTCGGATTCATTGAAAAAGGTTCCGATAGGCTCATTGAAGCGGTACCTTGTGACCATGCTTTAAATAAGGACAACAAATTTTATCCGAAGCACAATGCGCACATTACGAAGAGCTTTATCTATGAAAAAATGTGTGATCTGATTTTTGTTGTTTGCTTTTTACAGAACTGATCATTAGAAAATTAAGCCATTTCTGACCTTAGGTTTTTTATTGGGACCCGGAAAGAATTGTGTATACAAGAGAAATCAAAGGAAGGAAGGAAGGAAGGAAGGAAGGAAGGAAGGAAGGAAACAACAACAACAACATCATCATCATCATCATCATGCAGTCTGAACTTAAATTAGATTGCACGATATGTATCGTTGGGTATAGAATAAGCTAACTGGAGTGTGTGGCATTTGATGTAAGCCCTCACAGACTGTGTATTTTCTGCTTTCAGCTGGTTTTCCTTTCGTTTTTATCTCCGGCTGTTCTACATATGATCTGACTTCCTTTTTCTCCTTCCGATCTCTTCTGCCAATCAGTTATGCCCCAAGCGTAATACACACTAAGGCGACCCTTTCGATACATGACTGACGAGGCAGATTTTTCCCACAGTAGGTTGCCATTTCTTTATTGGTAGACCAGTTGTCATCCAAGGCTATAGAACCCTGTATGCCCTGCCATTTACCCATAGCTGGGGGAAAGAAGAGGATCCATACCTTTCCCAAGTTTATTAGCACGTAAGTGAATGTAATGGATTCGACTGGAATTCGAACTCTGCTTTCCGATTCCTAATAGTTTTCAATAACTCAACAGTATTATATAGTTTCTTCAGTTAGAAATTGTCCCTGTTTGCTACTTCAAGTAGACGCTATAGTTTTATATTAGGTAGAAAAACGCACTGCTTGTACGTACAAGATGGTAGAATATTATTATAATCTAATACTATTGCCGACCTTGTTGACGTTATTGATAATAACTAAAACCGTTTAATTCTTTATAACCCCGTGTAAAAATTACAAGTGCTTATATTATTTCCTTCCGTACACTAAACGAAGTTTTTTTTTCCTACGGCATTATTTTAATATTTTTTCTGGGGCAGGATTGATTTGTGCAAGAAAACAACACTTATTTTATGAGTTGAAAAATTCCCATCCATATTACTATTGATGAGGGTACCCATACTTGATACAGAGGAATTGGTTCAAGTAATGTGAGAAATCGTACAGATTGAGCTGAAGTTATTAAAGTAGCTGTCCTGTCTCGTGTTTGAGACACGCACCTCGAACACAGAATTTATGAGCGCAAAGGAAGGTTCTAATCGCTTGTAATATTATCCCAAGACAATCACTCTTAAATCAATTCTTTTTTAGTAATAATTCACCCAATACAATTCAAGTAAGCTCGTCAAGTTCGAGTGCTATTAAATGAAGATGTTGTTTGAATGCAAGAGGAGATAGGCCTCTGTTGATCTCGCGAGATAAAAGTAGCGACCTGTTTGGTCAAAATCAGGACCTTTGGTGGTGAGACTAGTCTGACCTATTCAGGCTGTATGTCCTGGGCGATGGTATGTAGAGCCCTTGCGCAACCCAGAATAGACGACTCTCCTCCTCTGGGCCGTACCGACAAGATCCAAAGGAATACAGCGAGTTAATTTTGGGGTCGGCTTGGCTCAAGATTTCCCGGAAAGTTTTCAGTGCTGACAGCCAACCGCCATCGGGGCCCAACTCAGATTTTTTACTCTGGACTTACTTCCATAGCCATCTCCGAGTTTAGACATGACCGCAAGGCAGCAAAGGTTTAAAACCAGGCTTTTCCTTCTTCTAGATAGACTGTCTCCCCGGCCTTTGAGTTTAAGCTATCCGAAGCAGTTGGTTAAGTGGAGAAGTTAATGGTTGATGCTAGAGTTTAAGGTTGTTGTGATCGGGGAAAAGCGTCCCATCGGGTAGCTAATCTACAAAGTACGAGTTCACTATTTACATTGTTCGGAATATCGTCCTCATCTTTGTTGCCATATTTATCACAACGTTTCGACCGTTGTACATTCCAGACTTCTTCAGGTGGTTGGAATGTCGAACTGAACCCTTTATTTCGCTCGCTGGGGTAGACTGTTCTAGTTCCACGTGTCATGTCTAATGGATGTCAGTCATCTGTTATCTCCTGTTAATTCCCCTCTCCAAGTTCTCCACTGACTAACCAGGTATTGAACTCACAATCTTTGGGTCCTGTCACTGGATCTAACGTCTTTATCCACTGTGCCATGTGTCCCTGAGGAGCATTAGAAAATGGATCTAACTAACACCTTTATACACTGTGTCATGTGTCCTCAACGATACATGGCACAGTGGATAAAAGCGTTAGTTAGATCCAGTGACAGAACCCAAAGTGTGTGAGTATTTACTAATTTTGAATAAATTCAATATGAAGTGTTAGTTTAATAACAACAAAAACGAGGACTTTAGTCAAAGCGTAAATAATGTAGATTTGAAAAAAAGTTAGTATGAATATTAAATGGCATGGCGCTTAAAAAAAGTAAGATGGCTGTTGCTGTTGTCTTTTTGAGAAAATTCTTATCGCTTCTGATAAGCTCAAAATATATTCTGAAAATTCCCTTTAGAGAGCATCCTGCTAGTTTGTTTTAGAGTCCAGTTTCCAGTTTCACCACCTGGAATTTGATGTGTTACTCGTCGGATGGGGGGGGGGCGCAGTGAAAACAATGAATAAATGAAATTAGTTAAAGAAAATATCGACAGAGAAAGTGAAGAAGGAGAGTATGAAAACACAGAATGGCTTCAAGAATGAGAGGCAAATGAAAGCTAGATAAATGAATGGAATAATAGAAAGAAAAACTGTAGGAAATAAAGAAAGAAAGAAAGAAAGAAAGAAACAAACAAAATAATCTTAGATTGCTGCTAGGAATAAAAAGTAGATGAAGGCAAGATAATATGAATAAAAAAAATAAAGAAGAAAGAAAGAAAGAAAGAAAGAAAGAGGGAAAAAAGAAAGAAAGGAGTAAAGAAAGAAAGGAATAAAGAAAGAAAGGAATAAAGAAAGAAAGGAATAAAGATATTAAGAAAGAAATCAATAAAGAAAGAAAGAAAAATTAAAGCAAGAAAAAAGAAAGAAAGAAAAGAATAAATATATTAAGAAAGAAAGAAAAAAGAAAGAAAGAAGTAAATAAAGAATTAAAGAAAGAAATAAAGAGAGAAAGGAATACAGATAGAAATATAGAAATAAATATATAAAGAAAGAAAGAAAGAATGTAATATAAAAGAAATAAAGAGCGAAAGGAATAAAGAAAGGAATAAAGAAAGAAAGAAAGAAAGGAATAAAGAAAGAAAGAAAGAAAGGAATAAAGAAAGAAAGAAAGAAAATAACTTTAGATTTGTGCTAGGAATAAAGGGTAGATGGAGGCTAGATAAATGAATCAAACAAAGAAACAAAGAAGCAAACAATCAGAAAATAAACGTACAATGATACTAAGAATAAGAGGCATATGAAGGCTAGAAAAAGAAATGAAAGAAAGAAAGATGAATAGATAGGAAGGAAAGGAAAAAGAAAATTAACATACAATGTAATTATGAATGGTAGACTGTAATCGAAGAAATACATATTGATTGATTAATTTGCTTAGCAGCAGATTAACTCCTTATGAGCCACTTAATGCTCAATTTTAATTTCCTTAGAAGGTTTGAAATAATAAAAAGTATGTTTTTCTACTCTCACAGTTGAATACATGGTAGATGATACTCAGCTTTGTGCATATACATGTTTGTAGAGTCATGATTACTTTAGTGGGTGATAGTTATGTTTTATGTTGTAGTTTTGAAGTTATATTTTACAATAAAATTTGATTTCTTTAAGTTGATTGGTTGTTAAATTTGTTTTTTTATATATCAAGACCTCAACGGGCATTTAATTCCGATATTTAAGTATTATGAACACGATTTTATGGCTCAACTAAATATATTTTGATCGCAATTGTGTGGCTTCAACTATAGATAAAATGTATTGCTGGTTATTTTGATTTGAAAATATATTGTTGGCAATTTTATTATAAATCTGCTGTATTGTTGGTAATTTATATATATATATATATATATATATATATATATGAAAATGTATTGCTGGTACTTTTACTATAAAGATGTATTTTTATACTTTCATAGTTTGTTTTTTTTTGTCGAATGTTGCTACTTTTCCATCGATCGAAACCTAACAGTTGCTACTCCTCCAAGTCAGGGTGGATCTTAGAACAAAAGCAACTAAGAGGTGATTTCTTTTCTCCTGAAAACATCCAATCTCTTGCTCAGAGCCCTTGCTGCCAAATGGAGTTTATAGTCATATTCACGAGTAAAGAAATAAAGACAGAAAGAAAGAGGTAAATCAAGGAGAAAGAAGGTAAGAAAGAAACAAATGAAGGAAATTAATAGATAAATAAACGTCGAACGTAAATAAGATTAAGAGTTAGATGAAAGCTGGATAAAGGAATCGAAGAAAATAAATATATTAATAAAATAAACGTAGAATGGTACAGTAAATGGTTGGAACGGTATTAAAAGTAATGGAGAAAATCAAGATGTAGATAAATACTGGATAAAGAAAGAAAGAAAAAAAGAAAGAAATTAAACGTAGAATGGAACTAAAATAATACGAAGCGGTAGATAGAATATGAATAGAACTAGGATAATACGACTCGAAACTTGAACGGGTTGAGATTGTAGTGATCAGGGAAGCATCGGCTTGGTATTAGTCCCATTTATTAGTATAATGTTATTTACCAGTAATAATTTACCGTCAATCTGTTTTTTAGGGAGATATTTAATAGTTCCCTACTAATATTAGCATTAGTGTATCTAGTGATACACTAACACTGAATAAACGGAAATGAAACGACGAGATACACCCGTGCACAATTAAATCATTTAATAAATACAAACAATGCTACAACGAATCTCATATGTCCCCAAAAACATTGATCCAAGAATGAGCATATCTGACTGAGGTACCTAAAAATGAACATATGTCTTACTTTTTTCAGGTAGCCTTGACGAAATAAAATAAAGTGCCTCGCCAAATTTGGAGACAAATGTTTCGTTTTTCTATCAACCAAAAGCAGTGAACATAATGTTCATTTGCCACATATGCGGACTTTAGAAAAATGAGTTGTTAACTGTTCTACGAACAAAAACAAATACCCCTCTAAAAGCAAGTTTGGTAAGGAACCGGATACATACGTGACCAACGGACACGGGATGACATAAGCCTCGCCGCCAATCCAAGAGAGGACAATTATTGTTTCTCTACACTACAAAACAGCAGTTTTTTTTTGGGGGGGGATGTTGAAGCACTCCAATTGGATCTTCGTTCTTACCAATAGAATACGAAAGCAATGTGTATAATATAACCCTGCGTAAATAAGATGGCGTGTCCTGACTCTCTCAAGACCTGAACAATTAGAACAAAAGAATAGAGTACGTTATCAATATGAATGCGGAGTGAAAAAACTAAAATCAGCGTAAATGAGATAATTCAGGTTATATTGTGTATAGTAATGCAATTACGCATGTGGATTACGACTACACTGTGTAATAAAATATGGGTACTGACATATCAAAGTTTACGCCTTTAAGACAGGTCAACATTTATTGCCATTGACGTTCTGCAGTCGGCTAATATCGGAGTTGCTTTTGAAGAAGTCTCCCCTGGCGGTGGATGTTGGGGTGGGGGTGTAATGAATAGCACTTCAGAAGGCCGAGTTCGAATTCCAGTCGGGTTCATTACAGTCACTTAAGCGCAAATACGATTGGGAAAGGTATGACAATCTCTTTTACTACATCGATATGGGTTAATTAATAGGACATGTATCTGGAAAATTTTATCTTCAAAATATATGCGTAATGTAATATTCAATCGCAAAGAACACCCCTAAAATGTTTCGATTTACTTAAACCCACAAATGGGTTGAAAGGCCGTATTAAACATAAATACATAAGTCTTTTATGCGTAATGCAATATTCAATCGCAAAGAAGAACACTCCTAAAATGTTTCGACTTACTTAAACCCACAAATGGGTTGAAAGTCCGTACTAAACATAATTACATAAGTCTTCTGACAGTAAATCCTGATTTTTATCTGATGTGGAAAACCACACACACATCCGTACGACAATCTAAACTTTAAGATTAATGCCCTATTTCCTAAGATTGAACATTTACAAAATCTACTTTTTCTTCTTCCATCTTCCGTGTCCTTTTTGGACGTGGGCGGCCAACTTTCTATCCTTTGTAACTCTTAGTAAGAATTGTTTTGTCGTTATCTCTCCAAATCCCTGTTCGGCCATCCGTTTACAAAAGTTTGTTAGATATGTTATTCCCTGCTTTTCACTGGCTCACCTGCGTATAATATTTTCTGTATGCGTCAAATTATTTGATCAGAAGACGAAACGCGTTGGTAAAGAAATTATTTTTTTTCTTTATTCATATTGATTTTTACAGATATATTTTATTTATGTCTGAATTTTTACTCTTTTTTTTATCTATTACCTTAAAAGCCGCCCGAACGGGCGGCATTTAAGCTAGCTCCCCTGGAGAGCTCTTGATTGAGCATTCATCACAATAGGTAGGGGGAGTAGATGCGAAAGGCAACAATAAACTACAGAAGAACTCAAAATTGAAAGCTGCATTAATATTTAAGCTTACCTTTTTAAAGTCCAACGATAATTCCTCTGCTGTCACTTAATTTAATGACAGTTACATTTATGTAAGACCTTATTTTCAGTACAAATAATTATTTTATTTCATGGGTGATTTTCGCTATTTTTCGCAATTGCTTTCGATTATTCCCAAATATATTTCCAAGTTACAGAAATTATTATCGTACAAAAAAAAAAAAAATAAAAAAATCACGTAAACCAATCACCGAATCAATCGCAGTAACGAAAACTTAGGATCGAAAATTTAAGGATTGCGAGTCCCGATCCGGCCCAGAATGTTTTTAATTTCCTCAGAGAGTCAGCCTGATTCTAAGCGCGGAAGAATGTAGTTAATTGCCTTATTTTTGCTGATCTTACTCGTCTCAACTTGTCTCAATTACTGCGCAATAGAACTATATTGCATGCGCAATAATCAAGACAAATGTTTTTTCCGCTCATAGCTTTTCCGCAGCGAACATATGCAAACAACGCCAGTAATGGCTGGCGCGACGCGAACGATTCCGAACTTTTACTGTCGATAACTCCCAAATGGTAGATTATATCAAATTTATTAAGCCAGATTCAAATGGAGAATGTACAATTACACATAAATGTAAGTATTCTTGAAATTTTTAATGCGAACTGAGCACGGGTGCTAAACTGCAAATTAACAGATTTTATTAGTTTACATGAAAATATTAATTTAATGTTATCTATCACTTTAATTATATATTGTTTTTGTTAAGGTTTTCACTGTTTCGATTTAAGAATTACTTGCTTCAATTTTCATTGTTTCCTCTATATTGGCGTGAATATTTTTCAACCTCTTACACACTTCTTTCGCGAACGGTACGCATTTTTAATGGCGAAGTAATATCTGGTGAGGTTTATCGTCATTTCATTAACATAGTGTTTTCCAGCCTTTTTTTTATGTCAGGGCGGGCAATTCTGCAACTCTGAAATGTCCGAAGAAGCATTGTTTTGCATGAATATATTCTTTAGCTTAAAGTTTCTCTATCGTGACTTGCGACATTCAAAAAATAAATAAATAAAGTTGCAATAATCCCTGAATCTATGTATGCTGTCGCTGTCGCTGTTATCTGTTGTGAACTGGCCTGTAATTTAATTTCTACAATACTAACATAAAAAATTACTCCACCTATCCTCCTTGTCGTGGTGGTTAAAATTTTTTTATGAAGGATCCAACGTCGTGTCCAGATTTACCCAATGTAGCTCTACATTCACCATTACATATTACCCTTGCAAATCAGTTTTCTATACACGATTTGTGATGTTTATTTACTTTAAGGGGATAGTCTCAGCCAATATTCTTGCATATTCGTTTATTTTCTTCTCCCCATTGACATACGGATCAGAAATTTCTCTAAATATTTTCTTGCAGGTCAATCCAACTTATATGCTTATTACCATTTTGATGTTTCCTATATCTATTTTTGTAACAAATATGAAGCCATTTTATTATATATAATCAATACCATAGAAATAAAGCAATTTTACTCGTGCTGATCTGTCCAATGTTTGCAATTGTTTTTTGTGTTCTTTGTTCAGGTTTTTTTCCAAATCACGAAACTATGTACCTTTCTCTCCATAACCTTGTAACAGCTTCCTTCTCTTTTTAGGTTATATTATTCTCATGACGAGTGGTGCTTTTATATACCTTAATTTTGAAGATAAATATATAAAACTATGCTATAATTCAATTTACAATATAAGGAAAAGATTTTTGTATTTCATGATAATAAATTGGAAGGGCAAATAAATTAATGCAAATATTTCCAATAAGAACAATTATGATAAGATTAAATTTATATGGTAGATTTATCGTTTACAGATACCTATTAATATTTCCAACATCAAATTATATATCTAATCATGGATTTATGTAAGAAAAAATTGTTCTATCTATCTATCAATCTATCTATCTATCAATCTATCTATCTATCTGGGGCTGTAAAAGTAGGTATACAGCAATGAAAAACAAGACCTGCGCACAAAACGTAATTTATTGATTATACAACCATTGTTTTATCCGCATATTTTGATTTCATTAGTGAATTCCTATTTTTGCATGCTCCCATATATATATATATATATATATATATATATATATATATATATATATATATATATATATATATATATATATATATATATATATATATATATATCTATTACAGAAATAAAAGAGTGTAGCTTAATATTACAAGACATGTTAAAAGCGAAGCAACCGGTTTCGCTCCCGCTCTATGGGAGATTTAACTCAACAGAAAATGTGTAATGAGAAGGAGAAAGGAAAAAGAAATTGAACACAATGAGCTAGAGTCAAATAACAACGAGCCCCAACAAACATTCACGCCTTTTACACAAGGAATATTTGCTGGACCCGATATAAAGGGCCTCCACATATATATATATATATATATATATATATATATATATATATATATATATATATATATATATATATATATATATGAGAGAGAGAGAGAGAGGATAAAGAGACAGACTTAAAAAGGTGTCCCCAATAATGTACTCACTTCTTGATTTTATCTAACTTCTTCAATTTTGTTCAGATCCAAGCATTTGTGGCCACCATCTGGATTGCAAAAAATTGCCTGAAATGTAACTTTGTGCCTCGTTTGCAAACTAATTTACTTTGAGCAAGATGGACGTTCTGTTCGTTTTATTTTATATACATTACTAAATTATTCAGTTTTATGAAGTTAAACTACAGTATGAATTATCATACACAAACCACGTTTCATCACTATAAGCCCAAACCAATGAAACGTGTCATGTTTGAAATAAAAAGCAAGTTGTACAAGCACCAAATCATGCAAACCTGTGACCATCAGTCAAATCGTGTATGTTCTTCACTTAGCGGATTTGTTCCGCATACAGTCCATCATTTGAATGGCTTACCATTAGCCTTGTTCCTGAAAATTGGCTGTCTGTTTCGGGTTGACTATCTATAGTAGCCCTCAATTCGTTATAGTCAAATGATGATAGACTTATCTTGAAATGATATTTGAGAAATAATAGAATGTAGAGAAGGAATGAGAACAGAAAGCACTAAATATGAATTCCAAGAAAACAGAAATTATGGTTCTCAGCAAACGGAACAGACCAACATGAAAATTACAAATTGGCAATGCCAAAATAAAGTACAATTGAAATATCTGGGTCGTGTTTTTAACAGAAGATGGTAAATGTAAAACTGAAATCCGAAGACGCATTGGTATCGAGAACGATACTTTCCAAAAGCTAATCAAGGTATTAAGTAACAGAAGAACGTTGTTAGAAATTAATAAAAAGTACTGAAATGTTATGTAATATCAGTCCTGATATATGACAGTGAATATTGCACAATTTTATTACAGATAGGGCAACAGGAATGTGTATCTACAGAAGGATGCTGAGAATATCATGAAATAAACATGTAAGTAATGACGAAGTTTTAGAAAAAATATAATAAAAAATGACACCTACATCTGAAAGAGACATTATCATTTTATAAGGCGCATTATAAGGAAAGAGGCCTTGAAAATGCTTACACTGACATTTACATATAGAAGGTAAGAGGTACATAGGAAAGTAACGCATAACCTACCTAGTGTGATTGGATGGCAGAACAGTGTTTAGGAGAAATATCAAAAAGATAAATTTACTAAGAGCTACAAAGGACACAGGAAATTATGGAGAATCATGATCACCAACGTCCTGAAGGGGGTATTGTATTAGAAAATATATACAACTTGGTTTGAAGCTATCTACAGAACTGTTGCAGTGGTTTTAGTAATGCAATAGATGAATTATTATTATTTCATTGCGAGGAAGGATACTAAATGTTATTGTCCAGGTTAGAACCAAGGACGAACAACACAAGAGTATAAATAACGAAGATATATTACACGGAATAATAATAGAAGATGTGGAAGGTGTTAGTATGACTGTCAGTCTGGTTTGGACTCGATTCGTCTCTCTCTCTCTCTTGAGAGGCGAAGTATACATAGTGTTAGAAAGAGTTCATTCTGTAGTTATAGGTAAGGGCCCATAACACTAAATATGTGTATATTCATTCTAAAAATTCAATAAACCTTAACTATCTCAAGGACCTATACAGATTCATGCACAAAGGGAAGATGAAGGAATAATATTGATTGTATACAAGAAAACTAAACACAAAGAGCTTCCATTATGTGCCAGCCTAAGGTAGGATTATCGTGCCTGATTAATAGTCATTTTTATGATGGATAGAATAACTTGTCAAAAGATATCCAATTAGCAGCCAACTAAGCTGTTAAAGAATATAATTAAATGTTCAGGAGGAATAGATCAAGAGTAGCTCCTGTGAAATTAAAACATGGATGTAAACTCAATCTAGCAATAACTCTAGAAGATGAAACGATCACTTTCACTGTGATAGTGAACAGAAAATGAAATGTTGATTCTTATAGCAATTCCTACTTTGGATTATTAGACGCAATCATTAATGTTTAGATGATCCTCCAACTATGGTAACATTGCAGAGGACGACAAAAAGATTAAACCTGCATGAAGCATCAGGTGGGCATTGCATTCAAGACGAAATCTTTATTTTAGATATTATTTATCAGCGCAGGTGTAATAATTGGAGGTGAGAAATAGTGCTCTAAAACTGAAAAGTTTCATATGTTTATTCAGAAAGCTTAAGCCATAGGTAGAGGAATCTGTTTATCGTGTGCTATTAGCAAAAACATTGGCCCATATTATCTTACATCATCTAACTGAATGCTGAATTACAGTGTGGCTCAGTCCTCAACAGTGTACAGTGGCCGTGGTCTTTATCGCCAAGCAACTATAAGTAAAGTTTTTTTGTAGAAATCATAACGTGTACTAAATCTTTGTTGATCTAATTAAGGCGTTTGACACGTGTAGTTTCACAAAAGGGAAACACTTCAGATCCTTCTTGCGTCAATCATTAGGGCTTCTCAACAAGACTTGAATCCCAGGGAAGTCTACAAAATGACTTGAAACTTAACTCTTAGAGAGATCCGTTTTGTATGGTGCTGTTAATTTGAGTCATAAATAATTTCCGTTTTTGCTTGTTAAATTTATTCTTCAAAAACAAAACTGATAGTTACATCTTATTCCGCTGCATACTGAGCATTACTTGCAGTCATATACTAAGAATTATTATGCATTTTTTCCGTAAGATTTGAGCAGAATTCGGCAAGGTATGACGTGAAAATTCTTTCGAATAATTCTTGGATGTACTTTAAATTATAGACAATTTTCAACATGAAAGCATTTTGCAGTGATCAAAAATGTAAATAATCGGTTGATTCGAAGCCAGGTGAATGAATTCATTGATGAGTAGAACAGTAAAGACATATTCCAAAATGTTACTATGTTATTCTGGATATGATAATGAACTACGTCAGGCAGTAATGCCTCTAATCGGGAGATTGAAGGTTTTGAGGAGCATGGAACCACCTCTGAATTGCTGCTGTTCAGAGGCTTACCATGACTCCGGGTGGCAGCCCCTGTTAGGGTCCCAGCTATGGGTAAATAATGTACCCCAAACAAAAACAAAAGACCATGAAATTATGAAAAAATACGTTTTTATAGCAAATTACCAGCAATATATTTTTATAATTTAATTACAATATGTTTTTATATAAAAAAATACGAACACTACCTCTTTATAGTAAAATATGTATAAAATAGATTTTAATAGAAAAAATACAACACCACCTATTTATAGAAAATAGCCATAAAATACAGTTTATAGCGAAATTACCAGCAATATATTTTTATATTAAAAAAATTACCAACACTTCCTCTTTATAGTAAAAAAAACAAATAAAATACATTTTTATATAAAAAATATCAGAAATATACTTTTTATTAAAAAAATTACCAGTACTGCCTATTTATAGTAAAATAACGATAAAATACGATTTTATAGCAAAATGTACAACGACATATTCTATCTGCAATTGAAAGCATAAAATTACGTTCAGAATATTTAGATATCGGTATTAAATAACGCAAATAGATTGATATGCCTCTAAACAAAATCAGTCAACCAACTGTATTATTCTTGCTGTAAGTAGCCTTGAGGAGAACAATATTTTTTCGTTTTTCGCCCAGCCATATCTGGACGTGTCACAGCTGCTGGATGCATAAATTCGCCTTTCGATCCCAACACACGTACAACATTATCTTTCTTCTATGAGGTTCAGCTTTTTGGATTGTGATTTATCACCGTGAATCCAGTATCTTCTGCGACGAATATTGTCAAACTTAACCAATTCTGCATCACCTAGTATGGGGTATTCAAAGTACAAGATTATATATCCACCATTGCAGTTCGTTCTCAACGCTGATGGCTCAAGTTTATATATTATTCTCAATCTATTTCTTAATAAGGATAATCAATAACGCGAATAGACTGGCGTGGAAATTCGATATTACGCTAACATGTAAAACTTTAAGTCTTGGAATTTTTTCCACAACAATGTGCAATCATTTTTTATTAATTACGCTCTTCTCTGTGCTGATCGATGTGATCTGTTTATATATTCTCAAGAGGATAGGAAGTTATTGCTGAACAGAGTTACTTCTAATTTAACACATTGCTTCCCGACATATAGAAAACGGTAGTGTTAACAGTATAACATTACGACAATGAGGTAAATAAAATTGTTCTAGTATTTCAACCAGCTTCAGGGACATTGGATGTGTAGCTTAAAATCAGCTGGAACCTGTTCAAAGGTTTCCTTGATTGCTTTAAAAAAAAGCTATAACATTTTAGACAGTGAGAATTAAAAACTACATAAATATTAAATATCTACTGGTCTTGAAATTACTCATTTACAAGTTGACTATCAACGATGTCCGGGAAAAAATTAAATATTCACTGGCATTGAAACCTCTAATTAATATTGGATTTTTATGAACTTATTATATTTATGACCCTATAATTAATATTTTTATAATCCTATAAATAATACCGGACTTTTATTTTCATTTTTATATTTAATACCATTTGTTTACGACAATGAGATGAATAAAACTGTTGACGTATTTCGACCAGCTTCAGAGAAATTGGATGTGCAGCCTAAAATCAGCTGGAAACTGTTCAAAGATTTCCCTTATTGCCTTAAAAAACGTATAACATTTAAGACAATGAGAATTAAAAACTGTATAACATTTTAGACGGTGAATTTTAAAAATTATATAAACTTTTCGAGAACGAGATTAATCTCAACCTGCAGAAAAATTCCCGAAAATTCAAGTCATTTGATGTTCGTACTCGGTCTCAAATGAAGAACATGTCACTATGCTTATTTAAGAACAAGCCTAGCCATCAATAAAGCCTTTAGTATTTCAACCATCTTATGTTACTTTGAAAGGTACCGTGAAAGACATTAACCATTTGCTAGGATTCTATCAACTGTATCTCAAAAAAATTAAATAATCATGACTCTTGAGTTTAAACATTTACAATGTTTCTATCAACTGTATCTCGGAAAAAATCCACTGGTCTTGACATTATTAATGTACAAGTTATTATCGACAGTATGTCAGAAAAAATATTAAATATCCATTGGATTTGACATAAATCTTTTACAAATTTTCTATCAACCGTATATCAGAAAAAATATTAAATATCTACTGGTCTTGACATTAATCATTTAAAAGTTGACTATCAACAATGTCCTGATATTGAAGCATTACAGAACATATGGAGACATGTTTATAATCTGGGAAGATTTGGGGATAATTATTTTTTTAAAACTAGTGTACCCGTGCCGTCAAAATTGACGGCAAGAAGGAATATATTATAAGTAATAAATATTATATTTTAAGTACTTTTCGTTTAATCCAAGTACAATTTTATAATTAAATTAGTTTGTTGTTAATGTTAATAACAGATCAGTGTACAATTTATAAACACCTAATGAAAGATATATGTATTTTTATTCTCATAAATGTTACGTAATTTAAGAGTTTGCTTATTTATCGTTCTACTAAGACAAACGTATCATCAGATATATTTCAAATATATTTTGTTCCCCTACATTTTTTTAAATCATAATTTTTAAAGTCTAAAATGAATTTATTAAAATAAACAAAGCGTTTGTGAAGACATACGTGGTGTATTACACACACACACACACATTATATATATATATATATATATATATATATATATATATATATATATATATCTTCGCTACGGCACCTGGTGGGTGATCGTTATTTTGCACATTGGCCCTCAATTGTTACAGAAAAAATTATTTAGCTTATTATATATATATATATATATATATATATATATATATATATATATATATATATGTATATATGTATATATGATAGAAATTGTTAGGAGGATTTGATAATTATAATTAAGTAATTCATTGAGTCTGCAAGTCTCCTAACAATTTCTAATATGTGTATATCATTGCTTGATCCGGCTTCTAATGCTTCAGTTTGAGCGGCTTGGTGATAGTTGTCGTGGCTTCCGGGGGCACAGTCCTTGGTTTACAGAGAATTTGCGTTGAGTTCTACCACGGAATATGTGAGCGAGCGGCGCTATATTGAGTCTGATTTGCTACGTTTTCGTCACCGAGGCCCGTTGAACAGTTGGTAGGGCGTTTGCTTGATAACCAGTCCGGGTTTCAATTCTCGGCAGTGGATGCGCACTGCTGATGTGTCCGAAATATAGGACGAAACGGCCGTCCAGTGCTTTCTACATTCTGCTGAGGTTTCTTTCAGACTCAATTAATTACTTAATTATATATGTATATATATATATATATATATATATATATATAGTGAGAGAGAGAGAGAGAGAGAGAGAAATTATGTAGCTCCAAGTGAGCCGATAAAGCAACTAACATGCATTGATTTTCCGAGATTTGAAAGTACAATAAAAAGAATAGATTTCAAATAGTATTGATGATGATTGACGTAGCACTTAAACTTTTGGATATCCTAGTTGAAAAGAAAGCAAAAAGCTGGAAGTGCCGGAGAAGAACAGAACTTACGTTTACATTCTGTAATGGCCAACGTTAAATGAGATCTCGCAGTTAATCTAGTACTGCGCTTAAAATCATGAAGCTAATGTCCCACAGAAAAAAAGATCAGAACAATTCCTATGATAATATATATAGAAAAAGCATGGGGAAGCTAGGTTGCTGCAGTGGGAAAGTGATTGAACCCGAGATGACAGGTCGGGACCGATAAATTGCAGCGTCTTCTTTGGATATTACTAAGCACAACTGGATGCATAGCAGGAGTATCAGGCCAGATGCGACAAAAATAATAAATCCGCGGACGAATAGCACACTTTCTAAGAAGATTCGGTAATTTGACGATATATATATATTTAGTCATCTGGAGGTAATTTCAGTTTAAATTGATAAATTAATTTTAATTTAAATATATTATTCTTTTACTATCGATATTGATAGTAAAATGTTAAAATTAAAAAATATTCGTTTTGATATTTAAACACTTAAGTCATCACCTAACATTAAACATTAACTGTGAAATTTAAGGAAAAATTTTAAATAGATATAAATAAAAATATATGTAAAAATTTGAAAATATATGTGTAAATATTGATATATGAATATATATAGGTATCTCTGTATATCGATACATGTGTATGTGCCTATGTGTGTAATTGCACATGTAAATGACCGTATGTATATGTGAGATTTACATAAGTGAATGTGTGGTATATATATATGTATATGATAAAACAAAATCTTTTATATTGCCTTTAAATATCACTCCATCTTAATCTAAAACCTAAACTTTAAGTAAAAAAGATTACCCATCTAAAAATAGTCACAAATTCAATTCATGAATTAGATTCAAACTGATAGAGATGTTACCTTAACAATCATTTACAATATTAAAAGATTACTATCAGTAAACTGTTATAGTTTAAATAAATTTCTTTTAATGTACTTTCTATGAATGTGTTTTTAAATATACTATTTAACTCATATTAAATCCCTAAATTATTTGAAAAAGAGTTAAATATTTAAAGTGCTAGCAAACTTCAACTTAATTTCTTCGGTGTTTTTAAAAAATTAAATTACTATTAAACATTAAAATCTCTTTTTTTACATAAATTGCTAAAAATTACCACTCCTCCTCACTTCGTAAAGCCTAAGTACAGCTTCTTTCTCTTTACTTCCCCCTTCTTTCTTTCTTTTTTCTTTTTCTTTTTTCTCTCTTACATGAACTTAATACTACCCGTCAAAAGTGTAAATGTTCATTTCATTTTTCTTTTCACATTTTGGAAGTGTAGTCTGATGATCCAGCGTCCTTTAAAAGGGCTATGGTGAAATAAATTATTACATGGAGCCTTAAAGTGGTCTGTTTTTCTTTACATTATATATGGCTTGTTTTTCTTTAAATTACATATATATATATATATATATATATATATATATATATATATATATATATATATATATATATCACTTCCGTTAAGTTAACCGATTAAATAGATCCAATGTCTGGTCCCTCCTTCCCTAATACTAAGTATGATAGATAGAAATATTAAAATAAACCCTCTCTAAACTCGAACAATGGCCGCTCTGTTAAATTACATAAACTTAATACTACCCGTCCAAAGTGTAAATGTTCATTTCATTTTTCGTTTCACCTTTTGGAAGTGTAGTCTGATGATCCAGCCTCCTTTAAAAGGGCTATGGTGCAATAAATTATTACATGGAGCCTTAAAGTGGTCTGTTTTCTTTAATATATATATATATATATATATATATATATATATATATATATTCGATCCAGTTTTTATTAGTGGTAAACATCAGACGGATAATGCGCAATGAACTACTCTGGTGGAGTTTGATACACGCCAGGCTGACCAAACATTGTATGAAGAACTTAAAAGCAGGAACCAACTGATTCATAAGATCCAGAAACATTTTCAATATTCCTTATTCGGAGATCTTGGTCTGCTATCGTAAATCATTTTGGGGTAAATGTAAAAAAAAAAACTGAATCTGTTCTGTTTTTCTTCTCAGCCTGTGAAGTTCCTTTGTTCACCCAGATAATGGTGAGGAATAGGCCCAATACCCTACCACGCTGACGCGTATTAGTAGGCGAGGGATGTTGGAAAACTTGGGTGATCACGGTTCTTTTCGATTTTTGATCTGCCAAGATTATTTTCGCGTAGGTGATTGCAAAGAACGCGACTGGTATTTGGAATCGGTTCTCCGATTTCACATCATGAACCAGTATCCATTAGACCACTAACACATCGACCATCCAATACCTGGTATCGCCAAGAATTCACCGTGACCAGACGCGACATTGCTTAACTTCGGTAATCGGACGAGAAACGCTCTTTCAATGTGATATAGTCATAAGCCTGGAGCTGTTCAACGTATTGAAGAATTATTCAAAAGAGACATAGCGAAACGTAGAATGTAACATTCTATTTATTCAACTGCCATGCAATAGGTTCGTGAATATTGGTTTTGCCTTATCCTTCTGTGGACTGCAATTTATTCCTGGCCTGCAAAGATTTGATGCGAAAATGAAAGACTGGACATCCCTCGTCAACAGCGTGCTGCACATGTTGGAACTTTTGGTTTAGTTCTCGTTTGAAATCTCACAAGGAACCACAAATCCCCATTTGCAAGTTTTCCAATATATCACTGAAAGAACAACAAACGAAACTCGATGGAAGAGACGATAAACTAATTTTGGATGTTTTTCATACCATTCAACCATGGTTCTACCTTCGGACTTAGACTCATACTTCATAGCAGTGAAATATGCAATTGCTTTCTCAACAAACTAATATATATATATATATATATATATTTATATATATATATATATATATATATACATATATATATATATGTGTGTGTGTGTGTGTGTTTCCTCAAGTCTCGCCAAAGAGCCTCTCGATTCACAGTGTCAAAGGCCTTCGTCAAGTCCACAAACACCATATACAACTCCTGTTTTTTCTCGCGAACCTTCTCTGCTAATTGAAGAAGAGCAAGTATCATGTCACTGGTACCATCATCTCGAATACTCTTCCTCAAAGAACTTAATAACGTTAAACAAACACTAATCAACAACGACATCCCTAACCACCTTATAGACCACCAAATTTGACTATTTCTCCCTAAAGTAAGTAATAATGATAGTGAACACACAGTCAAAAATCACATAAACATTTATTACAAAAACCAAATGCATAAGAATTACAAACAAGATGAATCCTCACTAAGACATATTATAAAGAAATACACCACCCCAATTGACCCGAATAAAAAAATCAAATTAATTATCTACTATAAAAAAATTAAGACAGCTAACCTTATCCTCAGAAATAACAACACACCAGCTAAGTCAAAATTACAAAGAACGAACATTATCTATGAATTCAAATGCCCCTTAAGAAACTGTGTACCTGATCAAACCGGACTCATAAATAATTACATCGGTTACACAACTACATGCTTATCCAGACGTCGTACGTTACACCTATCTGACCACAGCTCCATTAGAACGCATTTAAACACGCACACAAATTTATCAGACTCCATTAGAAACATATTAGTAGAAAACACAAATATATTAAGTGTTTCCATCTGCAAAAAAGATTAAAAATAATGGAGGCTTTAATAATAAAAAAAGAAAAAGCCAACTCTTAACAATATTAACTACGAACATGGCCACAATGTGCTAACCGTATTCGGAAATTAAAAACATCTCTACTACACACTAAGACATGCGCATAAAGCACACACTCAATTAAGCTGAAAAATCGAATCATGCTTGATAATGGCTAAAGGTATAACCGAAAGCGCTCGGAAACATAAAACATTTGGACAGTTCTTACACACCCTTTGTCCTGTAAAGAAAGCTCTTGTTCGAACACAAGAAAAATTAAATAAAAAGCTCAATCGTAGTACCTTGTCTGTCGTTTTTAATGAAACATGCATAAACGAAAGATTGCTGCCTAAATATACAACTATCAAATTCCACGACCCGGCAGCCAACAAGGAAAATAACACCACTACATTCAGAAAAAAACTCGTCTTACGACAAATAAAATCAGCTCAAAATGACATCCAACATTTAAACAACGAAATCCACAAACATAATATGATACTAAATAACACCTTGACCGAACCCGAATATAATGAAGCATTGTACCAACTCAACCTTAGCACCAGCGAGCACCAACTTACACACAGACAAATAATTACTAAAAAGCTTTGTAAATTATACCAAGGAAACATTTTACTTTCCAACAGCGAAGACAAATATATAAATTTATCCAACCATAAATTAACAGATGACCAAAAAGAATTTTTTAATTTAGGGCAAAATGTCACATCCGACCTAAATTTGACCTCATCACCAAGATAACTGAAATTGAAATTCTACACCAATCACTATCCCATCTTGCTACGCATGGAGACATAGCAGTTAACCCTGACCTGAGAGACCTACTCAAAGCCGAAGGCTTGAAAAAGCGATCCCCTGGCAACAACCACAATAGTATCTTAACACCAAAACTAAAAAACGCCACGAAAGAGTTAAAAAAAACAACCCCGACATCGTCATCAGACGAGCCGATAAAGCTAACACATACGTTATTCTGGATAAAGCCGATTACCACCAAAAATTTAAAAAATAT
>OZ038494.1:56171905-56174405 GCA_964036315.1 Acanthosepion esculentum
GAAATTAATGCTTTAAATTAAACAGAATCCAATGGTTCAAGAATTACAGTATGATTTCATTTAATCAGGAATATGTGTCGCTAAAATGGACAATAACTAATGAATTTTATAGTAACGCTCTAAGGTCACGCTGCCATCAGAAAACACCGCTGCTATTGAAAAGTCAGAGCCAGGTTGGAATTCGTTCGTAAACATAAGGATAAGGAAAAATCGTATTGGGAAAAAAGTATTATGGACAGATGAAACCAAAATTGAGTTGTATGGACGTCATTCTAGAAAGCATGTATGGAGGGAAGATGGCGATGCATTCAAAGAAAAGAACAGTTCTTCCAACAGTGAATTTTGATGGTGGCAGCATCATGGTATGGGGATGTTTTTCTGCAAAAGTTACTGGCAACATATCAGTAATAGATGGTAGAATGAATGCTGTAGCATATCAAAATATTTTAGAAGAAAATTTAATGTTTTCGGTTGAAAATCGGGAACTTCCTCCTGATTGGATCTTCCGACAAGATAATGATCCTAAGCACACTGCAATATCTACGAAGAAATGAATTGCTGAAAATAACGTAAATATCCTGAAATTGCCAAGTCAGTCCATGATTTAAAACCAATCGAGAATCTGTGGCGTTATTTGAAAATTCAAATCCAAACGTGAGCTTCAACAAACATCCCGGATTTGAAGACGATATGCGAAGAAGAATGGTACAAAATAACAACTAAAATTTGGAAATCATTAATTGAGAACTACAAGAAGAGGCTGGTTGCTGTAGAAGTGAATAATGGTTATTCTACAAAGTATTAAATAAAGATTATGTATTCTTTTTTGTATTGTACGAATACGTTTTTCACACATTAAAATAGACAAGTGTGATTTATTTCTATTAAGTATTTTTTTCTGTTTTCTATGCATATTTAGTTATGTATCGGTGTACATTTAATTATATGAAAAGTATGTTTATTCATTAGTTGGAAATACATAAAAATCTTTATGTGTACGAATATTTGTTTCTTCCACTATATATATATATATATATATATATATATATATATATATATATATATATATATATATGCATGCATACACACACACGCATATATATATATATATATATATATATATATATATATATATATATATATACGTTACACCTATCCCCCAAAGCTCCATTAGAACTCATTTAAACACACACACAAACCTCCCAGACTCTATCCGAAACATATCAGTAGAAAATACTATCATAATCTTCCACATATCATAATGGAAGCCTTAATAATAAAAAGAAAAAGTCAAGACTCAATAATATTAACTACGAACACGGAGCCACAATGTGCTGACGGTATTCGGAAAATAAAACATCGCTATAACCCAACAGCCACCGGTCTGAGGTTGCACGTAAAAAATTTAAACTTGACCTCGAAGGAGCTAAGTCTTTGCTTGCTGAGAGAATGGGACACCGTATTGTGTCTAACAACTATGGATTTCGTGATTACTGGCGGTTCTGTAATAATATTAACTTTTCTATTTCTTCTCTGTTCAATCAATTTGAGATGTTAACTTTTTCTGCTTATAAAGCAGTATGTTTCACCAGTATTTTCTCTTTAAACTCCACACATGACTCACCCGGAAAAATGTTACCTAAATTTCCACTTAAAACCGAGACTGTTGAGTGATATGCATAAAACCCATTCTATGTTTTCTGCTATAACCTTTAATCTGGATTCCTGCAATGTAGACCTGATAGTATCCCTGTCATAGTCCTTATGAAATGTGCTCTCGAACTCAGATAAATTACTCAACCCTTCCAACTATCGGCGTATTAGACTTCTACCTATTTTTCGCAAACTACTAGAGGCCTCAATCAATGCTGAACTATTTAAGCTTTTCACATCCCTGGGGTTTCTTTCAGACAATCACTATGGCTTTCATACTGTAGGTCAACTGCTGATGTAATAAAGGTTATTGCGGTAAGAGTTTACCAAGATTTAGATAAGAATGTTAAAGCTTGTGCTGTTGCTTTGTACATCTCGAAAGCGTTCTTCGGGATTTTGCATGCCGGTTGCGATAGGCATCAATAAACTACAGAAGAACTTAAAATTGATCGCTGCATTTAAATATTGAATTAATGTTTAAGCTGACGTTTTTAAAAATTCAATGATAATTCTTCTACTGCCATGATTGATTTACGTAGATGATTTGATGTACGTAGATCCTAATTTCATGTGTGATAGAACTGGGAATAATTTATAAGATAAAATTAACATAATGTAAAGATGGGGAAAAAGAAATTAGAATTAGTTATACATTCAACTTTTGAAGAGTTAGAGACACATAATAAGTAAAACCTATATTATGGAATCTATATGGATAAATGCGAAATTGGAGCTCTATTCTCCCAGAGATTTTAAGATTAAAAAGCCCCAGGTCTACTTTATAGTAATTTACACACGGTATTTCCTCTGTCCCCACACTTGGACGAGATGTGATACAAGGTCTATT
>OZ038494.1:56179405-56204405 GCA_964036315.1 Acanthosepion esculentum
ATTCATCATTTATTGCTTCATTTTTTATCTCTTGTAGTGTGACGGGGAGGTTTCGAACTGTACAACATAGTATTGTCCTTCTTCATGTCGTAGGGCTGCGATTATAGAATCTTTCAATGGCTCTGTTTTCGTTGGTATAAGTCTCGACAGACCTTCCACATGCCAGATTTTTTTCGTTGGTAGATACTCCAATCTGAAATTGTAGTTCAGTAGAATTGTACTCCATCTTAACAACCTATTGGCAGTGTAAATCGGTAGACCTTTTTTCGAACCAAATATTGTTAATAACGTCTTGTGATCCGTCTGTAGAGTAAAAAATCTACCATAGATATATCTAAGAAATCTTGTGACTGCAAAAATAATTTCCATCACTTCTTTCGCTATTTGTGAGTAATTTTTCTCTGTGGGTAGCCTGGTTGGAGAAGCATGCGCGATTGGTTTTATTGTCTCATCCGGCATTTTATGCAGTATACACAACCCGACTTCATAGGCGCTCGCGTCACATGCTACAATTATTTTTAATTTTGGATCGTAGTGTGCCAAAAATAAATCCGAAGTTAACGTCTTAATTATTTTGTCAAACGTTTTCTGGCATTCATCTCTCCACTCCCAAACTTTTTCTTCAGCAGTTCATTCACTGGTGCGCGAAGTTTATGGATGTGAGGAATGAATTCCTGGTAGTAATTCACTAAGCCTAGAAAATTTTGTAATTCTGTTATGTTCTTTGGAACTGGCATTTCTTTTTTGTATTGCCTTTGCGCTTTAAGGGTCTGGTCGTCTTCCTTCTTGATCGATGATATGGCCCAGGTATTTAATTTCCTTCATGAAAATATCGCATTTTTTATTTTAACTTGAACCCATCGCTTTGTATTCTCCTGAACCCCTCTTGTACGTGTTCCCAGTGTTGTTCAGCACTTTCGCTATTTATCAATACGTCATCCAGGTATGCGATCGTGTACTCTAGTCCGGCGAGCATTGTATGAATTGTCTGTTAGAATATAGCCGGCGCGACCTTAATCCCAAATGGTAATCTTTGGTATTTGTATAATCCTTTGTGTCTGTTTATGCACAATAATTTTGAACTTTCCTCATCGACTGGTATTTGTAGGTACGCTTCATTTTAAATCTATTTTTGAGAAAAGTTTTCCGCCGTTTAATTTTGTGAATACTTCTTCCGGACTGGGTAGAGGATAGGGTAGTCTTTTATCGCTGTGTTCAAACCCGTTGAGAAATCAGCGCATACTCGAATCTCCCTCGATTTCTTTTTGACGTAAACCGTAGGTGCGGCTCATCGACTGTATTCTACTTTTGTCAATATACAAGTGTTTTTGAGTCTAGCCAATTCTTGATCTATATTTTCTATTGAAGCAAACGGTACGCTCCTTTTTATCTTGAAGATGGATTGAACGTTTTCTTTTATTTCTATATTTGCTACCATTTTTTTACATCTTCCTAGACCTTCTGAAATACTTCGGGGAAACTCTCTTTTAATTTCTCTTTTAATTCATCTGCCTCGGTCGATAAACTTTTTACATTTTGGCAGTACGCACTTATTGGTAAAGCCCAAAGTTCAAACTTTTGCATCCAGTCCGTTCCGAATAAGTTTTCTGTATTTCTTAATGCATACGTTTTTGAATTTTTGGTCATTCCATTAAATGTCATATTTGTAATCACTTCACACTCAAATTTTATTTTTCTCCCAGTTACCGATCTAGCAATTTTATCGGTTCTTAACATGATAGGTTTGTTCAGTTTTCTCCATGTTTGTACGTGAATAATAGTTAAGTCCGAGCCGGAATCCAGCTGTAGTCTGACTTTTCTATTTTGCATTTCTAATTGCACGTATTTTCTTATGTTAGTCTCATCCGCTTGGTCAGTCGTCGTGATTCTTATTCTGCTTTTGATTTCTCTTCTAGTCCAACAATGAGAACTTTTATGTCCTACTTTTTTGCATGATAAACAAATTTTAAAACGGTATGGTCAGTCTTTATACCAATGCCAATCCCACAGCGATAGCATGGACAGGATGGTAGTTTGTTCTGATATTAACTTTTTGAAGTAGAAAAATTTTTTTTACCTGTTTTTGAGGAGGGGTAATTGGTTTGGTTTGTTTCTGAGTAGGGAAATTTGGTTTGTCTTCGTAATTTACGTATGTGCGCGATGCCAGCTTTTTCTATATCTTTTGAGTCTTTCTTTACAGTTATGCATCTCTGACAGACTTCGGCCAGTTTTTGAAGTGTCAAATCTTGTTCACTTTCCAATTTTGTAAGTATTCTGCGTCTAATTTCCGCGTCTTTGGTTGAAACCAGGCCTTGGACGTAAATTAAACATTTGAAATTGTCATCACAATATTTGTTTACAATAGAAGCGAAAGTTATGTAATTTTCGTTGTCCTTTTTTGTTAGGTTCAGACATTTCTATCTTTTGTGGAATAGTCAGGTATTAGGGCTGAAAAGTTCTGTTAACAGTTTTCTGTCTTCTTTGAAAGTTAACTCATTTGTTTTCCTCGGTAAGATGTAATCTACGAATTTGGTATATTCGCATTTGCCTAATTTTCTTAGTAATAGACGTACTTTTCTTGCGTCTGACCAATTTCTGCAGTCAAATTCATATAGATCTTCGTACCTTCGGAAGTAAGTTGCAAAGGTTTTGTCTTCGTCGGGTGCATACGTGAAATCTTCGATAGTGCTCCAAATAGCGTCTTGTAAGAGAACTGTTTCTTTTTTGGTATTTTGCCCTTTATTTGACATTACACGTAGCAATAATTCTTGTAATTCAAGATGTTTCTGTTCGTTTTTTTTGTTGCTGTTCAAATTGGATTTTCATAAGTTCCAGAATGGTTGACTTAAAATCTTCCATGTTAACGTAATTTTTGTGTATTTTCCCTTAGTGTAGCCTGATATTCTGGAACCGCTGTACGCCAAAAGTAAAAAAACGTTTCCCTTGTTGCCACAGTAAAATTGATGTCCAAAAAGAATTTTTTTTTATGTTCGCGTAGAACTTCTTTTTTTTTTTTTTTTTTTTAGAAATCTCCACGTACAACTTGTTTCTTACAGTTTACTCGTCGACACTGTTATGTGCTACGGATAGAAAAAAAGGTTTGTCCTCCGCATAGAGAGTTCGTATTCTGGAGTTTACTCTTCGCCACTTGTTATGGTCCAAGTTCCTTGTACCACGGTGATGGTCCAAGGTTAGAACCAATGAAGAACTAACTCGAACACAGGTATGGAATAACAAAGTTATATTACAACAAAAATATAATAGAAAAAAGTAGAAGTATTAGTAATGACAATCAGATTTGGTTAGAGTGAACTATGTTGTCCCGACAAGTATCACTATTCCAATGTTCTTAGAATAATCCTCTCTGCTCCCTCTTTAGGCGCAGTATTTATAATGTCCGGAATGGTCCATTATTATTATGGGTAAGTTCCCATAACACCCCCCTTCTAAAGCTTTTGCGTAGCAGTGGTTTTTAATTTTTTTTTCTTTGGATCTATTACCAAAGGTTCTGTGAACTTCCTTTTTCTGGACGATTTTCGTGGTTCTGGCATTATTTGCAGCCTTTTTATATCAAATGTATCGACAATCGTATCCATCACTTCTTCCTGAGGTGGACCGTTAGCATCCGGTAACAGTCTCTTCCTTATTTGGTTCACGTATCTTCTATGTGAGAGGCGCAGTATTTATCATGTCAGGTATAGTCCATTATTATTATTATGGGTACGTTCCCATAACATATATATATATATATATATAACATATATGTATATATATTACATATATATATATATACTACATATATATATATATACATGTATATATATTACATATATATATATACATATATATACATACATATATACATACATATATATATATATACATACAGACATATATACATACATACATACATATATATATACATACAGACATATATACATACATACATATATATATACATACAGACATATATATATATATATATATATATATATATATATATATATATATAACATTAACTACTATGTTGCAGTAACTTGAGCTCAAGATAAACCTTCAAAATAAAATGATCTATTGTCTGGAATTGGAATCAAATCAGTGATAACACTTACTTTGAATCTATCATATAATCAGGATATGAAATTAGTAAATACTAAAGACTTTAGTTAATTCGGTGCATGGATCAATTATAAGGAAATTAGAATAAGAGATGGAAGGCTGATTTTGTCTAATACTTCAAGTTACTACAATATCAAATCATTAACCTAAAACCTCGATTATTGTTCTTAAATAGCCATGTTAAATCTCGATTCTCCTACAGATGCCTTGCATGGCAACCAGCCCGTTCGAAAATGTCTGAACCATCAAATATATTCAGCCGCTTTCGATGATCTATTTGCAAAAATGGCTTCGAGCAAATGAAGCCTGTAGAACCACTTGGATTGGCGCTGCAGAATCACGAACAGAAAACCTTACCCAAATACAATGTACATCGAAGAAGAAACAATGATAGAATGAAGAGGTTGAATTTCCACACTACTTCATACAAAGGACTAACAAGAAACTCCTTATCAATACTGGTAAGACCTACAACAGCTACTGACCTTGAGAAACTTTTTTTTTTTATTTGTTAAATAGAAAGATTTTATAAATTTCATCCGAAAGCAGAACTGGCTGTTTGGTGACTGAGAACTGCATGATTTCATCTAAGGATCTGACTGATTTTACCATTACCCTTCCAACATATATAAAGATAAAAACTTCTACGTGAGTCGGCTTACGGCCATATCTCATGAAGTACCGTTTTTTCCTTTACAATCATCGAAGTTAAGCCGGTTCAATACCTGACTGCATGACCGCTTGAAAATACCAGAATTAGGTTGGATGTGCGGAGAGTCTAATGGATAACAGTTCGCGATTGAAACTTGGAGAGCCGAGTTCTAATACCAGTCAGGTTCGTTACATTTACTTGTGTCCTTGTTCTACCTCGTCTCCCCCAGTTATTGGTTAATTAGTAGCACTTTTATCAGTAAAACATTACTATCTAAAAGAAAGAAGAAAATTCATACAATCAAAATGTGTTCTGGCTTTAAATACCATTCGAAAGATTGGTAAACCTGAAAAAATAAATGAATCAATCAGTAGTGTGTGGCGTCCTGGGTATGACGATACACTACATCCGCGTACTGGGTAAAACAATAAACTAGGTCCAACAGCAAGGTATCTGATCAGGAGGTTTTGAGAAGCGTGGAACCACCTCTTAATTGCTGGTTTTCCCAGGTCCACCCTGATACGGGGTGGTTGCACCTGTTAGGGTCCCAGCTATGGGCAAATAGTTAACGCCGAAACTGAGCTAAAAAGCATTATAAAAGTGTAAAAATAGGTTTTAATACCAGAAATACTCTGTAAAAACTTATTACCAGAAATAAATGTTTGAAGAAAAAAACTATTACCAGTAATATATTTTTGAAAAAAACTATTACCAGCAATATATTTTTGAAAAAAGCTATTACCAGCAATATATTTTTGAAAAAAAATATTACCATCAATATATTTTTGAAAAAAAAAGATTACCAGCAATACGTTTTTGAAAAGAAAATATTACCAGAAATACATGTTTTAAAATAATATAACCAGCTATATATTTTTGAGGAAAAAATATTACCAGAAATAGATTTTTGACAAAACAAAATATTACCAGAAAAAAAAAGTTGTCAGCATTAAATAACACATTGAGGTTGATATGCCGTAAAATACAACAAACCAAACCAGTAGTGTGTGAGTCCACAAGACTCAGTGAAATCTTTGAAATAAAATAAATCTAAGTTGTCTTTCATATATACTTACAGTGTAGCGGTTACCTGTAGTGATTAGCGTTTCGAGTTCAAATAGCAAGCGAGGCCGTTATGCTCATACAAATAAAATTAGGATATTTTTAATTTGTTTCTCCTCTGCGGTAGTTGTTTATAAGAAGACAGGCTTGCTTTCTGGCTTTGGTTGGGCAACTCCTCTATCAGAATGAAAACTCTGAATTCAAAATAGTTTGGTCGTGGAAACAAATGAAGGAGAGAAAGAAACTATTTTCACTCCTTCTTCTATGCGCCGTGCCCCTTCAGAACGTGGTCGATCATCGTTCTCCACAACACCTTATCCTGTGTAGCGCTTATCTGTCAATCCAGGATCCATTCACACATACCCTGTCCATCTTGCACTGGATATGCACTGTGAATGGCAAATTCTCTAAGCGCTCCTTTTTGATGTGTTCCAGAATTTTCAGGAGGAGGAGGAGAAGGAATAGTAGTAGTAGTAGTAATAGTCTTCTTCTTAATCTCTACTACTACTACTACAACACCGCACATCTGAGCTTAAAGTACCTGGTATTTCCCATCTTGATACTGACCAGGCTCGATGTTGCTTAACTTCGGGGATCGTTTGGCAACCGGTATTTCAAAGTGATATGGCCGTGCGCATGTTTATTGCTTAAGCTAATATAATAAATTATGTAGCTCTATTGCTAATTTCATCAAATTTATAGGGAATAAACGAACATTTTAAAAGTACATTTAAATATATACAGATATATGTTAAAACAAATTGGAAGGGAGAGAAAGAATTAGCCAAAAATAATAATGATAGTAATTACTCACCGTAGAATAGTGGATCAAAACATAATTTAAAAAAAAAAAAGAGGAAAGAATAAAAAAAAATAAAGCTTGATATCTAAAGACAATTACAGAGAAGCAGTTGTTATATTTAGGAAAAATTCCAAACCAGTTATTTGCAATACGAAAGACGATTAAAAACTCGAATATTAAATATAATGTCTGGACCAGTTTCTCTCGAATAAATAGAATTCGCTCACCATAGCCTGTCTGAAGATATTTCGAATACATTACAATTTTCACAAAATAAAACAAAAGTATTTTTTATACAATTACATAGCAATTACTGCCTCATATTATTGAGTCATTTACTTCATATCGATGTCCATATTTATCGATGGGGTATTGGAGGATGCGGAGGAAATGACTTCCGTTATTATTTTCTCGGCGTATTTTTATTTACATAAAGTTAAAAAGTAATAAAACTCAGTTATCTGCCGCGTGTCTGCATGATAACCGACTCTGTCTCTTTCTCTCTCTTTCTCTATATGTCTGTCTATCTCTCTTTCGGTCTGTCTCCTTCTGTCTCTCTTTCTATTATTGCATCTTCAGCTAAGTTCGAATTCCAGTTGGGTTCGTTACATTCACTTACGCGCAATTACCCTTTAGAAAGAAATTAATCTATCTCCTCCTCTCAGCAGTGGGTTAATTAGTAGGACTTTTATATGGAGAAATCTTATGTTATTCTTTAAAATTGTTAATATTCTCTTGCAAAAAAAAAAAAATGAAATGATAAAAGAATTATTCTTACACAAAAAAAAAATATGCTTCGGACTTACTTATCCGACAATGTGTTGAAATTCCATAAAAGTAAAATCAATCAAATGTCAATTTTTGCTTCATTCCCCGAAATTAGTTCACTTCTCTTTACTTAATTCCAAAGTCTCTTCTATTCGACTTAAAAAGTTCGATGCTCTTCCCCACTACTTTGAGATCGTGGATGCCCGTCTTTAGTATTCTTTGAAATCAAGAGTATACAACCATTGCATATGGCGTCAATCTACGAGTAAGTTAATGCATTTCGGCATTATTTTCTAGACATATTTGAAGAAAAGGAACTTATTTTAATTTATCTGTATCTTTAATCATCAAATATTCTTCAGTTGATAAGTATTCAGTTCTTAAAACTGTATTATGTCGCTTTTGTAGCTGAATAAAAGTCGTCTTCCGTATTTCACTTGAACTTCAAACGACGTCCTTCAGACAATACGACATGTCTCCGTTTTCTTCCCGATTTGTATTCATCCCGAGGAACACATTAGTCGCTGTTGACGGTTGAAAAGTTGATTCTTGTTCGCCATCACATTTACAAATAAGTACGAGTCCGAAGGTGTTAATCTTCTGGTTATATATTGTTTCGTACGATCTTACTGGTCCTGCGCATGCGTGGTAGGATTACGGCCCAGGGCTGTTATCAACTTCTTACCCAGCTTACTGAGCGCAGTGTGGAATTTAGGCCAGGGCAGAAATCCATGAAAATCCACGAGCTGCCCAAAAGCGGTGTCTGTGTTTCTTAGGAGGATTTTCTTTGATTCCTGCTCTTATGGTTGTTTGCATTCTTTCGTTCTTTAGAATATTTTGAGTATTTCTTTCACACACAGTGCTGTTTTTGTAACCGGTTTCTTTTCGCTTTTTTAAGTCTTTATCGATTCCGTTCAAGAAATCCTGTTTGCTGTCCATTTTCTCTTTCAATCTTTTTTCTTTCTTATTTTTCTTTTTATCGTTTTCTTTTGGGATTTTCCTAATTTTCTTTCTTTCTTCATGTTCAAGATTTTCTTCTTTAACTTTGTTTTTCTTTTGTTTATACTATGTCTTATTTCTTTCTTTCTTTCCTTTCTTTCTATTTTCTTTATCTCAATTTATTTGTTCCTTTCTTTCTTTATTCTCAAGATTTTCTTCTTTCTCTTTGCTTTTCTTTTGCTTTTACTATCCCTTCTTTCTTTCTTTCCTTCTTTCTTTCTTTCATTCTTTCTTTCCTTTCTTTCTTTATCTCAATTTATTTGTTCCTTTCTTTCTTTATTCTCAAGATTTTCTTCTTTCTCTTTGCTTTTCTTTTGCTTTTACTATCCCTTCTTTCTTTCTTTCCTTCTTTCTTTCTTTCATTCTTTCTTTCCTTTCTTTCTTTATCTCAATTTATTTGTTCCTTTCTTTCTTTATTCTCAAGATTTTCTTCTTTCTCTTTGCTTTTCTTTTGCTTTTACTATCCCTTCTTTCTTTCTTTCCTTCTTTCTTTCTTTCATTCTTTCTTTCCTTTCTTTCTTTATCTCAATTTATTTGTTCCTTTCTTTCTTTATTCTCAATATTTTCTTCTTTCAGTTTGCTTGTTTTGCTTTTACTATCCCTTCTTTCTTTCTTTCCCTTCTTTCTTTCCATTCTTTCTTTCTTTTTTCAGTTTTTCGTTCTTTATTGTCAAGATTTTCTTTTATTTATACTATCCCTTCCTTCTTTCTTTCTATTATTTATTTATTTATTTCTCAGTATATTTTTCATTCCATTTGTTTCTCTTTCTCTTTTCTTTCCTTTGTCCTTTCTCTTCTTTCTTTCTTTCTTTCTTTCCTTTCTTTCCGTTTCTTTCTTTCTTTATTTTTTCAGTTTCTTTCTTCATTCTCAAGATTTTCTTTTTTCGCTTTGCCTTTCTTTTCTTTATATTTCCGCTTTTTACTTTCTTTCTTTCTTTCTTTCTTTCTTTCCTTCTTTCTTTCTATCTTTCTTTCTTTCATTCTTTCTTTCTTTCTTCTTTCTCGGTGTATTTTTTATTCCATTTGCTTTTCTTTCTTTCTCTTTTCTTTTCTTTGTCCTTGCTCTTCTTTCTTTCCTGTCCTTCCTTTCTTTCCATCTCTCCGTCTTTCTTTCTTTCTTTCTTTCTTTCTTTCTTTTTTTGTCTTTCTGTCTTTCACAATAGAATTTCATTCGCTTTCCTTTTCTTTTTTTCCAATTATATTTTCATTCAACTATTCTTTCTTTCTCAATATATTTTTTTATTCAATTTCCCTCTTTCTTTCTCGTGCTTCAGACCTCTCGGCCACAGAGAGCGTGACTCAGTAAATTCATATTTTCTATTTGAAGCATTACATATTAAGCATGCCGGACCGGGAGCTGGTCTCATCAAGAAAGCTGGTCACAAGTTCGAACCCTACCGGAGAGCACTCTTACTTTTTTATTAAGATTTCTCGAGTGCGCAGGCCGACAGACGTAATACACGCCATTAAAAATTTTAAAAAATAATGTGGCGTCTATTTCAAACACTGGTATCTGATAAAAAATACAGTTTGAAGTTTTAAAAAATGTCGGGTTAAAAATAAATTCATCAATTCATTAGCAATTGCTTTGTTTACGATTCGGATACGAAACTGAGTCGATATGGGTTTTCGAGAAAATCTGAACGAGGGAGTGTGTATTCCTTAAGAAGGGAAAATACAAACTTACTGGGTTGTGAGGCTCTCTGGGAGTTCGAAAGCAAGCCGTATCTAACGGTGGTTTCTCTTAAAAAGGGGCACGCAGCTTCCGACCATACGGGGGAAGCATATTTTTTTTTTATTTAGATTTCTCGAATGTGCAGGCTGAAACGCCAAGCACATTCTTTAATGACGCGTCTATTTAAACACGGGTATCCACTAACAAAAAGTCCACTAACGCGTCTATTTAAACACGGGTATCCACCAACAATAAAGTTTGAAGTAATAAAATTGATAGACATCAATAGATTGATATCAATAGTTAGAAACAGTGAAATAATTATCGATAATTTGCCATCTCTCACACTCTCTCTCTCGCTCTCACTCTCTCTCTCTCTCTCTCTCTCTCTCTCTCTCTCTCTCTCTGTTGGTAAGAGAAAGAAAATCTGATTATCCTTATTTTTTATTTTAGTTCACAACCATACTACTCATACGAGCAAAGATACAGATTAACGGATATTAAGTCAGGTCAGGTTTTCCTTTACTTTTTTTTTACTTGTCTCCAAATTTATAATTTTACAATTCAGCACAGGTTAGGAACTGAGTATGAGGTCGGTTAAAAAAGTGTACGTACTGGTGCCATAAAATAGAAACTACGATATATATATATATATATATATGTTGTGAGACCAATACTTCCCTAAATGATGGACTCTCCCAGTACTATATTATTATGTGAATCATAGGAGTAGTAGCACCAGAAAGGCGCAACCGCGTGTTCTGGTGTCGAACTCTCTGTTTGGCAGAGAGGAACTCGGACGAGGCTTTGCCGCAGGGCAAAATTTCGTCCGGGGAGGTAGACAGTCCCTAAACTCGTGTATACGGGTTGTAAATGGGCATATTTTTTGGCCGAGCCTACGGGCCTCGTGTCACATTCGATCCGTGTGTGTGGGGTGGGGGGTGTTAAATATACCAGTAATGCGCAGCCGCGTACGATACCAATATCGGGCACCACTGGATAGTAAGCTCTGCTTACACTATTCTTTGTAACTTTTCTGTTTAATATATCTTTCTTACCTCTAACCCGTGTTCCGTCTTTTCCTTCCGTGGCCCCTACTTCGGGTCCACATCACACACACACACACACACACACACACACACACACACACACACACACACACACACACACACACACACACACACACACATGTATATATATATATATATATATATATATATATATATATATATATCAATTCGTCATTTAATCTCCTTCGAAGTAGTCCCTTTCTGAAGCCACACACTTTAACCATCGCTGTTTTCATTGATGGAAACATTCTTGGAACTTTTTGGTGAGGGAGTGGAATAGCTACCAGCTGAATTGTTGTATTCTTTTGGATTTCCCCGACGTCTTGAAATCATGTTCCTTTCAAGTGAAAAAAATCGCAAAAGGGAGAGATCTGATTCAGATTCTCTATTCATCTTGAGCTTCTTGAGCATCGAAAAAATGATCTGTAATGTAATATGCCAGGGAGGCACGGTGGAGTAATGGATAACGGATCGAATTTAAGATTCGGAGAGCCGAGTTCGAATTCCAGTCGAATCCATTACATCCTCTTACGTACTAATAACCTTGGGAAATGTACGAATCGCTCTTCCTTTCCCCTATCTATGGGTAGATAGCAGGACAGACCTGGTTCTATAGCTTTGGATAGAATGGATAGTCACTTAGTGCTCACCGGGCCAAATGAGGAAAGGCATTTTAAAACCAAAATATCAAATTCAGCATCCAAAAACGTAACGAATGCAAAGTTAATGAATTAGAAAATAATGTGTTTATGAGTGTTCTTGTAAATTTAATAATTTTCATTATTTTTAAATACACTGCTGCCGTCTTTTTCATCTACCGCAGAAAGAAATGTCAACCAACTGCGGGAAAAAAATTGCCTCGTATCGAGAGATACGTGATCGCTTAAGCGTGTATGGCACATAAGTGACTGAATGTAATGACTTGGCATCTCGACGTCAAACACTTTCTCACCGACGTTACGTGGCTTCTCTCTGCCTTTTCTACAGATATTTTCATGGCAACTACTCTGATGAGCTTTTTGTCCGCTGTCCCGACTGCATTCATGTAAACGGGAAACTAGATTAGCGTCTCGGTCACACCTGTTTACTGTTGAAATAGTTAAATGCAACCGCCATCTCTATTCAAACCGTTTACTTTCTCGTACTTGCTTCCCTGATAAACACAATCTTCAGAAATTTAAATGAAACGTCAATCGCTATCATGTATCTTCTTGAATCCAATTCATCATTTGTCCTTCCCTCAATCACCTCTATACTCAGTCTTACTGCCACTCTCTACACTTCCCGGCGTATTGCGGCATTCCCGCCTTACTTAGGGTAAAAGGACTAAAAAATTTAAATGAAAGAAAGAAAATAGGAAGACCTATTTCTTATAATATAGATTTTTGTTTTTAATATTCGTGAATTATACTCTAGTAACAAAAACAAACCACTTAAACAGTTCGAGGTTATATATTTATATTCTGAATTCGGAAAAAAATCTCTTTGTTTCAGCGTTTATGGTTTTCAGTTACTCATTTGGTAGCCATTTTGAAGTAGTTAAGCTAACTTAATTTACATAATTCAGCATAAATAATTCAGCTTCCAGAAAATGGATAGTCACTTAGTGCTCACCGGGCCAAATGAGGAAACGTATTTTAAAACCAAAATATCAAATTCAGCATCCAAAAACGTAACGAATGCAAAGTTAATGAATTAGAAAATAATGTGTTTATGAGTGTTCTTGTAAATTTAATAATTTTCATTATTTTTAAATACACTGCTGCCATCTTTTTCATCTCCAACGTTTTTTTTGGCGTTGGCATCATCTTCAAATTCCATCTTGTTTTAAAATCTATTCGTTCTCGTACGAGTTGTTCTAGCAGGGACTCAAGAAACATCAAATTTCATCATTATTCCAATATATACTTCCATAATCTTGTTGGCTTCAAGTCTGTTTATTTATACTTTGCCCGTTATTTCAGGGTATGTTTATCGTTGATGTTCCAGGGTCTTTGATAATGACTGGCACCAACAACTTTCTTGGATGGTCCAAGTTCTTTGACAAGCGCCATGGGTTTATCGAGCATTTCAAGCGTAAATTTTTAATTCAACATACATGAACGGTAATTATGATGGATTATTTTCTTTGTTTACGGCAATATGTTTAGAATAAAACATCCCAAAACAAATGTAATTTTTTTCTAATTTTGTACCATAGTCTGTTTCAGATTCCCTGTTTTTGAAAATAATTCCATAGGATAATTTGCCTCAGGTTTTATTCATTTCTTCTTCCATAGGATAGCTTCTTGTCTCTGGCATCATTCTTCTTATTTTGTAGAATAGGTTATTTCTGGCTTCTTTTATTTCAAATTCTGTATAATTATTTCTTGTTTAGACGCTTTTTACCAATTCTGTGCAATAGTTCATATCTTCATTGCGTTTCTAATTCTGTAGAATAATTTTTTGTTCAGCTTATTTATTTTTTAATTATGAAGAATACCGTAAATTACGGCGTTCAAGTAGACGTGAAGATTGTCAGATACAAATTCTGAGTTTGACCAAATACCAATGGCATAAGGTCGGCCCCCAAATATAAAGTAAGCTACCAGTGGCCCAAAACTTAGGCTTACAGAAGTTAGGCTACAGCATACGATAACCAGTGACAACATTACATACGGTCACACCACTTAGCATTATATTGAGACACTAAGCGTATTATCTTTCGATATGAGTTGTATATTAAACAACGTACAAGACTCACCAGTATGTACTGTATATTGTATCGGTAGGACTTAGTGAACATTTAAAATTCGTCAACATCAATTCATATACGATATTAATATCGTAGATTAACTATCTTAGGTAGTTTTTGATAATAATGCTACGTATTGTATGTTATTGTAAAACACAGTATCACTCATTCGGCATTTACTTCAGCGATGTAAACAAAAGATGTGCGATGTAGCGTTAATAGAATACAAACTCTGTGTTGATATTTTATTATTTGATATTAATTTTCTTTTGTTTTAAAATGCTAAATATGTTTACCAAACACAAGTTTTAACTGGATATATTTATGGCAGCTTGGTGGAAGTACAGTAAGTGACGTATAATAATTGTTAGGAGGGCTGTCTCACTTGTTTATAACTTCTTGACCTTTATTTACATTATTCGGACTATTGTCCTCATCTTTGTCGCCATATTTGTACGCTCAGTTGGTTGGAATGTCGAACTGAAACCTTTATTTCGCTCAATGAGGTAGACTGTTCTAGTTCCACGTGCCATGTTTAATGGATGTTAGTAATCAGTTATCTCTTGTTAATTTTCCCCCTGAAAGTTCTCCACTGTCTTACCCGGGTATTGAACTCACAATCCTGTCACTGGATCTAACCAACGCCTTTGTCCCCTGTGCCATGTGTCCTTGAAGAAATCTGTGTATGAAATTCTGAGTATTATAAACCTAATGTCTTCAGCAACCATTTTTACCAGTGCTCATATTGCAATTTTTGCTGTTATCATTCAATGTTTTTACTAGAGCTCATATTGCAACTTTGTTGTTATTATCGCTTTTTCTGGCACTCCTTATTACTAGTTCCCATATTGTATTTATTTCTGTGCTTGGTCGGCTCAGGAGATTTGTGTGGCCTAGCATATGTAATGGATGTCAGTTATCAGTTATCTCCTGTTAATTCACCTCTCCAATTTCTCCACTGCTTTATTGAACTGACAACACTTTGGGTCCTGTCACTGGATCTAACCAACGCCTTTATCCACTGTGCCATGTGGCCATAAGGACATCTTTGTATGAATTTTTGGAACTTATAAACTTAATGTCTTCAGCAACTTTATTTTACCAGTGCTCATATTGCAATTTTTGTTGTTATTATTGCTTTTTCTCTGGCAGTCCTTATTACTGGCTCCCATATTGTATTCATTTCTATGCTTGGTCGGCTCAGGAGATTTTTGTGGCCTAGCATATGTCCTTATTCCTTACGTTTACGAATTTTTCAGTGATGTTCTTTGTCTATGATTTTAACCTGATCCCACAGTGGGGGTGATCTCCCTTTTCTCTCCATATGTGGTCAGACACGGCTGATTTTTCTACTTCCCCTCGTTTTACAGCTTTCTGGTCTTCTTGAAGCCTTACCTTGAAGGGGCGGCCTGTCTCTCCTTTGTATTTCTTTCCGCAGCTGCAGGGGATAGCGTACACGCAGTCTTTAGTCATGTTCTCTTCTATGGGAGATCTTACTCGGGAGAAATATCTGCGAAGTGCCATCAAGCTTTTGAAGGTTGTCTTGACGTTATATGGAATTGCAATATGAGCCCTGATAAAAATAGTGGCTGAAGACATTAGGTTTATAATACCCAGAAATTCATACACAGATGTCCTCAAGGACACATGACACAGTGGATAAAGGCGTTGGTTAGATCCAGTGACAGGACCCAAAGAGTGTGAGTTCAATACCCGGTTAAGGCACTGGAGAATTTCATAACTGATTACTGACATCCATTAAACATGGCACGTGGAACTAGAACAGTCTACCCCCAGTGAGCGAAATAAAGGGTTCAGTTTGAAGAAGGCCGGAGCGTACAACGGCCGAAACGTGGTAATAAATGTGGCGACAAAGATGAGGACAATAGTCCGAATCATGTAAATAATGTACATAATAGCTTATCATCTTGATCTTTCTCCAGACTTCTCTCCACAAATTTACCACTTTTTATATAAAAATGATACCTTCGATAAACCATTATTAGTGTATTCAATGAATTGAACGAATTATTAATATTTAAATTAAGATTAAGATTTTAAGCTCAAAATTCTGGGTTAGGCCTCGAGCGATATAGATTGGCCCTCAAACATACGGTAGGCTACCACTTGCCTAAAACATAGACCTACCGGTACATGAAGTTATGCTCATATATATGATAACTTGTGCCACAACTACAGAAGCCCTCACCACGTATATTGAGACATGAACAATAATGTCTTTTTATATGCATTGTATAAGCATAAACTACAATAAAACGGAGTGCACGGTCATCAGTAAGAGGATGAGCCCGAAATGCGATCTGAAGGTCGGGAACACTAGAATCAAGCAGACGCGGAAGTTTAACTACATGGGAAGCGTCCCGTCAGAGGACGGTAAGTGCGACACTGAGATCTGTTGGCGTATTGGGAAGGACAAGGACACGTTCCAAAAGTTGGGAAGAGTACTGCGAGAGAGGAGGATACCTTTTTTTTTAACAAAGAAAAGAATACTGAACAGTTACGTGACATCTGTCCTTCTTTACGGCAGCGAATGTTGGACGATTTCCTCAAAGATGTAGAAGAAACTCGAGGCGAGAGAGATATGGTTCTACAGAAGGATGCTAAAGATATCATGGACCGAGTGCGTGAGCAACGATGAGATATTAGAGAGGTTGTAAACAAGGAGGAGGCTTATACTTGACATCAGGAAGAGGCCGGTGAAGTTTCTGGGACACATAACGAGGAAAGGGGGCCTGGAGAATCTGATACACATGGGTTCAGTTGAGGTTAAGAGAGACAAGGGAAAATAACGCTCGGCATACTTGGCGGACTTAAACAACTTGGTGACAGAACGTGGTCTGGGGGAGGAAGCAGAAAGAAGGATATTGTTGAGTGCTGCAAGGGATAGGGGGAGGTAGAGAGCCATGATCGCCTATGTTCTGAAACGACTTGGCGTATAAAAAGAAAAGATAGGAAACAACTTACAGCACACACGTATATTGTATCGGTGTAACTTTTAAAATTCGTCACGTCTACTGATAAACACATTAAAGTAAACATCAACTACTAAAAATATTAATACCGTAGATTAAACATCATATCAGAAAATCCTTTTTTGTATCGTATGTTATTGTAAAAGACATTCACCATTTACATCAGTGATGTAAACAAACAAACCATCTGTGCTGTAGCGTTAATAGAATACTGAATCTGTGATATAATTTTATTATTTGATATTAAATACTGTGTTAATATGCCAAATATGTTCACCAAACACAGGTTTTAGTGAGATATACACTACAGCTCAAGAGTTTGAAGCGACCCCCAGAATTCGCATGGGATGGATTTGACAAAAGAGTGAAATATATCCATCCAAAAAATGATAAAGAGTTTTTAGAATTACAGAAAAAAGAAAATGGAATTAATTATAAAAAAACTTATATTTGAGACACTCTTGCAAAGAATGCCAAAGATTTATGCTGGAGTAAAGGATGTTATTTTGACGAGAGTGAAATTTAATCATAAAATGCTTTTTTTCTTTTTCTCATAATAAAATTTCTAATAAAACACCATGTAATAATTTTCTCTTTTTTAAAGTACAAAACATCTAGATTTGGGGCCAATTTAAAAAATTACCAGGGGTACCCTGAAAGTTTTGAACTGTAGTGTATATGTGACAGTTTCATGGAGGTACAGTAAGTGCTGTACAGTAATTGTTAGGAGTGCTGTGCAACTAAGACTTCCATTTTATATCCGCCATATAATTCGACTCCGAGTTTTCGAAATATTTTGTTACGTTTAAAAACTCGTCTTGTACGCCGTCATTCATGATAGTTTTTCTCTAAACTCACGTTTTGTAATTACCTAGAATAATATCTTTTCTAACCACATTTTTTTTCTATTTCTGTGGAATATTTTCTTGTCTTTGGTTGTTGGTTGTTTTGTTTTATGGCATATCAATCTCAGTGGGTCATTTAATGCCAACAAAATTTTTGAAATAGATACGTAGCGATAGTTTGGTAAAAAACAGATGTGTATGTATACATATATATTTGAACCATTTTTCAATTACTCATATTTTTTAGTACAATCACGTATTGTTGGTAATATCTTTTTCAAAAACATATTGCTGGTAATAGTTTTTTGTGTTTTTTTTTTGCAAAAATTAATTACTTGTAATAATTTTTTTCAAAGTATTTCTGGTATTAAAACCTATTTTTACACTTTTGTGCTCTTTACCTCAGTTTCTCAGTGCTACGACCCCGGGTCAGAGTGGACCTGGGAAAACCAGCAATTAAGAGGCGGTCCCACGCTCCTCAAAAACCTCCTTATCAGAGGCCTTGCTTTTGGATGTAGTTCATTGACATACCCTGGACGCGGATGTAGTTTATCGTCATACCCGGGACGCCCGATTTTTGGGGGGTCTTATCCCTCTACAGAGGCGCAGTCGGCGTATTCTACAGCCTTAGCCGACAGGGTGTTTCTTGTCTTTGGAGTGGTTTTATGTAAAATTTCTTTTTTAACTAAAAGAATCTGTCTGTCTGTCTCTGTGATATTACTTTTTAAAATTCTCTTGAATAGTTTGACTCTGGCCTCATTGATGCCAATCTGATCAAATCCAAATCATTTGCATAATTCTCATTAGATCAGTCTTCCATCTCAGTCATATCTACCTTATAGCATTTTGGTTCAACTATTAAAACATATTTTTAGATCTTCAGTATTATTTTTATCTTTGTGGAGAATAATTTTTTTTATTTCGATTTACTTTGGTTATTTCGGTTTTGCTCGAAACGGATTTAAACATGTTTTCTAGGTAATCATTTTTTACAAATATTTCCTGCTTATTTCCTTTGCAATTCTATATACAGAGTGGGATGGGTAAATTGTCGTCATTTTATATTTTTAATTACGCGCATGTGCTTTGTTTGTTTGTTTTTTCTCTCGTTTGCAGTTGGGCACCGTCTACGAGAAATAGAACATCATGACGCAATTCACTCCACCAGAAAATTGGAAATGGCCTGCTATACTGCTTGGCATTCGCACCGGAAGCTCTAATACTAACATTTCAGAGTGTTTGGGTGTCAACCAGTGCAGAGGTGAAGGAAAGAGTTGGATGAGTCTAATGGTCATTTCGAAGGTTTTTGGTATGATAACTAGTGATGGCAACGTTGTGCCTCCATTCATCTTCCGACGGGAAGTCAGATTCAATACGGAAGTCTACATCCTTGCCTTGAGGGGGTAGTGCGGCCCTGAGTCAAGAGAGTAGCTGTTGGAATATCCTATGTCTGTCAACAGGACTCTGCACCAGGCTACACAAGCAGGAGAACACAGTCATATCTGTCAGACAATTTCTACGACCACATCACCACTTATATCTGGTCATTTATCTCCATAGACAGCAAAGCGCTCGATTATTACGTGTGGGGCGTATTTGAGCGATAGACCAACAAAAAACCTTGTAGCACCAAATATATACTGGAGGCAAGGATTATTGCAGCATTCACCAACAAGCAGACCACCCAGAAGAGTTGCAGCAATTTCCGAAAGTCGTCTGGAGGCAGTGGTCGAAGCCAATGTCGATTTTATTGGATAAATATACTCTAGTATTTTGAGATATTTCTCTGTAATTTTGGTCAATATATCTGTTAAAATGAGATGTCCAGTATTATTTTCATTTTTGCGTAATGTAGACGGCAATTTATCCATCGCATCCTATATTAGCAAGATTTTAATACGTGTACTTGAATTTAGAGTTGTCTGTATCGTATTGTTACTATTTCAATTGACTTACTGCCAGATCACGTTGAAATATTGGTTCCCTTCGAAACACCGATGTTAATCAACGTCGAGCTTGGTCAGTGTCTATATGGGTGACCACTTAGGAATATCAGGTATTGTAAGTATGATGTTCGGGCGGTACAATGATAATGGCTCGGAATTGTTAATCGGAGTCCCGAGTTCCAATGTCAGTTGGATTCGTCATATTCACCTGGGAAACTTATGAATCGTCTCTTATCTCCCCAGCAGTGGGTTAATTATTAAGACTTGTATCACTAAAACGTTA
Source organism: Acanthosepion esculentum (assembly GCA_964036315.1). Classification (NCBI taxonomy): domain Eukaryota; kingdom Metazoa; phylum Mollusca; class Cephalopoda; order Sepiida; family Sepiidae; genus Acanthosepion; species Acanthosepion esculentum. The sequence continues at coordinate 56,199,353 of OZ038494.1, forward strand.
TTATCTCAAACATATCGATTTGGGATTTATTGTACATACATATATATATATATATATATATATATATATATAACTGAACATAGAAGTCAACACTTAGAGGCGACAGTCTGTTTCATGCTTGATGCAATCGACTGGCCATATTTACACACGCTCTATCTCTGATATTGAGTACTTTAACCCATAAATATAACACATCTTAAGACTATACTTCTTCATATATATATATATATATATATATATATATATATATATATATATATATATATATATATATACATACACAGACGGATCAAAATCAGCAGCAAATGAATCAGTGTTATTTGTGAAAATTTATTTATTTCTCTATTTCTTTATTTATTTTACGATTATTTATTTCTTTATTAATTTCTATTTATTCTATTTATTTATTTATTATTTATTTATTTCTCGAGTATTTATTTATATTTATTCTATTTACTTATTTATTATTTCTTTATTTCTTTATTTATTTCTATTTATTCTATTTATTTATTTATTATTTATTTATTTCTCGATTATTTATTTATTTATTTATTTCTATTTATTCTATTTATTTATTTATTATTTCTTTATTTCTTTATTTATTTCTATTTATTCTATTTATTTATTTATTATTTATTTATTTCTCGATTATTTATTTATTTATTTCTATTTATTCTATTTATTTATTTATTATTTCTTTCTTTCTTTATTTATTTCTATTTATTCTATTTATTTATTTATTATTTATTTATTTCTCGATTATTTATTTATTTCTATTTATTCTATTTATTTATTTATTATTTCTTTATTTATTTCTATTTATTCTATTTATTTATTTATTATTTATTTATTTCTCGATTATTTATTTATTTCTATTTATTCTATTTATTTATTATTTCTTTATTTATTTCTATTTATTCTATTTATTTATTTATTATTTATTTATTTCTCCATTATTTATTTATTTATTTCCATTTATTCTATTTATTTATTTATTTATTATTTATTTCTTGATTCTTTCTTTCTTTCTTTCTTTCTATTTATTCTATTTATTTATTATTTATTTATCTATTTCTCGATTATTTATTTATTTATTTCTGTTTATTTATTTATTATTTATTTATTTATTTCTCGATTATTTATTTATTTCTATTTATTCTATTTATTTATTATTTATTTATTTCTCGATAATTTTTCTATTGGATCATGTTATTTAAGTCATCACATTTATGTGTGGAAAATAATATCTCCCAAATGTCCGCTAGATCTAAAAGAAATAGACAAAAATGATTACACGCTTAAACTTAATTCACATTTAAAATCGGTTCATTTTATTGGAACACCCTTTATATCTAGCTAAAAATTCTCTTAGGTTTTTCATTTTAGCAAACAGTACTGTTCTTATTTGCTGATTAATATTTCTTTTTTGTAGAATTTAAAATTAATTTTGTTTTTTGCATTATATTTTCGGATTTCTTTATTTCTTTTTTTTTGTATCGTCTTCTTTTGTTAGTGTGGAGGGTGGTTACTTCCAAGGAACGTGTCGGCCACCTTCGTTCTCATTAACTGAAAGGCCCCGAAGTATTTGCGCTTCACACTACAAAGAGATTTTTGCATTAGAGCAATAAATAAATAAAAACACTGAAGGTAGCAACGTCTCCCGAAATAGCAGAGTTTAATGAACGGGCAGATAATTTGAATCAGGTTCTATTAACTCGTTCGGATTGACGAGTCAAGTAAAGCGTACAAAATTTTCGGACGAATATAGCCCCTGATGGAGATTGAAGGGAAGGTGGAACGAAAGAAAAAAGCGAGGAAAAAAACAAGAATGCGTTGTTGTTGAATGGTCATATTTAGGGTAGAATAACGGTAAGTCAAAAATAACATTTTTAACTTCAACCTTTCTAAAATACATACTCCTATATGTAGATAGACAGCCGCAAACACAAGAGGTATATATAAACATTGGCAATCAGACAAAGACAAGGAAAAAGTAAAATAACTATTAGTGTAAACAACAACAACAAATTAAACACAAAAACAACAACTAGGTTCCGTAATAACGTAAGATTGACTGACTGTTTCCTTACCAACCATTTTAGGTTATTTAAAGCCAGAAATATTTTTAGATTTGTATATTTTTATTGGGGGTGGTGAGATATTAAGAATTTTAGTGATCAAGTCTTACTAATTAACCCATAGCTAGGTGAGAAGAGGTGCATGCCTACCATGGATATGTACTGCTTGGCATTCGTGCCAGAAGCTCCAGTACGAACATTTCAGAGTTTTTTGCGCATTAATCTGAGGATATTGCAGAGGATTCGGAAAGAGATGGATGCATCTAATGGTGATTAGGAATTTACGCCAGCTATAAAAAGTAACTCTGATCGTTCTGATTAAAAAAAGATCTCCCTAATTTGTTAGTGAGGGACTCGAACTCAAGACAGAGGCCTATATCAAGTGCTTTGTTGAGGTACTGCAGCCCTGGGTCAAGAGGACTCTCCATCATACCTCACAAGCACTAGAACCCAGTGATTGCTGTCAGATAATTCCTGCGACCACATCACCCATTACATCTGGCCACCTAACTCTCAAGTATGCAACTCCTTTGATTATTATGTGTAGGGTGCAGTTAAGCGAGATGCCAGCAAAATTCCTTGTAACTCCAAAGATGAACTGAAGGCAAGGACTATGGCAGTATTCAGCAACGTGACAGTCCAGAAAAGTTACCCGAGATTCCGAAGTCGTCTGGAGGCCGTGGTTGAAGACAATGGCGATTTTATTGTATGAATTTACTCTTTAGGATTTCAAGATATTTTTGTGTAATTTTGGTAAATATAGCCGTTAAAATGAAATTCTAGTGTTACTGTCATTTTCGCGCAATTTAGGCGATAATTTATCGATTGCAATCTGTATATTTAAACGAACTTTCATCTTAGGAAAGTTCTCTCTTATGCTGAGTTGACAAATACCGTAAGCAAATATTTAACAGTATTTTAAGAAAAATGTAAATAATATTGACCATTAAATTAATGGTCAATATTAATTAGATGACCATTAAATAAAATTATTTTCGTTTTAATTCTCTCTTTCAATATCAACTACTTCCTTTTTGAATGATTTTAATTTGATGTATGTATGTTTGTTTTCTGTCTTCAATCAGAGATAATCGAAGGTAATTGACGATGAAAAATTGATATTAAAAAAATTAACTCATTATCTTATTACACATAACTATTTTAAGGTTAAGTTCATGCAATTTTCTTAAAACTGAAGAGCACATTTAAACAATAATAGACTAATAATAATAGACCGTTATGTCTTTCCAATACTTCATAAATAATGAACTATACCGTTTTCAACGCGTGGAAAAAACATTATTTGGTTTGAATGAGATAATGAAGAATAGAAAGAAAGAAAGAATGATACTCTCCTGATCAGAAATTTAAGACCACTTGAAATTTTTTATAAGAGACTGTTTGTCGTGGATACATTGTAAACTTTTTTCTTACTTAAGATGACTAATTCTATAATCTAAAATGTTGTGTAGTCAAAAAAGTTATAATCCGATCCATTTATTCAGAAATGGCCATTTTTATAAAATGTGGTGTTATACACTTGATCAAAATTATAAGACCGGGGAGTATAAATTGTTAGATCTAGGGTAATTCCAACGTGTTTTAGTTCAGTTAGAGATTGGCAACCACTGCGCAAAGGTGCCACCATGCCTAAAGCAAGCAAACTTACCGAAGTTAAGCGTGCTAAAATTCTAGATTTACATAATCAAGGTTTGTCACAGCGGGCGATCGAAGCTAAGGTAAATTGCAATAAAACTGATTTGCAACTTTCTAAAGGACAGTGTGAATTATGGAAACGCAAAGTCTACTGGTAGGCCCAAAAAAATTTATCCGGCATTGAGTATGAGAATAAGACGGGTTGATGTGAAAGCCAGTGGACTTTCTTCTAGTCAAATTAAGGCAGCCACAGATGCTGATTGCAGTCCGGTAACCAACAGATGACACTTACTACAAAAAGGCATGAAAAATAAAAAACACAAACAAATTCCTCGTCTGCTTCCACGTCACAAAGTGAACCGTTTAAGGTTTGGTCGTGAATACCAAACATGGAACATTGAGAAGTGGAAGAAAGTCCTGTTTTCCGATGAGAAAAAATTCAACCTAGATGGTCTTGATGGCTGCCAACGATATTAGCATAACAAAAACATGCCTCCTGAAATTTTCTCCACACGTCATAGTGATGGAGGGTCCCTAATGGTATGGGGTGCCTTTTCTTACAGGTGGTGCAGACAGCGGCTGGTTACGTTAGCATGCAACAAAAAGCTTTGTTGATGATGGAGGGCCATCGTTTGTGTGGGGATGGATGGTTATTCCAACAGGATAATGCCACAATCCACGCTGCATATCGGACCTTGACCTTTCTACAAGAAAATGGGGTCCATCTCTTGAGACATCCTGGATGCTCACCGGACTTGAACCCAATTGAAAATGTTTGGCGATGGAGGCAAAAGATGTTTATCGAAATGGCAAACGATATTAAAAAAAATGAACTTCGTGAAGCTATCTTCAGAAGCTGGACCAATATTCCTCACAGCTTAATGAAAACACTAATTTCTAGAATTCCCCCAAACATTTTGAAGTCATCAAAACCAGTGGAGGTAGAACTCATTATTAAATTTGGTTGTTGAATGTTTTCGTACACTTTTCATACAATTTCGTAGAATTTTTGTCTCTGGTCTTATAATTTTGAGCAAGTGTATAACGCCTCATTTGATAAAAATATGAATTTCTGAATAAAATGTTCGGATTATAACTTTTTGTCTACATAACCTTTTAGATTATAAAATTAGTAATCTTAAGTAAGAAATGTTTAAAATTTTTCCATGAAAAACAGTCTTTTTAAAAAATTTTTTAACTGGTCTTAAATCTTTGACCAGGAGTGCAGATAGAAAGAAAGAAGTGTTTAAAATCTACTGCCAACACGTCGTAAATAATAGACTATTCCGTTTTTATAAAAAAAACACATATTAGAGACC
>OZ038494.1:56209405-56269405 GCA_964036315.1 Acanthosepion esculentum
ACAACATTTACCGGCCTGAATGTCTGAGTAATTATCATAGAAAAAAATGCGTCCTCCGACAGGAATCGAACCTGTATCCTATACAGAAGAAGTTGAAGGTCTTCGTATTAACGGTCAGTCTGGTTTAGAGTGAACTAATATGTCTTGACTCGTTAGGTCTCAACTCATTCCTATCTTCTCTCTTAGAGAGGCGCAGTATTTATAGATTCAGGAAGAGTCCATTATCGTTATAGGTAAGTTCCCATAACATTTATCGAACATTATATTTATTTACTTACATCTTACCAGACTGAATATTCGAGAAAACTTGAAAATATGCATCCTCCAGCAAGATTCTTCCTGTGTCCCATAGGGGTAACCATCATTAGGTCTGACGTGCATTGGACCAACTCAATCACGCATATATTCTAACAAGATTTCTCAATAAGATATAAATGAATGTACTGTTTAAAACAAAAAAGATCATCTATTCAAATATGTGCATTCCGAGTTAATATGACATTGAGTTCTCTTTTTCGTTGTGTCTGTAAAGTATATTCCTTTAATCCCTTCCTTATATATATATATATATATATATATATATATATATATAGTGATCCTCAGACAGACTGTTTCGCCGTATCACAGCTCATCAATGTGGCTAGACATATCATTCCTTTCAAATCGTCAAATGAAGGTCGTACTGAATGGGCACGCTTCCAGATTCTTATGAAAGCGGGGGTCCCTCATATCTCTGTCCTGGCTATGAGTCTGTTTGTGATCTACATCAATGATATTCCTGATGTCATCAACTCCCAACTATTCATCCATGCATATGTCACTACCATTTACTCCTGTCTCAATAGTAAACCCAGAAGTCAACCTGGCCGCTGTTCTGGAAAAATACCTTCAGTCAGTGGTTCACTGGGATAGGAAATGGCTTGTAGTTTTAATGCCTCCAAAACAAAGCTTCTCTCAAGTTATTTCCCTGACCACCATTAACATGTTTGATGTTAAATAGAGGAGAGTGCCTCTCTGCGCCTTCTTGGCCTTACGCTTTCGAATGACTTGAAGTCGAACAACTACATTGAATCAATAGCTGCATCTGCTGCAAGGAAATTTGTCTCACTCTGCCGTGCCAAAAGGTTGTTCTCGTCAGACTCCGTCCGATATATCTACAAATCCTCTATTTGTCCATGCATTGGGTACTGTTGCCATATCTGGTCTGGTGCCCCAGGTGTCCATCTCGAGGTTCTCGACAAAATCCAAAGAATAATGTGCAATGTAATCGATCCTGAATTGGTATCTCAATTCCAATCACTTTTTGGCAGATGTGATGTGGCTTCCCTCTGTCTTTTCTATAAATATTTCCATGGCTACTGTTGTGACGAGCTTTTTTTCCCTAGTGACCAGACTACATAATTTTAAGCGTGCTACAAGACTGGTATCTAGGTCTCGTTGAAATAGTTAAATATAACTGCCACTTCTTCGCCAACAGTTTCTTTTTTTGCACTTCCCGCCTGTGGAATTCCCTTCCGTTTATTTGCTTTCCTGATAAATACAATCTTCAAAATTTAAAAGCAAAATCAATCGCCATCTTCTGATGCCTTGAACCTCGTTCCTCTGTTATCCTTTCCTCTTCCTCCTATACACAGTTTTTCTCTCACCTTCACTCTATGTAATCCCTACGAACCAGTGGCACGCCCGCCTATCTTGAGGTGAAATGCTTAAAAAAAGAAAAGAAAAAAATTGTTACAATTGTGTTTTTATTCTTCTAGTTGGATCCATTAATGTACTTGATTAATTAAAAAAAGACAAAAAACATATAATAATTATTTTCAAAACATATTCGTCTGCCATTTTAATGCCAATACGTTCACCTCTTCAGCAAACCTGTAAATGAGAAGTAGCTATAATTAATAAATATCAGAATAAAGCAGTGCTAGTTCATTTTTTTTTGGCATCAGCTATGATAAATTTGTTAAATACATAACTTATAGTTTTTGTTACTAATTTCTACATTAGTTAGAATTGTATTTTTATCGCCAAGGCTTCACCCATTATATACTAAAAATTCTACGCATCCAAAACTTTCATCGACTGAACATGAAAAGTCGATTCTAAAAATTTAAATCCTAATGAAATTTGTCATCGTTTTAATTCACATAACAATGTTATTGACGGAATAATCGACAGAATGAAGCCATAAACAGAAGTCCAGTTTTAGCTTGCCTAAATTAGCAATTGGCTTGCAAATTTTCCCTAACGGTAGCCTTCAGAAAAATTCGCTTAATGTGAATTTAATTCTCTGCTATTTCCTAAACGATAAAAAAAATAGCACAACGCACGAATGAGCCTCGTTCTGGTTGCCAATTTTATTCAATAGCCAGTTTAAATGGGCGTACTCTGTGCTAAACTAATCTTGTAGTTAACCATGTGTAACTGCTTCGTCTTATTAAAATTACATTAATAAAAGCAATTCTACGGAGAAATGAAACAGTGCAAAATATCGGAATAATATTTTCGATGGTAATGGCGTTGATGAATAAGCAACAATAGAAACAAAAGCAAGAAGAAGTAAGAAGAAGAAGAACTCGAAGGGATGATTTATAAGGCACAAGAACAAACTGTAAGACTAAATTCTTTCAATTAACTCTATTGACAGTACAGCGGACTTACCCCGGTGCAAGCTGTGTGAGAAAGCCACTGAAAATGTGCACCATATTGTCAGGGGCTGCACTCAAATCTGCGTATACGCAGGAAGTATAGCGCCTCATGTATAAAGAAGTGGTACGAGCATTTAATGCCCTCAGTACCCAACATTGAGCAAGTGTCCATCGTGACTGACAAGCGCTTGGAGAACAATCGCCCTGACATCACACGTGTATACAACAGCAATCACGAATTGATGCTTGCAGATTTTGCCGTACTTTTGAGATAAGAACACCGCGAAAGCGGAGAGGGCGAATATAATGAGGCAGGGGAAATCGTAGAAATGTGCCAAGCGGCGGCTCATGTTGTCCTATTTTGTGGTGCCTGCTTTCAGAGATATCTCTGCCTCGCAAAACGCTTTTAGGATACCTGATATCATTGGGAATGCGAAGGCGGCAGCGCTGCTTGCGCTGATGAAAGTGTTGTGATTCAGAGCGGCGATTTGGAGTTGAGATATGATCATCAGCACCTAGACCAAATGTCTAAGAGTCGAACAGGATCACAATCACAATAATAATAATAATAATAATAATAATAATAACCCTAATATTGTGAATATAGACAGCAAAGAAAAATGTACCTCCTTATTGACATGGGTGTCCCTGCAGACAGCAATGTATCTTTGAAGATCTCCAAAAAAATATCAAAATAAAAGTACCTTGAAATCGAAATCTCAAAAATGTGGCACATGAGGACATTAACAATTCCAGTTGTTGTTGGAGCCCTCGAATTGATTGGAAAATATTCCAGTAGACACATTGAAGGAATTCCTGGTAGTCGATGTCTTAAAGAAATAGAAAAAATGTTACTCACAAGTACAGCCCACATCTTCCGAAGGGCTTTTTCTATGTAAAAAATGTGCAACATTTTTTTTTTAAAACTGCTCAATGAAAAATGTCATGATGCCATTTCTGACCTTAGGTCTTTGGTCTGGACCCGGAAAGAAATGTGTATACACCGGAAGTCAAAGGAGATAAAATAATATTAATAACAATAATAATATTATTCCAATAGTCAGATTATAGTTATAAATTTCTAAAAATAAAACTAATTATTTATAAGTCAATAAATTCAACTCGACAACTTCAATGAAATATAGACATTTCTCCCCAACTTAAGAAAATTATGACTTGAAAAACGGCATAATATTCGGAAACAGATTTTGACTTTCTTTATATTGTCAGTAGTAATGGTTTAATCTAACTTACAAAAAACAAATTTTGTTTGAAAGAAATATCTAGGAACCCCATCTGACTGAAATTTCAAAGATTATTCGTGGGAACATAACATCTTCCCTTCGTTTCGTTTATGAAGAAAACAATAAATTCCTGTAGTAAAGGAACATCTCTATGAAGGCAAAAAAGAATAAAATTCATGTAATAAATTGGTTTCTAAATTTAGAATAAATAATAACTTAACATAAACCAACCAAAGGTGGATGTTGACCGTCTACATATTGCAAGAAATAATGGTGGTAATCACTTAATCCACCTCGAGTTAAAATAAAAATACAACGTAATATACGCATTCTATATATAGGAAAACATTTCAAAAAAGTAAATCCTTACAGGAACTCGACATCATCTGTAAGGACCCAGATAAAAATTCTCAACCAACAAATGCAGGTAAAATTCCCGAAAACAGGCTAAAACATAAGAGTTAAAAAAAAAATCCGGGGAAAAAATTAAAAATAGTCAATAGGCATTTGAGGATGCTGACGTATATATAAACAGAAATAAAAATCCGTGAGTACTGGGGTAAATGCAGAAATAGTGCCATTGATAAAAGTTTGCGCGTTAACGTGGACCATTCAATAGGAATTACAAGACAAATATAATAAAAATTGGTGTAGGCCTGATAGGTAAATTATGTAAACAACACGTACAGACAAGCACCGGTCGTACACCGTAGGGAAAAAAGAACCCTCATCACAAAGGTACCATAGCGAAGAACGATATTTATTCTGTTTGTTCAATTGTAACACAATATAATTACAAAGATTGACTTAATATTGGGCAGTATATTAAGCGGAAGATATGTCAATATTATTGTACGCCACATGCTGAAAAACTTTGTGTACATCACCTTGGGCCAATCAAAGAAGGCTATGCATTCATTATTATTTAGGATTATATATATATATATATATATATATATATATATATATATATATATATATATATATATATATATATATATATATATATATATATAGCTACGTTCGAAGTGGAACTTATATATATATATATATATATAAATATATAAGTTCCACTTCGAACGTAGCTATATGTATTTTTATTAATATATATCGTTCTTAGCTCTGTCTGGCAACATATCTATCTAATATCTAGTTATTTCATTTATACACGTTCGTACATATATATATAGTATTGAAATGTAAGAGATTTTATGTGCTGGTTCTTTTCCGTATTTTACTGGTGGAAAGGCAATTTAGGCAGGCAGGTTTTTGTTGTAAAGTGGTCGATATCAGAAGGTAAGGACACTTCGTTAATAGTATTAATATGAGGGAACTTATCACTTAACTCAGTGGTGTTGATTCAATCATGCGGACTTCGATGTTTCATGCGCGCATTGCAGTAATTCCATCACTGTTCAGGACCATTGACTTTTTTCTGCTTTTCTCATTCTTTCGTATTTATGTATAGTTTAGTATAATTTGAAATCTTAGCGTGGGGGTGGTCTATTTCATTTAATGAGTGTTATCTCCTGTTTCGTAAGTGGTGTAGAATGACTTGGTGATCGTGTGATTTGTGTGTGTGTGTGTGTGTGTGTGTGTGTGTGTGTGTGTGTGTGTGTGTGTGTGTGTGTGTATTGGTGTGTGTAAGTGCTATGGTGTTTTTGGGTGAGTGTGTTTAGGTTTTTTTAATATTTTCTGATATTTTTGTGTATGCATATTCCATTGTGGGCTTGCTGTGTGTGTGTTTGTGTGTGTGTGTGTGTGTGTGTGTGTGTGTGTGTGTGTGTGTGTGTGTGTGTGTGTGTGTGTGTGCGCGCGTGCGTGTGTGTGTTTACAGATTTATTTCTTCTTATGTCTTCTGGTTTTTGTTTGGGTGTGATTAATATATGTCGTATGTTTGTTCTGTGTTTTGTGTCATATTTATTTGTTTCTGTTTGTATTTGTATTTAAGTAACAAAGTAAGTATTTATTTGGACGTCTACATTTTCCCATTATTTCGTTTGTCATGTTTAAAATTCTGGTTTCGTTTGTGTAGGTAATTGTTGTTAATTTTTACTCCTGGCATAGTTTGAAATTTCTGCTATAGCTATTGAGTGGAGGTGGTCTTTTATGATTTCCCATTTAACTTTGGTGGTGATGTTACTTTCTTTTTAACTCCATATGTATTTTGATAGTGTGTTTTTTGTGTATCTTTTTTGTTATAAATCTTTCTGTGAAGGCTGTTACTGTGTCTCCTCTGTACATTTTTTCGTCGGTGTTGATGTTGACGTTACGATCGCTTTATTTATTATATTGTTGGTTAGGCATTTATTGTTAAGTGGACAGTTGTCTTTCTTTCGACAGTTGCATTTATTGATGTATTGTTGGTTTGTGTCATTGTTGTTTTCATTGGCTTTGTTGATCATTTTTTTTAAATTCTGTTTATTATTTTTACCATGTTGTTCATGCAGCTGTATTTGTGTTGATGGTTTTTGATAGATTGTTATGTTTTGGGGATTGTTTTCATTTATATTGAAGTATTTTTTCATTTTTTATGTTTTTGTTGTATTATTGTAAGGTGGGTTAACCAGATTAGGTTTCTTTTTCTGCTGTTTTTGTCCGTTTTGTATTCGTTTACGTATTACAGTTTGTTTGAATAGCTGATATTTCTTGGTGCTGATTCGTATATTTCTTTGTTTTCGTTGAATTTTTTAATGCTGCTGGAGTTCGTTGATATTCTTTTGTTTATGGATACAGGCATTTGCTTGAATGTGTGCTTGGAGTTTTTGTTGATATGTATGGTGTTGTTGTTTACTTGTCTGTATGGTTTATATGTATTGTTGTTTAAATTAAATGTTATATCTAAAAAAAAATACTAATTTTAGATTTGATTTAATGTCTAATGTGAATCGTAGTTTGTTGAAATTTTTTTTAAAGTTTTGTATTCTTATTTTTTCCGTGGTCCTACCATTCGAGCTTTTAGGATTATTAGTCCGTCGTCTCAGTATAGACGTATAATTTTGTTAATAATGTTTGTTAATTTGTTGATGATATGTGTATCTTCCGGGGTATTTTGTCGTGGATTTTTTTACCCCGTGTGTTGTACCACTTCAAGAAATTCGATAGTTTGGGCCTAGTAGTTGTCACGGTTAGGTCTGTGGATGGTTTGTAGAGTGCTTCGGTTTAGTCGAATCATATCATTTCTAGTGGAGAAACATGTTTAAATAGATGCTCCGTTTTTCTTTAATGCAACTTACGTCAATCGGCCTGCATATTCAAGAGACTTGATAAAGAATATGTGCTCTCCAACACGAGTCATTATTCGTCCTCCTTTGTAGAATTAACCGCTGTTTGATTTTGGTTAGTCAAAGCAGATTGTCGGATCAGGCGTTGTTTCCTCCTAAAAAGGGAAATGCAAATTCGAACCCCCATCGAAGCGCACACTTTCTGGATTAATTTTCTCGAATGCATAGGCCGGTAGAGGTCAAAAATGAATCGTCGACTAAAACATGACTATCGAGTAAAATAACGTTTAGGGATATATATATATATATATATATATATATATATATGTGTGTGTGTGTGTGTGTGTGTGTGTGTGTGTGTGTGTGTGTGTGTGTGTGTGTGTGTGTGTGTCTGTGTAAAATGGTGTATCTAAGTAGAAATTATTCATACAGACAAATTCTGGAAAATGTGAGAAAGTAGTTTTTCGGCAAAACAGACGTACGAGTTTTTTTTTCCTTCAACAAATCTATATGCTGATCATATAAAAGAATATACACAAACAGAACCAGATTCAAAAGGCAAAATATAAGTAAAAGGAAAAATAAAGGAAATAAAATTAAACTCTGTTTATTTAGTTTTGCACTCGTACAGATGATCTCAAAACAGACAAATGTTAATACCAAAACAAAAGACGAACCGAATCTGAAGCAGTAAAGATAAAAATTACCAAGAATATACAGTGTGCGGCAGAAATATGTTCCACATACCACATTAGTGGCCATGCTGTATGATGTAATGAATATTCATACACCTGGGTTCCCCCTCACAGTAATATGATTAGCTGGTGTCAGCCATAAATACAGACTCATGTGGAGGTACATCGCCTCCGCCTATTGCCTGTTTAGACATTGTCCTTACTAGACTTGACAAGACCCTCTTTATCGCCTTTCTTGGAAATTATCTTTTTGTTTTTGCAAAGTCCGTTTTAGTTAAGTTCTGTTTTATTTTACCTTTTACGTTCTGTTTTCCTGACTATTATTTGAAAACTCTCTTTGATTTTTTTTCACTTTTTCCTTTCCATTTCAGTTTTTTTTTTCATTACCCTTTTTTGTTCTTTTATTTTGTATTTATTCTATTATTAGTTTTTATTTTTAATTTAAAGTTTCCTTTTTAGTTTTTTTTCTTTTTTGAGTTTCTATACCCCACTCCCAGAGTTTATCTGTCGATTTCTCTACGTATTAATATTTCTGTTGTCATCAGACATTTATTTATTCTTTGTTTTACTACGTGTTATTTGTTACGTGTTAATTCGTTCTTTTTTTTCCTTTTTAATATCTGTTAAGTGTTCTGTGTTTTAATTTTCTAATTTTTCTGTATTTATATTTGTCCTAATTGTTTGTGTTTATTCTAACTTGTCCGTTTTCTATATTCGTTTATTGGCAAACCGTTATTATTTAGCGGCCATTTTGAATTTCTTTGTTTAGTTAATACGTATTGTTTCGTGTTTGTAGCCTGTTCTTTTTACGTTAATATTTAGTGTTTTTGTTATAGTTTACCTTACTTTGTGTAACTTATTCGTGCCTTCGATTCTATAACGTTTGTTTTTGTGTTTTTCATTTGAACTGTTTTAATTTTCTTTGTTTGTGACTAATTGTTCCCGTCAGTTTTTTTTACTGTATTGTTTATTTATTTACCGTATTTATTTATTTATTTTTTTGTTGTTGTTTGAAAGAAATTTGGTGACTATCGTCTTAATTTTGTTTTCTCTTCTTGGTGAACTTTGTTTATTAACAATTTTTTCTGCTGTTTTATTTCTTTTACGCCTAAAGGCGTCCCTTGTCCTAACCACCCCTCCCCTTCCATTCCCTTCTTATATTAAAAAAAAAGTGGGGAAAACAACCCGAAAATTCCGTCCTTTCTCATTAAAAAAAATGTTGGCCGACTGTAGAAGGTCCATAAAAAACATTTTTCAATAAAGAAACACCCGCCTGACAAAGACAGCACAAACGAGTACCCAGTTTTGCCGAGTACATACCTAGATAACGAAGAAATAAACTGCCCAAACCAGACAACTAAAAGTACGGAGGCCAAAAATGGCCAAGATGTAAAAGCCAAAAATATGGAGGCCAATAATGGCCAAAATAAGGAAAAAGATATTGTTGAGGCCGGGGAATCGCCCTCTTGTTGGAAGTTCCCCCTAACTGTATTATTAATATTGCGGAGTTCTTGGAGCGAGCTAAGTGTTACGCTCACCTTATTGTAGAAGGTAGACTCTTAGAAGATCCCCAAGAATTAAGGCAGATATAAAAAAATAGTGTCGGTTTTCGTCGTGGACAAGCATTCGCGAAGAATTTGTTGCTCGGCGAAAGACATAGTGATAAAATCACTGGAGTCCTTGGGGTTCAAGCCCCTCAGAAGCGTTAAAGGAATCGGCTATCTCATGTGGGACGTATTGCTACGCACGCCGGAAGACTGTGTTGCTGCTTCAAGTCGTGACTTGATAGCCACCTGGCAATATACGAGGTCGCTTCTCAGGTTATCGGGGAACACGTGGCTGCTTTCCTATCGCAGTATGGCGAGATACTAGGCGCTTCCTGCGATAGCCTGACGGAGAGAGGAGTTTCGAAATATTCTTAGACCAAAAAGTCTTCCTCTTCACCCCGAACTGTCTTGAAGTAGGGAGCTTCAAACTGCCGGTCACTGTGACCGGTCGCAAACCGGTATGTTGTAAGTGCGGAGAGACTGGTCACCTCTCCTCTTCCTGTCCAGAGAAGAAGGCCTCTGGAAGGCAAGCTCCAGTAGACCAAAATCCCCTCTAACCGTGTCTTTAATGGGCATACCAGCTTGTGGGACCGGTATGGTTAAACCTACAGTTGGCACAACAGACCACATACCCCAAAGAGCCACAGCCCGCTGCTAGTGAAGTTGTGGAGAAGGGGAAATAGCTCTTTGCTGGTAAAGCCAGAGGGAAGCGCCAGACAGCGGGTCCTCAGTCCCATGAAGCCTCAAGGGCGAAAGGCATACACAGCCCCACTCCCTCTGGCAACGTTAAGGGCGATTCCTCGACCTCAAAATAACTTTTTGAGGAACAACAAAAATAAGTATGACCCAGGCGATGAAAAATCTGAAAAGATTAATGAATTAAAAAATAGACCTGCAGAAACAGACCCTGCCCAACTTACTTACTCCTTCAACGTCCGCTGTTCCATCCAAGAAACAATCTTCCCCTCTAGCAACACCTAAACCAGTTCCGCTCAGCAGAAATCTTAGCCCTTACCGACAAAAAACCGGCTACACCCCTCTTCATACTCCCAGTCCTTCCCCGTTAAAAAAAAGATCACCTCATGCCTCTCTCAGTCCTTCCCCAGTTAAACAAAGATCAACATACACCCCTCTTCACACTGCTTGTTCTCCCCCCGTTAAAGATGTTGAAATATCCCCTCCTTCTTCCAAAAGGCAAAGAAGACCCACTCAGGGGCTTAAAGACAAGCAAAAAAAGTCACAACGGCATATATACAACTCGGGGGAAGGTGTGTGTCGTATCTCCCCCGGACAATCCGAGCGAGCAAAAGACTATGGGAAGCAAATTAAGGACCTGAAGTACCTGCTTTCCATCAGGCAGTATGCAGATTTAGATGTGCAGAATCCTTACAATTTCCCGAATCCCGAAAGAGTTCTCACGGTCATAAGAACTGGGATTGGTGCCAAACAATCAAGGGCGATGTTAGACGAGGCAAGTGGATCTTCCCTCTTTCCCCTTTTCGGCCTTGTGCCATATTTGTACATTTGTGCAATAAATATTCCTATGCCTATTGCCTACTCCTGGAGCAATAGGCTGTCTATTTTTGACCTTATTTCCTTTTTCTTCGTGTTTTTTTTTGCGTGTGTTGGACGAGCTTTTGTCACTTGAGAAATTGATAAGTGTTTAACAACAACAGCAGTGATAGAAGCAGCAGCAGACACACCCATGGAGGTGTTCAAATGGCTCCACCTCGGGCGACATCCTTAAAGAGTTCAAGAGAAGATGAAGAAGAACCTTCGCAAAGGCACTCTGGCAGTGTTAGGGCGGAGAGAGTCATGGACAAAACCAGGTCGCTCTACGTCTTTGCTTCGCCAAGAGAAGCCGAAGAATCCGCGACAAGAATCAGGAGTCTCTTTGCTTCTCCTACACGTATTCCCTCCCCTCCCCCCTCCAATTCTTCCCTTAGCTCTGTATCCACTCTCCCTCACACATCCACTTCTTCCCCTCCTCACCCATCAAGTGAGAAGAAAAGTATCTTTTTCCAGGGCCGGAAGAAATAAGCAAGGTGGACCAAAATAAAGTAAAACAGGGCCTGTCCAAACAAAAAAAGGGCCTTTTTAGGGTTTCTATTAAAAATAGGCAGTATCGACGGAAAGTCAGTGGAGGATCCCCGGAATTTCCCTCAAGCCCCTGGAGTTTTTACCCTAGTGAGGGATACCGGGAGTTACATCAAGGTCTGGAGTCACCTCCTTGAGGCCAATGACGCCTATCCAAAATTAAGGTATTTTTGAATTGGAAAATGCCGATTTAAAAAAGCTGAGATCCATCCCTCCTTATATAGGGCAATTACGTTAACCTACCCCACGGACGTCGGAGTTGGGAACAAGGAGCCTGGGACAATCCGTCGGGGTCATTGAGGCTGCAGATTTCCGGCCTGTATGTGAGTAGATGTTTTATTATTCTCTCTCCTTTATTTTTTAGGCCTATATGATATTAAGATATTAAGATAACCGCTTTGAATGTGAAGGGCTTGAGGGATCGGGGTAAGGCGGCCCGCCTGCTCCGAGATCGCTTGTCCTTCGGTGTGGATGTCGCCGCGATCGAAGAGACCCACTTTGTTTGCAGCGTCGATGCGTGTGTGCTGGAGAGCGCCTTTGTCGTTTATTCAACATATGGGGACCGGCATGCCAGAGAAGTTTCTTTGCTGGTGAAGCGGACTCTTGATGCGAAGGTGGACCTTGTGCATACCGATGCCGATGGCCGGTTGATCGTGGCCGATATTGCCGTGAAAAGTGGTTCGTTCCGAATCGTTGCGGTTTATGCGCCCAACGACCGGGAGAAGCGGGTCCCGTTTTTTCGGCACTTAGGGCCGGTCCTGTTGGATTCAACGCGCCTAGTTTTAATGGGGGACAGGAATGCCATCCCGGACCTCAAGTTAGACAGGGGGCGAGGAGATAGCGAGTGTAGGGGCGATCAAAACCAGGTTGATCTGATCGAAGTGTTTGGTCTCGTCGATAGATACCGGGTCGATCACCCCGGGGGGAAAATGTGGACGTGGGCTCTTAGCTGGCCTTGTGACAAGGTGGTTAGCTACCTTGACAGAATGTTAGTTAGAGGAGCCGACGTAAACTTATTAGATTGTCCTACGTTCCACTGGGTAGGCTATTCGGTTCACAAACTCGTTTGTGCCCGGGTGGCGTTAGATCGTAGGCGGGAGCTAGTCGAGCGGTTATCGGGAACAAGTTTTGTGGGGAACTTAAGAGTAGGATTAGGTCGTTCACCATTAATTTCAGCATACGGCTCGCCCTAGATAGAGCTGAAAAGGTGAAGACGCTTAAGGCTAGTTTTTCCCGGGCAGTAGCTGGGGGAGATACCCTAGAGATAGGCTTAGCTAAGAAGTTTTACAAAATGTTTTAATATAGCATCATCTACATGCAAAAAAGGCTAAAAATAATGGGAGCCTTATTAATAAAAACAAAATACAACACTTAATAATATCAACTATGAACATGGACACAATATCTTGACCGTGCTTTGAACAGTGACAAAATTTATAAAACATACATGCAACAAACTATTTCTTATTTAACAGTTAAACCATTTAATCGTTGAAAATGGGTATATGTATAGCCGAAAGCGCTCGGATAAAAAGAACATTCGGACAGTTTTTATATAATTTATATTCTGAAAAGAAAAAATATTAGATCGCCTGAGAAATTGTATAAAAACTAAATAAAAGCACTTTGTCTGTCGTATTCAATGAAATGTGCACAAACACACACACACACACGCACACACACACACACACACACATATATATATATATATATATATATATATATATATATATATATATATATATATATATATATATATATATATATATTCTTGTGTATATAGTCTAGCCGAGTTTATTTATTTTGTTTTTTCTTCTTTTGGTTCATGTTTGGTTCATCTGTTGTTATTAAATAATTGTTGTTATCACAATGTGGGATATTCCATAACGAAATTGATGTAAAGAACAAGAAAAATATACGACTAAATGCGCGACGAAGTTTCAAGAAATATGGAACAAATGGATGCTTATAATTAAAATAAACCCGAGAGAGTTTATATGTCTAGAACGCATAATTAGAAAAATGGGCTTAGAGAATTAGCCCCTCACAGGGCATAGTGAAGGCAAGAACGCGAAAGGAAAGTAGCGAGTAACATACGTAACGAGTAGTTATTGTGGGGACGGATAGTGAAAAGACGAACAATCCTAAGATCGAGACATGATAGTTTTCGTTCTAAAGTAACACGGCGCATAGAAATGTGATTAGAGCTGAAAAAAAAAACGCATCCGCTGAGCACCAGAGGACCAATGAGATAGCTATCCTAATGGTTGGCCAAGAATGTGACAAAAGGGATTTCGTTTTCCAGAGACAAGATAGAAGTCTTCAAAAAGTTGCAGAAACTCACAGAGCATATGATGCCTTACAATATCCACTTATCTTTTGATAGGAACAGGTGGATACCATTTTCTACTCAGGTAAAGACATTTGATCACCGTATTAACCACAAACAAAAATATCAGACATGGACTTCTAGAATTATTATAAAGATTAACAGTTATAATTATCTCTTCAGATTCAAGTATCTATTCAACCAGTTCTTGGTGGATACGTATGCAAAAAATTATGAGTTACTTTTTATCAAAATGAATCAAAAGAAACTAAGAGCAGAGAAATACATGCGCCTAAATTCATACCTAAATTCATTGCAATTCAGAATGATGGCAATGCTGTCAATGCAGGACATATTTATACTCCCTTCATCATTCACAGGTGGACCAAGTTACATCCATGAAAAACTTCAAGATGGATTGATTTATGTCAGACATTTTAGCAAGCCAGGTTTCTTTGTTACTGTTGTGGTAGGATCCACCTAATTTGCATAGTGGAGTACCGACCATATAAATATGGTCGGTACCGGGAAGAGAGGAGAGGAATCAGGAGATTCAACCAGAGACTCTGCCCGACTGCGACTCAGTCAACACATTCTCCAGAAACGGTCTTCCCAGGATTATACAAAAGACTATATGTAAATATTGTGTACACTTTCTTGTTTCAATACATTTTGTTCTAAGTACATTTTGTGTTGAATTATTATTCCATGCATTAGTCAAGTTTCAACAGTTACAATTACTACAAATCCGACTGGCCTGAGATTTTCGAAAATCTTCTTCCAACAGACTAGGAATTTTAAGCTGAACGTCAACAAACTGATGGATCTCATCAATAAAGAAAAAATAATTGGACCTATAAAATGTCACATTTATTCAATTGAGTGGCAAAAGAGGGGACTGCTAAATGCACATTTACTTTTATGGTTAAGGGTGAAGATCAATCCAAATCAAATAGATTCTATCATAAGGGCAGAACTGCCAAATCCTAATAAAGATCCAGGGCTTTGTTGAAATAGTAAAACTACACTTGATTCATGCACCATGTGGATATTAGAATTTCAATTGTCTCTGAATGGTTGACAACAGACGTACAAGAAAGATTTCCAAGAAAATTCGTCAATCGCACAAAAATGGATGCTTATATCTACCCAAGTCACAGAAGAAAAATTGAAGACGGAGGATTTAGTTTCAACCTTGAAAGAAATGGACAAAATATACTGGTAGAAAACAAATAGGTTGTACCCTACAGTCCACTTCTGCACAAAGCATTCAATGCTCACACTAATGTGGAATTTTGTAACACTGTTAAGTCCATAAAGTATGTGTGCAAGTACATGAATAAGCGGAGTGCCCAAGATGTGATTGCCAATGACAACCACAATTAAGTAGAAAAATTTCAGTCACGAAGATACATTTCTAGCAATGAGGCTGCCTGGAGTATTTCTTCATTTA
Source organism: Acanthosepion esculentum (assembly GCA_964036315.1). Classification (NCBI taxonomy): domain Eukaryota; kingdom Metazoa; phylum Mollusca; class Cephalopoda; order Sepiida; family Sepiidae; genus Acanthosepion; species Acanthosepion esculentum. The sequence continues at coordinate 56,224,640 of OZ038494.1, forward strand.
ACATTCACAACAGACACCCATCAGTTTAGCACTTGAGTGTGCATCTTGAAAATGGAACGTGGGTGTATTTTGCTGAAGACATTGCTCAGGAATTGACTGAAAGTCCAACAATCACTACCCTGATGGCATTCTTTAAACTTTGTTAAAACAATTCTCTATCCTAAAGTTTTTAAATATTATACATTCGAATCTGGAAGATTCCACAGAAGAAGCAAGGAGAACCACACCCAACTGAACCTGCTATTAAATATAGTGATGTACTTGGTCGGGTATATACAGTACATCCAAAAATTTCTGAATTTTTTTTATTCGAATTCTTCATAATGTCAGGGGTCCAAGATAAGTTCAAAATTCCAAAACAACCGATCGATGTATTCTTGAAACATAGACAGACATGCATTCAACTTGGCCTTACAGAAAGTGATGAGCATAGGGACCTAATATTACGACAGTCTGTTTCATATCAGTCGCTCAAGGAAATAAGGGATCTCTTTGCTGTTATGATTGCTACCTGTCAAATTTTAAATCCAATGCATCTGTGCGTGAAACAGCAAGACATTCTTCTTCTAGCCACACAAATGAAACCGAGGATTGTGAATATTGCACTGTGTGAAATAGAAGTGTGATAAATGTGACACAAAAAGAACTGTCCCATTTCGGACTTCTCAAACCAAACAGGGATTCTGATTCCTTAAATAGAGGAACCATTAGAGAGACTGGATACAACCATGAAAGTTGTCCCATTAAATATAAACTAATACACCTCTTCTTACAAATGACTAGAGAATCATATACGTCTCTGTGGGTTCATATTGAAAGACGCCTTGTGATCACTAATAGAGAGTGGAACTCAATGGAGATGTGACAGCAATTGGAAATGAAGAAATTTCACATGATCTAGATAGAGAAATCAGCTTTCAGGAAGTTTTTCGGCGTTCTGATCGAGAGCATTGAAGAATTCATTTTTAAAGTATACCCAGTATAACAGACAACTACAAGAATACAGATTGGTTGTCTGAGAGAGCAATTATGGCTCCCAGAAATGAAACCGTACACATCATCAATCAGAAGATTCTGCAAGATATTCCAACAGAAAAAAGACGTAGTTATCCAATGATACTACTATGGATCTAGACAAAGCAGTCAACTTCCCTTTTGATTTTTAAAAATTCTTTGGATCTCCCAGGAATGCCATCACACAAGTTCGTATTAAAACAAGTAGTACCATTAATACTGCTAAAAAATCTTGATCCTCCAAATTTATGTAATGGCGCACGTCTTATTGTGAAGAATATGTTACCTCACTTATTAGAAGAACTTATTATAAATGGTCAAGAGAAAGAAGAGACTGTACTGATTCCAAGAATTTAATTGAATCCAACAGATATGTCTTTTGATTCTAAACGATTGCAATTCCCTGTCAGAGTACCTTTTGTAATGACTATTATTAAATCACAAGATCAATCAATGAAAGTTACTGGACTTCACCTTATGCAACCCTGCTTTTGTCGGGTCAATTATATGTTGCCTGTTCAAGAGTTGAAAATGGAAGAAATGTATTTATACTTGCTCCAAAAAAATGTAGTTTATCCTGTTGCATTACAGTAAAAATTATTTGAGAAAAACTTAATTTTGATTTCTATTTATTCCCCATTTATGTTTTTCATTCATAAAAATATATGTAATTTTTTTCTGTCGGCATTTGTTAAATTTTATTCAGTTTCACCATGTTTCATTTGTTTAAAAATGGCTAAAATTGTTATGTTTAGCTATCTGAATAAAATCAAATGTTTTCTTTTAGGATTACAAACAATTTATTAATGAAAATTAAAATTTTTATTTCAAGGATTTCAAGTAGTGAATATATCTTACTTTGCAAAGTGATAGCAAGCGCGCGAACCCAGTTAGTTTACATATATATATATATATATATATATATATATATATATATATATATATATATATATATATATATGAAGCGGCCTCTTCTCCATCAAGATGTGGGTACGGTCTAGGAGAAGGACAACTCTGAATTCAAAACATGTGGAGTGTCATTTAGGGACCTTGTGGCACGTAGTGCACCAGATCTCTGTCATCGGCCCTTCAAAAAGTGTCGATGGTTCTGCACAAAGCCTTCACCACTATAATAAATCTTATGTGTTGGTATCGGGCTGTCGGTTTCTAGGAACTGATCTGCTTGACCCCCATACGTCGAATTCGACGGGAGAGTCGATTATATATATATATATATATATATATATATATATATATATATATATATATATATATATATGTATGTGTGTGTGTGTGTGTGTGTGTTTCATTGAATAATATAGGCATATTGTGTCTACACATTTTTGTACTGATATTTTCCCAGATGTCTAATTAGTTTCTTGATGTTAAGATGAAATTAACCAAGGAAGGAGCCGCAGATTTTTTTTTTCACCCAAGTAATTTCTAGCTTTTCTAAGATCTTCTTCAGTGTCAAATTACAAAAAAAAAATTATTGTAACTGCAATATAAAAAATATCTGCATTCTGTTGTGATAATGATATTAAAAACACTCGCGCATGCGCTCTGTTATAGTTACTTTAAAATTTTAAAATTAATCCGTTGCGGTTATGGAAATTCTTTAAAAAACAAGCGTTTCAATACAATGGAGCTGGCTGGGAATTTGTCAGTAAGTTTGTCTTTGTAAAGTAAAAATGTCGTTAGTTTAAAAAATGAAAGTCTTTCGTGTAGACCACTTCCTTCATTTAGATGAAACGTTAAACAATTCTTTTGATTCTGCGTTTAGATTTCCCAGTAAAATACGAAACAGCATTAAAAAACACTTCATGTACAAGAACCAGATGTTGCCATGCAAGGCTAGAGAACCCGGTCTGTCCTACTATTAACCCATAGCTGAGGGGAGAAGAAGAGGATTCATACCTTTTCCAAGGGTATTAGCACGTATTAAATATCCGATGTTTTGTTAATAGAAGATTTACTGAGAAAGGTGAAAAGCTTCAAGAACTTTGTTGTAAATTTACTCTGCATGATCCAGAAATTAATTCTTTCTACACATTTTTGTCTCCAGTCAGTTATGTGCCATGTGTGATACACGCTTAGAAGATCATATATCTTTAGATATACGACTGATGAGGCAGATTTTTTCCCGTAGTAGTTTGCCAATTCTTTCTACTGTAGACCAGTTGTCATCCAAGGCTATGGAACCCGGTCTGTCCTGCTATTTACCCATAGCTGGTGGGGAGAAGAAGAGGATTCATACCTTTCCCAAGTGTATTAGCACGTAAGTGAATGTAATGTATTCGACTGGAATTCGAACTCGGCTCTCTGATTCCTCAATCCGAGCCGCTATCCATTACTCCTCCGCGATGCACTTACGTAGTATTTATTAGCAAATTTTTTGCGAAATGAGAGTTTAAAAAAATTGAATAATACAAAATCTTAATGAAAAAGCATTATACGATAAAAAAAAATCTGTCCTAATTTTTTTTTAAATGTCTTTTTATCAAAATAGTGTCATCTTCTAGATTGTTAATTTAAAAAATTGAGAAATGGCATATGAATTTATGTATGCCAGCTTACGCCATTTTTTGCATCACGCCGACGGAATGATCTTCCCGATTCTATGATTAAATTTAGAATTAAGTTATAAACATTTAGATATAACAGAAATCACAATAAACAGGGCTCGAAAAACGCCGATATCCCTACTGTTAATACAGTTAAACAAGACTGAATTTTAAAAAAAGTAACAGAAAAGATTTCGTCATTGAAATACTAGTGGCGTAAATGGAAAACAACAGTTAAAACTAAAACGAATAGTTTGAGAAAGAAAAGTTGTCAAAGAAATTGTCGATGCTTCACATGAGATTTTTTTCTGTATGTTCCCCAGGAGTACATGTCCCGCAACAGCAAAAAAGAATAACCGTGACGTAGACCACAGGCTTCCTTAACCTAATCTAATAGATACACATAAAAAGACAATGACATCCACTAAATATAGCCAAGGCGAGCCAAGAACGAAGATAAAAGCAAAAATCAATATAAATATAGGAAAATGTGACTGCTTAATCATAAACGCAAATTAAACATAACTGCTTCTTTTGGAGTCATGTTGGGTTGTTGCTAGGTGTCGAAAATCTCGAAATACTTGAGGAATCTTTATGGTCGGAGAATTACTGGGATACGTATTCTGTTATATTGAGTCTCGCTGGAAAACTGTCGGAGTGTAAACATCTCGAGGGAAAAGTAGGGTCTAGAAAAGGAATGTGAAGGGAAGATGAAATGAACCGCGGAATTTTTATTTTCATCTCTCTCTCGATCAGTACAAATCTTGTTTTCTAGAAATCTGGGTAGTCTGATTCTTCAATTGCCTAGAATTATCTATCTATCTATCTATCTATCTATCTATCTATCTATCTATCTATCTATCTATCTATCTATCTATCTATCCATCTTATATTATTATGTTCCTTATCTATCGATCTACGTCTGTTTATATCTATCCATCTATGTACGTCTGTTTATATCTATGTTCATATATTTCTACTTATCTATCTACATCTGTTCATATATATGTCCGTTCATATCTATGTATCTACCTATATATTATTACCTTTCTTTCTATCTGGCTATTATCACCTTTCTATCTGTATATTATCTATCTATCTATCTATCTACATTGTAATTATCTACACATCAATATATTTCTGCTCACAGCTATCTAACTTGTTTTTGAGTTTGTTAGTTTCTTATTTTGGTTCTATCTATCTATCGATCTATCTATCTATCTATCTATCTATCTATCTATCTATCTATCTATCTATCTTCTCTCTTTCTTTCTCTTTCTCTGTCTATATATATATATGTATATATATATATATATATGTATATATATATATATATATGTATATATATATGTATATATATATATGTATAGATATATATATGTATATATATATGTATATATATATATGTATATATATATATATATGTATATATATATATATATATGTATATATATATATATGTATATATATATATATGTATATATATATATATGTATATATATATATGTATATATATATATATATATATATATATATATATATATATATATATATATATATATATATATATATATATATATCAGTTCCTATGCATTATCTGTCTGAGTGTCTATCAATTTATCTGCTATTATATATTTACAAAATTGATTGTCCATCGCTTTTTTTCGTGTGACTCGCTTGCTCCCGTCACAAATCTCTTGTAAACTTATGTAAGGCCGCCATATCTATTAAATACTGAATGAAATATTACTAAGGCGATTCTCAAACAAGATTTCCTCCTCAACAAACTAAAACGCTGACATTATTTAAGTCTTGTACAATAGAAGCACAATGTTTTTCCTTAGACGATTCAGAAACTGAATTGAATCAACAATTTTTCGACTTGTCATTCGTGGTGAACTATAAATGGTTGCGTCTAAATCCGTCGAGTGAAAATGTCTGGCCGCAGCTTTTGGTCAAGCATCCTCGTGTGTTGACTTGTATTAAAGTAGAGCTGTCATTTGGCATCATTTGCGCAATTGATCAAAACCATTTCTACGGCGTGACAGCAAATTGGGTCGGTGAGTTGGGACAGGAAAAGGGGATGTTTCGAAATAATGAGAATCTCAGCTGAAAAAGGAAGTGAGAGATTAAGAATTATCGAAACTGTTTTGGAAAGTTGAAAAGAATGTTGATAAGAAGAACCAAAACGAAATGAAGATTTAAAAGAAAAAGAAAAAAAGAAAAAGAAAAAAGAAGAAGAAAACAAAAACGAAGATGAAGTAATTAAAAGGAAGTACAGAAATAAATTTAAAAAACAACAACAATAAAATAGATAATAAAAAATGATTTTAGTAGTGGATGGAAATTTTTCCAGATGTCTGTTTTTTTAAGAAAAAAATATTTTTTTCTTTTGTATTCCTTCAAAAACGAGGTGCTGAGGAAATTATTTACCCCTAATTTACGAAAATAAATGGGATGAAAAAGACATAAACAGTAAAGAAAGAAAGAAAGAAATGATGGAAGGAAGGAAAGGAAGAAGGAAAGAAAGAAAGAAAGAAATGATGGAAGGAAGAAGGAAAGAAAGAAATGATGGAAGGAATGAAAGAAAGAAGGAAAGTAAGAAATGATGGAAGGAAGGAAAGAAAGCAGGAAAGTAAGAAATAATGGAAGGAAGGAAAGAAAGAAGGAAAGTAAGAAATGATGGAAGGAAGGAAAGAAAGAAGGAAAGTAAGAAATGATGGAAGGAATGTAAGAAAGAATGAAAGAAAGGATGGAAGGAAGGAAAGAAAGAAGGAAAGTAAGAAATGATGGAAAGAAGGAAGGAAAGAAAGCAGGAAAGTAAGAAATGAAGGAAGGAATGTAAGAAAGAAGGAAAGTAAGAAATGATGGAAGGAAGGAAAGAAAGAAGTAAGGAAAGAAATGTAGGAAGGAATGTAAGAAAGAATGAAAGAAAGGATGGAAGGAAGGAAAGAAAGAAGGAAAGTAAGAAATGATGGAAGGAAGGAAAGAAAGCAGGAAAGTAAGAAATGATGGAAGGAAGGAAAGAAAGAAGGAAAGTAAGAAATGATGGAAGGAAGGAAAGAAAGAAGGAAAGTAAGAAATGATGGAAGGAATGTAAGAAAGAATGAAAGAAAGGATGGAAGGAAGGAAAGAAAGAAGGAAAGTAAGAAACGATGGAAAGAAGGAAGGAAAGAAAGCAGGAAAGTAAGAAATGAAGGAAGGAATGTAAGAAAGAAGGAAAGTAAGAAATGATGGAAGGAAGGAAAGAAAGAAGGAAAGTAAGAAATGATGGAAGGAATGTAAGAAAGAATGAAAGAAAGGATGGAAGGAAGGAAAGAAAGAAGGAAAGTAAGAAATGATGGAAGGAAGGAAAGAAAGCAGGAAAGTAAGAAATGAAGGAAGGAATGTAAGAAAGAAGGAAAGTAAGAAATGATGGAAGGAATGTAAGGAAGAAGGAAAGAAAGCATGGAAGGAAGGAAAGAAAGAAGGAAAGTAAGAAATGATGGAAGGAAGGAAAGAAAGAAGTAAGGAAAGAAATGAAGGAAGGAATGTAAGAAAGAATGAAAGAAAGGATGGAAGGAAGGAAAGAAAGAAGGAAAGTAAGAAATGATGGAAGGAAGGAAAGAAAGAAGTAAGGAAAGAAATGAAGGAAGGAATGTAAGAAAGAAGGAAAGAAAGCATGGAAGGAAGGAAAGAAAGAAGGAAAGTAAGAAATGATGGATGGAAGGAAAGAAAGAAGTAAGGAAAGAAATGAAGGAAGGAAAGAAAGCATGGAAGGAAGGAAAGAAAGAAGGAAAGTAAGAAATGATGGAAGGAATGTAAGAAAGAATGAAAGAAAGGATGGAAGGAAGGAAAGAAAGAAGGAAAGTAAGAAATGATGGAAGGAAGGAAAGAAAGAACTAAGGAAAGAAATGAAGGAAGGAATGTAAGAAAGAAGGAAAGAAAGCATGGAAGGAAGGAAAGTAAGAAATGATGGAAGGAAGGAAAGAAAGAAGTAAAGAAAGAAATGAAGGAAGGAATGTAAGAAAGAAGGAAAGAAAGCATGGAAGGAAGGAAAGAAAGAAGGAAAGTAAGAAATGATGGAAGGAAGGAAAGAAAGAAGTAAGGAAAGAAATGAAGGAAGGAAAGAAAGCATGGAAGGAAGGAATGAAAGAAGGAAAGTAAGAAATGATGGAAGGAATGTAAGAAAGAATGAAAGAAAGGATGGAAGGATGGAAAGAAAGAAGGAAAATAAGAAATGATGGAAGGAAGGAAAGAAAGAAGTAAGGAAAGAAATGAAGGAAGGAATGTAAGAAAGAAGGAAAGAAAGCATGGAAGGAAGGAAAGTAAGAAATGATGGAAGGAAGGAAAGAAAGAAGTAAAGAAAGAAATGAAGGAAGGAATGTAAGAAAGAAGGAAAGAAAGCATGGAAGGAAGGAAAGAAAGAAGGAAAGTAAGAAATGATGGAAGGAAGGAAAGAAAGAAGTAAGGAAAGAAATGAAGGAAGGAATGTAAGAAAGAAGGAAAGAAAGCGTGGAAGGAAGGAAAGAAAGAAGGAAAGTAAGAAATGATGGAAGGAAGGAAAGAAAGCAGGAAAGTAAGAAATAATGGAAGGAAGGAAAGACAAAAGGAAAGTAAGAAATGATGGAAGGAATGTAAGAAAGAATGAAAGAAAGGATGGAAGGAAGGAAAGAAAGAAGGAAAGTAAGAAATGATGGAAAGAAGGAAGGAAAGAAAGCAGGAAAGTAAGAAATGAAGGAAGGAATGTAAGAAAGAAGGAAAGTAAGAAATGATGGAAGGAAGGAAAGAAAGAAGTAAGGAAAGAAATGAAGGAAGGAATGTAAGAAAGAATGAAAGAAAGGATGGAAGGAAGGAAAGAAAGAAGGAAAGTAAGAAATGATGGAAGGAAGGAAAGAAAGCAGGAAAGTAAGAAATGATGGAAGGAAGGAAAGAAAGAAGGAAAGTAAGAAATGATGGAAGGAAGGAAAGAAAGAAGGAAAGTAAGAAATGATGGAAGGAATGTAAGAAAGAATGAAAGAAAGGATGGAAGGAAGGAAAGAAAGAAGGAAAGTAAGAAACGATGGAAAGAAGGAAGGAAAGAAAGCAGGAAAGTAAGAAATGAAGGAAGGAATGTAAGAAAGAAGGAAAGTAAGAAATGATGGAAGGAAGGAAAGAAAGAAGGAAAGTAAGAAATGATGGAAGGAATGTAAGAAAGAATGAAAGAAAGGATGGAAGGAAGGAAAGAAAGAAGGAAAGTAAGAAATGATGGAAGGAAGGAAAGAAAGCAGGAAAGTAAGAAATGAAGGAAGGAATGTAAGAAAGAAGGAAAGTAAGAAATGATGGAAGGAATGTAAGGAAGAAGGAAAGAAAGCATGGAAGGAAGGAAAGAAAGAAGGAAAGTAAGAAATGATGGAAGGAAGGAAAGAAAGAAGTAAGGAAAGAAATGAAGGAAGGAATGTAAGAAAGAATGAAAGAAAGGATGGAAGGAAGGAAAGAAAGAAGGAAAGTAAGAAATGATGGAAGGAAGGAAAGAAAGAAGTAAGGAAAGAAATGAAGGAAGGAATGTAAGAAAGAAGGAAAGAAAGCATGGAAGGAAGGAAAGAAAGAAGGAAAGTAAGAAATGATGGATGGAAGGAAAGAAAGAAGTAAGGAAAGAAATGAAGGAAGGAAAGAAAGCATAGAAGGAAGGAAAGAAAGAAGGAAAGTAAGAAATGATGGAAGGAATGTAAGAAAGAATGAAAGAAAGGATGGAAGGAAGGAAAGAAAGAAGGAAAGTAAGAAATGATGGAAGGAAGGAAAGAAAGAAGTAAGGAAAGAAATGAAGGAAGGAATGTAAGAAAGAAGGAAAGAAAGCATGGAAGGAAGGAAAGTAAGAAATGATGGAAGGAAGGAAAGAAAGAAGTAAAGAAAGAAATGAAGGAAGGAATGTAAGAAAGAAGGAAAGAAAGCATGGAAGGAAGGAAAGAAAGAAGGAAAGTAAGAAATGATGGAAGGAAGGAAAGAAAGAAGTAAGGAAAGAAATGAAGGAAGGAAAGAAAGCATGGAAGGAAGGAATGAAAGAAGGAAAGTAAGAAATGATGGAAGGAATGTAAGAAAGAATGAAAGAAAGGATGGAAGGATGGAAAGAAAGAAGGAAAATAAGAAATGATGGAAGGAAGGAAAGAAAGAAGTAAGGAAAGAAATGAAGGAAGGAATGTAAGAAAGAAGGAAAGAAAGCATGGAAGGAAGGAAAGTAAGAAATGATGGAAGGAAGGAAAGAAAGAAGTAAAGAAAGAAATGAAGGAAGGAATGTAAGAAAGAAGGAAAGAAAGCATGGAAGGAAGGAAAGAAAGAAGGAAAGTAAGAAATGATGGAAGGAAGGAAAGAAAGAAGTAAGGAAAGAAATGAAGGAAGGAATGTAAGAAAGAAGGAAAGAAAGCGTGGAAGGAAGGAAAGAAAGAAGGAAAGTAAGAAATGATGGAAGGAAGGAAAGAAAGCAGGAAAGTAAGAAATAATGGAAGGAAGGAAAGACAAAAGGAAAGTAAGAAATGATGGAAGGAATGTAAGAAAGAATGAAAGAAAGGATGGAAGGAAGGAAAGAAAGAAGGAAAGTAAGAAATGATGGAAAGAAGGAAGGAAAGAAAGCAGGAAAGTAAGAAATGAAGGAAGGAATGTAAGAAAGAAGGAAAGTAAGAAATGATGGAAGGAAGGAAAGAAAGAAGTAAGGAAAGAAATGAAGGAAGGAATGTAAGAAAGAATGAAAGAAAGGATGGAAGGAAGGAAAGAAAGAAGGAAAGTAAGAAATGATGGAAGGAAGGAAAGAAAGCAGGAAAGTAAGAAATAATGGAAGGAAGGAAAGAAAGAAGGAAAGTAAGAAATGATGGAAGGAAGGAAAGAAAGAAGGAAAGTAAGAAATGATGGAAGGAATGTAAGAAAGAATGAAAGAAAGGATGGAAGGAAGGAAAGAAAGCAGGAAAGTAAGAAATGAAGGAAGGAATGTAAGAAAGAAGGAAAGTAAGAAATGATGGAAGGAAGGAAAGAAAGAAGGAAAGTAAGAAATGATGGAAGGAATGTAAGAAAGAATGAAAGAAAGGATGGAAGGAAGGAAAGAAAGAAGGAAAGTAAGAAATGATGGAAGGAAGGAAAGAAAGCAGGAAAGTAAGAAATGAAGGAAGGAATGTAAGAAAGAAGGAAAGTAAGAAATGATGGAAGGAATGTAAGGAAGAAGGAAAGAAAGCATGGAAGGAAGGAAAGAAAGAAGGAAAGTAAGAAATGATGGAAGGAAGGAAAGAAAGAAGTAAGGAAAGAAATGAAGGAAGGAATGTAAGAAAGAATGAAAGAAAGGATGGAAGGAAGGAAAGAAAGAAGGAAAGTAAGAAATGATGGAAGGAAGGAAAGAAGGAAGTAAGGAAAGAAATGAAGGAAGGAATGTAAGAAAGAAGGAAAGAAAGCATGGAAGGAAGGAAAGAAAGAAGGAAAGTAAGAAATGATGGATGGAAGGAAAGAAAGAAGTAAGGAAAGAAATGAAGGAAGGAAAGAAAGCATGGAAGGAAGGAAAGAAAGAAGGAAAGTAAGAAATGATGGAAGGAATGTAAGAAAGAATGAAAGAAAGGATGGAAGGAAGGAAAGAAAGAAGGAAAGTAAGAAATGATGGAAGGAAGGAAAGAAAGAAGTAAGGAAAGAAATGAAGGAAGGAATGTAAGAAAGAAGGAAAGAAAGCATGGAAGGAAGGAAAGTAAGAAATGATGGAAGGAAGGAAAGAAAGAAGTAAAGAAAGAAATGAAGGAAGGAATGTAAGAAAGAAGGAAAGAAAGCATGGAAGGAAGGAAAGAAAGAAGGAAAGTAAGAAATGATGGAAGGAAGGAAAGAAAGAAGTAAGGAAAGAAATGAAGGAAGTAAAGAAAGCATGGAAGGAAGGAATGAAAGAAGGAAAGTAAGAAATGATGGAAGGAATGTAAGAAAGAATGAAAGAAAGGATGGAAGGATGGAAAGAAAGAAGGAAAATAAGAAATGATGGAAGGAAGGAAAGAAAGAAGTAAGGAAAGAAATGAAGGAAGGAATGTAAGAAAGAAGGAAAGAAAGCATGGAAGGAAGGAAAGTAAGAAATGATGGAAGGAAGGAAAGAAAGAAGTAAAGAAAGAAATGAAGGAAGGAATGCAAGAAAGAAGGAAAGAAAGCATGGAAGGAAGGAAAGAAAGAAGGAAAGTAAGAAATGATGGAAGGAAGGAAAGAAAGAAGTAAGGAAAGAAATGAAGGAAGGAATGTAAGAAAGAAGGAAAGAAAGCATGGAAGGAAGGAAAGAAAGAAGGAAAGTAAGAAATGATGGAAGGAAGGAAAGAAAGCAGGAAAGTAAGAAATAATGGAAGGAAGGAAAGACAAAAGGAAAGTAAGAAATGATGGAAGGAAGGAAAGAAAGAAGGAAAGTAAGAAATGATGGAAGGAATGTAAGAAAGAATGAAAGAAAGGATGGAAGGAAGGAAAGAAAGAAGAAAAGTAAGAAATGATGGAAGGAAGGAAAGAAAGAAGTAAAGAAAGAAATGATGGAAGGAATGTAAGAAAGAAGGAAAGAAAGGATGGAACGAAGGAAAGAAAGCAATGATGGAAGGAAGGAAAGAAGGAAGGAAAGATTGCATAAAGAAAGGTAAATAATGGGAAGAAGAGGGTTAAAGAGCAAGAACACTAAAAAGAAAGAAAGACAAAGAAAGAAAAGAGAAAAAACAATATACAAATGTAAGAGAAAGGAATATAAACAAAGTAAGAAACAAAGAAAGAATGAAAAGAAAAAGAAAGAAATGAAAAAAGAAAGAAAAAGAAAGGAAGGAAGTAATGAAGGAAGGAAGGAAAGAAGGAAGGAAAGTTTGCATAAAGAAAGATAAATAATGGAAAGGAGATGTTTAAAGAGCAAGAGCACTAAAAAAAAAGAAAGAACGAAAAAAGAAAGAAACCTAATAAAAAATGTAAGAGAAAGGAATATAAACAAAGTAAGAAACAAAGAAGGAAAGGGAGAATTTCATAAAGCAAATCATAAATGAAAAAAATCGAAAAGAAATCTACTGATGTACGAAGAGAAAGAGATATATAAATGTAAAATGTAGAACAAAAAAAAAACGTAATGTTAATGCAAAATCAGTTAAATAAAAAGAAAGAAAGAAAGAAATATAAAGTAATGTAAATAACTGGGAGGAAGTAACAGTAAGAGAAATAAATTGAAAAACAAATAAAGAATGGAGAAAGAAAGACTGAAACAAGTAAAGAAGGAAAAGAGAAAGAAACAAATAAACAAAGTAAAGAAAATAATCATACAAAAAAATGAATGAAAGAAACAGATAGAAAACAAAAAGGGAAACAAAGAAAATGTCAATACGAAAAAACGAAAGAAAGAAAGAAACAAACAAACGAATAAAGAAGGAAAGAAATAAAGAAAGCAAGAAAGCAAGAAAGAAAGAAAGAAAGAAGAAAGAAAGAGAGAACGGTATGAATTCCTGAATAGGAATATAGATATAAATGTAGAATTTTTTCAAAAACGTTATTGAAAGGGGAATATAATTCGAAAATAGTTACATATGTAAAGGAATAAAGAAAGAATGAAAAAATAAAGTAAGGAAATAGAAACTAAGAAACAGAAAGAAAGAGAATGAATGAAACAACAAAAATGAAAGAAAGAAAAAGATAAATGAAAAAAGAAGGAAATTTCAGAGAAGGAGAGAAAGAAAATTACAGTATGATGCAAAGAACTATCAAGAGAAAGAAAACTTTCCCACCGCAGCAATGTTGCCTCTCAATGTCTTTTCTATAAATGCTTTCATGGATAGGCTCTTTGCTATGATACTCATTGGGGCTAGTTTTTAAATTGTTGTTTTATTTCCCTCCCCCTACAGACAATGATTTAATAACGGTAAGTAAGAATGTGTTGTTTTGGTGGTAGCAATATTGTGGTATTTGGGGGTCAGTGTTTGTGGCTAGCTAAATTTAATATTAAGACAAATGAAGACCGTCCTTTTCCCCAGATCCCCTTTTGGCCTTGTACCAAATGTTGTAAATATTTACAAATAAATATCGCTCTTCGCTATGGTACCTAGAATTTATAAATTTAAGCGCAGTACTAGATTGGCAACAAGGTCTCATAAATTTAACACTCCTTGCTCCATGCTTTCCAGCTTTGATCTTCAAAAATTTTAATCCAATGTCAGTCGTTATCTACTGTCTTCCTGATAACTCTTCACTCTCGTTCCTTAGTAATGTTTCTGTTTTCTAATTCTTTCAAACCCAGTAACCTCATTGTGTCTTAGTGACTTTACTGTCTTTCTTGTGGTGAATTCAATTAAAAAGAAATTCTATTTGTTAATTATAGAAATAAATAATTAATGGGTTTTAATCAATAATTGTCCCGAAATAAGAATAATGCTGTTGGCATAGGCTAAAAAGAATCCGTAAAAAGCTTGTTTCACATGAAGAAGACAAAGATCTCGATTTAACATAGAACGAATGTTTTATATTAATAAATTCCCGCATTGATTTCGTCCAGTGAAGTGATGTTTCTGCAACGTTTAAGAACTGGGAAGTGGATTATTACTAACATTATTTTATTTAGTTTCTTGTAAATAGTTTAGTTTTCATATTGAAAATACTCATTGGGGCTATTGTTAAACTGTTGTTTTATTCCCCCCAACAGACAATGAATTGTACGTATGGGAACTAGTTAGGATTTTTATAGAGATAATGAGGTTTAATGGTGCATGTAGTAATAACGGCAAGTAAGAATGTATTGTTTTTGTTTTAGGAATAGTGTGGTATGTTTGGGTCAGTGTTTGTGGCTAGCTAAATTTAATGTTAAGACAGATGAAGACCGTCCTTTTCTCCAGTCCCCTTTTTGGGCTTGTGCCCCATGTTGTAAATATTTACAAATAAATATAGCTCTTCGCTATGAGAGCTAGACTTTATGGATTTAAGCGTAGTACTAGACTGTCGTCGAAATTTCATCAATTTATATTTGATCTGGCTAGATGTAGCCGTAAATTTTGTGCTAATAGTTTCTCTTTCTCGGACTTCTCTCTTGGGGAACTCCGTTCCGGCTCTATGTTTTCCAGTCAACTTTAATCTCCAAAACTTTAAATGCAATGTCAATCTCTATCTATTGTCCTTCTGATCAATCTTTTTGTTCCCGCTCATTAGTAATGTTTCTGATTCTAATTCTTCCACATCCAGTAACCGCTTGTGTCTTAGTGGCCTTACTGCCTTGCATGGGGTGAACTCAATTACAAAAAGCAAAAAAAGAAAAAGAAACACATTGATGTAAAATTAGAAAGATTGATACAGATGAAAAATCCAGGAAAAAAGTATGAAAAGGACAGATAATGCGAAAACAGTTAAACATGGAAGATAAGTGCTGTAACCTAAGTAAGGTTACTAAATAGAATAATCAAATGAAGATAATACTTAGTACAAGAATAACACATATGAGATTCGCCAGCGGCGCGTAGAAAAGTAGTCAACTGCTAGAAGCGAGTCGAGTGAATTCCTCAATGAATCTCCAACTGCAGGATATCTACTAACCGCCCCAAGCGGTCAGAGTGGCATAAGGCCGAATTTAATGTGGGGTATCCGAGCCTGTAGGATCGGCCAAAAATACCCCGTATAAAACGGGGTCGTGTTGCTGTTTCCCGAGACGAGACTCTGCCCTTCAATATAGCCTCGTCTGGGGATCTTTTCTGAGCGGAGGCAGAGATTCAAACCAGTACAGCTGGAGACAAATCTCCAACTGCAGACCAACATACAGTATTTACTACTGTATTTATGTGAATGAGTTCATACCCATTGATGTCCGTAGGTATGCTACAACATTAAGAAGAACTGAGAAACAGAAATACCGAAGTGAATAATGAGGCCATTGTATAATTATAGACAAAATAATGATGGTAAATATATCTAAATAAAGACAAAAAGAATAATAAAGAAAGGATAATATAAAATAGCAGAAAAAAACAGTAAAGAAAAACAGAAAGAAAGGTGAAAGCAAAACAAAAATTGATAAAAAGAAACAGAAATATTTTAAAAAATAGAGGTAACATATAGAGAAAGATAAAGGATATTTACAACAAAGTGACTTCTGGAAAGAAACAGAAAAAAAAAACATTAACACGGTTGAATATAATATTGGCATAACAAAAAGAAAACTACAAAGCAATATAGATGAAAAAAGGAATGAAAATATAAAAGAAATATTTAGTATTGAAGAAAAAGAATGAAGAAAAAACGCATTGCATTTAGGTGATAAATTCTAATCCGCAACCTACGTTGAAAAGACAAAAAACATTTAAAAATACAAAATTCAAGGACAGAGAACGCCTCCACATGAAAAAAAAAAGTTAATGTAAAATATTTTAATTTACTGAAAAAGAAAAAAGTATGCAAGTTATAAACAGTGAAAGAAAAAAAATGATAAGTCGACATAAATCTTAATCTACCAGTTGAGTTTATAGGAAGCCAGTTCTTATAACCATCTTGTACAACCGCCATATTTAGTTTCAGCAAGTTTACTGAAATAAAAATGACGACATGTGAAAAATCATTTTCTAAACCTTGAATGTCTTTCCGGAAAAAACAAAAAAAAACAATGACACGCTTCACATTCTGATGTAATTGTGCATGCCAATGCATCATCAGCTTCATCATTATAATCATCAGTTACATAAGTGGTCATAGAGTCGCTGTGCATCGGGTTATCTGAGCAGCTTGATAGACCATGCGTAGCGTGGCAAAGTTATTCTTTTCTTTTCATGTGCCGTGTTCTTTCAGGACATAGGCGATCATGGCTGTCCACTTCACCCTGTTCTTTGTAGCTAACAATAAGTTTCGACCTTCTGTCACTTTCCAAAGATCACGTTCTGTCATCCACTTGCTTAAGCTTGCCAGGTACAGGCGAATTACATCCCTTTCCGCAATAGTCCACTGACAATCTCCTTCAACTTGACGGCACGTCTTGGACACGGACACGTGGCCGCTAATCCGATAGAGGGAACCCTAGGCCCTGGCCGTTAAGTTCAGTCTAGGTAACCTTCCAAAAACCCTCCTTGACCTCAGTTTCTTACAAAGAGAGTGAGTGCATCCAAATAAAAGAAAAATTAGAAATGTTGTGATCCAATTATAAAGCGTGTTCCAATAACTCGGACCGATTTTAAATGTGAATTAATTTTAAGCTTCTAATGATTTTTTTCTTTTTCTTTCCGATTTGGCGGGCATTTGGGCGATATTATTTTTCACACATAATTTCCATGAATTAAATAACATGATCCAATAGAAAATTAAATAAATTTTCACCAAAAGCACGGATTTATTTACTGTTGACTTTGATCCGTCTTAATGAAACACCCTTATATATAATCCGTCATAATGAAACACTTTATTCCGGATATTGATCCTCACGATGAAAAATATATATCTGAGAGCATAGTTATTAAAATTAGACGATATTCAAGTCAACATGAAAATACGATAGACATTAGAGTAATCAAAAGAAAATTACTGAATAAGTACGTTTGTCCAGCATTAATCTTGCCAGAAAAGGGGAAATATTAAAGAAGCCGGGTCTAGTATTCATCGTGCGCGTACTTACAAACTTTAGATTCTAGTAAAATTCTTCTTTATCATTCATAATAAACTCTATTTTAGAAATACGTTTTCACAGCATCGCCCACGTGACGCCGATGTGATCGCATTTTAAAACGGAACGCTGATCTTAAAATTCAGTCATTTTGTTTTGATTATTCTTATGTCTATCGTCTTTTCATGTTGACTTGAATATCGTCTGATTTTAATTATGTTTTAATAACTATGTCCTGAAGAAGGTCTACTAGACCGAAACGTCTGATGTCGATATTGAAACAATATTAAAAACAGTAAACTTGCATATTCGGATTTTTTGTTTTTCCATATTTTTCCTCATACTGTCGGATCTATATCCACATATTTGCTTACATACACATATATGTATATATATGATGAGTCACAAATATAGGACGAAACGGCCGTCCAGTGCTTTCTGCATTCTGTTGAGGTTTCAGACTCGATGATATTACTTAATTATAATTTTCAAATCCTCCTAATAATTTCTATCATTCATATATATATATATATATATATATATATATATAAACTCAAACGCATAAGCAAAAAATTGTAAGTCTAGGAGTTACCAGATAAGATGCAATAAGTCAGTGTAGATAATGGTGACTATATAATTGCATTAAATGTAATTGTCACGTAATGATTGCTGTAGATTACGGCGATGAAACGCGGTTACACTGACAACAAGGACGAAGCAAATGATCTGAAATTAACAATGTGCAAGCTCGGACTTTGAATTATTAATAATACTTAGTGTTAGAATAAAACTCACTAGACTATCTAACTGGTCTACGTGACTAGCTTGTTGAACACCGATCTAGTGCTCTAATTGATTGATTCTAGACCAGAATAGAAAACGATATTTTCATAGCTTGTTTTGCTCTGGCTTCAAGTTAGGACTGAAAGTCAAAACATGGGTAAATGACCTGAAAGACAAATTAGCCAGCAGTTAAGCAGAGACGTAAATATTAAAAAAAAAGAAAGAAGAAATTATCAAATAATGGAGGACAATTATTATGATATCGTCTCAGGTATCATAACAGGTTTAATTATTTTAAGCATTTCTATGCTACAGTTCGTAAAAAGCTTATGTCTGTTCATTATTTATAATCAGGAAATTGTAAATCCTTTATTGAGCGGACAGTACATTGTGAGGATAATTTTTTTTTTATTATCGAAGAAGATAAATGAAATATTTGATAGACAGAAATTGTCATAAATTTGATATAAGAAAAATAATTTGCAGAAACGGAAATGGAAAGAAAAGATAAAACAAATTATAAAGCTTATCAAAATCATACAAATGAATCTATAAAAGGAAGGATGTGTGTGTGTGTGTGTGTGTGTGTGTATGCGTGTGCGCGCGCGCGTATGTGTGTAAGGAATGCACGGCCGCATTTTTCGACGGATTTGCACCAAAATTTACATGCACATGCTTCAAGTTAGTGGAAAGGCAAAGACCGACTTTGAATTTCGCAATCCCCATGGATAGTGGAAATAATCAATTTTTCATGCTTCTACGGCAGTTTTCATGTAGTTTGCGGCCATCTTCTACTGTCCACAGTGACAGCCTATAGCTGGCTGCCACGAATAGGCAGGAAGATTCTATTGGCCAGCGTGAGAGCCAACATCCGTCTGACACGAATGTTAACTAGCATGCTAGCATGCCAAAGAAATCGATAGCTGCATTCGTCACAAGTGGGAAAAATTTAAATCTGCATAGCACTTTACTCCAATTGGCTCATTCGCTTGCTTAAACTCAACGCTGATTCTGATTCCGCAGAACTGGGTTGGTTGTGAAAAGGTATTTGTTGTTAACATTATGTTTTCATTCGGTTTTTCCAGTTTCGAGTCCTTTTTTAAAGCTGATCGTTTTGTGTTCATTTTGTTTAGTTCTTTTTTCGTAACAGATTTAATATTTAGTATGGAGCTTAGAAAAAAATCGCAGTGTGAGATAGGCAAGAAGTAAGGCATGTAACAACATTAGCATGGCAAAGGGCAAAAATATTTTAAGTCATGTGATATCGATTCCTGTATGAGTCGTACGATTTTTGTATCAAGCACGGGCAACGTCGGGCTATGCTGCTAGTATACCTATAAGACTAGGATGTGTCTTCTCACAAGATTTAATCAGTCTATGATATCGTAAGCGAACTAAAACTTCCATTTAGAGTTATTGGTGCTGTGTCTATAATGTTAACAGAGTAAGAAAAATGTAGGAACTTGTAAACAAACTAGTAAAAGAAGGCTAGAAAAAAGGACTTATCAATTGTAAAAATAGAGAATTCGTTGTTATAAACGAGTGGAACAGCTCTATAGGCGCTCTACGAATTGGTGGTGTCAGAATGAAGCAACTTCAGACATGTTTTAACAAATGGCGGGAAATGTAACACTGAAACCCGTAGGTGCGTTGTAATATCGAATGATGCTTTCCAAAACCTAAAGTATGTATTAAAAAAACCGATATATTAGAAACAAAGAGAAGAGTGTTAAACCTCTAACTAATATCAATCGACATCTATGGCGGTGCATCTTAGAGAGACTTCTCTCAGATGAACAGGAGGCTTGAGTTAAAGGAGATATACATATATTTCCTAGAATTTCATGGACTGTAAGAATACGAAATGGCACAAGGCTGAAATTAAGGCGCAACCAGGGAGGATCGAACTCACTACTCAGTCGTAATTGTTCTAGTGCGACAACATTGCTAACCATTACACCACCTCGAGGTGCCCTAAAAGAAGTCGCTAATATTTAGAATCAGAAACTGAAAGTTGAAATATTTAGGACATAAAGAAAAAAAAACTTGGAAAATTTGACCCTCACAGAACATACTGAGTGCAATAGCAGCAGGGGAAACTACTTGTGTCCTACCGAACAAGCTTATGAGAATGGATGACAGAACAGGGAATGTGAGGTATAGTAAAAAGAGACACATTTCTGGCAGCTGCACATGACAGGATGTTGTGCAGTAATAATTAGCAGCCTCGGTTGATAATCTTAAAGAATCTTGTTTTGCCTTCCACCAGCATCGCTGATTCCAATCCTCCAGGAGAGCCAGCGACTGCGACTACTTTGATCGCACGTGGTCCAATGACATGATGTGATAAATTATATTGAATCCGTTTGCTAAGGTTGCTACGCCGAAAGAAGGTTTCGCCATGTCTTGCACATTTATAAGTCTACCATTTGTCTGTACACCGAATATTCTTGTCATAACTAGTAGAGTCGTTCTGTTAAATGTCTAGAGATTTCTTAGAAACTCAAAAGAATAATCTGCAATGTTAATTGTTCTAACTTGGCATCTCGGCTTCCATAACGTAGTTTTCCTTTATTTGTTTTATAAAAAAATTCAAAGTAACTTTTTTGATGAGCTTTCCTCTTTGGTACTACAGATTCACGAATTTATGTGCAGCACTAGATAGGCAGCTTGGTCTCATAGTTTTACTGTTAAAATTGCTAGTCATACTCGTAAATTCTATACTAATTGCCTCTTTAGTCGCATGTTTATTTTTCCTATGTCCACTCAATACAAGGCCAAATCTCCGATCAGAGTACTTGCTGCCGGATGTAGTTTATCGTCATACACAGGACTAGATAGATATTTTGTGATGTCAAAGAAGATCCCTTGCCACTTTTGTAATGTCAACGAATACTCGTTGTCATTTTGGTAATGCTAGTTGTAGTAGAGACTTTGTAATCGCTGATGCAACTATAGTATTAGCGTAAGAAATTGAAAGATAACATGAAAGGTAACCAGATAATTATAGACTTGAAGAGGTCACGATTTAGGCGGAGACGTTAGGGGTATAGAGCAGAATAGATTTTAGAAAGAACTGGAAACCCAATCATAAACAGGAAACAAAGGATAAAGATCTCCCCTTGTTCAAAAGTATGGGAATTTGGGTAAAGTTAACTCTTTTTCACCTTTAGTAGCCACTTGAATCTTAGTGGCTTTTATTCCTTAACTAGGGATGTAATGTCTAAAAACAAAAAGAGGATATGAATATACGTGTCCAGCTTTGTAATAGTTGAAATGTTGTTGAATAATCATCAGTATGCTGTGTCCTAAGATATTTTCTCGGTTTTGAATCGCAGCATAACTGAAATACTTGCCTTCCGTTTGTAACTCTGTCCAGAAGAGTAAATCTTTTAGAAATATTCCCAATGCAGTTGTAGATCTAGGTTAGATTATAGATTGTGTTAACGATTCTGATACCTCTTCTTAAAATGGACAGGGAATATTTGCCAGACCGAGGATATGTCAACCATAATACAGGGAAAGTTTCGTAATACCCGAGAAAAATATCATCCGACAAGATACAGTCGACAAGTGTACAATCGATGGCTCAAAAGTGAGTGTAAGACTTAGATGGTAACCTTGGTAACGAAGTGTTAATTAATATCATCACCTATCGGCAATAATTTAAATCAGATAAATTCTCTTCATAATAAAATTATCCCCTGACTCTGAGAATAAATATCCGAAGGATATATATATATATATATATATATATATATATATATATATATATATATATATATATGTGTGTGTGTGTGTGTGTGTGTGTGTGTGTGTGTGTGTGTGTGTGTGTGTTTGTTTGTTTGTTTGTGTGTGGGTGGTTGCGCGCGCGTGTGTGTAAGGAGAGAGAGAGAGAGAGACGGCATAAGGTGCTGAAAAGTTTACGGCTAAACCCGCATCGCGATAATGGGAAGGGTTAATTTTTCGGCATCCCTTCGTATATATATGAGTGGGGCGTGATTGTAATTGAATAAATCTCAGGAGGAATTATACTGATTCTCCCTGAGTCTCTCTTTATTCTCATATAAATATATATATATATATATATATATATATATATATATATATATATATATATATATATATATATATATATATATATATGGCAGTGTATATTCAGTACATTAAGAAAAGTTAATTTCAAGTTCAAGTTACTTATCAGGATAGACGGCTCAAGAGTTTAATCAGGGTTAGATATTTAATGATTATATATTGAACATATCAAATCCAATATTTATATACTTTTTCTATAAATGCACTCATACACACACACGCACGCACGCACACACACACACACACACACACACACACACACACATATATATATATATATATATATATATATATATATATATATATATATATATATATATATATATTTGTAAGGTGTCCCAATAACTTGAACGGATATTAAGTTAATTCACATTTAAAATAGGTAGACAAAGATATGTCTTCCCACCGGTCTTATTCAAAATTATCGAGTGAGACAATTCTGAGAGAATTCGAAGTCCTATCAGGATTCATTATTGGAACACGCTTTATATTTAATATAACCGACACATTTATATTAAAATAAGAATTAATATTTACTGATTTTTGGTGGAATATACACTAAATATAGTCACAATTAAATGTAAATATCAATTTATTATTTGCGGAATCTCTTTCTCTCTCTCTCTCTCTCTCTCTCTATCTATCTATATATATATATATATATATATATATATATATATATATATAATGAAATTAATCTATTATTAATCATGTTATTTAAAAATAAACAAGTAAAATGATCGATAAGTTTGTGCATTACGTATTTTACAATACTTACATGTGTGAACAAATGAAGAAATGATTTATTAGTAAAAGCAATGATGATTTGAAATTCAAGTGTAACACTATCAAACTAGTAATTTATAAATTTGAATTAACCTGCATCCGTTCCGAAAGAGTATAGATATAAGTACTGATAATAAGTTTGAAAGATTTATCAATTATCTGCCCCTTATGAGCGATTCGACTCGAAACTCCTGAATCGGATATACAATTAAATCCATTAAAACCGCTTCCTAATGTACAGAATTGTATAGGATCATTTTTAAGCATTTCACCCCTAGCGAAATTGCGCATCAAAAAAAAAAAACAGGAAGGTAGGGAAGGAAGAAGAGGAGGAAAAAGGAAGGGGGGAATGAACGAACACTAGAGTACAATAACGTAAAGTCCAAGGAGACAGTCTCTTTGCTTACAAAGAGACGGTTCCCTGGACCGTATGTACATAGACTCCAGTGCCCGTAAATTAAAAGGAGAGTGCGAACTAGCCAGAACAGTGAGCCAGTTCGAACTAAAATTTATTGCACAATCCTTCTTTTTCCCTTCCTTTTTCCTCCTCTTCTTCCTTCAATACCTTCCTGTTTTTTTTTGCTGCGCAAATTTGTGTTTTATATATATATATATATTTTGTCTTCCCTCATGCAAATTAATTATTTCATTTTTGAATGTTTTAATTGTATGTAGGGTGTTTGTGTGAGTATAATTAATTTGAAATAAATTATTATTATGTTCCCAGTCGACCTTGATGAGCTTGGGAACGAAACCGGTTGTTCTGACTTTTTTTGTGTTTTCATCTCTTATTTTTTATTTTTTATAATGCCTATAAGAAATAACGTTTACGTTTTCCTTGCAATATATATATATATATATATATATATATATATATATATATATATATATATATATATATATATATATATATATATATATATATATATATATATATTATTTCAGGATTATTTTCCAACTTATTCAAGATTATCTTCGGCTTCTCTAACCTTCTAATTTTCTGTCCTGCAGTAACAAGGTGCCTCACACAATTCACGTACGATTTCATGTTCAAGTCTTTTTTCACTGTTTAATCTCTCCCGTGCCAAACGTCGTATCGATTGAGTTGGATCTTTTCTAATTAATCTCTTTAGCTGTATGTTGAAATAATGATCGATTTTCCTTTTGTGACCTCCTGATCTCGATTTCCTCTCTACTGTTCCCTGTTTTATAAACATATTCACCGTTCTCTTGACGGTTCTTGAATGCACTTCGGAGACGGAAGCCAGACTGTGAATCTTGCTACTACTCCAGAAGACCTGAATGATTTTTCCTCTCACAATTGCTCAGCTGAGAAGATGTATTTCGTTTGCAGGTCTGAAAGATTGAAAACTTTTTTATAGCTTTCATGAAATAAAGATTATTACCTATGGTATTTTATGTTCGATATTCATTAATTAATAATTTTGCTCCGTCTCTAATATAGTGTCTTTATCCTCTTGGAAATTCCATACGCATTACCACTTTAAAGAAATATATATATATATATATATATATATATATATATATATATATATATATATATATATATATGTGTGTGTGTGTGTGTGT
The DNA here is from genome assembly GCA_964036315.1 of Acanthosepion esculentum. Lineage (NCBI taxonomy): Eukaryota > Metazoa > Mollusca > Cephalopoda > Sepiida > Sepiidae > Acanthosepion > Acanthosepion esculentum. The sequence goes on from OZ038494.1 coordinate 56,249,012, forward strand.
GTGTGTGTGTGTGTGTGTGTGTGTGTGTGATGCCCTTCCGCACATGGTCGATCATATATATATATATATATATATATATATATATATATATATATATATATATATATATATATATATATATATATATATATATATATATATATACTTTAAAAAGAGAAATTTACGTAGAAGGAATTTTTAAAAGAGAAATTTACGTAGAAGGAAAAACCTCGAGAGTGATGCTATCGAATCTTCCAAAATAGAAATCTCCGCCTCGTATTTTCCCAATATGCACATTCCTGATATGACTACTACTTTCCACAGCCAAGATACACGCCTGAAAGATGTTCAAAACTTAAAAGAAAAAGATGAAACCCATGACCTCATGTTATTCAAAAAAGAAAACACATGAATTAATCCCAAACTAAATTAATTCCAATACCAATTTGCACAGAATTACTAATAAAAAGGAAATTTCCAAAACATCACTAACTCAGTTCATTAGATATTGAATTGTATCACTTCGCACCTCCCTGAAGTGACGTTTTCAGCTAACCTGATTGTTGTGTAGGATCCACCTAATCTGCATAGGTGACTATCAACTATATAAATAATGGTTGGTACCGGAAGACGGGAGATGGAATCACGAGATCCAACTAGAGACTCTGATCGACTGCGACTAGTCAACACATTCTCCAGGAACGTCTTCCCAGAAATATACAGAAATACTATATGTACTTATTGTGTACACTTTCTTGTTATAATACATTCTTGTTCTAAGTACATTTTGTGTTGCATTATTATTCCATGCAATAGGCGAGATTCAACATTGAGTCAAGACTCAACACTGATTAATATGTAGGAACGTCCATACCTGAAGTATTTCGAAAAATTAATATTTTGCTCCTTTTTGTAAATCATTGTTACAAAATAAAATCCTTACACTTGCCTTGATAAAGTCTCACAGAGGACCAAACGCGTCGGCTAAGATAAGTTAACTTTTCGTCGTTATTATTCATATATATGCATGCCTGCACGAGTATAAGTTAAAAATTATCCGTACTTTTTCCATAATATATATTTAAGTTTGTCGCATTGACTTCTGTTTATGCGTGCCCGGTACTATTGTGGTTAAAGACCGCGCTAGTTTTCTTGCCAATGTTACAGTGTACACATGGCCACTGTGCTAGAAGTGCGCTCCAAAGGGGAAAAAAGCCAACGATTCGATTGCTCTGGTCGGAATGTGTGTCAGGGGCAAAAATTCATCGATGGCGTTTAATACAATACAACAACTGTGCTCTATTTACATTATTCGGACTATTGTGCTCATCTTTGTCGCCATGTTTATCACAACGTTTCGGCTGTTGTACGCTCCGGCCTTCTTCAGGTGGTTTAAATGTCGAACTGAACCCGTTATTTTGCTCACTAGGATATACTGTTCTAGTTCCACGTGCAATGTCTACAAGGACACATGGTACAGTGGATAAAGGCGTTAGTTACATCCAGTGGCAAGACCCAAAGAGTGTGAGTTTAATACGTGGTTAAGGCGATAGAGAACTCTGAGAGGGTAATTAACAGGCGGTAACTGACGTTTAATTGGTTAATCTAGACATACCCATACGTATATTTTTAATTCTGACCTTATGCACCCAATTTAAATTACGAATAGAGGTAAGGATTTGTTTTTAAATTAACCTAATGAATCATTTTATCAAAAGTTATCTACCATCATCTGAAGAAGTACCATTTTCGTACTGAAACATGAAAGTATTTTATAGCAATGTTTTTCTTGTAATTTATTATAATATATATTGTAATTTATTATAATATATATATATATATATATATATATATATATATATATATATATATATATATATATATCAGAAAATTACGGTGATGGTGGATAACTTGAATTTCAATTGTACAACAAGATGATCTTAATTTATTTTTTAATTTATCATCAATGATGGCATTTTTATTTACTGAATAGATTTCCATTTTTAAAATATAATTCATATTTAATAGCAGGTTGCTTCGGCTATCGTCCTGTTCACTCCCCGCTCTTCCTCGGTCTCTTAAACTTGAGTATTTTATCCCTGTTTTGGATTGGATTCCTAATTGATTTTAAAGCCCTCTTTTCCTCCCAGTAGACTCTTTCTTCTTAGTGGCATTGCCGTTTTGCTTGGGTTCAGATACGACTTTCTATCTCTCCGCCGTTAGATAATAATTATATATTTGCAATAACGTGTGATATCGGATTTTTTATTAAATCTATTAATGTCTATTTTGTTTTTACGTTGGAACTGACGGATCTCTCTTCGGTTTCCTTCTGTGATTTACCCTCTAATGACTCGCGTAAGGAAAGATCGATAAGCACTGCGTTATGACAAAGATTCTTAAATTTTCACTTGCCAACAGTTCTCCGCAAAGAAAAAAAGAGCCCATTGCCGATAAAGCTGCACATTGCTACCCGATTGCGACGGTGCATTTAAACTAAGAGAAGTTTTTTTAGCGATTTGATAACCATTCCCATGGCTTGGATGTCGTAAATAAAGAACGAAACACCAACCCATTACTGGAGCACCCCATGCAGTTTAATTTCCAACCGTTATTCGACATATAAACAGAAGACCGCATCAGTGTAATTCTTAATTCAACGTTCTTCATTTAACACTAAAAAGAATTGGCAATCTTCCTGCACCAGTTACGACAAACTACAAGCGATCTCCTATTCATCAAACAATGCGTGTGAATTTATAATGACTATCTTTTGTCCATGGGGAAAGATAGAAATGGACTGGAGATTCATTTCAAAGGCAAATAACTAAATTAATGAAATCTTTCTGTTTCAGTTTCAACAATACATTTCAGCTATAGTGTCGTTTGACCCAAGTTCATTTAAGTGCATTTAAAGCGATTTTGTAATCCAAGAAGTAGTGTGAAATCAAATGTCGTCCGCGATTTTTTCAAATAGTTTCTGCGATTGTGAGTCTTTCTCTTTTCTCTCGTTTTGACCATTTTTATCTATCTATCTATCTATCTATCTATATATCTATCTATCTATCTATCTATCTATCTATCTATCTATCTATCTATCTATCTATCTATCTATGTTCATATCTCACCAAATAGATAGAATGAGAAAAGCGATTTAGTTGAATTTCACGAACGGTTTTATCTATGAAACTTGAAGTTGGAAAGATAAGCTTTTTAAAACTTTTCTTAATCTATGAGTTAGCTATATATAATAAACTATTCATAATTCGATCTCAGTCAGAAGTATGTATCAAACTATCTGTTTACATATATCTACGTACCTATTTATCACAAGACATTATAATTCTATATCAGTCCTTTCTTATCTATCTATCTAGCTATCTATCTATCTATCTATCTATCTATCTAAGTTCAAATCGATCCAATTACCTATACAATAATAACGGATTAAAATTATTTTGTTTTAATAAGATTTAGTTGATCTTGATGAACGATGTATCTGCGAAACGTCAAACCGGAAAGAACTTTTCTTTAGATTTAATACCTATATATAATAAACAAGTTATGATCCGAAATCAGTTTCTTTCTTTCTTTCTTTCTTTCTTTCTTTCTATCTATCTATCTATCTATCTCGGTAAATATGTACCGTATGTCTATATATATATCAGTTCATAATTTATCCTTGTACATTTTGCTTGTGTTCTAAAGCTTTTTAATATACGTCTCTATCATATCTATTCATATCTCTCCAAATAGATAGAATAAGTGTAGCGATTTAGTTGAATTCCATGAAGCTTGAAGTTGGAAAGATAACCTTATTTTTTTACTCCTCTTAATCTGAGTTAGATATATATTACAAACAATTGATAATTCAATCTCAGTCACTAGTATGTATTAATCTATCTGTTTACATTTAACTACGTACCTATTTATCAGAAGGCATTATAATTCTATATCAGTAATTCCCTATCTATCTATCTATCTATCTATCTATCTATATATATATATATATATATATATATATATATATATATATATATATATATATATATATGAAATAAAAATGAAATCGCAAAGCTAAAATCAACATTTGAAAAACTCAACACTCAAGTTCACATATGAATACATGATACATAACAAGTTACCATTTACTGTAGACGAGATAGAGCCAAATTCCAACGAATTTACCACTAATACGTAAAATAACACCACTAGTAAAAACTCTTGTCTCCTAAACTCTGATAGTCAATATCCGGAAATATATAAAATAGCAGTGAATTCAGAAATAGAGCATACCAAAATTTCTCTTCCCAAAGATAATTTCTGAGGAAAGTAAAACAAACACTAGTCAGCAATAATTTTCACAAATACATCATTGATAAGAAAAGAAAATTATTCTTACAACAATACACGATGTCATTAAGAAAAATACAACATCACAAAACATCAACACATTTTATTGCAGCCAGATGCATAATAATTCTAAGTAGGATGAATTTTTTTATAAGGAAATCATTAAACCCCATATTTATGCTGTAAAATATAAATTTCCTAGTATTATGGAAATTGGAAGATGGCAAACTCGTTGTGACCAACCGAAATAAACCCTCCATATATTGGTGACCAATATAGTGTACCAATTCAAATACCCAGGACTATATTGCCTTACTTGTCCAAAATCAATTACCTATATCGGGCACACTGCTACTTCACTAAATAGACGTCTTACATGCCACCTTTCGAAACAGAGTGCAATTAAACATTTATTAACTCTGTCTATATTTCTGAGATGAGGTATTATGTCCACTATTTACATTATTCAGACTAATGGGATCCTGTCTCAGCAACGCGACTATAAACAGGACCAAAGTTTGAAAGAATCTGCTTCCTTCGGTATGGAAAAGCAATCTGATAAAGCCGTACAGCTTTGTGTATATCATCATGCGCGCGGCCGTTTGTAAAATAGACAATAGCCAAAAAACTAGATTCGTCCCAAAACTAAAGGGACCACTGTTCCAGCTTAGAAAACCGCATTGATGATTTTGAAGAAATAACTTTGAATTCCTCAGTTCATTCCTTCGCACATCAAAATCTCATCTTATCTCAGATTCGAGCTATAAGTCCAATTGCGGCCAAAAGACAGATTTGATCCGAAATTCCTAATCAGGCCAAATCCCAAACCTCAAAACCACACGTCACGAAACCTCTTACAATAACTATGGTTCCTTGGTATTTTGATGGAATAAAATTGATTTACCCAATTCACAAATCTTGGGAGATATTTTAAACTGAATTTTAAACAAGAAAATTAAATTCACAAACATTTTTAAAAAATTAATTTAAACTCAATATAAACTAAAAAAAAACAAACTTTTAAAGCATTAATTTTTTCATGTCATTTTAAAATTTAAATTTTTAACTGTTCCCTCCTCATCCTAACACAAATCGCAATGCTGCATATTCAATCACCAGATGAATGTTAGTTCTTCACACCTGGGATCATCCTGATTCCACAAAGCTTTAATATGTATATGCAGAGCAAGTGTGGTTTCAGATAAACTCACGGACAGACAGAATTCCCCATTTATTTTATTTCGATAGAAGGTAGTTTGACGATTTTGACCTGAGAATGTTGGCATATGCACTGACGGGCAAATATTTATCATATAGGTGACAAGTACCATGTTGGTTCCCACTCTAGTACAGCGATTACAGTAATTCCTCGTGAAATCATCACACATAGTAGAAAGACCTATGGAGGTATGTTGAGCAATAAGACCTCGATGCCTAGCCGTAGTTCACTGATACGATGAATACGAATATATTATGATGAATATATTGCCGGTGAACAGACCTTATCGACACATTTAATAAATGTTAGATTTAGTTGATGATGGACGAACATGAAGATCACACAATTCCTGGAGAAATTGGCTAAAACCAAATGCGTGCGTTATGAACGACAATCTCCGAATAGGAATCAGTTACAATAGTTTTAAATAGCACTATATCTGATTCAGATGGAGATAAAATAACAAAATTAGAAGATACTGTACCACAACTAGTTCCAACTGAAGGGGTCGAACCAGGAAACTGTAATTAGCCTTGCACAAACACTGCAAAAATGTCTCTTTATAGACGGAGCAATATTGATATGGATAAAACTATGAATACTTATTGGGCAATAAAACTTCACCCCGAGAGAGAATTACAGGCTGAAGGAAAATCCTCTCTGGGGCTTGGTCTAATATTCAAAGTATACATCCAAAATGTTAGGATTTGTCAATATTTAACAGCCCCCCCCCCACGCGGGTGTATGTGGCGCAAGGCCGGTTTATTGTGGTTACTCCGAGCTCGTAGGCTCGGACAAAAATATTCCCTGTGAACCCGTAAAAACGGGTTCAGGGCCTGCCTACCTCCCCGGACGAAAATTTGCCCTGCGGCAAAGCCTCGTCCGGGTTCCTCTCCGCCGAGGCGGAGAGTTTGACATTTGGACAATCTATGCGACTGTTCCCAAACGTTAGGATTTGTTTTAGCTACCAGAGGTATCAACTGCTATTTTAAGCTGCATATTTGCATATGAATACAACAGGTGGTAAGCTACATCTGTTTGTCCGGTGCATTGTTCTGCTGAAATAACCCATCTTTGCTAGAGTATGAGGCATCCATGAATTAGTTACACTTACTTATCAAATACCTGTTAAGAGAACAAAAACCATGACGTGTAAACACGGACTGCACAATTATGGAACCATAGAATCGCGTCACATTTGCAATCGTACCCTACAATGACACCAAAAGAAACAAAACCGTGACTCATTAGATCATACACACGTTTCTCGAACCCCAGAGCTAATTAGTGTTGTTGCGAGCATAGATAAAGCACAATCTGGTGTCCCGGTGGTAACAGGACCACGCTGGTGAGAAAGCTGCTCTAATAATATAACTGAAGCTAAGAAACACTTAAATAAATTACTGAATATACATCTCGTATCTCTTGCATTTAATATGGGAGCGATTAGAGTCAGGGTCGCTTGTCTGTTTCTACACTTAATTCAAGCCCAAACACTTCTAGCTACAAATATTAACGACCTGTGGTCGATTCAGTATTCTACATATACACGTTACCATGTAGATGGAGAGTCATAAAATATACCCACAATTTCAATAAATGGAATATCCCATTTATCACACGTTTCGCAGTTTGATCTCCAATGAGTCAAATCGCTTTCCTATCTTGTGTTCCCCCGTCTCATCTAATGTCAATGGACATGGATCTGGGGAATTGCCATAACGTCCAATTAAAGTGGTGATATCTACCATTTAATTTACCCAACGTTTTTATCCGTTCGGTGTATAAGTCGAACGAAGGAATGGATTCGATGAACATTTAAGAAATAATGCGCAACAATTAGAAAATAATTGAAAAAAAAGAAAGAAATGAAAAGTGTATAAAGCCTGTAAAAATAAGGGGAAAGGGAGAATTAAGCAGCAAGAGTAAAAAGAAAGAAAGAAGGAAAATGAAAAGAAAGCAATAAACAATATCAAAAGAAAGGAATGGACAAAAATAAAAGAAAGAGGAACTTGTATAAAGTAAAGAAAATAGGAGAGAGAGAGAGAGAGAGCAAAATAAATAAAGAAGGAAAACCATTGATCAAGAAACAGCTAAATGATCGAAGAAAGTCTTGAGAAAATTACGTAATGAGATATAAAAGAAAAAGTAAAACAAAATAGAAATATAGGGCGAATGAAAAATACATGGAATGAAAAATATATTGAAAGAAAGAGGACACGAATGTATTATGCGGATTTAGGAACACCAACGAAAGAAGAAAATATTGAGAAAGAAGTGAAAAATATTTATAGGATAATCAGAGGAGATAGTTATTAAGTACAGGGTGATTAAAAAAGTAACTCCCTATTCTATGTATGGTGGTCTCTCACGTCTTGTAAAAATTGTAGTTCGATGGGAGGGCCCATCACACATAAAATAGGGAATGACTTTTCAATCACCCTGTATAAGCCAAAAGTCAGGACAGAAATTGATTGAAGTACATAATCAGTAAACAGGATTTCTAGAATCGATTAAGATAAAATAGAGAAAAACAAAATCGTATTTGGGATAAATACATAAAAGATTCCCGAGGACAAAAAAAGATTTCAAGCAGCCATAAGAGTAGGAATCAAAGACAAGCGATATAAGAAACACAGACATCGAGTTTAGGCAGCTCGTGGATTTTCCTGGATTTTTTTTTTACTCGATCTAAAGTCGACACTGCGCTCACTAAACAGTGCAAAAAGGTGATATACATGTCTGAGCCGTAATCCTTACACACATGCGCAGGAACAATCAGATCGTACGAAACAATACATAACCAGAAGATTAACACCTTCGGACTCGTACTTATTTGTAAATGGGATGACGAACAGGAATCAATTTTTCAGCCGTCAACAGCGACTAATGTGTTTCTTGGGAGGAATACAAATCGAAAAGGAAATGGAAGCATGTATTATCAGAAGGTCGTTGATTGAAGTTCAGGCGAAATATGTCAGACGATGTAAATTCAGCTACGAATATATGAGGTTCTAAGAAACGAATACTTATCAACTGACGAATGTTTGATGGTTGAAGATACAAATAAATTGAAATATGTATCTATTCTTCAAATATGCCCGTAAAACAATGTCGTAATGCATTAACTTCCCCCATATTTTGACGGATACAGTTGTAGTACTCTCTTGTATTAAAATAATGCCAGGCACAAATCATCCGAAAGTAACGTTAGATAAATATCGAACGTTTGTAACCTGAATGAAAAGACATTGAAATAAATTAAAGTTGATCATCTGTGGAACAAAAGAAAGATGGCTTCAACCTCCATTGAGTGAAGTCAAAATATACAGTTGGTTGATTTGATTTTTACGAATTATAAACTATTTGTGGGTTATTTAAAACCAGAACTGATTTTGGATTGCAAGAATAATTACAGTGGTTTACAGTTTGTTTTTTTCTCTGAGGCGAGCATGTGAACAGGTGCCTTTTCCTAATTTTCAAGAGGTGAGTTCATGTTTCTGAACAGTTTTGCTCTATCACCTCTAGTTCATTAACCTTCACATATCGCATTTATTATACTGCATATAAATTCAAAATATAATGTGTTTAATTAATCTTTTACAAAGATATATTGCAAACGTAGAGATACAGAGCATTGCCGGAACTAAATTACTTGAATAATACCATACATATACATCATAGTACAACAAACTCTCAGAAGTAAGTTTACCTTGCATTTGGTATGTCGCGCAGGAGCATCCAGTAGAAGTCCTCCAACTTACTGGGCTACCGCTTGCCTTGGTAGTTTCTTTCCATATTAGTAATATCTTGTTGGACCCTTTCTCCATGCTCATCACTCACTGATCTGAGGTACACAGAGAATAATTTAAGTGAAACTTTAGTGACATTCGGCATCCCATATCTTCAAAAGCCTGTAACAACTTCTCGATGCCATGACAGACTGATGTAAATGCTTCCAATGTTCCCAGTTCATTTAAGATAAGAAGCTCTGCAGTAGCACAACCTGTTTTCGTTGTCGAAGAATGAGGCGAAGTTCTTGTTTCGTGTCCTAAAATTGGTGATCCTTACTTCTGCTGTGGAAGTGGGGAAATTTAATTTCGATTGTCATTCTTCATTCTATATATCCCCATAAGACTGTAACAGCTTCTCGATACACACTTGGAAATCTGGTTCCTGTGCATTACCAAGGAAGCCATGAAGGAAGACTAACTTAAATGCTTCCCAAGCATTGAAGATAAAGAAGCTCTGCCTTCACACAAGATATTTTCCATGCCAAAAAATGAGCCAAAGTCCTTGTTGTTTGATCTGGTGATCCTTAAATCTGGCGGGACTGTTTCTTTGTTTGATCTGGGATGATAGGAGCTCTTTGACTGCTGATTAGATGTGTTCAAATGACGGGCAATGTCACTCAGGTATTACTGGGTGATCCAGTGGGGCTCATTGCCAAATACTCCTGAATAAGCAGGGGCATCGTCTTCAAAAGAGGCCGACATGACAGAATTTTCCTCTGACGGCAATTTTTAATATGCTGAAGAAATAAGATTATTATGTGCTTGGGGAATAGGGACAAGGAGATCATCCGAGCGGGGAACGGCTTTCATAGCTAAAGGAAGTATAGAATATTTTATTTTTTTAAAAAGAAACATTGAATCTTATTTTATTTGTTAGACAAAAATAACAATCATCTGTATGGATTCGTTCCTTTCTTCAGATCATCGGGGCAGCCAAGTTGTAGGCTGTTTTCTCGTCATGAAATCATACAGTTAGTCGATTTTAACAGGGTTTACAACAGATGTGGGAGCTCCAGCATTTGTTCTGTTCTCCCATTTTACACCGGCCGGTGTTCGTTCGCCGTCGCCAGACGAGAGTGGTGCGTCTCGGCAGTGGTCCTCGCGTAAAGTTTGAACGAGCCAAGTGCCGACTTTGGAATTTGGAAGTAAGCTGTTCTCAAGAGGGAGGAAATTGTTCAGCGCTATGCTATGCAACTGTCGCATTAAAAAAAAAAACAAAAAAAAACACGTAACAGAATTTATTTGCCTTGATGCATCCGCGGTGTTTTGAAGTGTCTGCAGCCATTGTAGAGATATACATTAGCTCACAAAAATATGCAAAACAAAATAAACATTGATCATATATATGGTTATATCCATGTGTATAGGGCATTCAAAATTGAAGTGGATTTCATTTCACCGCAATGAAACTTGTCCCGCTGAGCTGAGTGTAAACCGCCTAAGGCGGCCATTATGTAAGTTTTTTTTAAGAATACAACTCCTAAAATTTACAATGAAAAACAACACAACTGCCTAAACAGGAAAAATCTGGCAGCCTTGAATGCATGTACAAGTATACTTTTTTATGCATATCTATACATGTAAATCTAAATAAATACAAGTAACGAGTGAAACTGGATTTCCTATCAGAAATCAGCATCCAAAAATTAAGATAGAACACATAAATATCTAAGTAAACAAATGTTATTTTTATTATTTCATACATAGCGTGGAGGAAGTGATGGCTTCATGTCATTCTTGAGAGGAATTTACGCGGAAGCGAATATAATGAACCCGACTAGAATTCCAACTCAGCTCCATTTCGAATACATACACTGCTTTAGTGAGATTTATTATTAAATACTACCTCGTTTTTTTTTTCATCATAAACAAGTCCAATCTACCATAATTGTACAGGGGAACATAATTCTCCCGATTTAGGACACTTCATTTTTACTACACTTCGATTTTACGAAGGATCCACATTAATACAGCAGTGATGCATTATCTGAAATGTCATAAAACCAAATAAATAAAATCAATTACCCTTTGTTTATGTTGGTGGTAAAATATAGCTTTCCCAGACCTCAAAATAGCGTCTGCCTTTCATCCCATACCGTGTTCTATACGAAAATCCTGAACAAAGACTGAAGACTCGGCTGCATTTTAGTCATGCGTTTCCAGTGCCATACTGCGTCTGTATTACGCTACACTTTCCCTAAAACTCAGTACAATTTTCAAACTGCCATATTCTTTTGCTAATATTACCTAAATATATTATTTTAATAATATTACCTAAATATATATTCCTGGGTATGATGATAAACTACATCCGGCAGCAAGGCGTCTGACCGAGAGATAGGAGTGTGGGACTACCTCTTAATTGCTACTGTTCCGAGGTCTATCATTTCTTACTTAGCACGAGCATTACGACCTGCAAATAAATAATATATAATGCACACCTCCGTTTTTCAGTCAGAAAATGAATGAAATAAATGAAGAAAGAAGAGAAGATAGAAACGTTTAGGTCCATTTCAGTGAAATGGAAAAAATTGTCAATTTCAAATATTTATAATTGTACCCCCTTACTTCTTTAAATAACGACCAGCATTCATATTTATGATTGTTATTGAAATATTTAGTTAAATTTACAATGCTCAAACATTTAACGATGCTATAGGGGAACTTCTACGGATGTTTTATTGTCGTAGAACACGCCATCATATTAATCAATAAATTCCTCAGAAAATTTATATGAGAAAACCGTGAATGTTTTCGGCAATGAACTTTACTTAATACTAGCTGGCCTGCGGGTACCCATCCCAATACGCAAGAAATACCGATGCGCTGCATCTTCTGACAGATTCTTTCTTGGACTTTAATTTTTGCCACAGTCGTCTTTGTGTGGACCTGCACTTGGCAGGATAGCGTACGTTCCCTTTCTATATAGACAGACTCACAGGTGAATTCGTTCTCGAAAAACTGCAAATAGGTAGACCGTACAGATGAACATGAGCACCCACAGACCATGTTACCTCTTAAATATTCTAAAATAATCTTCTGGTCATATATGAGTGTTTGGTATATGTCGCTCTCGAAAGACCATGGATCTGCGGCCCAAATTTTATGGCTAGCCTGCTGATGGCAGCGCAGCATCTGTTACCGCTGTACAGACCCACACGAGATTGGCAGTCTTGATTGCAACGAATGAATGTGAAGACGCTCTCCCTCGATGTCGCCGTTTCGTTTTCTTTCCTTCGAGCACACTTCATCTCGGCAACAAACCTCCGTTTCTTCTCCTCTTCTTTCCATTCCTCGATGTAAATTGTGTCTCCAGCTTGAGCTGACGTTGGCAACCGCTTCCGACCTCTCTATATGCATGTCAATCGCTCTCTTGTCACTTTTGCAGACGCCCTTGCAACGAAAATGAAATCATCCTCGTGTCCTCTTGCGGGTGGTCAGTTCCCCATACAGATGAACTTTCGGAATTCTCCCATCAGCAGGCCGATGCTTTCCGTGTTTTGTAGTCGCAGTGAGGCGACGTTGAAGTGTCTAGGATTTATTGTATAAAATACAATTTTGGCACAAGGATAAAAGGAGGGATGGATTGAGACTGGTCGTCCCTTACTATGTTATACCTACCTAATCCGTTTCACGAACCATTCACACGTTACAATTTGTGCATTCACCACAAGAACTCTTCCATCATCAATCAATCCTGCATATACCACAATACCGCATACTCTCAGGGAACCTACAAAAACATCCCATGACATAAAAAATTTAAAGAGCATAAAATGCTATGTATTAAAAATTGTAGATGATATACAATGAGTGGGGAGCGGATTAACCAAAACACAAACTAAAATATTAAAACAAACAAAATAAAGATTATTGATGTTATCTGAACTCTTCAAACCGTCAAAATAATTCAGTGAGACTTCTGTATTCTGCCTTTAGAGAAAATCATGAGGAGGGAGAAGGAAAGGATAAAGTATATACGGACATGGGGAAAGAAGAAATCTGACCTAGTCGAGATGAAAAAAGGGACCAAAAAAACAAACTGGGGAGGTTGGGATTTGCGACTTGGATCATAACCAAAGAAGAAGCCGGGAACAGGCGGGGAACAGCACATACATTAATTAGATGTACAAAAGAGGTATATCCTAATCAGGGGAGGTCTCCACAGGAAATAACCACGATGTTACTTTGGGAGACCTAAAGAGGAAAATCAAGGCCAACCCCGTTCACGAGAACCTGTCACCATAATTTCGCTGAAAACTGCCGAAACCAATCGCTTTCTATCAGTTCTAATCTTCATATTTAGCTGATGCTCAAAAACTCTGATGAGATACTGATGAGAAAAACGGTTACCTCGCAAGATTTCTTCCAATTGTGCCCACGAAATCACCATCCGAACCGTGACCAGCAGCGATAGAAACAAAATACGTTTCACCCCAAGAATAGAGGGGTAACCATTTGTCACACGCGTATGCGTGATCAATGAGCACGAGCTTTTCGAGATCGATACGAACTGTCAACTCGCTGACATAGTTCCACAGAAGGCGGACCCCAGGACAATAGTAGAAGGCGTGCGAAGCCCTATCCGCTAAGCCAAGTTCAGATCGTTCACAGTCCGGCAAATCCGCTAAGATCCATATGAAGGCCTTGTAATTGAGAGATAGCCTCTTCCGAACCAATCGCCAGATATCGAAAAATCAGAGTTGCTGAGGTAATCTGGCCAAGACGAAAATGAGCGCCACTCGTCCGCCAATAAGCTGAACCGGCCGCGTAGCGTATCCTTCGCTATTTCACGATAGAAGCAACGCTGGAATTTCCTCTCAAGATTCCAAGCTTGGGCAGGTTTTTTATGAATGATCGTCGGTTAGCCATGCAGCACGTCTCCCCTCTCAACTCCACCGATGTTATCTAAGGGAAAAGTAGACACCATTGCAACTTGGCACCGACAACGTCTTTGGAATTGTCAGAACAAAGTTGAACATAACATCAGACTGTCTTAGGGATTCCAGATTTGTCCTCAGGGTTTATTCCCGAAGCCTTTCCGAATTTGGGGTACGGCCGCAAAGCAGTGGATGTTTATAACCACAGTTTTCCCTCTCTTAGATGGACAACCCTTCCCGGGCTGATGTGTTCTATCTACCCGAACTGGCCTTACGAACTTAGCTTTTATAAAGGTTATTTAAATATTAATATTTTTGCATTAAACACATCAAAACACTATCAGTGAGGCTGTTGGATATAGTAAATATGCTTCGCGGGCGAACATTTGCAACTGTTACGCGACAAGCTGTGCAATTCTTGCCATCTGAAGGCGGACATATAACTTGCTCTTATTTGGGCACCCGAACCGGTGTAATGGTAAGCAAGCCTGTCTCACTTAGAAAACCTACGGCTGAGTAGTGAGATTGATCCTCACTGTGTGCCCCATACTTTTGGCCTTGTACCACATCTAAGCTACGATTTGAAAATCACTATATTTTGTGTTTATTATTTGTTGCCATTCCTTCGTTATTCAATCGGTTATCTCCCCTTTCGATCCTATCATTGTATTATAAAAAAAAATGCTGGATTACTAATGAACTAAGTTATGTTTCTTTGATCTCTTCTAGACAGCATTTAGAAATAGTGGGGGGAAATAATGCATGCCCAATCGTTGGAGACCTCTTCGTAATCAGATCACGATGTTTACTACCAAATGATATATATACGAGGGTAGTCCAATAAATAAGGTGAATCTTTCGGTATAAGGACTTCTAATACAGATAGAAGCTTACTTTTTTTAAATTTTTCAACGTAGTCTCCCAGAACTGTCACACACTTTTCCCATCTGTGCACAAGCTTCCGTATTGCCTCAGTGTAAAAATCTTTGGACTGATGTTTCAGCTAGTCGCTCACAACAATTTTGACTTCATCGTCACTTTTAAACTTCGTGCCTCTCGTGAACGCTTTCAAGGGACCCAACAGGTGAAAGTTTGAAGGGGCAAAGTCTGGGCTGTAAGGGGGATGAGGGAGCAGTTTCTAGCACAGCTCGTTGATGGTCTGCACCGTTTGGGCTGCTGTGTGAGGCCTTGCGTTGTCATGATGCAAGATGACCCCTTCTGACTGATGACCCCTGCGTTTGTCCCAACAGATAAGCTCAAAGTCCTTGAAATGTCATCCACTATCACCCTTCTGTCAGACTGAATGAGGTCATTGACTGATTCGATCACCTCAGGAGACCTCACTTCTGTAGTGCTCCCAGGCCTGTCTTCATCCTCAACACTGCTCCGTCCTTCTTTAAACAATTTAGCCTACTTGTAGAGATTTTTTTGGCTGAAACATGTGGCACCATACACAGTTGATATTATCCTATGAATTTCAACTGGTTTGCACCCTTCAGCAACCAAAAACTTGATAACTAATGCTGTTCGATCCTGGAGCATGCTTCTTGGTCAGCCATCTTTGTTAATCGCCAAAACTCTCAAAGTTTTTTTTAATCTGCAAAAGAAATTAAATCCATGTGAAAAAGAAGTAAAACAAATACAAATTAAAAAAAATAATCTTTTATCTGTATTAGAAGTCCTTTTACCGAAAAATTCACCTTATTTAATGAATGATCCACGTAAATATCGAGAAGTATCTAATTTCTTTAAATCCAGTAGTGAATTGTGATGAGTATTTTTGTACCGTTAATGCGTCTATTTCAAGTAGTGTCCGACATGTGACCCTCACATTCCAAACAGGAATCGATCAAATTTCAAGGTTTAGCGGCAGAAACATCCGAGAGATTTTCAAAACGCTTTGAGCCCATCATTCTAAATAGCAGGCCAGGAGAAGATGAATGATTTCGTTTTTTTGACATACGATATACAGAGTGCGATGAATAGTTTGTCCTATAGATTACACAAGAATAATAACAAAACTGACATCTCATTTTAAGTGATATATTTACCAAAATTACACAAAAATATCTGGATATAGTAAAGAGAAAATTTATTCATTAAAATCGCTATCGGCTTAACCCTGACCTGCGAACAACTTCGGAATCTCCTGCAGCTATTCGGAACTGTCTCCTTGTTTAAGTTGATGAATGCTGCCATTATCCTTGCATTCAGTTTATCTTTGGTGTTTTTTCTTGGTCTCTCGCTCAACTGCTCCCCACACATAATAATCAAGGGGTTGCAGTTTGGGATGTTAGCTGGTTAAATGTAAAAAGTGATGTGGTCGCAGAAATTTTCTGAGAGTCTGAGAGTCATGAATGAGTCCTAATTATGTGGAATGGCTCAATCCTATTGCCAGGCATAGGGTATTCCAATAGCCATCCTCTTGACAAAGGGCATTACTAAATCCTCAAGTACTTGATGTAGGCCTCGCCAACAAATTCAGGAGTTCTTTTCAAATCAGAACTCTCAGAGTGAGTTTTCCGAGCTGCCCTATCTTCTAAATTTTTTCGATTCCTTAGCACTGTTCTCTGCATCGACACCCAAATACGCTGCAATGTTCGTATTGGAGCTTCCGGCACAAATGTACAAGCAGTATATTTTCAAATTTCTGACGGAGTGAATTGGGAAATGGTGCTTTTTTTTCTCACAGACGATGCCCAACTGACCCGACTATACTTTGAAGTCGACAAACTCAAATGCAAGCAATGCGCGAAATTAAAAAATAAAGCTGGCGACAATTTACTACTCGCACTCAGTATTTATTCTAAAAAGTTTTGAGCGTAACAATATGAATAATTTCAAAACAGGGACATGAAGTTTTTGTCTTCAACTTTTATTTTACTTATTCGGTGTGAATTTCTTTAATGAAGATTTATTAATTTTTAAAATTATTTTCACTCGGACTAATCTCCTCATCTCTGTTGTTATAATCTACAAAGTTCCGGTCGTTCTAGCCTTCTGTTAGTTCGGATAACCTTAAGGGAAATTCGAACCGAATCAGTCTATGAGAAGAGGTTTTTTTCGCATGCTGTCCTTAATTTCTAAAACGATCTCTTTTTTGTTTTTTTATTTTATTTAATATACCTTATTATTTGTTACTCGTCATTATTATTATTTGTTATTACTAGTGTTGTTTCAACTGAATACATTCACACTAGCCATCTCAGAGACTGAACACAAATACCTTAACACAAAATCCAGTTACCGAAATTGTAATCCCCTTGATGCCTTTTCCGTGAGATTACCAATTATTTAATCCTCCTGGCTACTTAACCGCCGTAAGCATGCCCCGTGGAAAATTAAAAAAAATAAAAAATGTTTACCGAAAAATGAAATAAAATTTCCAGTCTGACTGTCGTCGCTCTTGTTGTTTCTGCCAGGATGATTTGAACCTCAGGACTTTTCAGATACCTTCAAGGGCTAATAGCCTATAGGGTTAAAACGTAGTTTAGTTAATTTGATAGCATAGTAATTGTGAGTACAATCTCTGCCCGGTTCGTGCGGATGTACTGTGACTCACAACCGAACAGTTCTAAAAAAACATTGACGTAAAACAAGATATCCCTAGACGTGGGTAGCAGAATGAGAATGATGTACCCCTGTAGATTAAATAGAACGTCCAGACCCAACTTCCCCGATGGTCACCGGGGTCGATAGACAACTGATGAATGTTTGAAGGCCAAAATGAACAAAAGGTTGTGCTAATAAACTCAAAGATAGACGAACTTAGACCGTGTAGAAGGTTATTTTTCTTGTCAATAAATATTTAATATACATTTAATTATTATTATTATGATTGTATGCTGGCGGAGGTAAACAGATCAAACGGAGTTTTGAATAAATTATAATAGACTGGCCGCATATCCACTCGGCTTAGGTTAGGGACATTCACTAAATTGTCGATACCTAAGGTTGAAAATGATTTTTTTAAAATGAAAAAGCATTCTTGAAGCTTTCTTTTTATCTTTAGCTGAAAGCTAAATGATTATATTTCAAGTAAGGAAAGGCGTGTGCTACTTACGTCTTTCCTCTCATCCTCCTGTGGGGTGGTCGCTAGCAGAAGTTCCGCGAAGAAGCCTGTTTCCAGCGGCAATGTCATAGAAGGTGGGGGTGGCTGGGATTACCACACTTGGTGAGTCATCGACACGCCTCGAGGTTGTCTTTCCTACGCCACGTCTCGACAGAGGACTTGATTTTGGAGTGAAGTGTTAGGGACGCCCTCCCTAACCTTACCATCACACCTCCCATTTCTTGGGCTAAGCGCTGGCCTAGTCTGGGAAGATATAGAGATTCCTCAATGAATGTCAAGCGGTGTTGAGTGTCGTTTCTCGCTTCAGTGACCTTTGCTAGGAAGGTCTTGTATCGAGAATTAGTGGAGTGGATCGCGAATGATCCACTCTGTTGTCGGCTCGGCTTGTCGGCGACCGAGTTACTCTCTTTCTGGTCTTGGGCGCCAGCGGCGAATTACCTCAGTAACTTATTTCGCTTACCTGGCGATTGATTCGGAACGTGTTATCTCTCAATGACATGACCTTCAGACGGAGGGGTGCGGTGCGGAATTGCTCACCTGTCATCGGTGTGACCTTAGTTTAGAGGAAACAATCTCGTACGCCATCTAACATTGTCCTCAGGTACGCCCTTCCTGGCGAATTGATTGCTCGTATCGCCCCCCGATAATCTCGTACTGATCGCTTTCACATACGCCTGTCATTATGTGTCAACTCCGTATTCTGGGACGAAGCGAATGGTGTTTCTAATGCTGCTAGCAGTGGCAAAGTGGTGATCTGGACGACGCGAATGGAGGGAATCTTGCGATACGAACTCTATTCTTATAAGGCTCTGGTCAGATTCTTTCAGCGTCAGCCGAAGGTGAAGATCAGAACTGATAGAAAGCGTTTGGTGTCGACATATTTCAGCGAAAGGTGGGTGAAAATAGCCAGCTCGGTTCCTGTGAAAGGTACTACCTGGAGTTGCTTTTTTAATTCTTCTTGGTCAGAAAGCAGTGGTTTCCTGTGACACCCTCCCCTGGTTAAGTTTGACTCTCTTTGTCTACCTAGTTAATATGTTTAAGTGTCGTTTCCGTCCTGTTCCCATTTACTCCTTTTTATTATGATTCAAGTTAAGATTCCCAATCTCCCTAGTTTTTAGGGTTTTTTTTTCATCTCGACTGGGTCAGTCTTTGATTTCCAAACGCCCATATTTATGTTATCCTTCTCTAACAGTTAGTCAGTGAGCTCTGTTTGAAGGCAGAATACAGCGGACACTCTTATTTTTGCGCTTTGGATGGGCCCTATTAATATCTATTATTTGATATTTTGTTACATTTTATTTTCTGTTCGGGATTCATTCCCTCCCCATCATTTCATACCATCTTTATATTTTTGTATATATATTTCTATGAACATTTGTATAAAAGAATTTTTTACGTCATGGAGTTTTTTCTGTAGGTCCCTAGTAAATATAGGGTATTGTGATGTATGTAGGAGTGAACTGTGAATGGTGACTTCTTGTGGTGAATGAGTTACTTGTAATGAATGAATGGGTCGTGAATCAATTTTAGCTAGGTATAAGATATATAATGATGACCAGCCTCAACCCAATTCCCCTTTTGGACTTGTGCCACAATTGTTGTATTTTTACAATGATAAATCAACAGTTCACTTAGTCATTTGTTTAAGTTCGGGGATTAACATAATTTTGAATTGGCATATAATTTAATGAGAAATTTTGTCGTCGTGATTTAAAAGTTGACTTAATTATACGTAATTTATATTATACCTACTCCTCCATGTTTTAGATTGTGAGTATCTATTTCATAAGTTCCTATTTAAACAACGTTTTGTGTTTATATTTCAGATTTTCTTGAATTTATATGACTTAAGGGCTTTAAATACCTATACAAACTGTCAGAACAAACAAGCAATATTACATCCATCACGAGAAAATTCAAATATAAAAAAAAAACTGATTCTTTTTGTTATATATATATGGACATTTTACACTTCCATATCAACGAGTAAATATAACTGACTACATAATGTTTTTTGCCACAATGTAAGCTTCATATCTGTTTTTTATTATTTTAAGTCATTTATATCGTTATAATTTAATTTTGCTGTAGTTTAAA
>OZ038494.1:56274405-56304405 GCA_964036315.1 Acanthosepion esculentum
GATATAGATTGAACGCTGGTTAACTGACACACACTCCGAACTCGACGATTCGATCCTGACCTACTTATGATCAAATTTAAATCACAACCTTGAATAAACTAGGTCTGAGATCGAAGCAATCTTCATCGACCATTTTTGTTATCAGGTTTAATTTGTTAGAATGGATAAATTTTTAATTTTCTGTATAATTTGTCTAATTTATTTTTTCTAATTTTATTTTCATTTTCTTCCAAATAATAAAGACACAATAATGCATCTTTGTTTACCTCATGGATAACTTTGCTTTGGATTACATAAAATACTACGGTTGATCTCCAAAAGAACAGTAGTTCAGCTGAGCCTAAAGAACGCATTCAGTTAGCATTGCACGTGATAATTTCTGAAATGCTTCAACATCTGCTTCGCTCCGCGATGTATATATTTGAAATTTGCAGAGCTAGAAACGGAGCACATGTTTAAAATTATCAATTATATTTTGAAGTAAGATTTATGAATCTATTTGTTTTGTATCAAAATTAAGTAATAAACGTATAATTGTGTTCGTTTTTTTTTTTAAAATGTTCCCGATTTCAATGAAAAAGTTAATTATGAATACGCTGTGTATGAATTAGTTCACCCATTACGTTTAAGTTCCTACACCAATTCAAAATTACTTATAC
Organism: Acanthosepion esculentum; assembly: GCA_964036315.1. NCBI lineage: Eukaryota > Metazoa > Mollusca > Cephalopoda > Sepiida > Sepiidae > Acanthosepion > Acanthosepion esculentum. The sequence continues at coordinate 56,275,065 of OZ038494.1, forward strand.
ACATTGGTCTCAAGGCCCATTAATCAAAATATGGTACGGACACACCATGTTCCAAATTAGATTACAGATACTCGTAGGCAACGACACACACACATACACACACACACACACACATATATATATGATAAAATTGAAAGAGAGGCTACATATATATGAAACCATACACATTAATAAAATACACATAATAAATAATAATTTATCCTAGGAAATAACATATTAAATATTTCCAAAATTTAGAAAGGAAGAAATAAAACAGTAGTTTAGCTGAGCGATTTTATGCCTGTCGAAGTCGACGCGAAAATGACGCCTTTGATAGGGCATAAATTTAATAACTGCATCTCCAAACGAGTTGAATTTATAACATTTTTATCCCCAAACGCGACAAATGAAATGTAGAATTCTAAAAGAAATGTATTCAAACTAAAAATATAACATTCTGTTTCGATAATAGCACTAATGGTCGAAAATACTCACACATATTGACAGTTATAACACAGATATAAATCAGATATAAAATACTGTAAGATACTTATAATGAAATATGAAAATATTGGTAATATGCACATATGAGTCAAATATAACAAAGAACATGGGCGCTCAAAATTTCAGAAGCGTATGGGTTTTGTTTTGAGTAAATTAGTAACAGGTTAGCCTACGAGTGTGTGTGGATATTGAGTAACCAATGTAAGTATTTAATGTTGTTTTTGGATTATTGCTATTGGATATACAAGCTCCAAAAGAAGACAAAACTAATTTGTCAGTTATTAAAACTCGGTTCACTTCTTGTACATATCGATTATTACCTCAAATTAAAACTATTAACGTAAGACAGATATTAGTCAAACCAAATGATTTTACAGCGCACTCACTAAAGGAAGACACAACATATTCGAATATATATATATATATATATATATATATATATATATATATATATATATATATATATATATATATATATATATATACGCTAATACAAGGTCCGAGATATAATTAAAAGTTAGAGCTTCAATGAATGTATTTTTTTATCGACGTAAGATTTGTATCATTTGAGGATATATGAGTTAGAAAATCGTTTACCCTACACTTGAAGAGGGTTAAGATTGTGATGATCAGGGAAGCATCCTATTAAAAGTTTGTTCCATAAAATAGTGACATTGAGAGGAAGATGTCGAAATGGAAATTCGTTCCATGTTATATTTTTTATCACACACACACATACACATACACACGCACACACATTCACATATATATATATATATATATTTAAACATAAATTGTTAAATATAACAGACAATGGATAACTATTATGTCTGACCATGAGCCGTTCTAAATTTCGTATGTCTGCTTTAATTTCGGGCAATATAAAGAAAAAAAGGGAAGGTTACTGAATAGAATAATCAAACGAAACTTGGTAATGAACGATAATACTTAGGACAAGAACAACACATATAAGATTCACCGGCGCGGCGTAGAAGTAGTCTGCTTCAAGTGTGTCAAGTGAATTACACTATGAATCTCCAACTGCAGGATATCTACCAACCGTTCCACGTGGTCAGATGTGGCACAAAAGACCCAATTTAATGTGGGGTATCGAGCCCGTATGCTCGGTCAAAACTTCCCCCTAGACCTCGTATAAAACGGGTTCCGGTATCTGTTTCCCGAGACGAGATCTGTACCTTCGACATAGCCTCGTCTGACGATCCTCACTGCCCGGAGGCAGAGAGTTTGACAAGCACAGCTGGAAAGGAATCTCGACTGCAAAACAATAAACAGTATTTACTACTGTATTTATGTGAATGGGGTCATACAAATTATCGTCCGTAGGTATGCTACAACAATTATAATTAGTCCTAAAAATGTTTGCAACTTAGTTACGTTTGTTGGTGTAGGCATGTTTCTAATAATTTTCTAACTAACCCGCCTTCAAACGGATGTTTCATTACTAGAAATTTTTGCCGTTCATTTGGAGCAGTTTAAGTTTAAAGTCAGTCCATCCGAATATCTAAATTAGTAAGAACAATTGCGTGCATCTGTGGCACATCTCCAAATTGACGGTTAACAATTTGAATCTAGGTGGCCCTGAAAAGGGCTGTTTTCGTGTTTTCAATCTTGCAAGGAAGGAACCTCTTCTATGGACAGTTACGGTGGAAGGAGAGAATTGGGGATGGGAAGAATATTTCTTCATGTTCTAGATGCATTTTCTATTATTATTATTCAATTTATTGGAAATGATGCCATTTCAAAGGGGAGGTGATGCAGTTGTAGCTGGTCCGTGGAAGAGAGACAGAGGCATTGATTAGCCTAAGGAAGATAGTCGGGGTTGCAATGTAAGGCCTGGTTTAACCAACGGCCACAGCTGATCGTTGGTATACCACGCTGAGCATCACTCCGTGCGCTATTGGCGTTCAGTCTATTTTGACCGGTAGCGGAAAACTCAGCTAACGGCGCGGTATCAGTAGAAGTAGCATTCGATTGCAAACGATTTTCACACTGTTCCTCGGATTCAGTTGCACGTGCAGCAACAGCTGAAGAGGCGTTTTTCCTCAGCCGTCGAGTCCTATGACTAGAATTCTCAGCATCACGCATAACAACATTTGAAGAGACCATTCTCCTCAGCCATTGTTTCCTTTGGTCAGAATCCTTAGCATTACGCAGAGCAGCATTTGAGGATCCCACTCTCCTCAGCCGCTGAGTCCTTTAACCTCAAGCGCAGCAGCAGTTGAAGAGGCGTTTCTCCTAAGCCGTTGAGTCTTTTGATCATCATTTTCAGCCTCGCGCTCAGAAGCGTTCAGTTATGCTCTTCTGGAAAGTCGATGGGTATGTTGATCTCAGTGGCTCTGAGTGAAGCACTCCGAGAGGCATTTTGAGACAGGCGAACTAAACGTTCTAAAGATGATTCGTTATCCCTTATTCGCAGCGGTTTTGTGACCTAGGCAAGTTCCTTTCGTTGGTGACATGACTTAGGCATGTATGAAGCGTCAAATGGAATGCGGGGGCAAATACCAGAAGAGAACGCGGAAGAACTACAAGAATCACTCTGCTCGAATAACTTTAGGAAAGATTGGAAAAATAAATGTTAAGTAATAAAAAAGAAAGCTTACTTATTACTACGGCGAATGTAATGCAAAAAGAAACTGGACACTAAAAAAAAATTAGATTGGGAACGGCAATAAACGACATTGAAAGCAACGATTTAAACTGCCGTAGTAGTTGGATTTAAGTAACGGAGAAAGGTAACCTGCCTTAGGATTGAGTAGACAACCAGTAAGACACGGTGATATTTGACTGGACGTGTAAAGTGGCTTCGGGCAGCCAATGGGCAACTCGAACAGGTGTTGCGTTCCACTTGTCATGCGTATGCGTGTGTATCAGCGCGTGCGTCAGCGCATAACACATCACGTGACACAGCGCCTGTTGCAGGGCCACGCGTAAACCTAGTTATTTAGGTCAGCAGCAACCGATGGGCAACCTGTGGAGCTGTAAAACACGCCCACACAGCATTAGAAGGTTATGTGTGAAAAAGTAATATTAGTAAATGTATTCGGCGATGAAACTGAGAGAACATGAACAAACACAACTTGGCAAATGGGCACAAAATGAGTCGGTTTCCTCGTATGCAGGCAAAATGTTGCCTAATCCTTGGGGTAATGGAACACATCGCTGATGACTTTCACCAGTTAAACTTAATTTAAGTTCGATACCACTGAGCAATCGCTTCACTGGAAAAATTACGAATATTGGATGTCCCTGATAAAAGTTGTCTTGCTTGAGGCCACATCTACCCCAACTCCAAAGAATGTTATTTTGGAAGCCTGTTGACTCGTAGATCTGGGCATTGAACACCCCTGCAAATGCTACATAACCGTCTCTTCATTGCGCATTCTTTGCGTTAGATTTCACCTCTCTAAATTCATTGTACGCTGTTTTTTTTACAGACAATAAGTTTTTCCTTTGATTTTTGCGCAAAATGTAAAAAATCATTTTTTTCAATTTTTCGCCTTCAAGGTTGTAATTTTTTCCTGCCAGTTTGGACTCAAAAGCGTCACTGAAGTATTATCTATCAAACAAAATAATCTGATGAAAACTGTGGAAACGCATAAACAAAATCAGATTACACACACGCGCGCGCGTACACACACACACACTTATACATACACACAAATTATAGATATAGATATATATCCAAGAACAGATAGTAAATATTAAAACGTTGCCTAGAGTTATAATGTACAGGAAGTAGTGGAGAGGCATTGTCACAAACAATTTGGACTCAAAACCGACACTGAAGAATTACGTATCAAACAAAAAATCTCATCAAAATCGAATGAAAACTGTTGGAAGGCATAAACAACAATTTGATCACACACAAAGACATACATACAGACACACATTTTGAGAATTATAGATATAGATTGCATTCTTGTGCTAATTTAATGGCCTTACATGAATTCTTTTTTGCGAAAGACTTATTGCTTGAACCAAGAAAATTTCAGCAGGACTCGTATTAATACATGAATAATTTATTGTTCTTCTCTGCTCTAATTAGGTGCATTAACACTCACAGAGGTTAAATTACATTAATTTATAAGTAGTCCGTTTCGAATGCATCCAATTCAAATAAGGAAAGCTATATTCTTGGTCTGAATACCAATTTTCTTTAAAACGTTACAATTATCGGAACACCGAAGATATTCAATAAATATAGAATATAAATAATATATATTATATATTTATATAATAAATTTTATCCTTTTGTTTCCCTCTCTCTCTCTCTCTCTCCCTCTCTCTCTCTCTCTCTCTCTCTCTCTCTCTATCTCTCACTCTGTCAATCAAAGGAGCCAGTCATTAGGCTCAGTGGAGTAATGGATAGCTGCTCGTATTGAGGAATCGGAGAACCGAGTTAGAATCATATTCACTTACGTGCTAATACCATTGGTAAAGGTATGAATCCTCTTCTTCTCTCCCCAGCTATGAGTAAATAGTAGGGCAGACCGGGTTCTAAAGCTTTGGAAGGCAACTGGTCTACCGCAGAAAGAAATGGCAACCTGCGGGTAAAAATCTGCCTCGTCAGTCACGTATCGAAAGAACCATGATTGCCTAAGTTTTGTATCACTGAACTGAATTAGACGAAAAAGCAACTTTCTAGGTCTAAATTCGGCTCTATATGGCTCATTAAATTTCATTTAAATTCTATATAACGTCAAGATATGTGTGTCTATGTTCTCATTAATCTTTGAATTACTATGGATTCTTCAGAATGATAGCGGCGTGGATTGCATTTACTAACGTTAGCGAGTTCAGTATACCCGGCAATTGCACCGGCACATAGCGGCAGGTGAAGAAATCTAGTTAGGTCTTTTTGAAGCGTGAACGGACTAGAATGGTGTTTGAGCTCGACAAGCAAGCCGTTACCATTTTTAATCAACAGTAACAATGCAATGCAAAATGCCGAATAGTCGACAATCCGCATAGAGAGACGATTGCATATAACAGAAAATAACGTCGGGTTTTTGGTGAAAGCCCACGAGGAATTCAATTTACCTCTTTACATATTTTTGCAATTCTCTTAGGATGTCCGTGAACAGTTGAACATGATGCATAGTTTTCTGCAGCAAAACCTCTAGGGCTTTGATGTGGATCTTGTTCAACTGACGAGGGCTTTTCAAAACGTCTTCATTCAGAGTGGGTTGTCTTCCAGAGAAATGATTGTTCAAAGTGTCACAATCGTCAGTTTTAACCATTTGCAACCACAGCCGACGTGCACGAACATTTACTCATATGTATACATATAAATGTTTTTAGATGCTTCTGCTACAGTACTACCATTTTGGATTTAATACAACAATAAGTAATGACATCCATACTCCACTGGGTTAAACCAAGAAAAATGCGCAATAAGCAACAAATGACTGGGAGAGTAAGTGTATACATATATATATATATATATATATATATATATATATATATATATATATATGAATATATATACATATATATATATATATATATATATATATATATATATATTCATATATATATATATATATATATATATATATATATATATATATATATATACATACATATATATAAGTCTTTCGCAAACAAGAATTCATGTAAGGCCATTAAATTAGCACAAGAATGCAATCTATATCTATAATTCTCAAAATGTGTGTCAGTATGTATGTCTCTGTGTGTGATCAAATTGTTGTTTATGCCTTCCATATATATATATATAAATATATATATATATATGTGTGTGTGTGTGTGTGTGTGTGTGTGTGTGTGTGTGTGTGTGTGTGTGTGTGTGTATGCTGGTAATATTCAGTTGTCTCATCATTGAGTTTTATAAATTTAAACTTTTTTAAGTGGATTATTATATATATATAGATTATGAAATGGACGAGGTCCGACAATTATTTTAAAACATTTTTATGTTTATACATTCTTTTTATAGATACAAATATTAAAGTAAATTCTCTGTTTATAATAAACAGTATTAACAACATTTATTATAAACATTTACTTAAATATTTGTATCTATGAAAAGAATGTATAAACATAAAAATGTCTTAAAATAATTGTCGGACTTTGTCCATTTCATCATCTGTGACGTCATTTGTTTACATTTGGATACGCAGTGAGCATTTATGAATACACGTGAGATTCATAGAAGATTGTAGTTTAAAAGCAGTAAAATCAACCTTGCTAACAGAACAATCCTCTGTGGCCCAATCGGTTAAGGCACGTCAGGCTATATGACGGCTCCATATAGGATACGGGTTCGATTCCTGTCGGAGGACGAATATATTCTATGAAAATTTCTCGGACATTCAGGCCGGTAAATGTCGTTAATACTGTTTATTATAAACAGACCATTTACTTAAATATTTGTATCTATACAAAGAATGTATGAACATAAAAATGTCTTAAAATATATAGATTACTATATATTGATATAAAAAGATAGTATATGGTTGTAAGAATGGAATATGTTGTTTGTAAATAATGAAAATAGGGATAAGTCTTCATCAGGATTTTTCTGATTTTTTAGTCATTGAAAATGGTAATGGTGATAAATAGTAATGGTGATTCAATAGTAACCACTTTGTATAAAAGGCGTTTAATAAAGAACAGTTCAGTATATCAGAATAAAACATCTAACGTTGATATTCGGTGTTGTCTATTCGTTACTCTGATAATCTGTCAATGCAAAGTCAGGCGAATATGGGGGGTTGGGAAGAACATAAAAGTAACTGAGGACTACATTTCTTTTCTTGTTTTTACTGCGGCATTCGGCCCTGCGTTGTCATAGAGAACGCCGTTTTTCTTCTAATCCACTGCGTACGCTGCCACTACCATTCTAAAATGCCTGTACTAGCTATTTTAGTGTCCGTCAAATTTATTATTTACTGTTAAGTAATATTAGCAGTTAGGATGATACATTCGGCATTGCAATTCGTTCTCTAGAAGGGAAATTACGTACGACTCTACCTGGAGGTTGTTTGTTGTCATGGCACGCCACTTTGATTGTTGTACTAGCCGAAAATAATTATTGCTGCAACGTTTTGGGCAAAAATCCTTTCTTCTATAAAAACTCTGAAGCAACCCTGACAAAGTAACCTTTTCAATATGGTCTGTGCGTGCTTGTCTTTTTCTGTGTTGGCGCATTTTTTAGATTCACTTTGTATTTCTTTTGATTGTTTTTTTTTAATCTTTTTTCTATTTCTTTTATCGTTTTTTTTTTCTTTTTCAAATTCAAATTCCTTTTTATTTTGGCGTTGCTGACGGGCTTCCATTTCCAGTTTTATCTAATTATCAAGCATTTCGTTCTTTCGCTATTTCCATTCTACTTCATCGTTTACGTTCTTCTCAACGACTTCAGTGCATTTCTCCAATTTTGTATCCCAACGTTTGGTGTTATGTCTTTTTTTGTTGTATCGTTTTATTTGTTTCGTTTCTTTTTCTTTAAATAGCCTCTTTTATTCAGTTTTCTGCCATTCTTGCTTCTTCATGCTTCTAAATGACTTTCTTCATTAGGGACAAAATATATTTATTCTTTCGATAAGAAGCCTTCATTTATTTCATTGGTTTATTTTGAGTTTACTTGGAAATAATTTTGATTTTGTCATTTACAATTAAGTTTTCCTGTTTCTTTCGATATTCACTTAGCTTGCTCTGTTACAGGTTCTTTGTAATGGAAGACAGGGTAGACTGTGTTTAAAGTGTCAAAAGAACGTCCTGAATACCTTGAGAATCACTATCAAAATGCAAGCTTTGCACTTGACATTTTATCAACAGTCCTGCCTGTTTTGCTTGACTAAGGCCGGCGAATTTGGTCATATGCAAATTCGCCGTCCCTGAGAGCCTCCTAACTAAAATATGATGTTGAATAATAAGAATTCATATCTCGTATTCCACTATTGATTGGTTTTGTCTGTTTGATTTTTTTTATAGTTTATCAACCATTTGCAGGATATTGAAGCCAGAAAAATATTTTAGACAGTAAGAAATAATAAGGAATAATAATGATTGAGTGTTACAAGTTTTACTAATTAACCCGTACCTGGGTGAGAAGACGTGGATTCATGCATTTGATAAGTTTTGCGCGTAATTGAATATGACAAACGCAACGGGAATTAGATTTTTTTCTCTCCAGTTTAGATCTCCAAGCCAGCATTCGTAACAGCAACAGCACATCCAAGCTTACAGCACATGATATTCCCAAGAGGTAAGCCATCAAGGTACTGACCAGGTTTGACGTTGCTTAACTTCAGTAATGCAGGGGATTTTAAAAGTGTATCCGGTTTAAAGAGCCGTGACCGTTCAAGGCAAAACAAAATCTTACATTGAAGCTGGTCATGCTCAAAATATATGTGTGTGTGTGATCTGCTCTCTATATTTTTTGAAAGAAGATATATTTTATTTTTAATATTCAAATAGGCCCAGTACACTGCATGCATACATGCGCGCGCACACACACACCTATATATATATATATATATATATATATATATATATATATATATATATATATATATATATACACACAAGTATAGGATTGGTGTATATATGGAATAAATTCCAGTAACCAACAATTACTATTCAACATCATCACTTGATAAGACACCAGAGGTGTTGAAACAAAATGGCTATTTTTGTAGTGATTTTATGTTATAATTTTCGAATAAATAATTATATATATATATATATATATATGTATATATATATATATATATATATATATATATATGTATATATATATATATATATATATATATATATATATATATATATATATATATATATATATATATATACACACACACACACAGTGGGGTGAAATAAATATTCGTACACATGAAAAATTGAATTTTTATAAATGTAAAAGCCTTAACTAAAACAAATGTTGATACATTTTATGTGTAAAGATACATTTTATTAAAAAATAGTAATAACCTTAATTAATTCTTATTCTAACAGAAATTAATGCATTTTTTTCATTTTAACTGATGAAAAAAGTATTCGTACAAAACACAAAAAAGCATATTAACTAAATATAATACTTTGTGGAATATCCTTTATTAAGTTCAACAGCTCCCAGTCTATTCCAGTACGTCTCAACTAATGATTTGCACATATTGAGTGGTATTTTGTCCCATTCTTCTTGGCATATTGTCTTCAACTTCTTGATATTTGTTGGTGCTCTTTTCCCAATTTGAGTTTTCAAATATCGCCATAAATTCTCGATTTCTTGGGACTGACTTGGCCATTGCAAGACATCAACGTTACTTTTAGATAACCATTTCCTTGTAGATCTAGCGGTATGCTTAGGATCATTATCCAGGTGGAAAACCCAATCAGGTGGTAGCCGAAGTCTCTCAACAGAACGCATTAAATTGTCTTGCAGGATTTTCTGGTAGCTTGCAGCATTCATCTTGCCATCTATTATTGATATTCTGCCAACACCTTTTGCAGAAAAACAGCCCCAGATCATGATACTGCCACCACCAAACTTTACAGTTGGCAACGTGTTCTTTGGTAAGTAGGCTTCACCGTCCTTCCTCCACACATGATTTCGATAATTATGACCAAACAACTCTATTTTAGTTTCATCTGTCCATAGTACTTTTTCGCAAAACGAATATTCTTTATCCTTATGCTCTCTAACGAATTTTAGCCGAGCATCTCTGTGTCGTTTCAAGAGGAGTGGAGTCTTCCTTGCGATGCCTGATTTCAGATTGTTTTTGTGTAGTTCATTACTTATTGTACGCTTGGTTACTTTAATCCCTAATGCACGCAGATGTTCCTGCAGCTCTTCTCGGGTAACCTGTGAATTTTGTTTGATCTGGCGTCCTAATATCCTTGATGATCTAAGAGAAATCTTCCTCGGAGCAACTGTTCGTCTTTGGTTTTCGATGCTGTTACGAGTTTTAAACCTTGCAATGAACGAAGCAATTGGGGTAGTGTATTTCTTTATATGTCTTAGTGAAGATTCGTCTTGTTTGTAATTAATGTGCATTTGGTTTTTGTAATAAATATGTATGTAATTTTTGACTGTGTCTTCACTATCGTTACTACTTGCTTTGGGGAGAAATAGTCTAATTTGGTGGTCTATAAGGTGGTTAGGGAAGCCGTTGTTGATTAGTGTTTGTTTAACATTATTAAGTTCTTTCAGGAAATGTAGTCAAGAGGATGAATTCTGGTGTGCTCTTTTTAGAAAGTTTTTTTTATTACTGCTATTTTGTATCTAAGTGGACATTCAATTTTAAAGTTTAGGTGACACAAGTTTTTGCTGGTGGTTTTTTTTCATATAATGATGCAATGAAAGTGTTATTGCTGTATTCTACGAGAACATCTAAGAATGGAAGTTTGTTTTTTGACTAATTTCATAGGTAAAGTTAAGGACAGAATTTTTCGCATATGTGGTCCTAAGTGTTTCTATTTCTTTAATGTTATTTGATAAAATAAAAATATCATCTACGTAGCGAACGTATATTTTCGGTTTACGGGCCATTGTAAATATCGTATTTTCTACGTGGGACATGTAATAGTTGGAAAAGCATAGACTAAGTTGTTTTCCCATACTAGCACCATTAGTTTGGGCGTAAATGTTGCCAATATAGTCATAGAATGGAACTTTGGTTGTGCATGAGTGTAGTAATTTTTTTAGTATGGATGGTTTGATGGAATTATTAGTATATACACAATTGAGGATAATGTCAATAGTTTGGTCGACGGGGACGTTTGTAAATAATTTTTCGACGTCAAGTGACGCCATTATACCTTGGTTTGTTTTTTGTTTGTAGTTTTTAAAATTTGCAGGAATTCGTGGGTGGATGTGATGCTGTAATTGGTAGGTAGGTATGGAGTGATGATGTCGTTCAAGATTTTTGATAGCTCGTAGATAGGTGTTAGTATCTTGGAAATAATTGGTCGTAGCGGGTATCCTGGATTATGGGTTTTTATATTTCCATATAAATATCCCGGTTGGTAATCTCCGACTATTTTTTTAATTTTCAGGGAACCGACTTCCGCGTTGTGAGCTGTTATTAGTTTGTTGACGGACCTTTTTGAAGTCTCAGTGGAATTTATTTTCAGTTTGGTGAATTTAGTTCGATCATCGACAGTATATTTTTAATTTTTGGTTTTAATCGGCTTTATCCAGAATAACGTTTGTGTTAGCTTTATCGGCTCGTCTGATGACGATGTCGGGGTTGTTTTTTAAATTTTCGTGGCCTTTTTTAGTTTTGGTGTTAAGATATTACTATGGTTGTTGCCAGAGGAGAGGTTCTTCAAGCCTTCGCCTTTGAGTAGATATCTCAGGTCTGTGTGAACTGCGACGTAGCAAGTTGGGATAGTGACTGGTGTAGTATTTCAATCTCAGTTGTGTTAGTGATAAAGTCAAACTTAGGTTTGAGGTGGCAATTTGGCGCTAAATTTAAGAATTTATTTTTGGTCATCTGCTAATCTACTAGATAGATTTTTATATGTGTCTTCACTGTTGGGTAGTAGAATGTTTCCTTGGCATAATTTACAAAGGTTTTTAGTAATTATTTGTCTGTGTGTAAGTTGGTGCTCGCTGATGCTAAGGTTGAGGTGGTACAATGTAATAAAAAAATGTTCTCAAAAGAGCACACCAGAATTCATCCTCTTGACTACATTTCCTCAAAGAACTTAATAATGTTAAACAAACACTAATCAACAACGGCTTCCCTAACAACCTTATAGACCACCAAATTAGACTATTTCTTCTCAAATTAAGTAATACCGATAGTGAACTCACAGTCAAAAATTACATACATATTTATTACAAAAACCAAATGCACATTAATTACAAACAAGATGAATCTTCACTAAGACATATAATATGGAAATACACTACCCCAATTGACCCGAATAAAAAAATCAAATTAATTATCTAATATAAAAATTTAAGACAGCTAACCTTTATCCTCAAAAATAACAACACGCCAGCTAATTCAAAATTACAAAGAACGAACATTATCTATGAGTTCAAATGCCCCTTAAGGAACTGTGTTATTGATCAAACCGGACTCATAAATAATTACATCGGTTACACAACTACATGCTTATCCAGACGTCTTACGTTACACCTAACTGATCACAGCTCCATTAGAACCAACTTAAACAGACATACAAACTTACCAAACTCCATTAGAAACATACTTGTAGAAAACACAAATATATTAACTGCATTCACCTGTAAAAAAAGATTAAAAATAATGGAAGCTTTAATAATAAAAAAGAAAAAGCCAACTCTTAACAATATTGACTACGAACAACGCCACAATGTGCTAACCGTATTCGGAAATTAAAAACATCCCTACTACACACTAAGACATACACATAATGCACACACTCAGTTAAGCTGAAAAATCGAATAATCCTTGATAATCCCTAAAGTTATAGCCGAAAGCGCTCGGAAATATAAAACATTTGGACAGTTTTTACACAGCCTTTGTCAAGAAAAGAAAGCTCTTGTTAGACCACAAGAAAAATTAAATAAAATTCTTAACCGTTGTACTTTGTCTGTCGTTTTTAATGAAACATGCATAAAGGAACGATTGCTGCCTAAATATACAACTCTCCTATATATACATACATATATATATATATATATATATATATATATATATATATATATATATATATATATATATAGGAATATTTATTTAGACATGACTTCATAAAGTAATTGCGAATTTTCACATTCACACACTCAGCTCATCCACATATACATACACATGTATATATGCATTATATATAATTTTTATATATATGTATATATATATATATATATATATATATATATATATATATATATATATATATATACACACACACATATATATATAGATATAAATAAATAAGTAAATATATATATATATATATATATATATATATATATATATATATATATATATATATATATATATATATATATATATAATATTGATAAATCATACATACAATTCCCATAAACTTCATTACAAACGTACGAAGTTCCTACTATAATTCTTCATCAGTCAGGAAGCGAGAGTTTGATTGATGACAGTTCGTCGAAATGTCATCGAATCAGAAATGAAAGTTAACAGTATTAACTGGAGACGGCGAGGGTTACACAGGAGAATTGTGCTCAGCATTTACCGTTAGCTGGCATGAGGTGCTTATTTTCAATGAAACAATACTAAACTTCCTGTACTCTTGACATTGATCTGACCTTCCTTTCGAAGGCGACGCGGAAACCAGAAAGAAGACTTCGTAACGTACATAACTACATTGTTGACTGACGCAGAACGAAAATAGCATGTGGATTTTGTATTTCATTATCAAAGTAAATTCAATTATTTCATGTATATTTGATTTCTTAGTGGTTTCAATACCTACAAATGCGGTGTCTAAAGAAGAATAGTTTCGATGGAAAGTGGGCGGATAAAGAAAGAATGATTCCTCATAGATAACGTAACTATCAACAAAAGATGAAAAGAATGATCGGGACAAATGATTTCTTCATCCCCATGTTGCATTTAAGTCAATTTTTAAAACTATTTCACGCTGAATAGGGCAGTAAACCCGTTACGACAAAAGGGATTACTGTGTGTAAAACCGTCCTGGGTGTGAAGATAAACTACATCCGTGTCCTGGGTAAGACGATAAACTACGTCCAACAGCAAGGCCTCTGATCAGGACGTTTTGAGGAGCGTGGAACCACCACTTCATTGCTGGTATTCCCAGGTCTACTCTGACTCGGGGTGGTAGTACCTGTAGGATCCCAGCTATGGGCAAATAGTTAACCCCCAAACTGTGGTCAAAATACTATGAAAGTGTAAAAATAGGTTTTATTACCAGAAATAATTTGTATAAAAAAATTATTACCAGCAATGCATTTTTGAAAAACAAATATTACCAGCAATACATTTTTTGAAAAAGAAAATATTACCAGTGAAGGAAAATTCTTACCAGAAATGGATTTTTGGAAAGAAAATATTACAAACAATGAAAATTTTGTCGTCATTAAATAAACAATTGAACTTGATATGCCGTAAAACAAAACAAACTGTGTGTGAAACAAAAACAGAATATTTATTTATGTGCAAAAACAACAAAAAAGGAAGTATAAACATAAAAAATGTCTTAAATAATGTATGACGTCATTTGTTTACATTTGGATACGCATTGAGCAGATATGAATGAATGAGAGAAAATCATGGAGAATTGTGTTTAAAAATAGTAAAATCGACCTAGCTAACCGAACGGGCTTCTGTGGCCCAATCGTTTAAGACACGTCAGGCTATATGACGATTCCGTATAGAATACATGTTCGATTCCTGTCGGAGGACGCATATTTTTTATGAAAATTTCTCGTACATTCATGCTGGTAAATGTTGTTAATATTGTTTCTTATAAACAGAGCATTTACTTAAATATTTGTATGTATAAAAAGAACGTATAATCATAAAATAATATCTTATATATAATTTATTCGAAAATTATAGTATAAAAATGATATAAAATCACTACCAAAATAGCCATTTCGTTTCAACCCTTTTGGTGTCTTGTCAAGTGATGGTGTTGAATGTACAAATATATATACACATATTTAAATGAAAACTCCACCATTTTTAGACATTTAAAAACATGCCTGCTTGCGTACTCAATTCCGGAAAACACTTGTTGACAACAGAAATATACTTAAACATGAAAACAATAAACAAAAACTTAAAATTCTTGAAGCTATATACATAAAACTGTTGAAACCTAACCTGAACAAAATAAACTATGAAATCTCCACAAATATTCTTAGATGCCTATAATTTATAACAGAAGCCATTGGTTCATACCAATGACTTCCCATACTTAATATTTCTAGATTTTCACTCTCGCGTGGTCATGTGTGACGTCACGAGCTGCGACGCGATTTTCACTTCCGCATCTCGAATATACGAGTTTGTCGTTACTTTCAAATTTTTCATGCAACAAGGGCGGACTGTCATTGTTGTTTCGTCCGTGTGTTGTTTGATACATTGAAACTGTCATCTTTGATAATGGCTTATGTAAGCCGAAAGCTTAGATTGGATTTAAACATGTGTCAATATGGTGTTTTCATTTCGTCTTTCAACGATAATGTGATTAAGCTTATCAGACAATATGAAATGATCTTACTTAAATTAAATAGACAAAACTTGTCTATATTATTTAATGAAACATGCATTAATACACACACACACACACACACACACACACACACACACATATATATATATATATATATATATAAATATGTATGTATGTTGTATGCGTGTCAGTGCATTGAGTTTCGATAAGTGACAAGTCAACATACGGGAGAGTGTGGTTCATATGATGATAATAGATTAGATGGCTTAATCTTTTTATAGTAAATGATAAATCAAAGATGTCTGTCGCGATTTTTAAGTGATATGTTCCGGCAAATTTTATTTTAATTTCTTTTTCATCCTAGAAGGAACGAGACGTTTCAAAAGAATATATATATATATATATATATATATATATATATATATATATATATATATATATATATATATACATATATGTACAATGTACAAAGGAAGCAGCTCCCAAGGGAGTATGCCGCAAAGGCATATCGGAGAAAATAGTTCGATGTCATATTTAATGTTTTAGTGATAACGCAGTAATATAATTTTTTTCTTATTTTCTTAATAACTTTCCGGTTATTAATAAAATTAATCATTCATCCACATATATCTACATACATATATACATATATCAGTTCTCAACTCGGTATCTATGTCACTGGCACAACTATTTACTCCTGTCTCAATAGTAAATCTGACTGGTTCGAAATGATCAAATTCGAAGCTTATCTAAAAAATGACATATGATCCATTGTTAACTAGAGCAAGAAATGCCCTGTTAATTTTAAAGCCTACAAAACGAAACGTCTCTCATTTAATTATCTGAGAGAACCCATTCTAACTTCCATCAGTATGACTGTTGTTAAAACTACAGGAGAGGGATCTTTCATATTTATAAGTCTACCGTTCGTCTCTGCTTTGAATATTGCTACCACATATGGTCTGGCGCTCCTGTTATGTATTTAAAGATTCCTAATAAGATTCAAAGAAGAATCGGCAATGATATTGGCACTGACCTTGCATCTCGGCTTCAGTCAGTTTTTCCATTTTCCCACTGCCGTAATGTATATTCCCTGAGCCTTTTCTATAAATAATTTAATGGTAATTACCCTGATGAATTTCTCCTATGGTGCTAAGTGTTTATGAATTTCAGCGAAGTACTAGATTGGCAAAAAGTTATCAATTTATAATTGAATTAGTTAGATGCAACTGTAAGTTCTATAACAGTCTCTTGTCTCGCACTTATCGCTTGTGGAACGTTCTTCCGGTTCCATGCTTTGATGTTTAAAAATTTAAATGAAATGTCAATCGACATCTACTATCTTTTTAATTAATGATTTTTTATTAATACTTTTTTATTGTTCTCCCTGTTGAAGAATGTTTATCTTTCGCACTCAGTAATCGCTTGTATCTTAGCGGCCTTATTGCCTTATTTGCGGTGAAATGAGTATATATATATATATATATATATATATATATATATATATATATATATATATATATATATATATATATATGTCCAGTTATGGCTAAATAGCAGTGCAGGGTATACTGGGTTCTATAGGCTTGAGTGGCCGCCGGTCTAGGGAATGGTAACACTGAATTCAAAACCGGCCTTCAAAGGGTTATGTTCGGTCAGGCTATCTTGCCCAAGAAACACTACTTCTACTGAGACTGCAGGACATGTGGTACACCTACGACATTGATAGGTCACAGGACTCGCGCATGATATACATACACACAAACACACACACACACACACACACACACACACACAAATATATATATATATATATATATATACATACATGCCTGAGAATGATAAATGTTGTTAGCAAAAGTACATGTAAGCAATATGGACCGATTATCTAATCCATTGTACAATTAACAAAAATAAGTATCGTGTCATTCAGTGAATTGTCAGTGAGTTAATGTTTTCTTAATCTGTTAGCAAAGTGATTTCGCCATTAATTACATTAATATTATTTATTTATTCTTTGAATGACTATTTTACAATATTAACTAAGCTTCATTATTTAATAATATCTATCTATCTATCTATCTATCTGTATATATATATATATATTAAAATGTGTGTATTTAGGCAGCAAATTGTCTTTTACGCATGTCTGACTAAATAAATTACAGACATTATAACTGCTTATTTTCAGCATAATCCTTTCATATTAACGAATATTTTCCGATATATTGCAATTAAATAAGGTAGGAAATCCACTGTAACAGGGAGAATCATTTTTATTTCCCAGGTACTTTCCCATCATCATCAGCTTTCTCATCCTCAAGATGTCCGGTACAATAGAATGGACCGACCATACTCAGTTAAGCTGAAAAATCGAATAATCCTTATCGAACAGTAATTCGTATAGAAATCCGAAAGGGGGATAGTATAGTTAATAGAGTCGAGAATAGCGGTCCGTATAGTATAGAGGATAGACTAGTGATAGCGATCCGTATGGTATAGAGCATAGACTAGAAAAGCAGATCAGTTATACATCATGAGACGTCCTGCTTATGCGTTTCCTCTATGGTCACTTGCTCTATTTAATTCAATAATGGGATCGTCTGTGTTTACTCTGGCAATTTTATGTTCAAACTGAAGTGTCGCCAGCAACATTTTATTGCTATATAACATGTGTCATACCTTTCTTTTGCAGAAACTTTCGGATTGGTCTGACCTCTGTTTTTTGTTTCCATTTTTAAATTTGTCGCACACCTCTCACCAGTGTATAGGTCTCACCTGATTTCAGTCCTGGAAGCCCAGAAATACCGCGACTTCCACTTAGTGGTTGCATACAGCGTTATCTCATTGTTCTCTATGGCCAATGATCCTACAAAAAGGTTCATACGACCACTGACAGGTTTCGCTTTGTCTGGCGACCGTTCCCATCAGAAATGGCTCGTAGAGGAAACCGGTTTAGTGAAAGAGACTCTGATGATGCGACACTACAATATAAATGTATGTATCGAAAAAGTCTAAAGATTGACGAATGTAAAGCAGAAAATGACATCTTCAAAGCAAAGAAAATCATATAAAATATAGAAGGACGTTATTTCTTGATGTAAATAATTCAAACGACATGTCAAAGGCGAAACATGAGATGCTGGTTGAGTTGATAGATGAACAGATTAATCAATTGGTTTAAATTCTACAAATGTGTAGTAAAGCGGCACATCTGAAGCATTGTTTGGATATTGATTTTATGTCCACTCGTTCATATGCAGAGACACACACACACGCACAACCACCCATCCACCCACACACTCACACACACACACACACACATATATATATATATATAGAGAGAGAGAGAGACATACACATTCTACATATATATATATACACACACATTATATATATATATATATATATATATATAGTTTACAAAAAACTAGGTAATCCGTATGGGAAGACCCAATGAGGATAGAATCCAGGCATTGTCCTTTAAAAGGGCTGTGGTGAAATAATTTATTATATGGAACCTTAAAGCAATCTGTTTTTATTTAATATATATATATATATATATATATATATATATATATATATATATATATATATATAGTGATTTAACAAGGCTTAGCGTTGATGAGGCACAAGGACAAGGACAAAGGTGTGTGATATCCAGTGAGGATCGAATACATTATTCAGTCGTAAATGATCAAGAGACACAAGCTTGTTTACCATTACACCATGCCAAAATGATTTACTAAGTTTAACTTCAAACACCCTGTGAGGATCGAACTCACTATTGAGTTATAATTGATTTAACGATCTTATACATATATATATATATATTAAGCAAATGCTCTGTTTTATAATAAATACTTGTATCTATAAAAAGAACGTTAAACATAGTATATATAAATGTCTTTAAATAAATTGTCGGACTATGTCCAATTCAATATATATATATATATATATATATATATATATATATAATATAATATTTATATATATGTAGAATGTGTATCACTCTCTCTATCTCTTTCTCCCTATATATATATATATATATATATATATATATATATATATATATATATATATATATATATATATATATACATGCAACTTTTATATATATGTTATGTATATATTATATATGCGCGGTAGTTATTGGAAAGCGCCTAACATATTTAGTTGGATAGATGTGGGTTTGTGACTCTGGTTTCGACGATCGCAAATAGCGTGAAATACAGGGGCACAAACCCGCATCAATCCAACTAAAAAAATAAATAAATATATATATATATATATATATATATATATATATATATATATATATATATATATATTTCATTAAGTAATATAGACAAGTTTTGACTATTTATTTTATGTAAATTCTTTTCATATCGTCTGATAAGCTTACGAACATTATCATTAAAAGAAGAAAGAAAATCAAAATATTGATAAATATTTTTTAATCATATCTAAGTGTTCGGCTTACATAAGCCATTATCAAAGATGACAATTACCTTACAAAATATTAACCAATACACGGACAAAGAATAATGATAGTCTGTTTATGTTTACATGGAAGATTTCCAAGCAACGACAAACTCGTGCATACAAGACGCTGGAAGCGAACATCGCACCGCGGCTCATGACGTCACACATGATCACGAGAGAGTGAAAACGAGAAGTGTTAAATTTTGGAAGTCGTTGGTATAAATCAATGGCTTCTGTTATAAATTATAGACATTTAAGAATATATATATATATATATATATATATATATATATATATATATATATATATATATATATATATATATATATATATTGAAATACATTTTTAAAAGTACAGAAACTGAGTATTGCTTTAAAACATTCACTTAAATATTACTTGGCATAATAAAAAATAAAAGAGGAAAGATTAACCGTTTTCACCCCCGCTCTTCCAAGTATTTTAATCAGGATTGTGAAATTTAAAATATACCAAATTTAAAATTGTGAATGATTAATAGATGAGAGGACAAAAATGTGGATGGCAAATACTAGAGACTAATCATAGCAAGACCAAGCAAACAATCACGCTGTTTGCACAAAGAAGGTTTCTGTGATCTAATATAAATAGACTCCAGTAACTTTAGATGAAAAATTGAGTGTGAATGAGATAAAACAAGAAACTATTCAGCACTGAATTCAACAGCAAACTTTCTGTTTTTTATAAGGTATTCACAAATTGAGGAACCGTAGGTATTATGGATGAGTTCGTATTGGTCAAGAATATGGTTTGTGATTTTATTTCATACATATTGTTGATTTCTCGTATCCAGTCATTGAGTAGTCCTCCCTATGTAGCTGACTCCACAATCCCAGTTATATATATATAAATAACAGAACTTACTTGAGGAGGATAGAGAACGTCCTTCCGACTTGATGAGAGGCTCGGCCTGGTCTTGAATCCGACACGAGCCTCATCAGAAAATAACACTTACGAACATTCGAAGAAATTTGCCTAGATTTGTTTTCACAGTTAGCTCCAATTCAAGGAAGTCGTAAATAAATAGGACATCTTTCCACAGTAAAAGGCCTAACGTTTCTGAAATCAGCGATCATGTCGAAAATGACGGAATTAGCAAAAGTGGGCGGATATAGATTGTCACATAAAGTCCTCGTTACAAAATCAAATTCACTGTCCAGGAACTGCTTCGAACGAATCATTAATGCCCTATGAGTCATGGTTTTAATGAGGTTTATCTTTCGCCTCTTTGGGCAAAACGAATCCCAACGCGTGTACAACCTCGAAAAAGTGTACTTCCTATATACTGATGTCAGAAAAGATGTTGGAATACGGTACACCAATATGTCTAGAAAGGCAAGTTGAGAACTAGACCTTTTCTCAAACCGCAGATCTGGAAAAAAAGAGAGTTATTGACCCCCCCCCCCGGTTTCATTTTTGAATGAACAAAATGTATCATCAACATACCGACAATACAATGGTGGGCAAAGTGAACCACAAAGTAGTCTCTCCTCATGAAACCCAACAAATGTATTTGTCAGTGCACAGCCCAAAGGGGACCCCATGGCAACACCGTCGATCTGTCGATACATAATGTTATCAAAAGAGAATCCAACTGATCAGGTGTCAAATTTCATTAATTCCAACAGAAACTTTTCAGGAACACCAGAAGGAGGCAAAAAGAAAATCACAACAAATATTAATTGTCTCCATGAAAGGAGCACAAGTAAATAAAGAGAACACGTCAAATGAACACATGAACTTATCAGAAAAGGAATCATTTTGGATTCGATCTGCAAAGGAAAATGAATCCATTATACAGAAAGAGCAATATATATATATATATAAAGTTGTCTGTTTCTTAATATATATATATATATATATATATATATATATATATATATATATATATATTACAATGTATCATTCATACAGAAAACAGATATAGATTTCTGTATGAATGATTCATTGTAATGTAAATTGAACTGCACCACATACTTGATATATATATATATATATATATATATATATATATATATATATAAGTCAGCACTTAGGCGACAGTCTGTTTCATGCTAGTGCACTAGCATGAAACAGACTGTCGCCTCTAAGTGCTGATAGGTAGGGAAATGTAGATGCGATACGCAAAAATAAACTACAGAACTCAAAATTGATAGCTACATTAATATTTAAGCTTACCTTTTAAAAGTTAAGCGATAATTCTTCTGTCGCCACTTAATTTGAAGACAATTTGATGTACGTAGGCCCTTACTTTCCGTAAAAACAATTATCTTTATTTCATGAGTAACATTTACTGTATTTCGCAATTAATTGCGATTATTTCAAAACTTATTTCCAAGTCATAAGAATTGTTATCGTATAAAAAAATTCGTCGCAAAAAATCACGTAAAAAATCGACGAAAACTATCTCAGTTATGAAAACTTGGGAATCCAAAATTTTAGGATTGCAGGTTCGGATCCGGCCCGGGACGTTTTTACTTTGGTCACGGAGTTGCCCTGATTCTAAAATGGTATGATATCTTGGGCTACGGCCTCAAGGTGTAAAGTTGAAAAAGTATGACACAGTGACACACTAACATTCGCATTTATTATATAGATATATATATATACAGGACGGAGTGATTACTGTAGCGTCCGTCTATAAAATTCTGTATTCGGGATGCACCGATCAGCTAAGTTACAAATTTTATATTTGTATTAATTCATTCTTTATCTCTCTCTCTCTCTCTCTCTCTCTCTCTATATATATATATATATATATATATATATATATATATATATATATATATATTGTGTCATTCACAGACAGTACTGTTTCGCTGTATCACAGCTCCTCAGTGCGACTAGACTTCCGAATGCCTCAAGCCAGGATTGAAACACAACTAATTTGCTGTCAGCCAGAGCTATCTTCACTCGGTAGAGTTACACAACTAAATCTAGCGTATTGTTTTTATAAATGTAAACAAATGCCCATCAGCCAAAATGCTCCATTCATTTTACTGAAGAGCTTTGCATTAGTGCAGGTGGCTGTTGTTTATAGAATTAGCTTATCACTCAACAGTGCTCAACTGAAATGTATTTTCAAGAGCTAAATATATATTATCATTTATTCCAAAATTATAGCATAAAAATGTTATAAAATCACTACAAAAATAGCCATTTTGTTTCAAGACTTCTGGTGTCTTATCAAATGATGGTGTTGAAATTCATTAACACGTCGGAGAGTTTCCTCTGTCATTTGACTGCATTCATATTTAATTCTTTTTTTTAACTTCCTCAATATTTCTTGGAGGCGTCTAATAAACAACTGATTTCAAGTGGTCCCACGGAAAAAAAAGTTAAAAGGGCGTGAGTTTTGGTGACCTCGGTGTCAACTTTAGCCGCCTTACTTTGTCAAAATTATTTCTGCAAAATAAGAAAATGTCAAAATAAATTAGAAAATTAAAATTAAAACATGATCAATTAATTAACACCTATTGTAAGGGAATTTTATACTGCCGGCCTGAATATTTGTGAAAACTTGTTAGAAAACCCTGCGCCTTTGAACCTGCTTCCACTTGGGGGAACTGTTATTATATATGCCGTGCCTTATCGTCTCGTCTACGTAGGAACTCCGGTCAAACAGCGCCCGAACAGTGCTTTAGAACAGATATCTTTCCCGATTCCCGTATTATACAAGTCACCCAGAGTCTGTTTCATGCTTTTGCATAATTGTCAGGCCACTGGGTGTTGACTTCAGTGTCCGCTTTTATATTTATATACGCTCTATTGCTGATATTAAACACTTTAACCCTTTAAATATAGCATACCCTAAAACTTTTATCATGTATATATGGATGTGTGTCTCACACAGAACTTACTTGGTTGTCGCTCTTTGTTCACTACAGTGACGTATTTAGCATGTTTTATTCGTAAGCTGACTGTTAGAGAATTAGTGTCAGAAATTACAATTGCTTGCGTTTAATCTGCTAGGAAGTTTATAGGATTTCTAAGATGATTGACTTCTCTTAGAGGAACTCGCATTTACGATAAGTAACGTAATCTTATATGAAACCTGCGCTAATATTTATTGAGATTACTTTGATCTGTTGGAAATCTTGCTCTTCTTATGCCTTTTTTTCTCAGTGTCTTGTGTTAGTGAGAAGTTTATCGGCGCCCACATACACACACACACAAACGCGCGCGTGCGCATTTATGTCTCACCCAATTCCAAAGTGCCATTCTTAAATGCCCTCGACGTCTTTATCGCAAACACAAGCACCTGAACGACGTCGGCACCTGGAGAACTGAATCATTGATACAATAAAAATGTAAAAATAACATTAATAAGAAAGTTGCACCGGCACAGTCAATGGTCTAGTTTGATAAAAACATAATTTTCCCATGACCGTACGGCGAAATGTTTCCTGGTGAACGCAGCAGGGAAGGGGTAACGGGATTACCTTAAAAGAGACACGCCTTCTTGTAGTGTCGAAGACTCAAAAGTAAAATTTCGTTCGAAGCAAAGAAAAGAGTACAGAACTGTTATTTCTTTTTTTTAATTTATGATGTTCACCCTGTACAAGGCCCGGGATTCACTCGAGGCAGAGTTTTATAGAGTAAGACGCAAAGTTTATGCCGGTATGTGGGGAAAATTAGGTTAAATCTAGACTTGAACAAATTAAGATTGTAGTGATAAGGAAAACATCCCCGTGGGAATCGGTTCTACAAAGCAGCGGTTCGCGGAAAGAAACTGTCCGAGTGTAACTGACTACGAGGGGGATGAGGTTGGTTCGCTAAAATGTGCGCAGCATAGTGGGTTTAGCCTTGAAAGTTAGAACTGGGGAACTAAATAATGTGGTTTGTTTGATCACTTTACATGGAAATAACGATAGGACAATGTCAGGCTTCCGACGTTATGCCTGTATGAAAGGGTTTTTAGGTTTGGAGATAATTTGTACCCCACAAGGACGCTCGAGACTGGAAAGTGAAGACTGGAAATCTCCTGCTTATATACGGCAGTAGTACTCCATTTTAGGCCTGGTCTGGCTCTTGTAAAGTAGAGGATAGCAGGAAGTGTCTGGCACTAACTGAAGGTGAAGCAACGGTTCGCGTGAAGAATGTGCCCGAGTGTAACTTACATTTTACAAATGGAATACGAAGTGGGTGATGGGTTCGCTCCAATGTGTGTAGCATGGTGGGTCTTCCCCGTAATGGTTAGAAATGGTGGAACTAAGGAATGTAGTCTGTCTGAACACTTTCCATGGAAAATATCTTGAGGTTTTTCGTTTGTGAGGAAAAGGGTTGGAGTGTGGAAAATAATTCATCACCTACAATGCCGCATACATGATTTTGTACTCGATGAAGACTGGGCAGGTCCTGCCCTATTTTAGAACTGATCTGGCTCTTGTAACGGTAAACGATAGTAATATCAGTCCTCCTATATGGCAGTGAATGCTGGGCAATCTCCTCACAAATCAAGAAATGACGTAAGGTAACAGAAACCTGGTTATACGGATGTATACTGAGAATACCATCAATAGAACACTTGAAGTAGTTTTACTGCAAATGGAAACAAAAAGGACGCTTACACCTACTTACAATCAGAAGAAGATATTTCACATTTCAAAGACATACGATGAGGAATGAGGGTTTATAGAATATGACACTCAGAGTACATACTGAAGGCAAAACGGACAGAGAAAAACAGTTAGTAGTCTATCTAACAATCTTGTGTAAATGGATAACAAGGAAGGGGAATCATCGCCCTGGAGATTGTAATGTATCTTTAGATTTCAGAATGATAGTAGCTTGAAGTGGAAATCTCAGAATTGTAGAACATGAGGACTTCAATAATTCCAGTTGTAGTTGGGGCCCTCGCATTGATTGGAAAACATTGCGATAGACTCAATAAAGGGATTTCTGGTAGGCCTATGCCTTAAAGAAACACCAAAAACTGTACTCACGAGTACAGCTCACACACTACGAAAATCTTTATCGGTGTAAAATGTGTGTTATCTTAGCTTTTATTTGTTGTTTTTTTTTTTCTTTTTTTAACAGTGGCAAATGTC
This sequence comes from Acanthosepion esculentum, assembly GCA_964036315.1. NCBI lineage: Eukaryota > Metazoa > Mollusca > Cephalopoda > Sepiida > Sepiidae > Acanthosepion > Acanthosepion esculentum. The sequence goes on from OZ038494.1 coordinate 56,301,278, forward strand.
ATGAAGCCATTTCTGACATTAGTTCCCTGGCTGGGACTCGGAAGGAAATTGGTATACAACAGAAACCCAATGAAATAATAATAATAATAATAATAATAATAATAATAATAATAATAATAATAATAATAATAATAACATTACAATAATAATAATCATGGCAGAGTGGGCCAATATCTGCACTGGAAAATTTGCAACTCCTACGGGAAGGAAACTGAAAGAAACTGGCACGAACACCACCCAGACCCGGTTACGGAGATAGGACCTGTTACAATTCTATGGGAATACACAATACACACTGACAGAACAATCAAAGCCAACCGCCCAGACATTGTTATTAAAGACCACAAACAAAAATAAGTGCCTCCTTATTGATATGGCAGTCCCTGCAGTCTGCAATGTATCTTTGAAGATATTCGAAAAGCTGTCAAAATACAAGGACCTTGAAATAGAAATCTCAAAAATGTGGCACATGGGAACATCAACACTCCCTGTTGTAGTTGGAGCCCTTGGACTGGTTGGAAAAGATTCCAGTAGACTAATTGTAGGGATTCCTGGAAGTCCATACCTCAAAGAGATACAAAAAATTGTTCTGACAAGTACAGCCCACACTTTACGAAGGGCTTTATCTATGTAATCATTTTTTTTTCTTTCTTTGCAGTGGAAAGTGTCATTATGCCATTTCTAACCTTAGGTCCCTGGGTGGGACCCGGAAAGAAATGTGTAAACGCCAGATATCAAAGAAAATAATAATAATAATAATAATAATAATAATAATAATAATAATTATTATTATTATTATTATTATTATTATTATTATTGTTTTTATAAAAAAATAGTCTCAACCAGAGATATCAAATGACACCAAATTTATGTATCAGCAGATGCAAACAGATGTGATGTCATGTTATTAGAAAAAAGGAAAAGAAAAGAAAATGATCGGCTTTAAAAATATTGAAAAAATATTATGTATAATCAAATTACTTTGCGTTTATATTTCCTATTATTTTATGTGTAATCAAATAAAACTTTGATAACATAATTTTATCAAAGTTAATGAAATTTGTCATGATTAATTATTTTTTAAATGACATTGATCATTTTATTAATGACATCTCAAAATTATAACATTTAAAAAATTGCTAAAATAACTTACTTTAGAATCAAATTCCTTTTCTTTCATAAATATTTCTGTTATATATCAACTTTTTCGTATTCTCATAATTTGGTGTATAATCAAATTTATGTATCGCCAGATGCAAACAGATGTGGCGTCGTGTTATTAGAAAAAAGAAAAAAATGTAAACATTGGCTTCAAAAGCAAATATTGAAAACTGTTTAAAGACACAATCGAAACAGCCGCCAGCTAGAAAGATATCTCCTGCCGAATTATGTTTAATAATGATGGCAAACCAAATCGGCCATGAATTAATCACGGCACCGAGAGAATTAGCTATAATCTTTTAAAAGTCACATATTTTCTGGCTACCTGGAATTTGATCTGCGTATTAAATATTCTTCTCTTTCATGTCATTCCAACAGCTCCAGTAATGACAGGTTGCTATGAGAGGACACAAGATACTGGTTTTTATCTCGAGATCCTTTGTTTTTCAAACATTTTCAAAGATGTAATTTTGTCTGCTGGTGCTGTAACATTTAGCAAAAGATATGTCTTTTCAACATGATTTTTTTAAACGATTATGTCTATTTGATATGCAAGGATTTCCCTATTAGGCTAAATGCTGAAACCAGAGTTGTCTCACCTTATCAGAGAAAATCCAGTCTGGGCTCGTAAATTCTTCTACAGGATGACAACAATATCAAGATGGAAGTTTATTAGCAGAGGATGCATCGTAATGATAGTCCTCCATGCCCAACAGTAACAGGTTTCTTTCTTCTTCTTCTTAATAGTATTATAATTATTCTTATTAGTGAAATCAGAATTTTATATTTTCTTTAATATTACTATTAATATTTTTTATTCGTTTTTATATGGCGTCTTTAAAAATATTATTCCCGCTTTCACTCTCTTGTTTGCATATCAGCAATGGAAACAAACAATATTGAATTTTCTACCAAATAATGTCTTCTCAGGGATGTCTTAAAAGAATTTTTATTTTATTCAAATTAAATGGCACGGCACGACAAGGAACGGTTTTATTAGAAAAAATAATTTTAAAGCAAAAGTAATTAATAGAAAAATAAATCAAAACTTCCATGAATAAATTAGTCAAGAATAGAAAAAAGTAAAACAAAAAACTAACAAAATAAAATTACCCATATCGTATTAGAAGAATTGTGAATATTCAGACATTTCCACCAACTTTTTAACGGCCTTCCAATTCCAACCCTTCCAACCAATACTGTCTGCCGTCATTCAAAGTTTTACACATGGGAACACATCTTGTTCTACTCCATCTGTTTATTCAATTCTACCAACGTCTGAGTTTATTTGTTTCTTTTTAACTGGAAACATCTAAATTCTCTTACGTTATTTTGCGGTGTTTTTTAAAATAAGACTATTTCAATGTTTCTTGTTTAATAATTTTCTTTTTTTTGTTTTTTATCAAATCTCCATTATTATTCTAAGCGTCATTCAAAGTAAATATTGGCTTCAACAGCAAATATTGAAAACTGATTAATAACAAAATCGAAAGAGCCAGCTAGGCTGAAATATACTGCAGAATGATTGGTAATAAAGATGGCGGCGCGATGCCCCTTGTCCTCCATTTGCATTTTGAATATATGAAAGTTAAATAAAGACGCTTTCGGAGACACAATAGCTAGAATTTATGCAAAATAACACTACCGTTTGAGAAATTATATTTTCTAGAGTAAAGATATAGTTTTTTTTGTGCTTTTCAACGTCTACAACAGATGTTTCGTGGTTCTGGCAAGCGTTTCCGTGAGTGCAACCATTTTCATGACAATACACACCATTCCTAGTCTGTAAGTGCAGACACCAGCAACATAGCGATGTCCTGCTCTGAATTCCGAATTCTTTTTTATACAATAAAGCAATACATATATGAAGTAGAATGTTGAGCGGGTATGTGGTATTTCTAGAACATTTGATATCTAGTGTGAAAAGAGGCAGTCACAGGATTTGAAAACAGGTATAGCATTATCCT
>OZ038494.1:56309405-56311905 GCA_964036315.1 Acanthosepion esculentum
ATATATATATATATATATATATATATATATATATATATATATATATATAACAAGAAATGCAGATCGAAAGCTACCTTTAGGATCCACTGAACAAATATATAGTGTTGGTGGGTTGAGTTAAACTTATAGACTGGCCATATCAGTGATGGTTATACTCGCTTTGAAAGTCGACAACCACTATATATATATATATATATATATATATATATATATATATATATATATATATATATATATGTATGTGTGTGTGTGAGTGTGTGTGTGTGTGTGTGTGTGTAAATGAACCATATATGGACGAGAACCTCAACTTCAGAAAATTAACATCCTGGAACATGCTAAAAATAATAAAAAGATGGATATTTACGAATGATCACTAACCTTAACCCCATTGATATGAACAAGGAAAATACAAGGAAAGTACACCGATCAACGACGATCCAGAAACACAAAGACAAACCTATCACTCGAAAAAATGCGTAACGAAATCGAACTAATGATGCTAAAATCAAGCAGAAATGAACAAAAATACAAGGACACTGATAAACAAATGGGAATTGAATTCTCTGATAACTACGATGGAGTTTCACTGGAGGTCATTTATAAAGATGGAAACAAGAATGAGAGAAGGTCATTATCCCTCTACTGAGATTGGAGAAAAACAAAAAGTAGTTCTCAAATATAATGAAAAATTTAAAATACAATACAGCGAAGAAAATTCATTTTTTAACTAAGTAAACAACAGTCTCATGAAAAACTACGCCGGCACCATGCTACCCCAAAATTTAAGTCATCAAAGGAAATCGCACAATAGACAAAATTCAGCCCAAACATTTGACAATTGGACGTTCAGCAATTCTTCAAGTCAACCATCATCATTTCAACACGTAAGCGGACAATCAAAGAGATATAAAACAGCAAATCCTTGGATGTACATAAACAATTCCGGGCAAAGCCAGTACCGCCCCAGAAAAAAAAAAAACAACCACAGTAAAATACATATAACAACAGAGCAACAAATAGAATCTACAACTTCGGAGAAAACAGAAGACACATTTGGAATTACAAAAATAACCACAGACTGAACCAAAGCCAACACGTAAAGATCACTGTACCAAAACAGAAAAGAAGATACAATACAGAAATGCACAATAATCACTAATACAACAACATACGAAATATCGACATTAGAAACAATGAATCCCGGCCTAATAACCGCTTTTAGAGAGAAACCCGGAGTACATGGGAACGGGATGGTCAACAACCACAAGTGACCGAAATTAATCAATTTTTCATAAAATCATTAAAATACACAGAAATAAACATCCTATGTAAAGTGGTGAAATTCACACCAACACCCCAAACACCAAATGTAGCAGAAATGAAAGCTGATGATTCGGTAATTCTGTAGAAGTTAATCTAGCAGAACAAATCTTTGAAGAAGTAAACAATGATAAATCGCTAGTAAAAATTAAAAAAATATATAAATCCCCTCCTACCAAAAGCAAAAATACAGCCCTTGATACATTTTGTAATTACATCTCTAACTTCCCATTTGACAAACTGGAAATGCCTCAGACGAAGTCCAATTCCACCGGACAACAATTCAACCAACTAAACTATCTGAAATTGGACAAAAAATGTATTTATAAAACAGGCTGGTAAAGGACGCGCAGTTGTTTTTATGGATACAAAAAAATTACACAAGCATCATTTTTGGGCATACCTAAGTCCTTTTTCAACAAGAAAAGAAATAAACAAAGAAATGATAATGTCGTTGTTCATTTTTACCTCATGTGTTGTATTACTGTAAGAAATTTGATTTTGGCGTTATAGCTTGTCAGGATTAGGGTTGTGAAAGGTTTGCAGAAGGTTCTCTCGGTAAACTGTATCATATCTTAAGACATATTTTATGTTTATACGCTCTTTTTATAGATACAAATATTTAAGTAAATGCTCTGTTTATAATAAACAGTATTAACGACATTTACTGACTTGAATATCCGAGAAATTTTCAGAGAAAATATGCGTCCTCCTACAGGAATCGAACCTGTATTTTATATGGAACCGTCATATAGCCTGACGTGCTTTATCGATTGAGCCACAGAGGAGCGTTTCGGTTAGTAAGGTCGAATTTAATGTTTTTAAACTACAATTCTCCATGATTTTATCTCGTACATTCATATGCTTGATGTGTATCCAAATGTAAACAAATGACGTCAGACATTATGAAATGGACAAAGTCTAACAATTATTTTAAGACATTTTTTATGTTTATACGTTTCTTTATAGATACAAATATTTAAGTAAATGCTCTGTTTATAATAAACAGTATTAACGACATTTACCGACCTAAATTTTCATTGAAAATATGCGTCCTCCGATAGGAATCGGACCTGTATCCTATACGGAACCGTCATATAGCCTGTAAACTAAAAATCCTTGTTTAATCTTTTGATATGTGATTCTATTTTGAAAATGCGATTTACGTTGGTTCTTAAAT
>OZ038494.1:56319405-56336905 GCA_964036315.1 Acanthosepion esculentum
TTCATATAGACGTTGGTATTGGAAACATAGAAGCTGATATTTCATTTGCATAATTTCAAGTTAATTAGTTCATTTTAAGTCCATATACCTTCATCAATTGAATCCTCAAACACGAAATTCCACAACTACATTTCTGTTATTTTCACGAATATGATGACTCAAACAAAGGATAAAATTCAGTGGTAATTATGTGTTAATTAAAAATCTAATTGGATGTTGAATATTTATGTAATATTTTATGGCAATTTTTTAAAATTGTTTGATAGTATTTTAATTCGATGACATTTATCTGATTAATACCATTTTAACATATGTTAGACAATTTCTAAATGTGCATTTTTTTTCAATCCGATATGTTTTATAACATAAACTTTCTTCCTAGTAGACCCCCATATTTGAGTAGACGCTCGGTATAAATAGAATATTTATTAATTTTTACCAGCCTGAATATTTGAGAAATCTTACTGAAGGGAAATATGCGTAGAAAAATCTGCCGGGGAGCGAATATTTTTCTTTAATAAGATACTTTACGAATAAGGTAAAATAAATAAATATACCGTTTAATAAATAAACGGAACATTTACTCAAAAAGGGAATCTAATAAAAATAAAATTTAAATTGATAAAAATTGTTAGAAAATGTGAATTTTGTTAAGATGAATTTCTATCAATTTTTGAAGGTGATGATCATTTTGCGAGTAGTATCTAAGTCATAATTACTTAATTGGCAAGTGAAAATATACATTAAACTCTACTTGTTTCGGAGGCATTGTTTTGGGAACTGGTATTGTTTACAGATACAAGGTTGGATATTTATAATATTTTTTTTGTTTTGTTTCATATAATCAGTAACTCTGTCTCTGCCACTATCACTGTATATGGTGGATAAAATTTTATTATGCAATTCAATGCGCTCAAAGCTTTTATTATGCAATTCAATGTACTTCAAGCTTTTATTATGCAATTCAGCGAACTCACAGCTTTTATTATGCAATTCAATACACTCGAAGCTGTTATTATGCACTTCAATGCACTCAAAACTGTTATTATGCAATTAAATGCACCCAAAGCTTTCATTATGCAATTCTGTGCACTCAAAGCTTTTATTATGCAATTCAATCCACTCGAATTTTTTATTATGCAATTCCATGCACTCAAAGCTTTTATTATGCAATTCAATGCATTCCAAGCCTTATTATGCAATTCAATGCACTCAAGCTTTTATTATGTAATTCAACGCACTTAAATTTTTTTTATATCTAACCGAAGTTCATAACGTCTTTTATGATAAACGTATATGATAAATAGCCCATAAAAAACTCAGCTTGTAATATTATTATAGTCCAGGTTAGGACCAATGAAAAAACAAAACGAACACAAGAGTAGAAATAACGAAGATATATTACACGGAATAATAATACAAGATGTGGAAGGTGTTAGTATGACTGTCAGTCTGGTTTGGAGTGAACAAGTATCGGCTCGACTCGATTCGTCTCTCTCTCTCTCTCTCTCTCTCTCTCTCTCTTGAGAGGCGTAGTATACATAGTGTTAGGAAGAGATCATTCTGTAGTTATAGGTAAGGACCCATAACAAATATATAATTGTATTACAAATAATTCCAATATTTTACCTGTGAGTCGATCTTGGTCTTCGCGCTAACTTGGAGCAGGTGCATGTAAATTTTGGTGCAAATCCGTCGACAATTGCGCCCGTGCATTCGTTACACGCTCACACATATCCTGCCTTTTATAAATAGAGATACGGTCTATCTCTGATATTGAGCACTTTATCCCATAAATATACCCCACATTAAAATTATATTTCTTCATACATATACATATAGATAGTTTTTAGTTATGCTATAGCTGTGGACAAAAGTGCTCAATATCAGAAATTGTCCGTATGTAAATATAAAAGCAGCAGTCTTTTCATGCGGTAGTCTTTTCATGCTTTAACGCAAACTTCCAACAATTCTTTGTTTTCGATCTGAAAATGACATAGCTACCTGTCCTCACTACACAGCCATTTAACATCTTCCTTTTGAAATGTCAGAAATATCATTCAATACATCCTATTTTCCCCGTTTCATTCGTTATAATGAAAATAACACTGATATCTTATTTTACCAATATTACAAAAAAGTATCTTGAAAAACTAAAAAGTAAATCTATCCAATAAAATCGTCATTGGCTTCAACCATGGCCTCCAGACGACTTCTGAATCTCCTGCAACTCTTTTGATGGTAGCCTTGTTTAACTCAGTCAATGCTGCCATAATTCTTGCCTTCAATTCAACTTTGGTGTTAAACTTTTGATGGTCTCGCGCTCAACTCCGCCCCACCCATAATAATCACGGGGGTAAGTGTCTGCGGAGTTAGGCGTCCAGATTTAAGGGTTGATGTCGTCGCAGAAATTTTATGAAACCTATAGCTGATATATCTTGCTTGTGTGGCATGGTGCAGTATCCATTTGCCAGATATAGCGTCTTCCAACAGCCTCACGTTTGACCTAAGACAGCACTACCTTGTCGCGGCACTTGATGTAGGTCTCCTTGTTGAGGCTGAGTCCCTGTAGGAAGGTAAGTGGAGTCATAACGTCGGCATCACTAGTGATCACTCCAATCACCTTCATAACGACCATTACACTCATCCAGCTCTTTCCAAATCCTCTGAACTGTCTTCAGATTGACACCCGAACACACTGAAATGATCGTACTGGAGCTCCAGGCGCGAATGCCACGTAGTACGGCATACCGTTTCCAAATTTCTTTCGGAGTGAATTGCGTACTAGTGCCCTTTTTCTTACAGACGGTGCCCAACTGATTTTACGATTCTGTGCAGTCGTCAACAAACAGAAAACAAATACACAACGCGCAGACACGAAATTAAAAATATAAAATATCGACAATTGACCCATCGCACCCTTGATATATATATATATATATATATATATATAGAGAGAGAGAGAGAGAGAGAGAGAGATTTATAAATATATGTGTATATTATATATATAGAGAGAGATTTATTTGAGTGTGTATGTACACACACACACACACACACACACACACACACACACACATACATATATATATATATATATATATATATATATATATATATATATATATATTAGTGTTTAAATCTTTTTATTATATCCTTACTCTGTCCTGGACATTGAGTTCTACCTGGATCATATCCTCTTGGAATTATTTTTATGCATATATGTATGTGTATATATAATTGCATATGTATGTGTATATTTACCACTAATATTGTCTCTTTCTCTCTATATATATACACACACACACACATACACACACACACATATATATATATATATATATATATATATATATATATATATATATGTGTGTGTGTGTGTGTGTGTGTGTGTGTGTGTGTGTGCATATATATATATATATATATATATATATATATATATATATATATATATATAGAGAGAGAGAGAGAGAGAGAGAGAGAGAGAGAGTGAGATGGGGCAATATTTTCAGTGGTGTGCGTATTTATTCAGTTATGTCTGTAACAATAATTTCATAAATTATGATAGTTCACGCGTTATTTCTGAGATATCATTGTTTGCAAACAGACACACAGGCGCAAACAAACCTTGATGGACCACGTAGCCACTGGCTATTATTGATATAACACATTATTTGAGTGTATTCCAAAGAAATTATCAATATGAAGAAAAATTCAAAGAACGTATAATATTAACAATACAATATTTATTTCCAAATAAACATTTTTATATACATATCTCATACTATTTCCCATTTTTTTCTGATTTTGCAGGTCGTATACAATATTTTATGTTTGCTGTTACCTGATACCTGCGGTAGAGGGAGTTCTTTCGTAAAAAAACATTGAGAGGCTGTATTGAGTGTATGAACAGTACGAATGAGTGTAAAACTGATAAAAAATATCGTGACTGTTGCTATGGTTACGAAGCTAAAGTACGTAGATTGATGTCGTTTGGCACAGATTGACATTGATCCCCGTCGCACATGCGCACTAAGATATGTCTTTCTCATTCACTCCAGCTGGACATTTATTTATGTTTATACTTTCTTTTTATAGATACAAATATTTAAGTAAATGTTCTGTTTATAATAAACAGAATTAGCAACATTTACCGGCCTGAATGTCCGAGAAATTTTCATAGAAAATATGCGTCCTCCGACAGGAATCGAACCTGTATCCTATATGGAACCGTCATATAGCCTTTTACCGATTTAGCCACAGAAAGTTTCGGTTAGCAAGGTTCGATTCCTGTCAGAGGACACATATTTTCTATGAAAATTTCTCGGACATTCAGGCTGGTAAATGTTATTAAAACTGTTTATTATTAACATAGCATTTACTTAAATATTTGTATCTATAAAAAGAACGTATAAACATAAAAAAATGTCTTAAAAATAATTGTCGGACTTTGTCCATTTCATAACGTATGTCGATCTTTGCATTTCTTCGGTGTCGCGATCAGATAATCAGACATAAAATGGTCAGTAGTCTCAACAGGATTTTCATTAAGAGCACCTCCCGGAACAACCTAACCGATTTTCTAAAATAGATTTTGATATTTACTAATTTAGTCAGCTATCAGGAAGTTGATTTTGGCCGAGAACTTTTTAACAACTTCTTGTAGTGTAGTAGCGTACGGTGTTCTTTTGCACAAGCGAATATAAGTGCGTCAACATACAAGCGCTTTTGGCCACGACTCTGAACGCCAGCTAAGATTTTCATGTTCATAAATCAATATGGCGGATGTCGCCAAACAATATCCTCTTGTTTACAGGAAGTTTGGTAGTAAACAAGATATGTTTTCATTAGGACTCCGAAATTCAATCACTCGTTAGTCTGTTTTCGTATTCTTCGTGTAAAATTGCATGCCAGTAAGAAAACAGATTAGTTTTTCAGTAATTTTCTCTTTTTTTTTTAAATTTCTTTTTTATTTATTTTTTTACTCCCTATTCCTTTTCTTCCTCGTTTTTGTTTTTAATCTATTTACCTTATCATTTATTTATTTCTCCTTTTTCCTTTTAAAGTGTTAATCTCTTCTTTTTCATTTCTTTTCATCTCAGATGCTACGAAGCAGAAAACTGTCTGAGTAATTTGAGCAGAGAATTTGGTATGGGCATTGGTCGCAACCCTATGAGAACAGGACAGTTTGCTCGAACGTTGTAGGAGAAAACGTAAAAGAAATTGTACAAAACAGGGGTTAAGAGAATTCTTATACTTTACAAAATAAAAGAACACTTTGTTTAATATTATAATCATATACGCTAGAACTTGCTGAAAAGTTCTGGACTCGGCCAAAACCGGATTTGGAGTAAGCAACAATGTCCATTTGTTCATATATATTACGAAGTGGGTAGAGCCGAGAAATTTTCAGCACTTTCGTACATATATCTCTAGTCTGTGCAAAAGTACATGGAGAATAATTTGCCTTGCACGTCGTAGAGTGGGTGAATTCACAGTTTTCTTCTACTAGACTTGTCCTATCAAAACAAGAAACCTATTAACCCATACAGGGGAGATGAAATGGATACACACCTATTCCATGTGCATTAGTAATCACAACTTATGAGTACATAACTTATGTAAACATATGCCTGTATCATACTCATACACACATACAGTCACACAAACGCACTCACATATATACAAGTTATGTCAAAAATAATTTTACAATTTTGGGAGCTGTTTCCTGACACCACAACAACGTAAAACGTCCATATAAATATATATCTAAAAGGACTCCATTGTATCTCAACATAGCAAACTCATAAAAAATGTTCAAAATGTCCTTCGCTTTCTTCTACACACGCTTGTACCCGTCGGATCATTGTCTAGTGGACCATTTTAAATACACAACTGTCGAACGGTTTCGCAGGCCTCAATGACACGTTGATGAAGCGTCTCTGCATTATTGATGTCTGCTGCATAAACCAATTTCTTTAGGTGGCCCCCAAGGACAAAAATCCAAGGACTGAAAGCGGTCCTCGTCTATCTATCAATAGTTCATGGAAGATGTCAGCCAGTGCATCGCGAACAATGTGACTAAAATGTGTAGGAGCCCCATCATGCATAAATCGCATGCGCCTTCGTACTAGTAGAATGTACGCCTCTAATACATAGTTTGGCAACTCAGTCCAACCCCTTCACTGGCGAAACGGTTAAATGTAGCGGTCTCTTCTACTCTAATAGCTTCATGTCTTGCACTTCCCGTCTGTAGAACTCCCAATTATTCAAATACAATGCCAATCGACATCTTCAGATGCCCTGACCTAATTCCCCGTCTTCACCCTTTCCTCTTTCACGCCTCTTCACTCTTACTCCTACTCTCTGTAACCCCTTGCGTGCTAGTGGCACTCCCGCCTTGCTTGGGGTGAAATTCTTAATATATATATATATATATATATATATATATATATATATATATATATATATATATATATATATATAGATAGATAGATAGATAGATAGATAGATATGTGTTGATTCTGTAGATCTGAACATGAGATAGATAGATAGATAGATAGATAGATAGATAGATAGCTAAATAGATAGATAGATAGATAGATAGATAGATATGTGTTGATTCTGTAGATCTGAACATGAGATAGATAGATAAATAGATAGATATGTGTTGATTCTGTAGATCTGATCATGAGATAGATAGATAGATAGATAGATAGATAGATATGTGTTGATTTCTTTTTACTTTCTTCTCGTTACTTATCCTAGTCCATGTTTTCTTTGCTCTTTCTTTCACTCACTTTTACTTTTCTCCTCTTCTTATTCCATTTTTATATCTTTTCTTTTCCATCTGTCTGGTGTGTGCGTGTGTGTGTGTGTGCGTGCGTGTGTGTGTGTGTGTGTGTGTGTGTGTGTGTGTGTGTGTGTGTGTGTGTGTGTGTGTGTGTGCGTAATTGTTCCTGATATGGCGTCTCGTCTACAGTCGCTCTGTCACAAACGTGCCGTCGCTTCCTTCTGTCTTTTCTACAAATACTTTCACGGTAACTGCTCCGACGAGCTACTTTCGCTGGTTCCCAAACTGCATAAATTTAAACGTGCTACTCGGTTGCCATCTCAGTCCCACCCTTTCACTGTCAAAACAGTTAAATGTAGCCGTCTCTACTCGAATAGCTGCATGTCTCGCATTCCCGTCTGTGGAACCTCCTTGCTCTTACTTGCTTCCCTGATAGCTATAATGTTCAATTATTCAAATGCAATGTCAGTCGGTGTCTCCAGATGCCTTGATCTAATTCCCAGTCCTTCTCTTCATCCTTTCCTCCATCACGCCTCTTTACTCTTACTCCTACATTCTGTAAACCCCTTGCGTAATAGTGCCCCCCCTTGCTTGGGGTGAAATGCTTAAAAAAAGTCACAAGTAATAAATCCCCACACCGCTCGTATAATATTTAAAAATAGAAATTTACATCAGATACAAGGCTCGAAATTTTCACAAGGTAGAGGATTACAGGCAAAATCGATGGCGTGTTCGATACGAATGGAAGGGAAACTGGGACGAAATGATGATTATAAGGATAAAACACCATGAGATCGATTAAGCCTTCATTGAAAATATCACGTTTTAATTTTCAGGTTAACAATCACTCGGGTGTTTGTTCTACACATAGTTCCAATTTTCTCACTTTTCGAACCAGTAGGAAATGAGGAATATTTGACAGTGAAAGTGAAAGTGAAAGTAGCCTATCTTAAATGTCTACCTAATAGAATTAAAGAATGGAGCGTATTTGAACATTGGTCATGGAAATAGTAATATAATAGCGACAGACTTGCATTTGTTGTGAAGAATTCCCAAAGTGTAAAATAATTCCTTCGCCGACAAAAATGTGTAATCGTTTTTGAATTCTGTCAAGGCTGGAAAGTGAAGATTACATTGCCCCAGCTTAAATATATCAGCAATACTCTATTTTCGGTGTAAGCAGACTCTTGGAGAGAAACAAAAATGCATGATAGCAGAAATAAGATATTTCTTGGTGTGATAGAATCTGTTGATCAATTTTACAGTATATTGATGATAGATTGAATATAGTAATCCCGCTGGTCTGGAAGTAACTTGAGGCCCAAGGGACATGAAATGGTTGTGGAACCGTTCATCATGAGTGGAGAAAACGCAAAGTTGTTTAGCAATTACTGTGTCAACTGCGTATATTATATTCTTCACATATAACAAAACCTGGTGGGGATCTACTTCTCTTAGGATTGACACGCAGTAAAATGTAAATAAATCTGGTGAGATGACGCAAAAGCTAGTAAGAGTAAGATTTACGTTAGAAATATTCAAACACAGTTGCATTCCACATCACGTGACGTCCGCGTCTCGCGACGGACGCTACTTGAAAACAAACTTCTTAATACAGTTATTTAATTTATTTCTGACGAAAGATCGGGGCAGATATGTATATAAAAAATATGAATAAATACTTTCACAAAAAATTCAATTTTTTTAATTTGCAACTTTTCAATAGATTTCTCCATATTATATATATATATATATATATATATATATATATATATATATATATATATATATATATATATATATATATATAGTATTTATTATAATTTTTATATATGGACAAAACAACTTACGATAAAGATGCATTTTTGTTTCGACGCGCATGCATCTCAATTGGTGAGAACCAAAAAAGGTCATGAACAATTCTACTAAAAGCAAGTGGAATTAGAATTGTTCATAACCATTTTTGATTCTCACAGGCCGAGATGCACGCGCATCGAAACAAAAATGCATCTTTGTCGTAAGTAATTTTTTTCTCCGTATGTAAAAATTAAAATAAATAATTATTGCATATCTCTTGGTATTGAGCGCTCTTTTGAATTAATGCTGTGAACGTTAGAAGTTATATTATTTTTGTTCACATTACATTCGGATATATATATATATATATATATATATATATATATATATGTATATATATATATATATATATATATATATATATATATATATATATATATATATGTATAATTAACTCTTTTCTCTCTTTCCCTCTCCCACTTTGTCTTTCTCTCTCCCCTCCCATGTCTAGCTGTCTTTCTCTTTCCCCCCAAAACCTTATATCGAATTTTTTGTTTTTCTTCCCCTTTTTTCTTTCTCCCTTTTCATATTAAAACTTTTTCTCTTTTCTTTCTCTTTTTTCTCTCTTTTTCCTTTTCCTTGTGTCTGAATAAATTAAACTCCATTTATTAATACAAAACTGCACTGAAGAGATGAAACTCAGGTCCATGAAATAAATTTATTACCTGACCTGATGGATTTTTAAGGATTCTGTATTCATTATTGCATATATATATATATATATATATATATATATATATATATATATATATATATATATATATATATATATATATATATATATATGTATATGTTTGTGTGTGTGTATATATATATTTGTGTATATATATATATATATATATATATGTATATATTTATATATTTAATTAGAGATAGATAGATAGATAGATGATATATGAAAACTTTTAATAATTTTATTTAAATTATTAAATAAAAAGAAAGAAATTATAGTCGAGTCCGACATATTAACAAACATACACGTTGTCACATTAATAATAATATAACATAATGAATCAATTAAAATATTAATTAAAAATATTAACTAAAATATTATAATTTAATTAAAAATAAAAATTAACAAATATTACAATTTAATTAATAATATAGCAGAAGATAACTTCCATATAAAGCAAAAAAAATTATTTAATTTCAAAGAAAAAATTACAACTGGAAGAAAAATCTACAGCTGAAAGAAAATGAAAGACGTATACATAAACAACGTTTCATGAAAGAGTGCCTGTAAAAGAACGGTAAATTCTTGAATACACACGTGTACAAAAAGCAGTGAAAAATGCACATTGAGAAATCCGTGGTATAAAGTGTAATAATTGAAAATGCCGGTTAAAACCACAAACCCTGAAGACTGGAAACCTACCAAGAAATATCGATTTCGGGATAAAATTGGTATTTAAAAGTTAAGTAATCTTGTCATATAATATCTTTAAAGCTCATTTTAATATTTTTAATATTGAGCATTATATATAAATATCTGCTATTTCTTAAATGTTAAATTTTAAATCTTATATATATATATATATATATATATATATATATGTGTGAGTGTGTGTGCGTGTATATATATATATATATATATATATATATATATATATATATATATATATATATATTTATAATTATTTTTTAAAAAATGATTACTTCGCTACATAAGAGTTCTCATGTTTCGAAAACAAGAGCCGAAAACCTCAATATAATTATTAAAATTAAATTGAATTCAAGTATCAAGCCCTGTTTCATCCTCAAGCGAAAATTTAGGAAATGTAGCGAAGGAATCATTTTTTTTTTAACTAATTATAATTTAAGATCTACTTCTGTATGGAGTACTGTTTTTTTGTTTTTTTTTTAAATAAAAACAAAATTACTAAAGAACTCTGGATTATTTACCTAAAGTCTTCTTTCTTATTTTTCTACATATCTGCACACATGTATATATATATATGTGTGTGTGTGTGTGTGTGTGTGTGTGTGTGTGTGTGTTTGTATTAATATATGCACTATATAAAACGCAGATTAGTATAATGTGTGCAAAGCCAAATAAACAAGAGAAACGATAAGTGAGATAAATATAAAAAAAACATCTAAATAATAAGGTAATCAAATTAAGTAAATAATAAGCAAATTAATAAACTACGAATGAACGTCATGCACGCAAATAGATGTAATAATAATAAAAGTAAGAAGAAGAAGAAGAAAAAGAAGAAGTATCTACAACAAATAATTAAGTAGCCAATAAGAAATAACGAGTAAAAATTTAACAAGCGCATTTGGATCCACAATTATTTATCCTGAATAGCTTATGGAATGATTTGAAACATAACGGTTACCGTTCCACCAATAAACTTCAGAATTTGTATTAACAATAGACTTTACTATACACGAGACACCAGTGACCAGCGTATATCGAGTCAAAACAGAATACACATTGGTATTGAATTCAGTGTACGCATGTATATTTACATACAATATATCTTAAATATTGATCTCTTTCATCCATAAATATAACAAAACTTGAAACTATGTTTTTGTCATATTATCATATTATATATATATATATATATATATATATATATATATATATATATATATATATATATATATATATATATATATATATCAGAAGAGAAAAAATATAAGGACACAAGAAAAATGAAATACAAATCCTAACCGAGGTGTCATTCTTTTCTAACAAAACTTGTATAAAAAATGGATTGCTGCCGAAATATATATATATATATATATATATATATATATATATATATATATATATATATATATATACAGGGTGTTGCTGCAAAATCTGACACTTGACAAAAAGAGAAAGAAATAGGCAATAAAAACAAAAGTTATATATGCAGATACCCGACAGTTTGACAACTAACATCTTTCTCTCTACCCTTTTCAAGGATTTAATATGAGCGCAGAGCAGCGGTAGTAGCTTCTTTTCGCGTCGGGAAGAAGACTGCGTTAGTGATGTCTTGGTTTGGGCTCACGAGGACATTGGTCATGGACATTTGGAAAAAGTGGGAGGCGTGTGAGAACAAGGACGAGTTTGCTGCCAAACGAAAGGGTCACAACGTTCGTTCTTCACCCGTTAGGACCGACGAGATCATCGCCGCCGTCAAGGAGACAGTCGACAATAATGGAAGCCAGAGCTACGCCAAGATCGCCGCTGACATGGGCTGTCACAAGTGGACGATCTGCCGAACGATCAAGAAGGACATTGGTTACTCCTTCTACCGCAAATCTCACAACATGCTCATCAGGATTGCTTCCAAGGAGTCGAGGAAGGTCAAGGTGTTGGCTTTGCTGAACGAGCACAAGCTCGGGTCCGCGGGGATGCTGAGGTTCTTCTCATGAAAATAATTTCCTCCAGGACCAGACGATCAACAGGCAGAACGACAGGTGGATCTGCAAACACATCGAGGAGGTTCCCATCGTGAAGCGTACAAAGTTTCCCTCCTCCGTGATGGTTCTGGACGTATTCTCCAGCGAGGGGTACGTTATGCCTCCGTTCTTCTTTCAAAAGGGCCTGAGAGTCACCGCTGAGATCTACCAGGAGGTGATGAGTAGCGTGGTAAAGCCCTGGATAGACGAGATCGCCGCCGGACGCCCCTATTTCTTCTAGCAGGACTCCGCACCTATACACAAGGCTAAGACAACCCAGGCGTGGCTGCTCAGCAATATTCCTCACCACTGGTCCCCGGACTTATGGCCGCCCTCCTCATCCGACTGCAACCCCCTTGACTATTTATTTTGGGGCGTGATCGAGGCTAAGACCAACAAGCACGCCCACAACACGGTCGACTCTCTGAAGTCTGCTATCGTGGAGGCGTTCGCCGCTATGGACAAGGACATGATTGCCAAATCGTGTGACTTTTTCGCGCCCGCCTTGAGATGGTCGTCGTCGCCGCAGGCGTTTACACTGAAAAATAATATAGTATGTAACTCTAATTGTTGCTAAATAAACTATCGGGTCTCTGTATATACAACTTTTGTTTTTATTGCATATTTCGTTTTCTTTTTGTCAATTGTCGGACTGTGCTGTAACACCCTATATATATATATATATATATATATATATATATATATATATATATATATATGGAGAGAGAGAGAGAGAGAGAGGGAGAAAGAGAGAGAGAGAGTGAGATCAGTAGTATGTGTCCGTTTGGGACAGGAATGTTGTCAGTGTGGTCAATCAAACACCTTCGGATTTCCACCCTGGATTTTGTCCAAACTTACTTTCATAGCCTTTTCCATTGTCGGATATGAACGTAAGGCAACTGAGGTTTAAAATCAGCGTTTTCCTCCTCTTAGATCTACCGACCTATTGGGTTGTCGATCTCCATCTACCCAAAGAGCTGGTTATGAGGTGTCGGCTGTCAGAGGATACTTGAGACGCATGTCACGAAATCATTTTATAGACAATGGGGGCTTGTAACCTATTAATAGCTCCATCTCTGAAAACCTTCGGAACATATATCATGCACGTATAAAAGCATTATTAAAGTTTGTTAATATTGTAATTTTGATAGAGATCAACGATTTTTTTCTATATTTGGTATCATTTTCTCATTTCCATTAACGTGTTTATTTTTTGTTTTTCGCGTTTGAATATTTTCGTGTTTTCATTAGCTAAGAATCGGCATGTGGATCGCTTCATGGGTGTTCGTGTCGTAGTTTTTATTTTCGTTTAAATATGCATATCGTACATTGCAGTGTACAAGTCGAATTTTCAAGCCTATAAAAATATTTTTGGATCCAGTTTTCAAGCCTAAAATGTTTTTTGGGGTCAAATTTTTAAGCCTAAAAATATTTTTGGGTTACAATTTTGTGTTACTAGTAACTACCGTATGTTTCAGTGTCGACGTATACAGCAAGTATAGACGTACTCATAATGTTGGGCTAAGAATCTTGAGATCGACTTGTGCACCAGGTCCACTTCTACGCTGCAATCTATGGCATACTAGCCGAATTAGCCGCGCCTTGCTGCGTGTCACACATTATTTTTCGAAGGAAATGATGATTGAATTTAAATTATTGGTACATTTGTTGAGAAAAATGATGCATTTCAGTATTACTCAAAGATCTTGCTGATGTGACCTACATCTTCTGGTTTTCTCCTTTTATATTTTGGATAGGAGTCACTCCCTTGTTCAAATTTAAATTTAATTTAAATGAAAGGGAAAACATTCAGTGGTGGTTTGTGCCCCGGGCCCCACTTTGATCAAAATTAAATACACTTATGCAAGTACCCTAGGAGTAATTATCTTGTTTAAATTTAAATTTAATTTATATCAAAGGGAAAAAATTCAGTGGAGGGGTGTGCCCCCGGGATCGCCTTTGATCAAAATGAAATACAATTTTACAAGTATCCCAGCTAATTTAGTTTCAGAATATAGATGGTTATGGGGGTTAATCCCCAACACCGTAGGAGGTGTTCGATAAGAAACAGACTAACAGAAGCTACCACTTTTTATATATAGATCTATATTATTGAATTATATATTGAAATATGTTTTCAGTGAATGCGTGTATGTATTTTCTGTGCTGACATGTATTCATACAAAACAAAGAATCACATTAAACACAAAACAGTTTCAATAATGACATACAAGCTTATATCCTGCAGTTTTTATATACAATTATATTTGCCCAGCAAAAACTTTACGTTCATACTATTGTAAAAATTGTCTCAGTGCTGAAATTAAGAGTAACGGCTGGTGGCTGTAGCGTTAAAAAAAAGCGAATGGAGTGAGTAAAACCGGAAAATAAGCGAAGGGAAAATATTCTTCACAAAGAAAATTAAATTGAAGAGTGCATGAATAAAATAAAGAGAAAAAGATACGATGAAATAATGGGCAGTTAAGATGGAGATGGATGTAGGGAGAACAAAAGAAAACGTCATAGAAGGAAGAGGGTAAAGAAAAAGAACTATAATAACACCGAAAAGAGGGGGAGACGTAAAGGCGCGTATGGAAATACAAATAGAACATAATGGAAAATGTACCTCATTAAAGACAATAAGAATGATTCAGTAAATAGGAAGAAGAAAGATGGACAAGGAAATGCCAAATATGGACAAACAATAAAAACCGACGTGGGTGTCTTTATAAATGCGTGTACGTGTGGGGGGTGTACATATATAGATATTTATTTTTCACCATCTTTGTCAAGAGTTGAGAATATCGAACGTTATATTTCAAATCCAAATTCAGCTTATAGTTGCAACCAGCTATGTGCGGTAGACATCTTTTTATTCTTCGTGTCGTGTCCATTCAGGATATGCACGATCATGGCTCTCCACAACTTCCAGATAGCGCTAGGTATGACGATAAACTACATATGCCAACAAGGCCTCTGATCGGGAGATTAGAGGTTTTGTAGAGAGTGAATTCTGTTGTTCCGAGATCCACCCTGAACCGTGTGGTAGCACCTGTTATTGTCACTATGGGCAAATAGTGACCCCCTCAACAACAACAACAAAAAATACTCTGAAAGTGTAAAACTACATTTCTATAGTAAAAATACCTGCAATAATGACCAATACATATTTATAGTAAAATGACCATTATTATATTATTTATATAATCTGTAGTCACAGAGTTACGTTCAAAATAGATATAGTTGAAGCCATAAAATTGTTAAAAATATTTAGATTTTTGTATTAAATAAGCCGTAGAGACTGATATAACGCTAAATGAAATCAACCAACTAACAATCTCTAGAAAGGTTTGTGTCTTTGCTATAACTCCTACACACCAACATTCCGTTGTCCATCACGCAAGATCGTCCGGTATGTGACCAGCTGAATTCCCCTGTCCCATTTGCTTTCGATATGATCTGTGAATATCAACTTCTCTAAGCCATCCTTGCTCCTTATTTAACCTAGAAATGTCTGCTGTTTATTTCTGGTTCTGCGTATGTGTCGGTTTTCTTTTCCATTTTCACTAAGATTTCTTCATTGAGTACACCTTGTATCCATAGAATCATCTGCATCCATTACTAGACCCATCTGTCTGTTGCCTACCGATTTCACTTCATTCTCTACCATACAAAAGGATTGATATTGCCTTATTCTTTCCTTTGTGTCAAAGTTTTGTGATGTTCTAAAGCCCGCTCGTTGTAACCTTCGTTAGGTCAACGAATGCTCGTTTTCACTTCCGAAATTCTCGTTGTAGACGAGACTTTGTAAACGCAAGTACTGGTAGTAGTAACGCCTTCAGATAATAGTCACACTAATAATACTTGTTCAAATAGTAATCGCCGAGTAGTATTTCATATAATGATCAGCATAGAGAAAAAGGATAATGGATAGTATAGAGAATAGTGATCGCTTAGACGTCACGCTAATTCCTATTTATACCGGGTTGGTGCATAATTATCAGGCGTTTTCAAACAATATTTATTAGGTTGGTGCAAAAATAATGTCGTTTTCTCACATGAAGTTGAACGTCAAAAAACGACATTATTTTTGCACGAATCTAATATTATGAAAAAAGAAACATAACAATTCAACAATAACATTTTTAAATGAGTATAATTATCGACACTCATTTTTATAACCTGAAAATAAAATAGTTTTATTTTAGAAAAAAAAGGAAACAAAACAGCATATTTATTAACAAATATCTCGCCTAAAATACGGTTGATAATTATGCACCAACCCAATATGTTTCCTTTACGATCACGTGGTCAATTTATTTAATATTTGAATCGTCCGTGTTTTCTTACTGATGTGAGTCGGCAACGACACTTTATTGCTATACAACACTAACGTCATTTTCCTTTTCCTTAATAGTTTGCTTAGCTTTTTGGAATTAAATTTTTGTTGTTCTGATTTAGATGTCGCATTTTTCATCTTCATCCCAGATATTTAAAGATCTTTGCTTGTTTAATATAAACATATCAACTTCCTAGTTCACATTCTCTTGCTGACAAACGTACATTGTCTTGCAATTGATGGCTAGTCTTTTTCATCCATCTTTCCTCTTCCCCGGGATAGCCTCGCTGTCGATGGTTAAAAAAGCAAATGAGAAAACACATCATTGACCATTCAATTTTGGTTTACCTACTCAGTTCATTTTCCATCTTCACGCAGGTAATTTGCTCCAAGTATAAAGTTTGGATTATAAATTCTGGATTATGAAGATCTTTCTCAAATTGATCTTATTTTCCTGACAGCAGAATGGGATTTTATGTCCTGGGTAAGACGTTAAACTACATCCAGCAGCAAGTCCTCTGATCAGGAGGTTTTGAGGAGCATGGAACCACCTCTTAATTACTCATGTCCACCCTGAGCCGGGGTGGTAGCACCTGTTAGGATCCCAGCTATGGGCAAATAGTTAATTATTACTAGCAATAGTTTTTTGAAAAAAATTATTACCAGCAATACAACTTTGAAGAAATATATTGCCAGAAACAGATTTTTGACAAAACAAAATATTACCAGCAATAAAAATTCTGTCGGCATTGAATAACCCATTGAGGTTGATATGCCATAAAACAAATAAACCAAACCAAGAAATGTATCTTTATATCGTACCTTATTAAATGCTTTTTTTTGTATTCTAGAAAATATCAGTGCCAAGACATTAGCAATTGTATTACTCTCTGTGAATAAGAGACTACGAAAAGATAATATAAACAATAGGACAGATTGTCGATAATAACAATAGGGACATGGAGGCAAATATATTTTTAGAAGAATTTCAAGAATAATAGAAAATAAGGAATGAATGCAGTAAAGAGAAAAAATGGGTTTAGAATAAATTTAAATGACAGCACGTATAAAAGTAACTTGAATATTTTTTCCCGGAATTGTTTTAGCAGTTT
>OZ038494.1:56341905-56371905 GCA_964036315.1 Acanthosepion esculentum
AATTTAGACGTCAAAACAAATTTTGGTTTACATTTTTGCGTAATATAATAAGTAATTGAATTTATTATAAAAACTACAGGCCGAAATTACTATTCAGATTAAACTCATATTAGTTTAACTCCTCTGAAATAAAATACAAACATTTTTACTTTTTTTCCATAATATTGTAGTTAAAGTATTGGTAATGGAATGGCTCTATCAAATGCTGAAACACAGAAAATAAGAAAATTATTGTGTTAGGGAATGTCTTCAGTGAAAATTATCAAATGAACTTCGCATGATAAAGAGGGCTGAAAATATATCTAAGTGAGACCTAGAAGCGAAAGAAAAGGCTTTAGTCACTTTTCTCCTTGTGAAGAACATAAACTATAGCGAGTTATAGCAAAACAACCACTTTTGACCAGTGCTCATATCAGGTTTGATTGGTTGACTTTGTTTAGCGGCATATCAAAATCTATGGTTTATTTAATGCTGAAAATAAAATATTTTGTACGCAATTTCCTTCAACTACAAATAAATTGAGTTAAAGGTAGGCAACTGATACTGAGACACCCGGAAGACGCATAGCGCTTGAAACTAGAATAATCTACCCAGGTGGACGAAATAAAGGGTTCAGTTAGAAATTCTAATCACCCGAAGAAAAGCGTACAACCCGACGAAACATTGTGAATACAAGAACAAAGATGAGGACGACAGTCTTGAGAATGTAAATAGTGTAAATAATTATATGGAACCTTAGGCTTTTAATCACACATAGATGGACTTTCTAAAATACATATTAAGGAAAGAAGTCTGGGAGAATTTAACACTCAGAGGAGAGACTAATAAAAGGAAGAGCAGAGTAAATAACGTGTAACCAACATAACGACTAGCACTAAGACAAAGAGGTGATGGTAAAGCATCAGAAGTTAGAGCAATAGGAGGGAGGACGCTGTGGTGAGCTACAATCGCTTCCATCTTGAACGAGCACGACATATAAAATAAAGAAAAAGTGAGATATCCAATGATGAATATCAGAAAAAATTATCTGACAGCTTAGATTATAATACTTGTTTTTGGAGAGTTAAATCGAACAAAAGTTACTTAAATGATTACAGTACTTATTTGGATTTTTTCAGACGGGCTCCATCATGGTATATAAATAGTGTGGTGCATCGATATATTAAGGGTTTAGAGCGTGGAATGTTAATTTGTGGAGTCGAGTTCAATTTCCATCAGGGATAATTTCTGTTCACTTCGCATTAATGCCCTACAGAAAGACACGGTTTTATTAATTTCTTTCACTGTAGGTAAAATAGTTCCAGAGTCTCTAGATTCTAGGCTTCCTTGTAGGAAGGTTTGGCCAAAAAGGAATGCTAAATTACCCAAAATGGCGATCAGGAATCCAGTTACCTATCGGGTGTAACAGCAAAAGTGTACAAATCATGTAACAGCAAAACTGACCAATTGTTAGATTAAGCTTTGATACACTAGATACATTCAACCTTCTTATTCTCCAACCCTGCCCACGGACTCACTGTCTCCCGAGAGGATGAATCTCTTAAACTGTTCAAGTTCACGGTTAAACGTTATCTTCCAAACATATCTACATAAGCCGCGCATCTTATTCTGTAATCCGCTACCTTGAGTGGCCTCCTGATCTTGTAGAGTCTAAAAACAATTTTTTTCTGTTAATATTGAACAAAAACAAATGTGACATAGTAGGTGTCTGAAACAGAGATTAACTAGGAATCTTAAAAAAACAGATACACTTGAATAGTTGCGTCTAGACGTGCGTATAATAAAAGCGTTTTCAAACATCAGTTAAATATTACCAATTTTATAGTGAAAAAATATTGCGTACCAAAATCTGTCATAGTATGCAACGTGTGTATTGGTACACACGTTGCATACTATGACAGACAGTATTGGTACACATCTTTAGAATATATTCGAATATTTTAGAAATCAACAATTTCCAGGAGTTTGCTAGTTGTTAAGTGTTTTACGCGTGGAAAAATTGGAATGAAAAAAATATTTTAAATTAAGAAACGGGATTCTTTATAAGAATGTATTAAATTTGAGAAATGAATTTTTCTGAACAAATCAATTCTACAAAAGAAAGAAAGGATAAAATTTGTCATTTCTTGCCTGAGGTGCATTTGGGATAAAGTATAAATTTATTTAATCCATTATTTATATAACAAATAAAATTACATTCTCAGGCATATTCACAGCATTGCCCATACACGTTTGAACGCACACATATATTTCTTAGTTTTGTGTCTATGTATGTGTGTATAAGCTTCGGGCATTTCACATAAAGTGATGATTTGTATTTATATATATATATATATATATATATATATATATATATATATATATATATATATATATATATATATATATATATATATGTATATATATCCTGGTAAGATGAGAACGAATGGAGTACAATTCCAACGTTCGTAACATTTCATTTAAACTTACCAGTCATTTACAATCGCCTGATGCGATACGTTGATGGTGGGATGTCTGTTGATATCAACAGATCCCCCACCATCACACCACCACCATCAACGCACTACCGATACAGCGGACAAAATCTGCAGGCAAATATTAAAAAAAAAAATTCTGCAGGAAAAAAAAAATTATTTCAAGATTTGCTGACTTAGCGGAACAAGTTGTATTAATTCTCAAAGTGACCGTTTAACGGCGGCGGTGGGCATTTTAATTTTAAACAAAGACTCGTGTATAGTATATAAAGTACAATACATTAGCGCTTGCGTGGAAAAGCAGCTGTGAGAAATCTATTATTTGTGTTATTTTGATTAATATATTTAAGTATATATCTATTTATGACATATGTACATGTTTATAGTATTTACATTATCATCATAACTACTGGTGGTTACTATAGTGGTATTATGACTTAAAAATAATCTCTTACCATCTATGGACAATCGACTATAACGGACCACCCTCACGCGCCGTATTACACCATTGATGAGAGGTAAAATACATTTCAATTGAGCACTGTTGAGTGATAAGCTAATTCTATAATCAACAGCCTCCTGCACTAATTCAAAGCTCTTCAGTAAAATGAATGGAGTCCTTTGGCTGATTGGCATTTGTTTACATTTGTAAAAACAATACGCTAGATTTAGTTGTGTAACTCTACCGAGTGAAGATAGCTCTGGCTGACACAAAATTAGTTGCGTTTCAATCCTGGCTTGAGGCATTCGAAAGTCTAGTCGTACTGAGGAGCTGTGATACAGCGAAACAGTACTGTCTGTGAATGACATATATATATATATATACATATATATATATATATATATATATATATATATATATATATATATATATATATATATATATATATATATTTTTTATCGCCGTTTGGTAAACTGAGTTTCATGCACGCTGCAAACACCAGGTGCTGTGTCAGTAACTGAAGATTGATGCATACGTGAAACTAAACGTTGAGTAAAAAATTTAATTTTAGATTGTATAAATTTTAACTCAGTTATTTTACATCTAGTAAGTTTATTACCTCCAACTCTCATTGTTTAATATTATATTATATATATATATATATATACATACATATATATATATATATATATATATATATATATATATATATATATATATATATATATACACACATAGGTAACTATACTCATCTCTAAAAACTTCGGTTTCTTGATTTGCCAATAATCAAATCAATATCGAAGGAAAAAAAAGGTTTTAAAGAAAGAAAGAGCCAGGAACATGAACGCCTGTCGAAAGTAATCGTACAGCTTACAGGTTCGAAGAGCAAAGAAAAAAACCTCGACACGAGTAATCAACTAACTAAAAAAGTGCTCAATACAGGAGTTGAGCAGATCTAGTCAAACCTAGAGTGCCAGACATAACTAGCAACGTTTTTACCTAAGCGGATCGTCAGGGAACCCTGGCTAAAAAGGTAAAGGAAACGGTATACCTCTTTAGCCAGTTTGATCAAGTAGGCGAAGAAAAGGTCTTCGAGGACGATAACTCACTTAGAATAAGTCCTATACTGTCACACAAGATATTTTCGGAAGTCCTACTTGCGACAAAAGTGAGCCGTTCGTGCGTTGATCTCATCACCAATTGACTTCATCTGAAATGACAACACCCAACGAAGACGATAATTCATCAACTGGAAAATAAAGCACATATAAATATTCATATTGAAGTTACATTTTAAAATGTTAAAAGAAAACGGGTTATGAGACTCAATAAAAAGGATTGTTCCTATCTAAAAATAATTAATGAGGTTTGGGCGTGATCGTAGTGTAACGGATATGCACGCTGAAAGTGGAAGCCACGACACGAGTTCATCTACAAATTTTATTTGTTGATGAACGTATACAATTGCGTTCAAAATATAAAGGGTGTTTCATTAAGACGGATCAAAGTCAGCATTAAATAAATCAGTGTTATTGGTGACAAATTATTTATTTCTCTATTAGATCATGTTATTTAAGTCATGGCAACAAGTCATGTGAACAATAGCGAACAATATCGACCTGAAAGAAAAAAAAATCATTAGACGCTTAAACTTCGTTCACATTCAAAATTCGTCCAAGTTATTGGAACACGCTTTAGCTTATTGTTGGTCTATTGTAGGTGTTCTATGTTTTTGCATGATCTTTAAGGTAGTGCCTTATCTTGAAAAGATGTATCAGGAATGTAAAATCTTTCCATCGTTGAAAATGTCGAAGACTTACGTTGTTAAATCTGAAAGAAAAAGAAAAAAATAATTAGACGCTTAAACTTAATTCAGATTTAAAATTAGTTCAAGTTATTGGAACAAACTTTATTTAACGATGCCATAAAACTGTGTTCAGATTATGCCATACAATAACTCATAGGGACTGATATGCCGCTAAACCAAATCAACCAATCAGATTCGCTTATGTGGTTTGAACAGCTTACATATGTTGCAAACTGGCCATAATAGTTAAACTTATTCAACCACGACGCAGGTAATTGTCTTTGCAAAACTATAGACAGACGCCTTATTGCAGCATGACTTCCTTTAGAGAGTCGCTCTTCTCTCGTGATGTACATTTCATATACGTTAAAATTTTCATGGCAATTGTTCTGATGAGCTTTCCTCCTTGATACATCGGCCGCAGGATTTTAAGCGTATGGCTAGATTGGCAACTACGTTGTACGGTTTTACTATTGAAATAGCTATATGTAACGGTAAGGATTATTCTAATAGTTTATTTTCTCTTACCTCTGGCCCGTGGATCTCCGTTCCAGCTTTTTTGATTTGATGCTACCTACAATCTTCATAAATTTAAATGCAACGCCAATCGGCATCTTCTGTGCTCTTGAATCATTTTCTTTTCTTTTTGTACTTTTCCCTCTTAAACCCTTCTGATTCTCATTCATTCGCATTATCGCTTTTCTAGGGTGAGTTGATTAAACAAAAAGACATACACTTAAGTAATTTGAAGGTTCTATTTTAAACGTTTATTTTTTTACCGCGTACAGCAGAAAGGCAATCTCTTTCGATTCCGTTGTTTAAAAGTGAATGTGTGAGAGGGAATATGTTTGTCGTGGAAATATGTGCCGTGCTAATTTTGTACTTGGCGGATTAAATTTACTTCTCGTCAGATCAAGACTTTCATATGGGTTTCATTAATGGCGCAAAATCCGTTCGGAAATATAATAAACAATCACCTGTGTTCGACCGCTTTCCCAGGTCAATAGTTAAAATGTCTTCGAGTTAAATGAAGTCTCTGTGTCTTAGCGAGAGACATCTTTCTTCGAACTTCGTGAACTGACGCTAAATAGTCATAATCAAGCGTGCCAAATAATAGAAACCACGACAATTGTGGAATGTCACTAAGCAAAATCTTTCGTTTAGAATAATTTTCCAGGTTTCCCAGATCCAGCAATGGTTACCACTTTTACCAATATTCGTGTTTCCGTCCAAACCTTTTGTTTTAAATAGTGCGGAATGGCAACATCTTAATTATGTTATTATTTTCTCGTCGATTTTCAGTTACACTTCTATCCATTTTATTTGTTGCTATGTGGTTTCTGTTGGTACAGTTCTTTGTGATAATTTAGTATCAGTCTACGAGGCCCGAAGAGGGATGGCCGTCAATAAGATATAGAGGCTTCACTCGCTCAAAACCATGTTTAACCATCGGTCTGAGGAAGCAGCTGGCAGGTTAGATATTGTCTGGACGAGTTTGGAGCCAAGCATTATATCCACATGTAAGACGAAGTTATTCAAGATCATGACTAACGTTTTAAGTTTAATGCTTTAGCTCTTTAGTTAATATGAAACTAATCATTGCAAAGTCGATTCTGTTCTTAAATTCCTTATTTCTTGCATAATATTATCGTCATATTAAGAAGCAGTTTCGAATGGAAAGACGAAAAATTTCGATACATTATTTTTTTTAGAAGGAAACACAGTAAGAGATAGATAAAGAAGAGGATGTAATAGATAATATATTTGCATTTTTTATTGCTATTTTGATGGGTAAATTGAACTAATCCCTGGTTGTACAACATTTATATAAAAACATAGCCACACAAAAAGACCGGACAGGATAAGTGTCCGGAGAATACGCAAGAAAAGCGAAGAGAGAGAGAGAGGCACAGAACCGTGAGATAATCGATAATATTAATTACCAGTTCCCATGTGATTTACATATGTGCAGCTATTTAATAAATAAATTTTTCTTTCATTATTTTAATACCATTTCCTTTCAGTACCAAGGCAACCATATTCCCCTCCCCCAGGTTACTTTTCTGGTTGCAGTATAATCACCGAAGTTAAGCAACGTCAAGCCTTGTCAGTACTTAGATGGCTGACCGCTTGAGAATACCAGGTACCCTAAGTTTAAATATGCGGGTGGTATGGCTTACGGTAACATCACATTGACACCGACACCGGTAAGATCACTGAATTTAAGCAACACCGAGCCTGTTAAGTACGTAATATGGGTGCTTCTTGGGAATACCAGGTGCTGTAAGCTTGGATCTGCCGGTAGTAGAATGGATAACGACTCTTAATTGTTAATCACAGAGTTCCAATTCCGGTTGGGTTCGTTATATTCACTTATGCACTTATGTTTGGGGAAAGGTATGAATCTACTTTTTCTCTCCATCTACGGGTTAAACAGTGAGACTTTTATGAGTAATCATTACTACCACCAAAAAACTGCTTACAATGTACAATTTTCTCTGGGTTTAAATAAATAGAAAAAGGCTGATAAGCTGTAAAAATAAGTCAATTGGATTCTTCTATTTATTCACTGCGAATTTCTTTTTTGGGGAATGTAATTCTGTGGTTTCCCGTTGCCTTCTCCACGGTGTTGAGTTCAGAATTTTCCTTCTGCAACCACGGTCTACTCTCGCTTTTTAGTCAATAGATTGGAATGGGCAGAAGATGCCAATCCGTTCCTTTACTTTTCCAAGTACATTTGCGCTAAAGATGTCGATTTTAAAATTATCTAAAATGTATCAAAAGGAAAAAAAAAAGTTGAATCAAGTGAAAAGGACATGGAGATTAGAATTAGGAAAGCCTGTAGAGCTCCAAAGAAAATAAAAAATATAAAAATGTTGGATCACCAGAACCTTCTGAAAATGAGTTTCTTTCGAGTCACAGTGAAGGCGTGCTGCCCAATGAAAGCTGTTTGTTTTTTTTGTAGAAAAAACCGATAAGTTTTACAGTATATATAAGATGATGCTCGGGGTTACATTTTATGTGTCCTGGAAATAGCACGAAACAGAAAAAGGAGCTATACGGCAAACTATGTAGTAACGGAATCGTTACGGATTAAAATCAATTCAATTTGCACATTTAAAAAAGGAAAGAAAAACTAAACTATTCGTGTGGGTGCTTAAACATGGAAAACGAAAGAGAAAGAAAGAGAGAGAGAGAGATAAATAGAGTGACTGACTGAAGCATATCTGAATCAACTAAAAACAATACGGCTTTTAGGAATAAAGAACTAATGAAGATCATGAGAGACTGACAAGGATATAATAAAATGGTGTTCTAGATCACTCGAAATAAAACTAAGTTCGCAAGTAGCAAAATTTAAAATTTATTATCACAGTGTTTTTTGAAAGTAACCCAGTTGGCTATCTGCAACCCAATCTAGCAACTTTGCTAGAAGGTTCATCAATAATCTTAAACATTTTCCCGAAGGAAATGCTTAAAATACGCGTTTTTTATTTTTTGATAGGGAAAGAGGAAAAAAAATATTAAAACTACTGCACTATGCAGAATCAGGGCACTCGTTAATCATCCTTCGGTTAGGGCAAAAGTATCCGGCAGCAGCAGTTCAGTTAGAATTTAATCTTGTTGTTTTTACGAAAAGCCTTTTAATACTGCCTGAAGCGATTTCATTTCACCCAAGTGAATACATTTCCTGTCAACAAAATGCTACGCGTATCTACAGGAGTGTGCCAAAGAAATGGGGAACAGTTTTAAAATATAATTTCTCAGTTTGCAAAGAGAAAAAAAATGTCAGAATGGGGAAGGTGATTGCAATATGAGCTGTTTCTTTATAAGGAAACAGTAACTGAATAGACAGTGATACTTGTGGTTGAAATTTAAAAAACATTAAAAAAAAATGCTAAAAAAATAATTCTGGAAAATACGTTTCTCAAGTTCAGTAATTGTTATTGCTTTTCTAGAATTGAAGAGAGGACTTCCGTCCTAGCTTTATGTATGAATTCATGCTGAATATCAACATCTTGATTACATGTGATATCCATTTTAGTTGTTGCTGCTGTTGAAAGTCTTCAAGTGATATGGTTTCTGTTATTTGTTCCAATTCTTTGTTTGTGATAATGCAGTTTCAGTCCACTCTCACTCGTCCAAAGACATTTTAAACATTGAACTGGCAATTTAGATATTTCTGAATGAATTTGTTGCCAGGTATGACGAGTCAATTTCGGAATATAACCCGAGCTCTTAGGCTAATGTTTTCGTTTTGTAGCATTTTGCGGTCTTGAGTGAAACTACTCCAATTGTCTTACTTCATATACTATATTTTGTAAATGATTCCTCCACTGAGGTATCTAAATTGTATAATATTTGCTAATTGCGCATACTGAAGTTCTATGATGGATTTAGTGGAGGGGCCATTATTGCTTTCATCCGAATTTAAGAGCATAATTTGTTTTGGAAACGTTTAACTTGAGCCCACTTTGATGGAATAACTATAACAATACTAATAATAATGGTAATATTAACTGTTTCCTTATAATCTTTCTATTAAAACAATTTTTCAGTGAAATAGGTTTCTTATATTCACTGTTCTCGCAAATTTCTAGGATCGATGGCTTCCTTCTTAAACTTTTGTTTGAAATAGTGACGAATGTCAACCTCTTGATTGTGTCATTATTTTCACTAAGGTTCATGTGATAGTCTTTTCAGTTGTTGCTGGTTTTGAAGGTCATCAAACAATGTAGTTACTGTAATAACAGTAACTACATTATTTAGTACAAATGTTTTTAAGTATTTGTGCGATGTTCATTATTCCAATTTAATCAGATATTTTAAGCGATCTATTTGGAAGATCAGAGATGTGTTTGTTCATAGACAAAATAAACTCAATACGAACAAGGAGAAAGGGTTCCATGTGTATGCTTATGCGACAATTCAAATATTCTGGCTCGATTAGTATCAAAAAGACATCAGAACAGAAATAATTTGGCGAGCAACACAAACAGTAGCAGCTGTTAAAAAACTAAAATCTGAAAAAAAAAAACAAGAATATCTGTCTGGAAGTAAAGATCAGATTACAGCATCCAATGGCCGTCTCAATCTTTCTTTAAACTTGCAAATGTTGGGCATGAACAGTACAATTACAGAGAATAATCAAAGTATCAAAAATGCATAAAAATGCTACGGACAATTTTCGGCATCTCCTACGTTGACCGGACCAAAAACGATGCCCTCAGAGACCACATGAAGCAAGAAACATACCCACTGAAAGACCATATGGCTACCGTCAAGAAGAGACATTTGAAATGTTAGTGAAGCGATGTTAGAAGCAATAATCTTTCCTCGGAAATCCTGCAAGCTATCAATTTAAACAAAGGAAGAACAGACCGACAGAGATAAAACAAAGCTGATAACTTTCCTGAGTGTCCGGAAAAAACTTTCATAGACATTCAAATAATGGCACGCAGTCGAGACATGGATGATATCGGTCAAATGATCATCTGTGCAAAGACTCTACGACAAACATGGGGCTGATGATTATAATAATGACTTGGAAATATCGCAAGCATTTCATTAATTAAAAAGTATATTCGTATTAATTCTTTTTACTCAATATGCTATATCTCTTCAGGAGGTAGGCAACCATGGCTCTCCACACCATTTTATCTTTGTAAATCTGAAGAAGTTTTATTTATTTGCTATCCGTTCTAGTTTTGTTAACGATCTACACAAGTTTGTTAGGAGAGGTATTCGGTGATTTCCTCTCTCACCATCATACCTTCAGTATATCCAGTGAGTATCAAAGTCTGCTTTCCTCTGAAATATCAAATAATCCCGTTCTGATTGTGAGTATAAGTGTCCTTTTTGTTTTTATTTTCTTCAAAACTTCGTCGATGCTCACATGTTTAGTCCGTGTTATTCTAATCATCCTTCTGGAGAAATATAATTCTGTGGCAACAAGACTCTTCTTTATCTGTGAGGAGATTCTGAAGGATTCACCGATATATTGGCTGACAGATGATACATAATAGCTCAGAGGTATTTTCTTTGTCTCTAAGGAAATTCTGCTGTTTCTTAATACTATGGTAAGGGTTTGAAGAGTTTCTTATCTATTCCAATGTTCCTCGGAATTTCACTGTCTTAATTTCCGTCTTTTGTTTAAACACGTTAATAATATTTAAATTCTTGTACTTGATGTAATCTTGATTTTGGTACCTACAATTTGTAATTTGCATCTTCGGATCTTGCTTTTGCATCCGACCATGCATTCTGTCTTCTTGATACTTAGTCTTTTCTTCTCAGTTTTTTTTTTTTTTAAGCTTATCACCCCAAGCAAGGCTGGAAGTCACTAGCACGCAAGGGGTTACAGAAGGTTTGGAGGAAGAGCAGATAGGAGTGGTAAAGGAGAGGATGGGGAGAAAGATAGTGGATCGATCAAGGCAAGGGGGTTACAGAAGATTTGGAGCGAGAGCCGATAGGAATGAAAGGTGAAAGGATGTGGAGAAGGGAAGTGGATAGATCAAGGCAACTGGAGATGTTGATTGAGGTTACACTTAAATAGTTGGAGATTGTATTTGTCAGGGAAACAGGAATAGGGAAGGGAGTTCCACAGGCGATATGTGCAAGACATGAAGCTATTGGTGTAGAAGAGACGTCAATTTCTCCGTATGCAATCAATACTGCGTCATTTGCACATCTAATATTTGTTAAGCGTTTATTTTCATTTCTAACTTCTTTAAAGGTTATTTTTTCTTATTTCTATTTTTATTTTCCTTAAAAGTTCAGCGCATACCATTCTCAGCATCCTTTTATATAACCGCCTTTCCGTCACTCTTCTTTATCCGTGAGGAGGTTGCCCGGTATTCACTACGATATAAAAAGGAGGTAGCACTTCAGCACTCTAGACGTTTTACCGTTAGTTTATATTTCTTAATACTTTACTTAGCTTTTGGAAGGTACTTTTTGTTATTCCAATGCGCTTCCGGATTTCAGCGTCACATCTTCCGTTGTCTGCAAAAACAGTTCCTAAATATTATAAATATTGTACTTGCTTAAATTCGGTATCTCAAATTTGCTGTTCTCATCTCGGGCTGACTTTTTACCATAGATGTTTTTACCTTTATCCCCGCGTTTGAAAAAGGGGTATAACTACAATAGTAAGGAGAAACATAGATGTTGCGTCAAAAATTTGTATATTTAAAGCTTTTCATCGAATTAAAATTCACGAAAAAAATCAGCGGAAGTAGCTCGAAATTTATGTAGATCTTTTGATGACAGTAGAACAGCGATCCTGTTGTTCAGAAATTTATTAAATAGGCATTAATTACAGTAACATACTCTTCATAAAAGATAGAAGTCCAGAATTAAGAATTGACATAGGATTTGTGCAAAATACTCCTATTAACATTTATCCCACTTGATGGAACTATACCTGTGTCTTATTTCGGAAACATTTACCTTCTTAATAGCCACAATGAAGAAAGTTTCATTTACCTCCACCGGTGGAGAATAGAAAGCGGAGATTGAAACTCTTTCAGAATTGCATCAAAACGGCTGCGCCTAAATAATGTCCTCTCTCTGTGGGAATTCTTGTAGACTAAAGTATTAAACCATTTCAATGTTTACCGAAAACACAAGTGTAATGACCAAAGTACGGAGGCTTAGACTTAAAAAAAAAACTTTATTCAACTGAGAATACAAGCGTATAGTGTCATTTTATAGTGTCAGTAAACAGAAATAGCTCTCTCAAAGAGGAGAGTAACAAAGCAAGGGGAGACCACTCTTAATTATCCATAACAACAAGTATAAATTCAACTAATGTTTACCAATAGATACAATTGTAAACTCGACCATAGCTTACCGTAAATCTCATGTATAAATCCGACCAATATCGACGAACCCAAGTTTTCTCCGATACACTGAGGTATAAACCCGATAACTAGTTATTGTTAGACCCGAGTATAAACTCCTTTTAATGTCTATTTAGAGAGGCTAGTGTAATACCAACTAATCTTTACATATAGACGCCATTATCAACACACCCAGGTTTACATTTAAACTCAATTCGTATAATATATTTAATACTATATGTAATATCTAAACCAATGCATATCTATAATATATAAACAAATTAATAATATGTGTGCATATATATATATATATATATATATATATATATATATATATATATATATATATATATATATATATATATATATAATTTGTACGTTTATATATTGTTGAAACTTGGCGTCTGGTTCGTTCTACTTCGTCGCCATTGTTGAGTCTTGACTCATTGTTGAATCTCGACTAATGCATGGAATAATAATGCAACACAAAATGTACTTAGAACAAGAATGTATTATAACAAGAAAGTGTACACAATATTTACATATAGTATTTCTGTATATTTCTGGGAAGACCGTTGCTGGAGAATGTGTTGACTAAGTCGCAGTCGGGCAGAGTCTCTAGCTGGATCTCTGTATTCCCTCCCTGTCTTCCGGTACCAACCATTATTTATATAGTCGGTAGTCACCTATGCAGATTAGGTGGATCCTACCACAACATATATATATATATATATATATATATATATATATATATATATATAGTCAAACCTAATGAGCCGGACAAACCTACCAAGGTTTCACTTAGGCAGATCGACACGAGTATAGTTACCTATATTTATTTTTATATATATATATATATATATATATATATATATATATATATATATTATATGCGGGCTACTCATTTAAAATGTTCAATATCAGTGATCGAGCTATCATATATCTTTGCGTTGATGTGAGTTTGTGACCCTGGTTTTTACGACCTTTGCGATTGTCAGATGATAGCAAAGGGCGTGAAACCCAGGGTCACTAACAAATATATATATATATATATATATATATATATATATATATATATATATATATATATATATATACAGAGAGATAGAGAGAGAGAGAAAGAGAAAGAGAGAGAGAGAAACAATCTATAATATACAGCGGGGAAACAAATATTCGTACATATACAGATTTTTAATATATTGTATTTCCAACGAATGAATACACATACTTTTCATATAATTAACTGTACACAGATGCATAATAATTAATATGCAAAGAAAACAGGAAACAATGATTTAATGGAATTAAATCCAATTTATCCATTGTAATAAGTGAAAAAAGTATTCGTACAATGTAAATTTCAGATTTTACCACTTAAATTTCTTTAATACTCTAGACTATACAAGAGGAATGTTCTAGAATGCTCCATTAATGTTAACAAGTTATTTTTAGCCTAAAAATACAAAGATAATTTTTTTGTAATTGATATTCCTGCAAGAAGATTATCATCATGGCAAGAGATAAAGATTTGACAAATTCACTAAAAGAACTGATTGATAAGCTCTGGAAAGATGGTAAAAGTTACATGAAAATCTCAGAACGCGAATATTCTATTTAATACCATTAGTTCGTTCATTGCAAAGTATAAAAACTGGAAACTGTTGAAAACCAAAGGACAGGTTCTCCACGGAAGATTTCTTCACGATCTTCGCGGAAATTAATACGTCAAATTAAACAAAATGCAATGGTTACGCATCAAGAATTGCAGGATGATTTGCTTTCATCAAGAATCTGTCACTAAACGGACAATAAACAATGAAATTCATAGGAACAATCTAAAGTCACGCTCCTATCCGTAAACTCCACTGCCATTTAAGACACGGAGTTGCCAGGTTGAAATTCGTTCGTTAACATAAGGATAAGGAAAAATGATATTGCGAACGTTTACTAAGAACAGACGAAACCTAAATTGTCTTGTTTGGATGTAATTTTAGAAATCCTGTATGGAGGAATGATGGTGATGCCTACAAACAAAAGAACATCGTTCCAACAGTGAAATTTGGTGGTGGCAGCATCATGGTTTGGAGACGTTTTTCTGCAAATAGTCATGGAAGTAATAGATGATAGAATGAATATATTGGAAGCAGATTGAATGATATATTTGAAAATTTTTAACTTCTTCCTGATTGGATCTCCCAACAAGATAATGATCCTACAAAGAAATGGTTTGCAGAACATAATTTAAATATCCCGAAATTGCCAAATCCGTCCCCAGTTTTAAACCCAATCGAGAATCTGTGGCGTTATTTGAAAACTCAAATCCAATCGAGAGCCGCAGCAGAGATTCCAGGCCTGAAGATTATATGCGAAGAAGAATGGAACAAAATACCAACTAAAATTCGCAAATCATTGAGAACTACAAGAAGAGGTTGGTTGCTGTAGAAGTAAATAATGGCTATTCTACAATGTATTAAATGAAGTTCTTTTTTGTATTGTACGAAAATTTTTACACCCATTAAAATGGATAAGTGGGGTTTATTTCTATTAAATGATTTTTTCTGTTTTTTATGCATATTTAGTTATTATGTATCGGTGTACATTTAATTATATGAAAAGTATGTTTATTCATTAGTTAGAAAAACAGTAAATTAAAGATGTGTACCTGTACGAATATTTCTTTCCCCCATAGTATATATATATATATATATATATATATATATATATATATATATATATATATATATATATAGGCTCCTGAAAAAATTAATTTCGGTTGGGCTCTCCGGGGAAGGAAGTGTGGGTTTGTAAACAGTGACTATTAAAGCTGATATAGCGTCACTCTTCGGCAAAAGCGAATTGAGTCCTGTCGGTCACTGTGTGTTTATCTAAAAATAAATACGCTAAAATTCACCTTCATCACTGCCGTGCGCCGACGGCTTAGTGGTAATTTCCGACTGACGCCAATTCAGTCGGGTTTCGATCCTAGAGAAAGGCAACCGGACGCATAGGTACACTGAGGAGCTGTGAAACAGCGAAACAGTCTGTCTGTGGATGACAATAATATATATATATATATATATATATATATATATATATATATATATATATATATATATATATATATATATATATATATATATATACATATATATAAACAATTTATATAATATATAAGCAATTTATATTATATATAAAGTATGAAGAATTTATGATATATATATATATATATTGACAAATCCATACCTATAATATATATATATATATATATGTGTGTGTGTGTGTTAGAGTTTGTGTGTAATATATTAAACAACGTATACCTATAATGTGATAAAAACCACAGATGTCGATATTAAATAACCTGAAATATTTTGATATATCCACCTGACTAATCCTAAGTGTAAAAAATTGAAATAATGTGGCTTAATCAATATTGTATTCCTTAAAAATGCCCCTTCGTGTTTGTCATCAAATGGCATCAATTGCATTTCGCCTTCATTCAAAATCATTGCTTTTGAATGTACCGTAAAGCCGCTAAGATATGCGTGCATTTAAATACATTGTCAAAATGGTGAATATTGCTTATTGAACGTTGAAAATGAAAAAAAGCACCTTTCGGTCTATTTTTTTAGGAGAACTAAAAATGTGAATTAAGTTTTAAAATTCCAGTGAATCATCTGACATGTCAAATTTGGTTCCCGAGGTTTTGCGATGCATATTTCTTGCTGAATGCTCCTGGAGCTTCAACGCAATATTCCGTCAGGATAACTCGAATTTGCACGTTTCTTTGGCAACCAGGCAAAAAAATGTCTTGCAGTTGACTTGAAAATTCAATTCTTCTGTTGGAACATAATATTGGCATTCATGCTATGTATTATAGAATTACGTAACTAGAAAAAAGGAATACCAAGTGATATAGCAAATGTTGTTTGGATTGCAAATTATAATAACAAAGAATCAAAGTGCGGTGAATTACGAATAACATGGCAGATGGTCGGAAGAAACAGAACAAAATACTGAATATCTTGTTTTATGAGTGAATGTGAAAAATGTAAACAATTTCCCTATTTTTTTATCAATCGAAAGACGAAAGAACCTAATGAGTCATGTATCAAAATGGTTTCCTCGTATATATATTGTCGTCTGCTTGGTAATACACAGACACTCACACACACACACACACACACACACACACACACACACACACACACACACACACACAATTCTTACAACGACTGTGTCGAAAATGAAAAGGTAGGTAGAAGAGTAAAATTTTTTAATTGCTATAAAAACAAGATGACAATCTTGAAGAAGATGAAGTCGCAGTGGCATGACAAGATAACGACAGCTCACTAAGACAAGCATGCAAGGAACGGTATAAAGTGGAAAGAGGAGGAGACGTCCAAAAAAAAAAAGGAAAAAAAAAGAGATGGTCGTGCAACTTTGTCGACTAGATCTGTAAAACATTTTGTCCAGCCGATGGCCAATGGCCGGATCAAGTGTAGACTGCTTCTTGGGGAAGCCACCATTCAGCGTCTCTACCACCCTGGCAGAATATGGGGCAAGAATAACTAGAAGAAGTTGCTCATACATATATAAATATATAGATATGTAGATATAAATCACTAAAAAAATAGCATACCCATAAAATGAAGGCGTTTATTTGACACAAATGATTACGTTGTTGTTACCATAAACTTCGTTATTAACGCACTTAATTTCGGGGTGAATATTAATTACACGGACAAAATAAGCAAACTCTGGCTAATATAGAACTTAATGATTAATTAAATTTGTTTTTAGGTAATTTAGCATTGCTGATTTCGAAATTGCCATCCGCCATTGAATATTGCGTCTACTTTGTATTCTCGGGAATACTCCAGTTACATACACACACACACACACACACACACACACACACACACACACACACACACACACACACACACACACACACACACACACATCTATCTATCTATCTATCTATCTATCTATATATGTGTGTGTGTCAGTATGTATTTATATATGTATTTACCAGCGCGTTCACACACAATCAGATATGATACAAGCTCATCGTTTTTAAAGTGAGTTTATTGTACTTACGGAGGAAAATTTTTCAAACCACCTGGGCACTCCGCCTTTTGGGGACGCCTCAGGCGCCGGACAATATATATATATATATATATATATATATATATATATATGTATATATATATATATATATATGTGTGTGTGTGTGTGTGTGTGTGTGTGTGTGTGTGTGTGTGTGTGTGTGTATACTATGCGAATAAATGACACAGAATTTACTCCCTTTTTCATCCACTTGCCTAATATTATTTGGATATTTAGAAATTCATACTGTAATGAAAATATATGGCAAAGTGAAAACATTTTTCGTGTGACGTGTTTCATCCTTTAGGATTTCATCGGACTAAAGTGATGCCAACGTTGATGCGACTACGCATGCGCAAGAAAGAATGGCTGGCGCTGAGAATTAGGGATTCAAAATTATTTATATTTTATGTATATGATGTATGTTTTGATTATATATTCTATTCAATTTTATTTAGTTTCTTTTTCTTTCTGTTCATGTTTCCATCATTTTCTTATTAAATATCCCACGTGATGCAAAAGAGGTACTACCAAGAAATCTAAAATGACGTAAGAACATCATATTATATCTGGCAGTACTTATTGGAAAGCGCTCAGTATCAGTCATAGATCTAACGATTGATGATTGTAAGGGCGTTAAACCCAGGGCTCACAAACTAACATCAATACAATCAAGTATATATATATATATATATATATATATATATATATATATATATATATATATATATATATATATATATATATATATATATATATACATACATATATATATGTATGTATGTATGTATGTATACCATTATCAAATCAAACAATTATCTCAACTTGAATATCTGGAAAGTGTTTTTTAATGTGACACTAAAATCTAAAGCGGTACAAAAAAAGAAATATTTCCTTAAAAACAAAGAAAATATTACTGAAGTGTTATGTAATATCTGTCCTACTATATGGCAGTGAATGCTGGACAATGTTCTCATAGATGAAGAAACTTAAAGAAACGGAAATATGGTTCTGCAGAAGGATACTGGGAATACTATTGGACAAAGATGCGTGCAACGAAGAGGTTTTAGAGAAAATACAAACAAAAAGAACATTTATATTAGGTTGGTGCAAAAATAATGTCGTTTTCTCACATGAAGTTGAACGTCAAAAAACGACATTATCTTTGCACCAACCGAATACATAATTCCAGGAAGTCATTTAAATTACTAGGGCACATAATGAGGAAATAGGCTTTGGAAAATGTGATATTCACAGAATAGATTGAAGGCAAGAAGGACAGATGAAACCAACGTATAACCAACCTAGCGAGATAGTCTAAATGAATGGCGGTGTAAGGTTTACAAATGATAGCAAAATGATAACATTTATTAAGATCTAAAAAACAACTGGTTAATTGTGGAGAGCCACGATATCTTGAGTCCTGAGGGCACCCAGTACATAAAGAGACGAAGTAGAAGAAGTAGTTTCGTAATATTGTCTAAGTGTCTAGCCAGTTGCAGATATTCTAACTAATGCATCCAAAATTTAATTGCCGTTTCAAGCGAAATACTGATTAGACAAATCTAATAAGAAGAGAGATAATGAAATAAATCTGAAAAACAAAAAAAAACAGCAAAAGAAAAGAATAGTGAATGAGGAAAAGTTAAAATGAACAAAAAGCACAAAAAAACGAACGTAATATATTATATTATATACGAGAAAATGCAGAAGAGACGGATTCCAAGAACTGAATCTGTTTGGTTATCTGGTCAGAATTTACTAAATAAATCCCGACAATAATCATCAACAAACCTTCTTCAATCAGTAACGTGATTGCATACAACAGTTGAAGATGTGGTGATCCTAATTTACGTCTAACATATTCAAGTACGCAAAACGATTACATTTTTGATGAAACTGCAATTACCTGACCGATTTATGTTGTCACGTCTTGGAATATCGCTTGGTTTCACAGAAGATAAGAATATGTTTCAACTATATGACGACCCTTCTTAGGTAACATTTTCTTCGGGATGTCCTTCTTAGGTAACATTTTCTTCGGGATGTGATTATTATGAGTAGGGCGTGAGAAACCAACAAAACTATTTGTAACACGAAAGATGAACTGAAGGCAAGGTTTGGCAGCAGTCACAAACTTAAGCAATGAGACCGTTCAGAAGAGCTGCAGGAGATTCCGACGTCGTCTGATGGTCGTGGTTGAAATCAATGGCGATTTTATGAAATAAATTTACTGTTTTATATTTTAAGATATTTAGAGTGATATTTGTAAATATATATGGTAAAATGAGATGTCAGTGTTATATTCATTTTTTAGTCTTTTATACGGCAATTTATCCATCGCACCATGTATTTGTCTTTTTACTTTACCTCCTCTGATTTGTTCTGCTACCCATTCGTTAGGCATTATCGGAACTATCGGGTTTCTTCTTGGGCTAAAGAAAGAAAAAAGAAAAAAAATCGCTGCCTTATTGTTATGGGATCTTACCTCTAACGACAATGAACTCTTCCTGGCACTATAAAGTCTGCGCCTCTCACGAGAGACGGAGAGAGGAAGTGGAACGAGTCTAGACGGATTCGAGTCGAGACAATAGTAGTTCACCCTAAACCAGACTGACAGTCATACTAACACGGTTGACAGTTCCCTGGAGCCCTAACTCTTGCGTAGCGTCTTGAGCGGCCGCTCTGATCAACAGTTGCATAATATCGGGGTGTCTGTAGTGCCATGTCGCGCATGG
Source organism: Acanthosepion esculentum (assembly GCA_964036315.1). NCBI lineage: Eukaryota > Metazoa > Mollusca > Cephalopoda > Sepiida > Sepiidae > Acanthosepion > Acanthosepion esculentum. The sequence goes on from OZ038494.1 coordinate 56,362,320, forward strand.
ATAGGTGTCCCTGCAGTCATCTCCGGTGGGCAACCCTGAGGCCACATTATGAATCTTGCTGTGCCAAACCCCCTCTCTGTCCGCGTCATGGGTGTCAACCGTCGGCTTCCTTTAACTCAGGCCTTCTCTCTTTTTCCAAAACCAATTACCAACATGAATAACAAAAAACAGAAATACAAACCTAAACCAGCCTTCCAAAAATCACCCAAACATCTAAATATCTCCTTCTCTAACATCCGTGGCATTAGAACCAACTTCTGCATCGTTGAGTCTTTCCTCATAGCTAAGTGCCCGGATATACTCGCCCTGTGTGAGACCAATCTTGACTCCTCTATCCTTTCCTCTGATCTCTCGATCCCTGGATACCTCCCTCTCCTCAGAAAAGACTCTCTAACCCACATGAATGGCCTGGGCGTCTACGTCAAGGACCATCTCCCTCTGGCTAGAGAGACCTCTCTCGAATCGCCGGATCATTCCTACTTGTGCCTCCGTCTATCTCTTCTCAATGCTGTAAGCTATCTTTTCTTGCTCTACCACTCTCCATCCTCTCAGGACTGCGGGATACTCGATGTCATTTCTGACAGCATAGATAAGGCTCTCTCTGTCCATCCGTACGCTCACATATTTGTGTTTGGTTATTTTAACGCCCATCACAACCAGTGGCTACAGAACGCTACCACTGACCTCGCTGGCGTACATACTCTCAACTTTTCAATCTCTCAATCCCTCACCCAGATAATCGATTTCCCCACGCTTTTTCCTACAATCGTGACTGTAAGGCCTCACTCCTCGACCTGTGTTTTACATCCATCCCTGAGTCTTGTAGTGCCACGCAGCTCTGTCCTATCGGTAACTCCGATCATGCTGTCGTGTCTGTTAGTATCTCATTCAGCCCCCCCCCGCAAAGAACCACTTTCTGCTACCAACGGGCTGACTGGGACTCGTTTCGGGACTTCCTCCGCGATGTCCCTTGGGATGCTGTATTTAAGCTCCCCACCCATGATTGTGCTTCTGAGTTCTCTTCCTGGATCAAAGCCGGTATCGAAGCTTTCATCCCCTCCAGGAAATTCAAGGTCAAACCGCGCTCCTCCCCCTGGTTCACAGCTGCTTGCTCAGACGCCATTGCCCATAGGAACCACTTCTTCCACTGTTTTCGTAGTGACATGTCCGACTCTAACAGACGTCTATTTACCTCTGCACGCAATGAGTGTAAGCGTACCCTCGACAATGCCAAGGCACTATTTGCAGCTCGGATGAAGGAACGTATTGCATCCCGCAAATTTGGCTCCAAGGACTATTGGCGCCTCTGCAAGAGCGTTCTGAATAGTAACAAACCCTCCATTCCTCCACTGTTCAATCAGTTTGAAGTCCTGACCACCTCTGCCGACAAGGCCGAATGCTTCGCTCGGAAGTTTTCTTCCAATTCTATGCTTGACTCTTCTGGGGTACCCTTGCCCGACTTCCCTCCCAGAACTGAGGCCCTACTGGACGGCTTGCACATAACCCCGTCGTCGGTACTGGGCATTATTTCTAACTTAGATCTTCACAAGGCTACCGGTGGCGACGGAATACCAGCCATTGTCCTGAAGAAATGCGCACCTGAACTGGCACCTGCCCTCTCTAAATTGTACAACCGCTACCTCAAGGACTCCTGTTTTCCTGACTGCTGGAAGTCCTCTACCATTGTTCCTGTCTTTAAGAACTCTGGCGACCCCTCCAACCCTTCTAATTACCGTCCTATCAGTCTCCTTCCCCTCTTCGGCAAAGTCTTCGAGGCCATTATCAACACCGAAGTGATTACTCACCTGATATCCCACGATCTGCTCTCAGACAAGCAGTATGGTTTCCGCTTTGCCCGGTCTACTGCCGATGTGCTTACGGCCATCACTGAATTTGTTTACCAAGCTATCCATAATAACGGCGAAGCCCGTGCCGTGGCCATTGACATCTCCAAAGCATTCGATAGGGTTTGGCATGCCGGCCTCCTTCGCAAGCTCCGGGTTTATGGTATCACAGGTCGATTGTTTGACCTAATTCAATCGTTCCTATCAAACCGGGGTTTGAAGGTTGTTCTCAGTGGATTCTTGTACAACTCCTATCCCACTAACGCTGGTGTTCCTCAAGGCTCCATCCTTGGCCCTACTCTGTTCCTCATATTTATAAACGACCTTCCTGACGCCATAGACTCACAAGTCGGTATCTAAGCTGACGACACTACTATTTACTCCTGCCTCAAGCACAAATCTAGTGAGGCGGACAAAATTAACCTGGCAGCTCAAATTGAAAAGGACCTCCATCGGTTGTGGGGAGAGAAATGGATGGTCAACTTTAACGCCTCTAAAACAAAACTGCTCTCCATTAACCACCACAAGGACCCATCCCAGCATCCCATCAGAATGTCTGAGGACCAACTTCTCGAGAGCTCCTCTCTGCGGCTGCTCGGTCTTACGCTGTCCGCTGATCTGAGATGGAAAAAATACATCGAGTCAGTTGCATCATCCACCGCAAGAAAAGTTGTTTCCCTGTGCCGAGCTAGGAAATTCTTCTCCCCGGAATCGATCCTCCAAGTCTATAAGTCTACCATTCGCCCTTGCATGGAGTATTGCTGCCATTTATGGTCTGGGGCCCCTGCGTGTTGCCTCAGGGTTCTTGATAAGATCCAGAGACGGATATGCAATGTGATTGGCCCTGATCTGTCATCTCGTCTGCAGTCGCTCTCTCATAGACGCGATGTTGCATCGCTCTGCCTTTTCTACAAGTAATTCCACGGTAATTGCTCCGAGGAGTTGCTTTCGTCCCTAAGCCTCGTGAATTTAAGCGTCCTACGAGGCTGGCATCTCGTTCCCACCCCTTCACCGTTGAAACTGTTAGATGTAGACGTCGTTTCTACTCCAATAGCTTCATGTCTCGCACATCTCGCCTATGGAACTCCCTTCCCTATTACTGTTTCCCTGACAAATACAATCTCCAACGGTTTAAGTGTAGCGTCAATTGTCATCTCCAATTGCCTTGATCTATCCACTTCCCTTCTCCACTTCATTTCATCTTTCATTCCTATCTGCTCTCGCTCTATATCTTCTGTAACCCCCCTGTCTTGATCCTTCTCTTTCTCCACATCCCTTCCTTTACCACTCCTATCTGCTCTTCCTCCAACCCTTCTGTAACCCCATGCGTGATAGTGGCCACCAGCCTTGCTTGGGGTGATACGCTTAAAAAAAAAAACTCCTTCCACTTCTTGTATTATTATTCTGTTTAATATATCTTTGTTATTCCTACTCTTGTGTTCGTGTTGTTCTTCCTTGGTCCTAACCTTGGACCATAACCGTGGTGCGAGGATATTGGACCATAACACTCCTAATACCTGTTCTACCAACCATTTACTTCCTCTTATTCTTCTAAGTGGTGTGTCCCTTCATGGTATGGGTGATTAAGGCTCTCTACAATTCATTCTCTTTTGTAGCTCTTAGTAAAGTTTGTCTTTTTGATATCTCCCCCTGTTATGGGATCTTACCTGTAACGACAATGAACTCCTCCTGACACTATAAAGTCTGCGCCTCTCAAGAGAGACGGATAGAGGAAGTGGAACGAGTCTAGATGGATTCGAGTCGAGACAATAGTAGTTCACTCTAAACCAACTGACAGTCATACTAACACGTTCAACTTCTTGTATTATTATTCTGTTGTAATATATCTTTGTTATTCCTACTCTTGCTATTCCTACTCTTGTGTCCGTGTTGGTCTACCTTGGTCCTAACCTTGGATCTTCTCTCTCTCTCTTGAGAGGCGTAGTATACATAGTGTTAGGAAGAGTTCATTCTGTAGTTATAGGTAAGGACCCATAACAGTAATATTACCAATACTTTAAACGCGTGTATTCATTAGTTCACACAACATCTGCCTTACATCGATGTCTAAGCAAGAACTGGACTCTTGCTTCCTCTTCACGAGCTCTGCGTCAATGGGCTATCGTGATTATGGGCTGTCCCGTGACTCTCAAAGCCCCGCAAAATATTAATAATTCATCCTGTATTCGCCTTATGTATCCCTACAACGGTTTGGCATTTAATGCAATTTGTTTATTCCTTTAAATATGAATCTATGCTTAATCATTTATTTAACGTTAATATAAATTGGTTAACCTAAAAGCAAATATTGCCCTACCAAATATTACAATAATTAGTAGATTAATTGTACCGTAATGGAGGAAGTCATTACAACGTTTTACAACCTGTCCAGAAGCAAGAGCTTACAAGAAGAGAAATTATCTTAGATATGTTTTACGAGGTGAATAAAAAGAATAGCAGTCACGAAAACAGAAAATGGCGATTAATGTTGCACTTAAATGTTTGAACTTCGCAATTGACAGGATGCCAAGTAGCTGGAAGAGAATTATGCAGGAGCGAATTGCAAGAAAAGAAACCATTTGAATATAACTGAAGCTTACACTTAGCAATTTAAACAGCAAAATTAGGAAACCAAACTGCCGATCTAGTCAGTTATGTGTCATGCGTGATACACGCTTAAGCGATCATGTATCTTTCGATACATGACTGACGAGGCAATATTTTCCCACAGTAGGTTACCATCTCTTTCTGCAGTAGACCAATTGACATCCAAGGCAATAGAACCCGGTCTGTCCTGCTATTTACCCATAGCTGAGGGGCGAAGAAGAGGACTCATATCTTTCCCAAGGGGATTAGAACGTAAGTGAATATAATAGATTCAACTGTAATTCGAACTCGTCTCTCCGATTCCTCAATCTGAGCCGCTGTCAAATCTAGTACTGTACTGGAATACATGAAATCCAGTTACCAAAGAAATAATCACATCAGAACAATTGACAAGAAAAATATTTACATTAGTTACCTTGTTAAGACTGTTGTCCTCATATTTATTGTCATGTTCATGACGTTTCGGCTATTGTACGCTCCGGCATTCTTCAGGTGACTGGAATTTTGAATTGAACCCTTTATTTTTTTTTGGGGGGGGGGGGAGATCGTTCTAGTTCCACGTGTCATGCCTCTTCCAGATGTCTCAGTTATATCCCTTTAACTTAGCTCTCGAAGTTTTTGTTCACCACTGCCGTAGCAAGTTATCGAACTCACATCTGAGACATAGCACGTTGAACTAGAACAATCTATCCCGGTGGACGAGAAAAAAGGGGGAATTTCGAAATTCCAATCCCCCGAAGAAGGCCGGTGCGTACAACGGCCAAAACGTCGTGAACATGACAATAAAGACGAGGGCTACATTCCGAAAAATGTATATAATGCAAATAATTACAATACCTCATCTCAGAAATGAAGACATATATGCCAAGTAAATATTTATAGAAAAGACACGAAGGAAGTCATTAATGAGGGTTGGATAGTGAGTGAAACCGATGTGTCAGGTCAGCGCCGATAACAATGGAGATTCCTGAACGTGCATGAAAGATTCGATAAAACGTTTCCAGAAAGAAACAGCGAACCAACTTTCTTAACAGCAGTCTGGGCATTGAATTCGGATGCAGAACTCTCAATCACATAGTCTTGTGATTTCTCTCTATCTCACCGGCTTCTGAACATTTCCCTCAACATTATTTCTCTCACATGCTTGGATACATCTGTGGTAATGTTTACAGCTACTTCACAATACTATCGTTATCGGGGATCTTCTCGTCAGACGGATATTTTCAGGAAGCCACCTCCTTTATTAAATCAACCATAGTAAGATTGGATCCGTGTTTAGCAGTCCATATCATTGACTCTCTAACTACTCAGGTACGTATAATTTCAACTATATATACAGGTTATGGAAGATACATTAATAGAAAACCACTTATTTTGCATGACAAGAGTTGCAGTTCAAAATATACATGAACTAAAAGGCTAATACATACGTAATTTTACATAAAGCTGATTAAACTAAAAAAAATTACAAAACATTATAGATGACCGAACTAAATTCACCAAACTGAAGAGAAACCCCACGGAGACCCTAAAAAGGACCGTCAACAAACTAATAACAGCGCACAACGCAGAATTCGTTTTCCTAAAATTAAAAAAAAATCATTGGGGACAACCAACCCGGATATTTATATGGAAATATAAAAACCCATAAACGCGGATACCTGCTACGACCAATCATTTCCCAGATCCCAACACCTATATACGAGCTATCAAAATTCTTGAAGGACATCATCACTCCATACCTATCTACCAATTACAGCATCATATCCACCCACGAATTCCTGCAAATTTTAAAAACTATTAAACCAAACCAAGGTATCATAGCGTCGATCAAACCATTGACATTATCCTCAATGTTGTGTATACAAATAACTCTATCCCTCCGCCACCCATCAAATCATTTAGACTCAAACATTACTGCACGCATGCACAACCAGGCTCAACCTATGACCATAATGGCAACATTTACACCCAAGCTAATTGTGTTAGTATGGGAAATCCCCTCGGTCCATGTTTTTCAAATTATTATATCCCATGTAGAAAATATATTTAAATATATGTAAACCTAAAATATATGTCCGCTGCGTAGACGATATTATTATTTTAGCAAATAACACTAAGGAAATACATATTCTTACGACCACATTTGGGAACAAATCTGTCCTTAACTTTACCTACGAACTTTTCCCAAAAAACAAACTCCCATTCTTAATTATTCTCGAAGAATATAGTAATAATTATTTTATCACCTCATTATATAAAAACCCAGTAGTAGAAACTCTTGTCACCTTAAATTTAAAAGTGAATGCTCACTCAGATACAAAATAGCAGTAATAAAAAAAAATTCATAAAAAGAGCACACCAGAATTCATCCTCTCGACTACTCTTCTTTAAAGAACTCAGTAATGTAAAACAGACACTAATTAACAATGACTTTCCTAACCACTTTATATGCCACCAAATTAGACTATTTCTCCCCAAAGTAAATAACAACGATAGTGAACATACAGTCAAAAATTACAGAAAAATTTTCTATAAAAACCAAATGCACATTAACTACAACCAACACGAATCTTTACTTAGAAATATTATAAAGACATACACTACCCCAATTGACTCGAATAAAAAAAAATCAAATTAATTATCTATTATAAAATATTTAAGACAGCTAACCTCATCCTCAAAAATAACAAGACACCGGCTAAGTATAAATTACAACGAACGAACGAACATTATATATGAGTTCAAATGGCCCTTAAGGAACTGTGTTGCTGATCAAACCGAATTCATAAATAATTCTATCGGTCAAACAACTACATGGCAATCCAGACGCCTTACGTTACACCTATCTGACTATAGCTCTGTTAGTACCCATTTAAACACACGCACACACATAAACTTACCAGACACCATTCCAAACACACTAGTAGAAAACACAAACATAATAACGTCATCCACCTGTAAAAAAGATTAAAAATAAAGGAAGCCCTAATAATAAAAAATAAAAAGCCAACATTTAACAATATTAACTACGAACAAAGCCACAATGTGCAAACCGTGTTCGGAAAATAAAACATCTCTATAACACTAGAAAACATACACATAATGCACACACTCAATTAAACTGAAAAAAATAAAAACATCCTTGATAATGGCTAAAAGTATAGCCGGAAGCGCTTATAGAACATTTGGATAGTTTCTACACACCCTGTGTCCAAAAAAGAAAGCACTTGTTCGAAGACAAGAAAAATTAAATAAAAAGCTTGATCGTAGTACCTTTTCTGTCATTTTTAATGTAACATGCATAAATGAAGGATTGCTGCCTAAATACACTATATATATATATATATATATATATATATATATATATATATATATATATATATATATATATATATAATTTTTTCTACTTAAGTCTCTTTTTCCAAACTGATAAAGATGATGACCGTATCATTGACAATAGAAACGATATTAAACTATCATTTTGGAATTGGATACATTCACTCTCAGTATCTCTTTTATATGACACTACTTTTTACTAGGTATCTCTGTGGGCTGAGGGTTTAAAATACGCCGACTTTAGCTCTGCAGATGAGTAAGACACCATCAGGGAAGCGTCCTGGATATGACGATATACTAAACCCGCATCCTCGGTATGACGATAAATTACATTCAGCAAGAAAGCCTCTGATCAGGGGGTTTACTGGATCGTGGAACCACTTCTTAACTGCTGGTTTTCCCAAGTCCACCCTGACCCGGAATCTTAGCACCTGCCCCGGCTATGGACAAATAGTTAACCCACACACTGAGCAAAAAACACTATGAAAGTTTAAAAATACGTTTTAATACAAGCAAAACATATGGAAAAAATTATTACCAGCAATACATTTTTGAAGAAAAAAATATTACCAAAAATACCTTATTGCCAGCTGTAAATTTTTGAATATACATATATATTTCCATCAATACATTTTTGAAAAAAACATTACTAGCAATAAAAATAATGTTAGCATTAAATAAGCCATTGAACTCGATGTGTCATAAAACAAAACAAAACAATCAAAATTTACGGTCAGTCTCTTTGCTCTGATATTGGACAAATGTTGGAAAACACATTTTCCAATTACGGCACTTAAAATTCCGGCAGATGCTATTTTTCGACAAGTTATGCTTAACAGCAATCTGAAATGTTGCAATTACCATTTCCTGACTGAATTTTGAATTTGTTTAAGATCGTATCTAAAAAAAATATCAACAGACGTGAGAGCTAATAAGCTAATGTAACACCTCGTGAAATATGGCGGGGTCCAGCTAGATGTGGCGTGTTTAAAAGATCGCAATGTATTTTATATTTTTGCACCGATTGACGATCGAATATCGATACAAAGACAAACACATATAGACTTTTGAATGCCCAAGAGCCTTGACAAGTCATTCTTGATTCTGATGGTGACGTTGAGCCTGTGTAAAACAGACGGATTTAATTTCGCTAATGACTAAAACTTCGTCAGGACGGCTGTCCTACTTTTTGTGAATTTTATAGCTCTCGGCTTACAGGGGAAAAACTAAAACACGAATATTCATTAATAAAATAAATGGATATTGCATGAAATGAAGAACCTAATACAAGTATATATATATATATATATATATATATATATATATATATATATATATATATAAAAGTGAACATAGAAGTTAACACATAGAGGCGACAGTCTGTTTCATGCTAGATGCAATCATAAGGTAACAGACTGTCGCCTCTAAGTGTTGACTTCTATGTTCACTTTTATATTTACATACGCTCTATCTCTGATATTGAGCACTTTATCCCATAAATATAGCACACTTTAAGACTATATTTCTTCATATATATATATATATATATATATATATATATATATATATATATATATATATATATATATATATATATTGTGTATTTAGGCATCCATCCTTAATTTATACATGTTTCATTAAAGACGACAGATTATTTAATTTTTCTTGTGCTCGAACAAGTTTCTTTTCTGGACATAGTGCGTGAAGAAACTGTCCAAATGTTCTGTAATTTCGAATGCATTCGGCTATACTTTTATCAATTAAGAAGGATGAATTTATTTTTTCTTTTTAACTTG
>OZ038494.1:56376905-56476905 GCA_964036315.1 Acanthosepion esculentum
TTTGGCATTATGAAGACATGAAAAGTTATCCCCAAAATATATTCTTTAATATTAAACATAATTGGATCTTGTCATACAAATTGAACATCAGCATTTAATAATGAGATATTCAATTGCTATGATAATACTGGGTACACTACTTGAAGCCAATGATCGGACATATAATTTGAAAAAAAAAAGCTGAAGCTATACTGACGGGACGTTAACTAAAATTTGCTGTCGACAGCTATTAAAAAACTCTAATATGCTGAAATCAGTGGTCACGATATGTGAAAGTGCACTAGAAGAATCATCAACGTCTTCCGAACAATTTCTTCTAGCCTCAAGTATTGTTTTCATGCCCTTCTCAACCGTCTAACACTGGGGTCCTTTCCACAAGCCGCTATTAATTCAAATCGAGCATAGTGAGATTCAAACGTGGGTTGAATCTTTAACGTTCCAAATACTTGGCCTCGTATAAACATGAAGGTTGGTTAATGGGTTCTTCATTCAGCCCAGTCAACAAAAACATAATCAAGTAAGCATATATGTTATTCCTCGTGCAATCTTTTCTTGCTCGACAAAGATTTTTTTACCAATTGGTAAGCGTCGATAACGGCACTCTCAAGAACATTCCATTTACTCTTAATACGTGTCGTATGTTAACCAGCGATCTGAATATTTCTAAATACATTCTTCTTAAAGAAATTCTTCTTTAACAAACCGATATTATTGAGCATGAATATTAAAAATAAATAAAAAAACGGCTAAATAACAGCGTTCTATTAATTAAAATATATCAATTCATAATTAATTTATGAAATTACAATAAAATAAAGCACAATTACATTATTAAAAATGTAAATCAATAAATATAAAGAAATGAGAAAATAAAAAAAGTTAGTTAACAACAATAACTTTTAAAACAATTTCATTTAGTCAGCCTGAAATTAAATCATTTTGTATCCTCCATAGTTGACGCAGACTTTCGCTATTAGCCTGAAGAATATTTATGAGCGTTAAAAATTTGGAAAACGTAATGATACATTTTTACTTATGTGTATAAATAAATATTACAAAACGAAAACATTAAGAAAGTTAATCAGAGGACGAAGTATGTCGGTAAATAAAGGTGTTTCTTTTGTTTGTTTTATATTGTTGTATAGGTAAATGTTATTTTCACATATGCACAGACACGCACACACACAGACACTCACCCATATACAGACACAAACACAGGAATACATCTATCTATCTATCTATCTATCTATCTATCTATCTATCTATCTATTTATCTATACACACACACTCATATATATATATATATATATATATATATATATGAATGACACAGTGAAACACACACACATATGTATACAGACACACACAGACATAATATATATATATATATATATATATATATATATATATATATATATATATATATATGTGATTAAATACATATTAACTAGGGTTAAAAATAGACTTGTGTATTTTAAATCTTTATAAATATTTCAATAGTTAAACAAAAACATTTTTGTTAGATATAGTTAAAAATGTTTTTTAAACAACATCTAAAATATTACTACAGTTAGATTTACGTTTGAAATATGCAAACACAGTTGCATTACATATCACGTGACGTCCGCGTCTCGCGACGGACGCTACTTACTGTAAACAAACTTCTGAAAACAGCCATTTCTGTAGAAAGATCGAGGCCGATCTGAAATATCATATATATATATATATATATATATATATATATATATATATATATATATATATATATATATAATACTTTCACAAAAAAACGTTCAATTTTTTTAATTTGCAACATTTGAGTTGTTTTTTATATATATATATATATATATATATATATATATATATATATATATATATATATATATATATATATATATATATATTTATACTGGATGTACAGAGGATGTTACAGAAATTCTATTCATCTTATTACTAAAACAATTGCTTGTTTCTTCATTGCATTTTCATTTGATATAGGGGACATCTATCACGTCATCGAGTAAACTGACACCCTGGTCAGTCTGCCACTCTGTAAGGATATATATATATATATATATATATATATATATATATATATATATATATATATATATATATGAGTGTGTGTGTGTGTGTGTAAACCAAAGTTTGTTTATTTTTAACAGTACTTTTTCACTGTAACTTCTTGTAGCACCTCTAGCATTAACGCCTAGCTTGCGGTGAATTAACGCCAAGCTAGCAGCGAATTGATATACAGGGTGACCCCAAAAAACGGGATTTTTGAAGTGCGTATTTCCAGACATGAGCAAGTGGCAACACTGCGAGACAGTGACCTTGAGCAAATAAACATTTCGCCATTTTAGTAACGAGAATGAAATTCACAGTATCCCAGCTGAGATGTTGCAGCAGTCAATGAGGAATCTCAACAGCAGATTTCAAGAATGCATTCGTACAGGAGGACGCCATCTACAGGACGTAATTTTAAAAAAAAATGGAAATTCCATCATTGTTTCTTAAATGGCATGTTTTAAGGTTTCAATTACTACGAATTAAATATTTTTCTTCCATCACTCTTTTATTGGATTGTTAAAAGAGTTCCCGTTTTTTGGGTCACCCTATATATATATATATATATATATATATATATATATATATATATATATATATATATATATATATATATATGGAAAATGTGATAAATAATCTGAAGTAATTAATTTCGGAATTTCTTTTAAGCAATAAAAATTCCTACAATGATATTGTACAAAATTAAAAAATATCATTCACAAATGAAAAAAGTTAAAATAAGAGAAAAAATAGCAAAACTGACACAAACCGGTTCTCGAATATCTTGCCGTAGTTATGTTGTATTAATTTTATTTCTAATAATTTCATAAAAATATTATCTAAAATTTCAATTACAACTTTGAAATGTCTTTCAAACTTTTCAATATTTATTGCCATTCACACCAAAGGTTTTCGGCAAATATCGCCCGCTTCTTCTTCAACAAAAGAAAACGGACAAAGTCACGGAATAATATCTTATAATAATTCATGCCTTTAAGGGATGTCTCGTACATTTCCATACTGTTACATGATAGTTAACAATGGCGAGACAGGGTGTAAAGATAATGATAACAATAATATTAGCCGAAACAATCGTCATGAGTTGACTAAGCAATCATTACTATTGTCGGTTGAAGTTTAAGAAATCTTTCTCATAAAAGAGATTTTACAGGAAAAATAGTTTTCTCAAGTCCAGTAGCTGTTATCGCTCTTTCCAGTAGTGACGATGTTATTCTTCCATAATTTTTATATGATTGTGCCATTATTTTCTCTTCGAATTTCATTTAATATCCATTTTAGTTGTTGCTGTTATTGGAAGTTTCCAAGTGATGTACCGTATTTGACAGCATATTAGACAGATTCCTTTTTTTACTTAAATAACTTTTAAAATTCTCCTGCGTCTTATATGCCATATGTAGGTTTAAAATTCGTGGTAGTCGGTCGAAATTAGCTACCTGGCAACTCCTATTAGATAGACTTAAACATGAAGAAGCAATGGAATACGTGGATGGCAATGCTTGATCACGACCTTACACTTACAGGAAGAATATAAAGACACTGCATTGTACAAGTCTGCGAATGGGTGAAGCAAGCTTGGGATAATATTAGACCAGAAACTGTTGTCAAATATTTTTAAAAGTGTGGCATTAGCAATGCTCTCAGTGGAACGGAAAATGACGCATTGTTTAACGACGATGATAGTGGTATTGAAAATGAGTATCAGAATTTTGATAACGAAGACGACGAAATTTTATGGATTTGAAGATGAATAAAATTTTTAATAGTAACTGTATTGTTTTACTCAATTGTAATAATTGCTTGATTTTTATTTTGTTTTCTTACCTTTGGATATAATAAAATTTCTATAGGTTCGTGTTCTTATATGTCCTCAGATAAGGTAATTTCTGCTATTTGGTAAAGTTTGCGATTAATAGCTTCATGTCTCGCACATCTCACCTATGGAACTCCCTTCCCTATTACTGTTTCCCTGACAAATACAATCTCCAACGGTTTAAGTGTAGCGTCAATCGACATCTCCAGTTGCCTTGATCTATCCACTTCCCTTCTCCACATCCTTTCATTTTTCATTCCTATCTGCTCTCGCTCCAAATCTTCTGCAACCCCCTTGCCTTGATAGACCCACTGTCTTTCTCTTTCTCCACATCCTCTCCTTTACCACTCCTTTCTGCTCTTCCTCCAACCCTTCTTTAACCCCTTGCGTGATAGTGGCTTCCAGCCTTGCTTGGGGTGATACGATTAAAATAAAATGTAGCGCCATTCTACAATATTGAAAGACTCATGCTCTTGGCCAATACCTATCGAATTCACTCGCTCAAATCTTTTTTTAGTCATTGGTCAGGGAAAGCGGTTGTATAACTGAAGGTTTAGATATTTCTGGCGCCATGAATGGCATCCATATGAATGTATCGATCAGACTAAACTATTTTAAAACCTGACAAGTTGTCACGTTATTGTTTTTGCTTTTATGGGAATTTGTAGTGTCTTGAGTAACAACCTCTTGCGCAATCTTTTTATGTTCAATTTCCTTATCACCTATGAAAGAATTTTACTCATCGGATTCGTGTTTGCTTGAAATAGAAGTTGGATATAACAGAAAGCAGAATACAAATGAAATACTCGCTGTCAAAGTTTTGGGAAAATTTGGTCCTATTCAGATCACGGGTCTCACACAGTACCTTCTTGAACGATACAGTAAATATGTCCCACAATTCAACTAATGTTTATAGGTTAAAACGAGGAAAAGGCATACTCTCAATCTTAGTATTATTTCATTATTTACTGACACTCTGATATTTATAGTTTTGAAGATAATATTAACAAAGAGATTACTAGTATATGTTTTATCTATTATTTCGTTTATTATTCATACATTTGCTACAAATAAAATTCCAAATGTTTTCTTCTTCTTCTTTTTCTTCTCCTTCTTGTTCTTGTTGTTGTTGATGTTCTTCTTCTTCTTCTTCTTCTTCTTCTTCTTCTTCTTCTTCTTCTTCTTCTTCTTCTTCTTCTTCTTCTTCTTCTTTATGTGCTGTGTCCACTTAGGATTTAATCAATTAAGCCTCTCCACAATGTCCTGACTTTTTAGCACTTAATAAATATTGTATTTCCGTTATTACTGTTAAACCTTGTTCGATCATCCATATACTCAAGCTAACTAAGTATGCTATACGTAGTTTTCTTCTGCCCCTCTTGCATACAGTATCTCATTTGAGTATCAAATTCTCCAAGCCCTTTTTCCTCATTATGTTACATATAAATTTCAACTGTCTTTTTCTGATGTTATGTATAAGTTAACATTTGTTTTCATTTTCTTAAAAAATTCGGCATTGCTCATATATTCGAGCCATACCATAGTCAGCATCACGCTGTAGAACCATATTTATGTTGCTTCATCTTTGAGGATATTGTTCAGCATCCACGGTCATATAGGAGGAAAGACATCACGTAAGAGTTCACTAGACTTTTCTTTGTTTGCAACGATATTTTTCTTAATACTCTGCTTGGCATGTGTAAGCATCTTTGTCTATCCGAAGGAGACTTCGGATTTCAGCGCCTTACTTTCCATTCTCTGTTAAAAAATATCCAGACAGTAGTCTCAAAATCAATCAATCAATCTATCTATCTATCTATCTATCTATCTATCTATCTATCTATCTATCTATCTATCTATCTATCTTCGGAATTATCTATCTATCTATCTATCTATCTATCTATCTATCTATCTATCTATATTGGGAATTATCTATCTATCTATCTATCTATCGATATTCGGAATTATATATCTATCTATCTATCTATCTATATTCGGAATTATCTATCTATCTATCTATCGATCTATCTATCTATATTCGGAATTATCTATCTATCTATCTATCTATTTATCTATATTCGGAATTATCTATCTATCTATCTATCTATCGATATTCGGAATTATATATCTATCTATCTATATTCGGAATTAACTATCTATCTATCGATCTATCTATCTATATTCGGAATTATCTATCTATTTATTTATATGCCTGTGTATTTAAATTATTATATATCTATTGTTTTCACTCCAGGAATCGTGCATTTTACAGTACATTTAAGCATATTTTGGAAAGTGGTGACCTTTCCACAATTTTGCTTTGAACAAAATGAGTGGACATTTCTGCCAGGCTTTTGCTGTGTCAAATTTGCAACAGGAGTTTGTCCGTCTTCATGCAGCGACATCAGTGATCAAATTTCTGTGCAAAAAGTATTTTTCTTTTCTTTACCTTAAGGCAAACCAACGGTTTTAGTTCTATCCCTTCATTCTTCAGGCTACCAACACGTTTTTTTTCTAATTCTATTTCGACTGATGTGTTGAGGATAGAACAAACAGAATTTTCTCTGCATTGATTTTCAGTATGAATTATTTTTTCCTTGCCAGTGAATATCTAGACCAAAAATGACATTTACTGCCTCGGGCTTGAGAAGCGAATGTTTAAAACTTGTCCTAAAATCTCTTTGCTATGATCATCTGAATGAAATGTCCAAACATCTCTTGTCTTCTATGACTCGTAAATAATGCAATACAATTGAACGATTACACAACAGACCCGAGCGTTCTTCAAAACCAACTTCTCTTGGAATAATAACATTGTCCTAACGCATAAATTTGTAATGACTGTCTGCTCGTCTGCTACGATGTTTAGAGAATCCCTGTTGCAGGCTCATTCCCAGGAACATGTATACTATTTTTTTTAAAGAAAAACAGCCCACTTACCTGACAGAAATTACTCACTTTCGTTGATAAAACATTAAATCGCTTCGTTTAACATTCTTCATAGTTGACCTTGACTTTCCCAGTGAGCATGAAGAATGTTTATGAGCGTTATTATATTGAAAAATGTTGATATCATTACGATAATTTTAATTCTGTTTATAAATAAATATTGCAAGTACCATCCTAACATTTGACTTGAATTGAATAAGCCCATCAGGAAACGAAACACGTTGGTAAAGAAAATTTTTCAATTTGTCTTTATACTTGTGGCCATTATACAGATGCATTTTATTTTTAACACGCACACAAGACACACACACACACACACACACATATATATATATATATATATATATATATATATATATATATATATATATATATATATATATATTTATTTATTATAATTTTATCATATAGACAAAACCATTTTACTCACTACAAAGATGCAACTTGGTTTCAGTGCATTTCAACTGCATATCTACGGGTGAGGGTTGAAAATGGTTATCAACAATCCTGTTTCTAGACAAGCCGGATGTAACGCGTCACTTCCTTTTTTCCATTTTTTTTAGATATAAATTCCAACGTTCGCAGCGTTAATTCAATATAAATTCGAACGTTGGAATTTATATATTATCATCGCATCGTATATATACATATATATATATATATATATATATATATATATATATATATATATATATATGCGTATTAGTCGCTGGAAGACTGTGAGCCTCTGAAAAATTGAGTTGCGAATTGAACTGTTCTTCCTTTTCTAGATAATCTAGACACGAGCACTTTAATTTACTGCATAAGTAGATTTTTGGTTTTTCTTTCCTTATTCGGGATTTTTTTTTTTTTTTTGAATAACGTATTAGTCCTTCTGACAACATGTCTCTTGGTCACACCAACACTGTTGTTCTTTTTCCTGTTAAACCAAAGAAGTGAATTAACGCTAATATTTCGACAGAGCCTCCCTTAAAATATAGTTAAAAAAATTTATAAACAATAACGTATTACAATTATATCGCCAACATTTTATTAGTATATAATGGTCCACCCTCTACGGGTAATTACTTTATTTGGTTTATTCAATTTTAATATTGCTATGTTATTGCTATGTTTTGCCGTTTATTATGTATTAGTAGCACCATATATAGATGTTCTACATTTTTAATTTAATCTACGGACTCCTTTAAAAAGCTTCCTGAATATATATTTAAAAAAAATTGTTTCTGATTTCTGATAATTTTACAACTGATTAACGACCCCTTCAACAAATAGACAGTCATATTTGGCTACATCCATGATACATTTATCGCTGTCATTTTCCCCAGTATCAACAAGGGTGATATGTGCAAGCGTAGTTCTGACTTTCAGTTAATCGAGACATACCAACAAGTATATTTTTAATTCTGATCTCATGCCCCCACCTTTAACTTTCGGAAGAGAGGTGTCTTTAAATTTCCATAAAAATCATTTTTAATCACCAGAACGAAACATCGCCTGGGGAAGTACAATCATAGTATTGAAATAACGAAATATATATATATGTATAGTGTGACCCCAAAAAACGGTAACTTTTTAACAATCCAATAAACCCAAGAGTGATGGAAGAAAAATATTTAATTCATAGTAATTGAAACCTTAAAACATGCCATTTAAGAAACAATGATGGAATTTTTATTTTTTTAAAATTACGTCCTGTAGATGGCGTCCTCCTGTATGAATGCATTCTTGAAATCTGCTGCTGAGATTCCTCATTGACTGCTGCAACATCTCAGCTGGGATACTGTGAATTTCATTCTCGTTACTAAAATGTCGAAATGTTTACTTGCTCAAGGTCACTGACTCACAGTGTTGGCACTTGCTCATGTCTGGCAATACGCACTTCAAAAATTCCGTTTTTTTGGGTCACCCTGTATATATATATATATATATATATATATATATATGTGTGTGTGTGTGTGTGTGTGTGTGTGTGTGTGTGTGTGTGTAGTGTGTGTGTGTGTAGTGTGAATGTGTGTGTGTTCTGTTTATACGCTATTTTTATAGATACATTGTATTTAAGTAAATGCTTTGTTTTTTTAATTAATAATTTTATAAATTAATTACATATTACCGGTCTGGATATTCGATAAATTTCGTAGCAACATATGCATTCTCTGACAGG
Source organism: Acanthosepion esculentum (assembly GCA_964036315.1). Lineage (NCBI taxonomy): Eukaryota > Metazoa > Mollusca > Cephalopoda > Sepiida > Sepiidae > Acanthosepion > Acanthosepion esculentum. Next base: position 56,385,917 of record OZ038494.1, read on the forward strand.
ATGCGAACCTGTATTCATATATGGAAACCGTCATTTGATCTGATGTGCTATACCATTTAGCTACAGAGAAGAGTCGTTGAAGATTGTGTGTTTATAAACAGTTAAACAGACGATTGTCTGTAGCTAAATGATATAACACGTCAGATCAAATGCAGATTCGATTCCTGTCGAATAAAGCATATTTTCTACGTTCTTTCCCGAACATTGAGGCCGGTAAATGTAGATAATACTGTGTAATTAAAAAAAATATGTTGTGTATTTGGGCAGCGATCCCTCTTTTATATAAGTTTCGTTAAAAACGACGAGCAAAATACTGCGGTTAAGCTTTTACTTATATTTTTTCGGACCATATATACATTTATTTTTTATATTATACACATTTGAATGTATGTATATATGTTTTGGATGGATTTGAAAAGCAGTTTTTCATTTATGCTGATTTTATGGAAGTTAAAGTTCTTTGTTATGGAATTTTTCTGAACTGTGGGAGAAATTTGTTTATTCCGGGTTTTGTAATGTTTTATTAAAGCGGTCAGCTCTCAGAAGACAAACATTAAAGTATCGTTAAATTAAAAGTTTAAAACCAATTTTTGTTCGTTTGCTTTAAAAATGGCATCCTTCAAATGGCGGTCTCTATTTGCCATACACATTTATAAAAGATTTTTTAGTTTTTTTTTTTATTATTAACTGGAAGTTCAAACGCTACGAAGTCTTTTAGGTGGCTTTCTTTTAAGCACTGAATCCGTCGTTCTGAAATATTCAACCCATTTTAAAAAAATCCGGAACAGCATCCATCCGATTCAAAATAAATGTACCGGCACAAGACATGATGGTAAAAGTTGGTAACTGATGGTATCTGAAATGGATGGTAAGACATTAGCTAGCTGAAGATACCATTGCCCCTTGCCGAAGTGCACTAGAATCACACTGGTGACAGTTTAAAATGCATGAAATATTTCTGCCACACTCCGTATATTCCCCAGTCATGCAGCCTCAACGCCCTCATTTACTAATGAGATATACCGTTTCTATATTACTTCATGGGACATTACTTGAGGCTAATAATCATATATATATATATATATATATATATATATATATATATATATATATATATATATATATATATATATATATATATATATATATACATATCCTTACAGATGGAAAAGTGATGACGTGTTAGATGAAAATGCAATGAAGAAAGAAACAATAAGATGAATAACAATTTTATAAGATCATCTGTACATCCAGTATATATATATATATATATATTTATATATATATATATGCGTGTGTGTGTGTGCGTGTATATATATTTATTTATATATATATATATATATATGTGTGTGTGTGTGCGTGTGCGTGTACATATATATATATATATATATATATATATATATATATATATATATGTGTGTGTGTGTGTGTATGTTTACATATATATATATATATATCGTATTAATATCACATCAATATTCCTTTCCGCTACGAATAAATTTCGAACACATAAACATAACTTATTTTTCACCACCTTGGCAGCGTACACAGTGGATTAAAAGAAAAGATACCGTTCGTTTCCATCAACATCCAAGGCCCTATACAAACAAGGGTAACATAGAAAAAATTTTGGAATATGTTAATCTTTTCTATCACATCCTCTGTTTTCACCTAAACATGTACCAATCGATTATTGTCCATTTCATCGTTGTAAAACATTTTGAGGGAGAAAGCCAGATTCAAATGTTCTTTAAGAACATTTTAAAGTCATAAATTGTGGAATTTTTTCAAAATATATGGAAACGTTTTTTGATTGATTGATTTGTATTCTACGGCTCATCAACACTTTGCAGCCAGAAAATATTTTTAGATTGTTAGATAATCACGATTTAGAAATGGAAGTCTTACTAATTAACCTATAGCTGGGAGAGAACATGTGGATCCATAACTTACCTGAGTTTTTGCGCGTTCGTGTATATAACGAAACCAACTGGAATTCTCCGATTAAAATTCCGAGCCATTATCCATTTTACCATCTGCACAATCTCAAACTACCGGGTAATTCCAAGAGGTCACCCATCTAGGTACTGCCCAGGTTCCACGTTGCTTATCTTATGTGAATGTACAGGAACCGGTGATGAAGAGCTACGTGAAAAATTGCAACGTATCATTGCAAATAATGGTGAATATATAAGTGAATAAAATGTAATTTTATTTTATTTTTTAATGAATAATGTTGAAAAACAAAATGGAATTCATTTTATAATCAACCCGATATATTCCTTTTTTATTTCTTTTGTCTCATGTTAAGATGTTGTTCTTAACCATAACAATGCAAGGCGAGATACAGCGGCAATAACGTAGGACGAATTTTTTTTAACCCTATGCTGACAAAAACTAAATGTTACCTTATGTTGATGACTGAAAAACACTTTTATAGAGAAAACTCCCTATAACGGAAACCAGATTCAACATTTCGTCGAAATCGTTTTCACATCAAAACATGTGAAATTTTATTCACTTGCCTGATGAGTGTCAATAAATCATTGCAAATTATGGTGAATATATAACCGAATAAAATGTAATTGTACGTTACTTTTTAAGAAGAAATTTGTTAAAAAAAAAAACGGACTTTGTTTTACACTCAACCGGAATAATACTTTTTTAAAAATGTCTTTTGTCTCATTTAAACTTTCTTTTAAGTAGTTTCACTGGTAATGTTTTATGAAGGAGAATACCCATTTCCCCAACAAAAGAGTTAATTATGTGCATAAAAGATTTAGATCACTCGTGCATTAAACATGATCAAAATATCTGGAAAATTAATTTAAAAAATACCGCCATTTGGTGAAAATAGGTGTAAACGTATGAATATTTATAATTATATGTATAAGTTCTTAATATTTTTCTTTTGAAATTTGTTTAAATTTGAATAATTAAAAAAAGCAGAATAAATTCCTTCTTAGATGAGATTAATTATATAGATACAAAAAAAACTTTCATCATTCATATATAGAATATAAGCGAAATGACTTAAATATTTTTAACAGTACATATGCCATTGTTATTAAATTATATACCTGTTCGTCCATATTATTGAAGAATGAAGAGTTAAATGAACTCAGGGACGAATGATATGATTATGTGTCGAATAAATGAAGTATCGATCCAAAGGACACTGATAAATAATGGAGAGGAAGAGTAAGTGAAAGGTTTGAAAGGAATAAATGAAGTCGTCTCGAGTATTTCAGATCGAGGGTTAAATTAATTCAGCGTCTCTTTTCAGATAAGACTTACAGAGCTGAACGTTCCGATTAAATTTACGCAACCTATTACCAAGACCAAGTTCATACACCATTTCTCATAGATTAATCTTGCTGAATAATATTAAAATGGGTGGACTTCGAGGGACAGTAAATATAGCTTTCTTTCTCATTAGAAAAATTAACAGCACGTAGGTGTGCTCAGCCTCGCTTTGGTTATGGTTTTAAGATGGCGTTCATGCTAAATGTTGTCTATGTCTTCCCTCGGTATCTGTCACATTCATTCTGTATCTCGGTACTTCCTATCTCGCTTTATCAGTATATTTATATGAATGTCTCATATGCTCATATCTCTCAGATATAAGCTCCCAAAATAAAATTCAATCATTCGAAAAGGTAAGGTGAAATAACCTGTTGTTTCTGCGCATATTTTGATAGTCGTTTTATATATATATATATATATATATATATATATATATATATATATATATATAGTTCCGAACCCAGTTCGTAGTTAGAAGTTTGTTTCATTACTCATGTAAATATAATACATTGTAATTCGGGATCCTTATTGTTATGGTCCAGGTTAGGACCAAGGAAGAACAACACGAACACAAGAGTAGAAATAACGAAGATATATTACACGGAATAATAATACAAGATGTGGAAGGTGTTAGTAATGATTTTCCAAGCGTAGCTTAGATGTGGCACTAGGGCGAAAGTATGGGACACCCAGTGAGGATCGAACTCACTACTCTCTCGTAATTGTTCTAGCGAGACACGCTTGCTAACAATTACACCGCCTTGAGGTGCCCGTGGAAGGTGTTATCATGACTGTCAGTCTGGTTTGTAGTGAACTACTATCGGCTCAACTCGATTCGTCTCTCTCTCTCTCTCTTGAGAGGCGTAGTATACCTAGTGTTAGGAAGAGTTCATTCTGTAGTTATAGGTAAGGACCCATAAAACTTATTTTGTTAAAAATCGGACTTTAAACACAATTTTACCACGGTAATCATAACACTATTTCGTCAAGGTTAGAGTAGCAATACATTAAAATTAACAACTTATACCGTTATCCTTTTAGTTCAATTTACTTGAATAATAATATGTGTATCTGCCTTCATTTTGAGATGCTTGCAAAGAATCGGGGTTATCGTTTTTGCAAAGTGTCGAATTAAAATTCCACCGAGTACATTGTGTTTATTTTCAGATATGACTCCATATCTTCACCTTACAACTATTAGTTAAATAGCAGTTGGTACTCTAGCTTTTGCCGTCGACTAGACTAGGAGAATGACAGTTTCGTAGTGAGGCTGGCAACTCCACTCAGTAAAATGTTACTTTCTTCGGGTGGCGAAGAAGCAACATTTATCGTAGTGTGACTGCGACTTTATGTTCCTCAGCGATGTCTAAAGGCACTACGGAGGATTTTCTTTTCTTTCTTTTCTTTAAAAATCTGTTGGTAACTTTTTGACTGTGCTTTATAAAGATTCAGTTCTTGATACAGCACGACATTCCTATTTCTTTTGAAACCCATTGCGGTTACGTTCACCAGTGTGAATTTGAACATTTGCAACTGTGAAAATTTTATAATACTATTTTGCTTCAAGACTTAATTCTTCTTTGGTTTTTTTTGTTTTTTTTTCTGAGGATTTCATGAAAAATGTCACTTTTCATCTGTTATTTTCACAGGTATTAACAATGTCAACGAATGGCTAAAAATAAAGAATTCGTCGTATGGCATCCTGTCATGTTTTCTTACCCTGCTGAGAATTGGCTAGTGATGCAGAAGTGTCCACAGTTGGTCTGTAGGTTCTGTCTGGATCTAACCAACGCCTTTATCCACTGTGCCATGTGTCCTTGAGGAGTGTGAGTTCAATACCTGGCTAAGGCGGTAGAGAACTCGGAGAGGAGAATTAACAGGAGATAACTGATAACTGACATCCATTAGACATGGCACGTGGAACTATAACAGTCTACCCCAGTGAGCGAAATCAAGGGTTCAGTTCGATATTCCAACCACCTGAAGAAGGCCGGAGCGTTCAACGGCGGAAGCGTTGTAATAAATATGGCGACAAAGATTAGGACAATACGCCGAATAATGTAAAGAGTGTACATAATACCTCATCTCAAAAATATAGACAGATTCTTTTATATTTGTGTTTATACGAGTCCATTTATTTCAATGACATCAAGTATGTTAGTAAAAAAATTGTTTCTGCTGTCATTAAGTTGATCATTTGAGCCATATTGTTCTTGTTGATACATTAACATTACTTTTTGTAGTGTAGCCATTTCAGCATCAGAAGTGATGATTTTATTCTGAAATTAGTTTGTGCATTCACATCTGTTCCTCTCCTTTTGACCTTTCTATATTTAGGGTAATAAATTGAATTTACTAAAGACAACGATTGTGATAATCTGAAACATCAGTGTCAACTGAAAATGAATTCATTCTTACCAGAAGCTGCGTACATTCGTAGTAAACCCAGAACCGCGGAAATCCAACATGAATTTTTTTTGTTGCACTTTCAGAAAAGGAATGGTTTGATCATTTCCGAACACAACAGGGATAGGCTGAATACGAGTAAAACATTTCTGTTAAAGTTGATGTTGTCATGGTAATTTCCAACACTGTTCCGGTAGTCTTTTGATGTCCGTCTGGGTCAGCTTCTTGGCAGACCACGGTGGCCAGGTGGCCAGGTGCCTGCACTTTCATACGTTTTCATTGTAACAACCTTAAGTATACATAAATAACCTGACCTGATTGACCTTGATCAGAACGCGTTTAACATTGACATATACTGCAATTATCTCTTCTCATATCAAATCATTTTTATTCACATCTAAATCAGAAAGTGAAATTATTTTTTGTCGAATAAGCCCATATAAAACGTCATATAGACCGCCTTGATAGTATACAGTAGATAACTTTCACTGTTCAACTTCAACTAAATTCTGAGAAACGATTGTAGATGAGAAAATATTATTATTATTACTAGCAGGAAAGCCCGGCGTTGCTCGGGGTTTTATGTAGTTAAATTGCTTTGGAGTATGAATTATTGAACTTACGCACGTCTTCAGTTGATGAGGTCACTGATAGGCCAGGAATCTCACTGATATCAAAATCAATGTGGTCAAGGGAAACCGGTTACAATAGGAGGCTGCTGTGTTGCTGCTCCGTGCATACCCAAAGACTGCGAGCCGTACATAATCGGTCAAGATTTTTAATTGTGGCAATATAAAATAGTGGTTGCGTTTTCGCTGTAGGACCCGCCCCTTCACTATTAAGTCCATAAGTTTTCCCAGTTTTAAGCGGAATACGCGAGCGGTAATGTCATATCTGTGAGTGTAATCCTGTCCGGGTAGGAGTCCACGCGTTATCTCGACCTATTTGGGGTTGCTGGTAAACGTTATAAATAAGTCTGGCCGCCCATATTGCCTAACGTATGTCATAGCGCCCTGCGTGCATTCATGCATGTAACGCGGTGCCCAGTGTAGGTAGAGAGCAGAACGCACAGCTTCCCTAGGTCACGGGGATTAACTTCCTTTCGAAGGCTGTCGCGTAAGTCTACGTAGGAGTCTGTGCGCAGCTGTTTCTGATGATTTCGTATAAAACAAAGCCTCTCCGATTCCATCTTAGCGACCATGTCAACTACAAACTGGTGGAAATGCTCCCTGCATCTAAGAAGCAGGTTAAAGTCTCTATCCCTAATCATGAAACGGTATGAGTAGAAAGCCTTGCACGATAAAGCTTTGGAAGACGTTGTAGGTTGGGCACCCGGAGTATGAAAGAGGAATGCCGAAGTGGGAGCCATGGTCACCATAAGGGAAAAGTAAAGGGTACTGCAATGCGTCATATGATCGATGGGTCTCTGAAATCCTGCGAAGAGCGCCGCCTCTTGATTTGATGACAATATCGCTAGTGCGGTATCGCTCCTCATGTATAATAGCGGACAATTCGTTGCATGCAGGGGCATTGTAGCGGCGTTCGTTTTCATCATGAGGCCGTTTGTCGGCGTCTGTTACAATGCTGTATGAAGGTGTTATGGGTCCTTACTTATAACTACAGAATGAACTCTTCCAAACACTATGTATACTAAGCCTCTCAAGAGACAGGGACAAATCGAGTCGAGCCGATAGTAGTTCACTCCAAACCAGACTGACAGTCATACTAACACCTTCCACATCTTATTTTATTATTCCGTGTAATATATTTTCGTTATTTCTACTCTTGTGTTTGTGTTGTTCTTCCTTGGTCCTAACCTGGACCATAACAGTGGCCACGAGGATATTGAGAAAAAAAACTACTTCTACGCGAACATTAAAAAAAGAAAACAATTTTTGGGACATCAACCTTAACAGTGGTAACAAAGACACGAATTTTACCTGTTAGACAGAAAAGAATCGAATTCTACGCAGGACATTTTTATCGTACTAAGGTTCCAGAACAACAGGCGACAAAGACCTGAAGTCTACACTGAGAAAAAAGGAAAAATCGTTACACAAAATTACGGTGTAAACATGGAAGACTTTGAGGCAACCATATTTGAACTAATGAAAAAGCAATGCGAGTAGCAACAAAAAAAATGAAGAAAGACAGATTAGGCTCGAAGAAAAACAATAGAGAAATTCAGCAGAAAAACGAAAAGAAGCAACTCGAACTACAAGAATTACTACTACGGGCAGTAACAAATAAGGAACAAATTTCTGGGAATGAAACGGCATTCTCGCAAAATCCTATATGGCGCTCTATGAAAGACTTCACTTATGCACCGGACGAAGATGAAACCTTCGCGGCTTACTTCAGAAGATATGAAGATTCATATAGGTTTGATTTCAGGAATTGGTCAGACGCGAAAAAAGTACGTCTACTACTGAGGAAACTAAGGTCAAGAGAATACACTAAATTCGTAGACTACATCCTACCGAGGAAAACGAATGTGTTGACTTTCAAGGAAGCCGTGAAACCATTAACGGAATTATTTAGTCCGAACATTTCACTATTCCACAAAAGGTGGAAATATTTAAATTTAACAAAAAAAGGATAGCGGAGACTATATAACATTCGCTTCCGTAGTAAACAAACATGGCGATGACTTTAAGTTATAAGAACTCAGCCCTGACAATTTTAATGTTTGATATTCGTCCAAGACCTGGTTTGGACGAAAGATGTGGAGATCAGACAGAGAATTCTAACAAAACTTGAGAGTGAACCAGAATTGACGCTACAATAATTGGCTGAGGATGTCAGATATGTATAAGCGTAAAAAATGAATCGAAAGATATCGAAGAGTCTGGCGTCGCTCACATACGAAAAATACGACAAACACGTTTTTTCCCTCCTCAAAAACAAACCAAACAAATTATTTTACTACAAAAAGTCAAATGAAACTTCAGAACAAACCACAACCCAGTCCATGCTATCGCTGTGGGACTTTGCATTGGTACAAAGATTGTATATACAGCTTTAAGGCTTGTCTGTCATGCAATAAATTGGGACATAAAAGTTCGCACTGTAGAACAAAGAAAGAAAACAAAAGCCCAGTAAGAGTCACTAAAACTCGCCAATCGGACGGGATAAATATACGAAAATACGTACAAGTAGAAATGTTAAACAAAAAAAAATCAGTTTACAATTAGATTCCGGATCAGATTTAACCATTATTAGCTTAAATACGTGAAAAAAAAAAACGACCCTGATGAGCCAGGTCTGTAACAGGAAGAAAATCAAATTTGAGAGGGAGTTTATCACAAATGTGAAGTTCAACGGGATAACCAAGAAATTAAAGATGTATTTTCTAAGAAATACGGAAAATTTATGTGGAACTGACTGGATGCAGAAATTTGACCTCTGGGATTTACCGATAAATATGTTCTGCCAAAAAGTGGAAAGGTTATCGACCGAGGCAGAGAAATTGAAGAAGAAATTAAAGGAGAGTTTCCCCGATGTAATTTCAGCCGGCCTCGGGAGGTGTAAAAAAATGGCGGCCAAAATCGAACTAAAAGAAAATGTACAACCCATTTTCAAGAAAAAAAGAACTGTACCTTACGCATCATTAGAAAAAATAGACGAAGTGTTGGATAGAGTCGTGAAAACCGGTATATTGACAAAAGTAGAATATAGTCAATCGGCCTCACCTACGGTTTACGTGAAAAAGAAATCGGGTGAGATACGAGTATGCGCTGATTTCTCGACGGGATTAAATGCAGCGATTAAGGATTATAAATATCCTCTCCCTAGTCCTGAGGAAGTTTTCACAAAGTTGAACGGAGGAACATTTTTCTCAAAGATATATTTGAGCGAAGCATATCTACAAGTACCAGTAGATGAGACAAGCTCGAGTTTGTTTTGCATAAACACACATAAAAGGTTATATAAGTTCCAGAGATTACCATTCGGGATCAAGGTCGCGCCGGTGATATTTCAGCAAATAATGGACACTATGCAAGGCGGACTGGATTTCACGATCGCATACCTTGATGACATCGTGATAAATAGCAAGAATATTGAACAACACTGGGAACACGTTCAATAGGTTTTCATGCAGATACAAAATTACGGTTTTAAGGTAAAGGAAAATAAATGTGACTTCTTTATGAAGGAGATAAAATATCTGGGCCATATTATTGACGAAGAAGGAAGAAGACCAGACCCAGAAAGGGCCACGGCAATAAAAAAAAGCCGGCTCCAAAAGATTTAGCCGAGTTACAAAGCGTCTTGGGCTTAGTAAATTATTATCAATAATTTATTCCTAACATGCACAAATTACGCGCACACCTATACGAACTATTGAAGAAGAAAAAGTTCCGGAATGGACATATGAATGTCAGAAAACCTTCGACAAAATCATTAAGACTCTAACAGCCGATATATTTTTAGCGCATTATCACCCAAAATTTGAAATAATAGTCGTGAGTGACGCGAGTGCCTATGGTGTTGGGGCATGTATACTTCATGAAATTCCGGATGGAACACTAAAACCCATCACGCATGCGTCAAGAACGTTACTACCAGCCGAACAAAATTACTCGCAAATCGAAGATTACGAGATTCCACAGATATATTTACGGTAGATTTTTCACCTAACAGACGGACCACAAGCCATTATTGACAATATTTGGATCAAAGAAAGGTCTACCTGTCTACACTGCTAATAGACTGTATAGATGGGGGACTATTTTATTAAACTCTAACTTTAAATTGGAGTATCTTCCATCAAACAAAATCGGGCATGCGGATGGTCTTTCAAGACTAATACCAAAGAAAAAGGAGCCATTAGAAGATTCCGTAATTGCAGCTCTACGATATGAGGAAGATATTAGAACATCATTATGTAGTACAATTCGAGACCTCCCCGTCACATTACTGGAAATAAGAAACGAAGCAGTGAATGATGTATTTATGAAGGAAACGAAAACAAAAATTGTAGGAAAAGATAAGCATATATCAGACAGTTTTTCGTTATGTGATAATGTTTTGCTATATAATGAAAGAGTAGTAACCCCGAAAACGCTACAAAGGCGAAACCTCAAGGATTTTCACATGAGCCACCCAGGAAAGAACAGGATGAAATCCTTAATACGAAGTTACGTGTACTGGCCAAACATAGATCAAGATATTATATATATGGTGGTCAAATGCAAGGGTTGTTCCTTAGCAGCCAAGGCACATCCGATCACTCATAAGCCATGGCCTAAGACAGATCGACCATGATCGAGAATCCATTTAGATTTCGCAGGTCCATTAGATGGTTTTTACTACTTGATTGTAGTAAACAGTTACAGCAAATAGCCAGAAGTATTTCTTTGTAGAAAATGTACTTCTAAGACCACAATAAATTGCCTTCACGAGCTGTTTGTTCGTTACAAAGTGGTTGATTGTTTAGTCACCGATAATGGGACACAATTTACATCTGCGGATTTTCAAGAATTTTGTGAAACTTTTCAGGTGAAAAACATCAAATCCCCGCCATATCACCTAAGATCAAACGGGCAAGCGGAGAGGTTTATATATACATTAAAAAGAGCACTAAAGAAAGCTTATGACGTACCAACAGAAAAGGATTTACAACAATTCTTGTAAGTATATAGAATTACACCGAACAGTACTACGCCATCAGCATTATCGCCGGCGGAAGTAGTGTTCGCCCAAAAAATCAGATCAGTATTTGACAAATTACTGCCAAAACAGACAAAGCAATCACCAACATCGTTTGAACCAAAAAGAAAATTTAACCCAGGGGAGAAAGTTTTTTTTAAAATGTTCAAAAACAACACATCCTATTGCGAGCCAGGTACAACAGAGAAACGAATCGGGAACGTGATTTACATAATTCAGGGTCCGAAGTTCTCGCATAAAAAGCAATTAAAACAGATCAGAAAGAGTCTGTTAGAAGATTCTAACCATCTGCCTCAGGAAGAGGAGGAAGTAATGGACACAATATTTGACACATTCAATATGCAAAGGCCTCAAGCAATTTCAGAAACGCGGAAATCAAGCAGAAAAAGAATATTTACAGAGCCTTTGAGGAATAATCCGAAGAGGAAAAAATATTAAAGACCCCTGCGAGGTAAAAGCTGAGGAGGAGGGTGTTACGGGTCCTTACCTATAACTACAGAATGAACTCTTCCTAACACTATGTATACTACGTCTCTCAAGAGAGAGGGACGAATCGAGTCGAGCAGATAGCAGTTCACTCCAAACCAGACTGACAGTCATACTGACACCTTCCACATTTTGTATTATTATTCCGTGTAATATATCTTCGTTATTTCTACTCTTGAGTTTGTGTTGTTCTTCCTTGGTCCTAACCTGGACCATGACAGAAAGAAAGGGAGAATTTTCCAAGTCATTTTTGAAACTGCGAATGTAGCTCTTAACCTCGTAAAGCATGGCCTGAAGTAGTAGTATGACGTCCCTGCGAGGAACTCTTCCCGACGGCTGCAAAATACCAATCTGGGTTTTGGCCTCTAGGTTATAGTCTGCAATAAAGTACAGTTGAAAGAATTTAGTCGTAGATGTCTCTTCAAGCAGCAGATACCCAACGCGGTGGTATACCTTCCCCTGTACTTTAAAGTGGGCATCCAACCCAATTCTCGAACCCCAAATGTGGTCGTTTGAAAGGAGTTTTGTATTGCCTAATTGTTTTAAGGATGTGTTTGGAGTCTGGATGGGAGCCGGTTATTAGTCCCCTTCAACGTGGTAGGTGGTTCATGCAGAGTTGGCAGTCGAACTTTTCAGGAGGAGCAGCACAGACCGGCAGGCTCCCCGGCCCATTTACGGTCGTTGCAGATTTGGCAAACGCAGGTCATGTACCCTACATTGATGTTGTCACACGTAGTTAAGTTAATGCCGGGGTCGCAATTGAAAGCCAAGAAAGACCAAAAAGATCTATTGGGGCAGGTAGTACCACGGGCGGCCGTAAGGCGCTGAATGTCGCCGTCGAGGAGTATGCAGCGAGCTTGGGGAGTTTGAGATAAGCGCACAGCGGCCATGTTTGTAGCAGCCAAAGACAGTCTGTTTTCCCTTGTCTGTGGGCCCTCGGAGTTTCTGGCAGCAGTAGTCGCTGCAGCGTTGCGGGAATTTCGGGTTGCCCGCTGCAGCTCTGTCTCGGACTCCCTCGACCTAGCTGTTGCAGGAACGTCCCTGGATTGACTGGCGTGCCTGCGGTCAAATGTTTCAGCTGCCCTCGACCTGGCAGTGGTGGCAGCATTCGTAGCATTTTGAACAGACCTACGGAGCGGTGTCTCAGCAGCTCTAGCGGACGCCGTTGCAGCAGCGTCCCTGGATTGACGGGCGCGCCTGAGGTCAAATGTTTCAGGTGCCCTCGACCTGGCAGTGGTGGCAACATTCGTAGCAGTGTTTCAGCAGTCCTAGCAGTCACTGTATGGTTGCTCAATTGCAGGAGTACAAAGTCTAACTTAGTATCGTAAAGCGTGAGCCAGAATCGGGAAGGCAGGTATTTGAGTAAAACAGCTGAATGAATTGTTTATGGTAGTTGGAAAAATGTAGTTAAACAGACAAACGGAAAACAAAAACGTAAGAAACAACTTGCAGTAGGAGTAATGATCAGTTGAAGAAGACTATCGTATCAACCGGATGGCGGCGTAACAGCAGAAGTAAGACCATCGTCTCACAGCTGTACACAGCAGGTTCAAATGCGAAGTATTACTGACCAATCGGTTGTGCCAATCAACGAGCGCCCTAGGGTCTCGAACACCAATCAGCGACCGCGTACTGCCCTCAGCCAATGAGATACCGCTATGTGAAGCATTGTCACGCGTGTGTGAATAACAATCAGCTGTAGAGTCTGTAGTGTAGACGTCTCAGTTGAACATACGTTTGATTGCTGTATTCGCAAATTCCGATGAAGACATGATTGTATCGACTTCCCTCACGTAGTAGTTAATCATAAAAGAGATCCCAAGGCAGAAGATTTGAATTGTCACAACTAAAGCCGATAAAGTTAATCAAAATCCCAAGTAAATTGCGAAAAACATCGCCAAATTCAGGTAAACTCGATTTGAATGGGAAGCCAAAAGGGGTATGATTTGATCGATTTTTATCCGGTAATTGAAACCGATATTGAAAACGAAGACAACATCTCAATACTGTCGGTAAATACTATGCTCAACGGGAATTTTGCTGAAAATTCTTCGCTATTTGCGAGAAATATAGCTAAAAATCTGCTAGACTGAACTTGAATTGGATGTCCCAACGTGATCGAATGTATTGATTTTTCCAGTAATAGATATCGATATTGAAAATGAATCCCAGCACCTCATAACTGTTGATAAAAAAAAATGCCCAACGTAATTTTGTTGGAAATTCTTCGCCTTTTGCGAAAATTATAGCCAAAAATCAGCTTGACTGGATTTGAATTGTAAGTCAAAAGTAGCATGATGTTATCGATTTTTTTCGATAATTGATACCGACATGAAGAAGAAGATCAGAAACTAATAACTGTTGATAAAAACAATGCTCAACGTAATTTCGGTGGAAAATCTAGGCCATTTACGAAAAATATGACCAAACATAGGCTTAACTGGTTTTGTATTGGAAGTCAAAAGTAGCATGATGTTATCAATTTTTTCCGATAATTGATACCGATATTGACGAAAAAGGTCAGCAACTAATAACTGTTGATAAAACTAATGCTCAACATGATTTTCGTGAAAATTCCTTGCAGTTTGCGAAAAACAGAGCCAAAAATCAGCTACATTGAATTTAAATCGGATGTCCCAAAGTGATCGATTTTATCGATTTTTTCCGATAACTGATACAATTTTTAAAAACAAAGAACAGCACCTCAAAACTATAAGTAAGGACATTGCTCAACGTGAGTTTGGTGCATATCACTTGTAATTTGTGAAAACTATCACTGAAAAACTGATGAATTTTTTCGAATCAATATTCGACCCCTTATCGGTTTTATCGATTTTTTCTAAGATCGGAGGAACAATCTAAAAATCCGAAGATGTCAAGTACGACTGTCGTAAATTTGCGATATGTGTGTGAATTTTCATGCCAATCGGACGCACGGTTTGCTTAGGATAAGGTAACAAGTTGACAAACTCACAGACACAGACACGCTAACAGAATGCCATTTATAAATACAGATTATTATTATTATTATTATTATTATTAGTAGTAGTAGTAGTACTAGTAGTAGTTGGAGGAGTAGTTATAGTAATATTATTATCATCATTTTCTTTCATTTCTGTTGTATAATCATTACCTTTCGGGTCCTAAACTTAGAACTAAGGTCAGAAATAACATCATGTCATTTGTCAGGACATTTTCCATAGTAGATTTGTGCAATAATAATAATAATAATAATAAATAAGAATAGCTTAACTTAAAAACATCGCCAGGTACCCATTCTATTCAAACTTTTTCCAATAAAAACTAGGACTCCAACCACAACTGGAAATATCTTCCTGTGCTTCAGTTTTGAGATATATGAAACCAACCGTCGAGTGAACATCCTCCAGTAATCGTTGGTCATTACTATCTAATGCTTTGAACTGATCCAAATTGTTCAGCGCAGATTCACTATCCATTTGTTCTATGACCAAGCGTATGAAATAAAGGTTATCCTTTATAGTTTTGCCCTTAACAATACGACCGTTCAGGACCCGATGAGACTAGGCAGGACAACCTGCACATGGCGAGCTGAGATTTTGACAAAAATATTCAACTCTTTCATTAACAGCGTTAAAGGCCGAATAAAAAACCCCTGATCGCCATCGTTTTGCCCTTGCGTGGCAACTTGATCAAACCCCTGTTGAGGCGTTGCGGTATCGACCACTGATTCATCCTGTTGTTAAAAATCAGACCCAGCAAGAGAACAAAAATGGCTGACTGCCTCAAGTACAGTTCGTACGGAAGAACTTCCAAGATACCTCAGAGTTTTTATGTGGCCCTCTCACCCAGCCATTTCAATCGACTCCAGGCGAGTTAAATCGAACAAATTAAGCGTATAACTGGGTTCCCTGGTGAACGGAACCTGGAAATAATTCCACTAAAAGCCTCACAGATGCACGCGTTTGTAGAGACAATTCATCCATTCAGTTAGAGAAAGCTAGCGATCGGTTACATTTCAAACTTCGTCTGGACGCATTTCAGCTGCCATATTTGGAGACATTGATTTTAATCTAGCCCTGACTACAAGAGCTTCTTGCTGCTTAATAAGTATCGGAAAAATATAATTGAAATTGACGCCTTTGATCCTAAACGTTTATGAGGCGATAATACGAGAAATAACAAAATAAAGAGGGGCAATTTGGTGGTGTATATTCCCGTTCGAAGACAAGCGACAACAAGTCCGATATGAAGGTTAACATTCATTGTAAACAAGGCATCAAAGGAAACAAAAAACAACGCTCGAAGTTCATGGAAATTAAATAGGCGAACTTTATTCACAACCAAAACCACAGTCATATGAATGCATAAAAATAATACCTGAATTGCATTAATTGTTTTTCCTATGATAATTTTTCCAGCCACTTAACATGAAATATATAATAAAGATGGTTTTCTACTTACAAGCAGCAGAAAAGAATAGGATAACTCAGATATTTTCATCTTAAATGTTAAAACATTTATAGCAGTTTCAAACGACTACAAGTGTTGAATGTTGGGTATGTTAAAGTAATTTATCCCGTTGTTATATGTATTTATAGTTGATAGATGGTTCCTTTTCTCTTTTTATACTGAAAATGAAATGAATAAAACCTACAACGATAACATCAATAAAACTTTGAGACACGTGCTGACATTAATGACAGGAAGTCTAATTTTCATTTCGTGATATTAATTACAATATCAGTATTATGTATGTGTCAATGTTCTCACTGTTATTGTCTCTTTTTTCTTTAAAAGGTAGTGCTTGTTTTTGCTTGTGCCGAGAATTTCGTGGTTATGGATAGCATTTAAGATCATCATCTGTCGATTTTCACGGAGGGTTAGTTCTACGTCTGTTTTGTTCATTTTTACTACTGCTACTGATACTCTACTCTACTGATCTTGCTTTTGGTGGAAGGGTCGTTTTTGTAATGATGACGTTTCTGATTGTAAAATGAAGAAATATCATCATCATATATCATCACTGGTGACAACGTTGTTTTAGAATGATGAAATATTTATCTTTATTTCCAGGATGATGAAATATCCTTATCATCAATCATCACTGGTGGAAAGGTTGTCTTTAGAATGATGGAATTTCAGATTTTAGAATGATGAAACTCTTATATTTATTTCCAGGATGAGGAAATATCCTTATCATCAATCATCAGTGGTGTTAAAGTTTTTTTTAGATTGATTAATTTAACATTTTTTTAAACACGTACGTTCATGAAGTTTTGCCTTTGTTTACGTCTTCCATTTTTTCAGATGTAGTTTTTTCTTCCAGTTTTAATTTTTTCTTCGAAATTAAATTGTTCTTCGCAATTAAATTTTATTTTTTTATAGTTTATATAGAAATTGTTATGTTATGTATATATTATTAATTAAATTATAATATTTTAGTTAATATTTAAATTAATATTTAAATGATTTATGTTATATTATTATTAAAGTAATAAAGTAAATATTTGTTGATATGTCGTCATCGCGTACAAAGCGGAGTAAAAAAGATTTGGAAGAAATTGAAAAGATTGAAAATAAAAATGAAAATACCGTTACAAACCACAACCCCTGAAGAGTGTAAATTTACCAAGAAATATATATATATATATATATATATATATATATATATATATATATATATATATATATATATATATATATATATATATATATATATATATACATGGGTTGCATGAAAATACTTTTACAAACTCTGGGGCCCGGTTCCTCAAAACAAAAAAAAGGACTAAAGTTCGTATAAAAATATGTACGCAAATCTTTCGGTTTTGGGTTAATTTGAAAGTTTACGGTCGACGCTGTTAAATGTACAATCCAAGATACAATCAAAAATAATTTTACAAAACTTTGGGATCGGGCTACTGACACCAAAACAAGGTAAAATGTCCATATGAGCATGTCACTAAACTGTTCGAAGAACATCTTTGTTGATTTTTTTTAACATTTATTCATGTACAAGTTTCGATACGTTAAAATGTTAGCCTACAGGAGAGTGTGGTAATGACATCACTTTTGATTAATTCAACATTTAGTGCTGAAAGAAATCTCACGATGCAGTTAATTAATTTTGTTTAACACATGACTACACCCAATTCTTGATAAGGACTGACACGGTTTAAAGTACTTGAACAAAACGGAATAAGAAATTCGTAAAGATTATACACAATTTTAATCCTGATGTATAGAATCTTATGCGAAAATTTTAATAATTTTAATAAATACAGTAAATAATTTACTATGCATTGTCGGTAGAATCATAATCTTATATATATATATATATATATATATATATATGTATGTATGTATGTATTCAAAGATATCTTGTTAAATATAACAGACAACGAATACCTATTATGGTTGATTATGAGCCGTTCTATACTTCGTATAGTGCCTTTAATTTCGCGAAAATAATTGTCGAACATTTAGATATTTTTTATTATGTTGTTCTTGGATCTAAGCTTTTGGAATCATAAAAAATATACAGATTTTTGACAAATTTTGACTTTATATTCTCGCGAAATTAAAACAACTATACTAAGTTTAGAACGGCTCATGATCAAACATAATAGACATGCGTTGTCTGCTATATTTAACAATATATGTTTGAATATTGATCTGCTGTCAAAATGATACACTATTACACAAACACACACACACACACACACACACAGATATATATATATATATATATATATACATATATATATATATATATATATAAAGGGTTTTGAAGACAGTAGATTGGAGCACCGTTATCAGCTTCGTCAAGTTCTGAAGGAGAGTCGCCTTGAAAATCCTGCTTTAACCAGTCCCATCTTTCAGTGTGGCTTTGTCGCCCGCAGCAATGGTGGCTAGTATCACATTTAATAAGGCACAAATGAAATGTGTCTTTCCTTTACGTGATTTTCTCCACAATCGCTCCTGCTAGCATGCATAAGGGTAAAGCAAAATGCACCAAGTAATGCTGGCCATCATTTGTCGTTCACGAAAGGAGAGTGCACAATATATATATATATATATATATATATATATATATATATATATATATATATATATATATAAAGTTGGATTGAATCCAAATAAGTATGTTAGGTCTATCATTGATATTGAGCGCTTTCCAATAAGTACCGCGCATATATAATGTATAAATGATATATATATATATATATATATATATATATATATATATATATATATATATGTATATATATATATATATGTATATATATATAAATCACATACATATATATATATTAATAAATTTATATACATACACATTTCAAACACACACACACACACAACCATATATATATATATATATATATATATATATATATATATTTATATATATAAATATAAAAGGGAACATAGAAGTCAACATTTAGAGGCGACAGTCTGTTTCATGCTAGATGCAAACGTCAGACCAAATGGTCTATCTCTGATAGTGAGCACTTTATCCCATAAATATAGCACTATATTTCTTCATATATATATATATATATATATATATATATATATATATATATATATATATATATATGGCAATTTAGCGACAACTTGGTAAGTGTTATAAAACATATTTGTGCTTAACTTTTCTTCTCTTGTTATTAAATTTTCGATTAACTCCTTTATTTTACTTTTCTCATGAAACATTAATATTTGACTTCAAATGGCTCAACACGTCTTGATGTATTTTTATGTTAAGTAACCTAATTAAAACAATACGTAACTAGGAATTCTTTTATATTCGATCTACTTACAAAACTCTCCATTCGTTACACTTCGCACTTACACTCTCTCACTCTCGTTTTAGCCGCTCAGACTTTCTCTTTCAAATTTGATCTCTTTATTTGACTATTTGTGTACTTTGCAACACCACGATGAGAGGCGCTGAATTACCATGTCACAAACTTATTCTCTCTTTTGCTTTCTCTTCTAACCTTTCATTTAATTCTGGTTTCGTCAATAGAGAGCCTTTACTTCAGAAACCCTGTCAACCTTTTGATGCAAGATAAGTTAACTTTATAGTCAGTGTTTTTTTTTCATTTTTGTCCATTATCTATCCATACTCAGTAATCTATCTATCTGCAGTAATATAATCGTTTTTTTTATATTTGGTCTATTTCCATCACTTTCCTTTTTAGATTCTGTCAAACTTTCCATCTCCAACTTACACATGCCATTTCATTTGTGCACTCTGAGGCTTTCTCTCCCACTTTTTCATTCTGCTTCTATCTTTCGATTTCTTTTCCAGATCCGCCAATTTTTAAGCACGCCTTATAAAGCTCTTTCAAATAATCTGTCTCACACTTGCTGTCCTTTTTTTCTGTACCAGTTCAATTTTTTCTTTCTCATATTTTTCTTTTCTTTTTTTTACTTCTGTCTTTCTTCTGCATTTTTTTTTTACTTTCCTCCGAATTTCATCCATTCCTTGACATTTACACTCGTTTTTTTTAAATTTTTATTTAGTACATGTTCAAGCCTTTTCTTTGATTCCAACCTGTAATACAGAGTGACTCGTAATTAGACATCGGATAGCCGAGCTCCAATTCAATATATTCACTTCCAGATAAATGCACTTAGGAAAGATATAAATACAATAGCTATTCCCAAGCTACTGGTTAAATAGTAGAACTTGTATCTGGGTAAATGATTGTCATTCTCCATAAAGTGATAAGGCAAATTCATCCGTAAAAAAAATCAAGTATTATTCATACAATCTCCAAATATATTCCGACTTTAAATAATCCACAAAGAGTTGAGAAGCTTTAAAAAAAAAGTAAATCTATCAATAAAACACATTCTATTTTTCTTTTTTTGTTTCATCGATTTTTATCTACTTTCGGCCAATTTTCCTCCGTTCTTTCTCAGACAAACCATCTTTTTCACATTTACAATGAGTCTATCTTTAATATTCGTTTATGATTTCACTCAAAGCCTTTCTCATTCTTTTTCTCTCTTTACATTTTTCTCCTTTCAGACAATTTAACACACACTTTTACAGCCATTACATTTTCAACTCACATAGATTCTATCTATTTATCTATCTATCTATCTCTATATATATATATATATATATATATATATGTGTGTGTGTGTGTGTGTGTGTGTGTGTGTGTGTGTGTGTGTGTGTGTGTCTGTGTATTTAGGCAGTAATCCTTCTTTCATGCAGATTTCATTGAATACGACAGACACGGTGCTTTTATTTAGTTTTTATACAATTTCTCATGCGATCTAATATTCGTAACAACAGAAATAATATAGAATCATCTACATGCAAAAAAGGCTAAAAATAATGGAAGACTTATTATTAAAAACAAAAAAACAACAACACTTAATAATATTAACTTTGAACATGGACACAATATCTTGACCTCCTTTTGAAAAATAAAAACATTTTATAAAATATACATGCAACAAACTACAAGGTAACCAAAAAAGTTCTGTCCGTTTTTAAAGGAAAAAAAGAAAACTCTTCTCAGTATGTGTAACTTATATTTAATCTTCGAAGTAATCGCCATCGGCATCCAGCACCTTCTGCCAACGTTTCTCCAACTGTTCAATGCCCTTGCGGTAGAACTCGGGGGTTTTGACTCAAAAAAGTCCATGAGGGATTTGCGCAAGTCTGCTTCATTGGTGAAGGATTTCCCACGAAGATGATTATTCAGGGAGTGGAAGAGGTGGTAATCGGATGGCCCAAGGTCAGGTGAATGAGATGGATGGCACAAAGTCTCCCACCCAAGTTGCTGTATGGCATCCCTAGCCACTCCGGCGACATGCAGCCTGGCGTTGTCATGGAAAAAAGCACACCTTTGCAATTCACCAGTGCTGGCTCCTTCTGGCGCAATGCCTGTTGCACACGTTTCAATTGCTGCGAGTATAGGTTTGCAGTGACGGTTTGGCCCCTTGGTAGCAGTTCATAATGAACCTCTTGACGACCTGTCCACCAGACACAAAGCATATCTTGCGGTGTGAAGGTCAGAATACTGAGGAGACAACAAATGTCTGGAACGATTGGGAGTTTAGTACAGAATCCACTTTTCATCACTGGTAAGCACTCGATTGAATAAGTATGCGATACGGTAGCGAGAAAGCAGCAATGCTCAGGCTGCCACTCGTTGTCTCTTGTGGATCTCCAACAGCGTTTGCGGAACCCACTTACTCAGTTTGTACATCTTACCTAAGCGGTACAGGTAAAGTCTAACTGTTTCATCGGAAACGTTGAACTGTCTTGCAAGTTCACCACAGGTTAGACTACTGTCCTCTTCAATGGCCGCCTTCAGGACTCCGTCATTCAAGACCTGTAGTCGTCCACTGCAAGGCTCATTACGGAGAGACAAATCACCCAACTTGAATTTTCGAAACCAACGCCTTGTAGTACGTTCATCCACAGCACTATACCCAAACGCTTGACATATGCGTTGACTTGAGGCAGCTGCTGATAAGCCCACTTTGAAGTCATAAAGCAAACATCCCCAAACGAGATCTCTAGACACTTCCATCCTTCTCACAGTTGTCCAGCTTATAACCGATGGCCGGGCACGGTGCGCGTGTTTTTTATAACGTTTGATGTTCCTACTTCCGGCTGTCCGAATTCGAAAACAATTGCTACACGCATTTCATATATATGTCAACTTCATTCAATGACTAATGAAAAAACGGACAGAACTTTTTTGGTTACCTTGTATTACTTATTTAACAGTTAAATTATTTAAACTTTGAAAATGGATAAATGTATAGCCGAAAGCGCTCGGGTAAAAAGAACATTCGTACGGTTTTTATATAATTTATCATCTGAAAAGGAACACTTAGATCCCATGAGAAATTGTATAAAAAACTAAATAAAAACACTTTGTCTGTCGTATTCAATGAAATGTGCATATATATATATATATATATATATATATATATATATATATATATATATATATATATATATTGCGTCTTAATTGCGTTATTACATCCTTCTTTCTGAATTATATATATATATATATATATATGTGTGTGTGTGTGTGTGTAATGCGATGAATAAATTATCATCTAAATTACCCAAAAATGAAAATAACACTGATATATCATTTTAAGAGATATATTTATTAAAATTACATAAAAATAATTTAAAATACTTATGATTTAATTTATTCCATAAAATCACTAGTGGCTTCAACCACGGCATCCTCTTCGGAATCTCTTGCATCTCTTTTGGATGATTTCATTGTCTAAGTTGGTGAATGCTGCCATAATTCTTGCCTTCAGTTCATCTTTGGTGTTACAAGGAGTCTTGTTGGTCTCTCGTTCAACTGCGCACCACACATACTAATTAAGTTGTCTGAAGTCCGGGGAGTTAGGTGGTCACATGTAACGTGTGATTCGGTCGCAGAATTTCTCTAACTGTGAATTGCGTCATGGTGCTATTTTTTTTTCACAGACGCTGTCCAACTGACCCTACTATACAGTGCCATAGATAAACTAAAAACAAAAAAAAACACACAAATGGCACATCCGCAAAATTAAAAATATAAAATAGCGACAATTTACCCATTGCATCATTTATATATCGTGTACATGTTCTGTCTTTTATTTATTCTCTCTCTATCTTTCTATTCCTCGCTCTCTCTATCTTTCTATTCCTTGCTCTCTCAATCTGTTTCTTCCAACCATGTTTGCTACTCTTTATCTCTTTTCTTTTCAACAGAACAATTGCTTTAATATCTTCATTTGCAGCGTTATACCTATCAAGATTCTACAAATCTCTGTCCGCAGAAGACGAGCAATAGAAAGACGCAGTGAGGCTGATCAATGCCGTAATAGAAAGTCAATGAACTGGAAAAATGCTCAACCATCATAAAAAAGTCGAATATCGACAGCCTACATTTGTGCCTGTTTTTCTTTTACGTTCGCTGCAACTCCGACACCATTCTCTTCATTATTTCTTCTGTCACTCCTACCACTTCTGCCTTCAGGAAACCCACCTGCCTTGAATCACCGCCGTGTATTGGTTTGCGAGCTCGTTTTAGAGTACGACTGTACTCCGTTTAGACTTCTCTGGCTGACCGAATCTTTTCGGCTGGTTCAGAAATATCAGATTAAATGATATCTGTTTGTGCCTTGTTGCGTAGATAAAACAAAAAGTTACTCATTTCGTCTCATACGTAAATACTGTGATCGAAACGAGATAAAAACTCTTCTTTAAAATGCGGGTTTTCGAAACAATGAGTTCGAAAGTTGATATGCTAGTTCAACTTCGCACAAGGCGTAATAATGTATTCTCCGTGTGAGCTGCTCTAGGTCGTTGTTTTTCTGCCTCGAACGCCATTAAAATCTTTTTGAAATCAATATTATAACTGACAGTGAATTATAACGTGACACACTTTTTGAAATATCACCTACACACTTGTGCAAATTAATTGAAAGAAAATGAATAGTTCCGTTATTATTTACTTTTTTCGTATTTTTCCAAATGAAACACGACCCAGTGCACATGTCAGTACTTCGTATGTCCATTCCACGAAGTCGTTCTTTGCAGATTGACCACAGATTCTCGATTAGATTTAAATCAGGAGAGTTTCCAAGCCAATTGATACTACTTTGATTTGTGCACTGCTAAGGATTTTCAATGTGTTCGTGCAGCGTTACAATTTTCGAACGCTTCCTTGGAGTAAGGTCCATCGAAGACAATGGCCATAGGACAACTAATTGTCAGTCGACACAAGAGTGTCTGGGCGTGATAAAAATCTGATACACTCACCGATGACGCAATATTTTTCAAGGCCAAACAAATTTCATCATACACCCCGAAAATATATTCATATTATTGCACATGAATGAAATAACTTAATCTGAGGAAAAAATAAAAATCTATTGCACCCTGTCACTTCAGTATGACCGTATGGTGAAAGGAAAAGAAAGTATAACGGATGTTTCAATGAATTTGCACAAGGGTGTATGTTAATTGGATCTTTGGGTTCCACAACACAACATCTGGTCAAAATACCCCTATTTTTGGCATATTCTGCCTGCTTTCTTTGTCTCTGTCACCACCTACCGTCGAATAAGGCTGCCATTCGTCCGTGCATTGGATTTTGCTGCGGTATTTTGTGCTCTTGCTCTATATCTTGAGATTCTTGATAAAATCCAAAGAAGAGTCGGAATCCTATTGATCCTGACCTGGCATGTCGACTTCAGTAACTTTCCTATCACCGTGACTTGGCTTCCATTTGAATTTTCAATAAATATTCTCATGGTAATTGTTCTAAAGAGGAGTAATGGATAGCGGCTCGGAGTGAGTTCGAATTCCAGTCGGATCCATTACATTCACTTACGGGTTAAGGAGAAAAGAATGACCGGGTTCTATAGCCTGAGGACAACAGCAATTAATAGGTGGCTTTATGCTCCATAAAACCTCCCGATTAGAGCCATTGCTATCGGATGTAGTTTATCGTCATACCCAGAACGGTTAAGGAAAATTTAAAGAGGCGTAAGACAAGGATGTATATTCTCATTAGTCTTGTTCAACATGTACAAGGCGATCCTGAAAGAACTAGAGCTTCTCCCAGGAGTTATTATTGGCGGACGCAATTTAACAATATGAAATATGCAGATAAAGAGATTTGATGACAGACACAGAAAGCAAAATACGGGATCCCCAAAAGAAAGTTAGTACAGGAAAGTGAGAAGAAAGGATTAAACACCAATTGTAATACGACAGAATGCTTGATTTGTCAGCAAGAGAAGCAGCCTAATATTCCAACTATGAATTGGAGACACCAAAATAAAGCATATACGAAAATTTAAGTATGTATGACGTGTTTTAGGGGAAAACGAGAAATATCACATTGATATCCAAAGGTGCATATCAGTCCTCCGATATGACAGTAAATAGAGGGTAATCTACTCACTCATGAAAAAAGGAAATGAACCAAAATAAACGGAGTTATAAAGAAATATACTGTGAACATGAGGGACAGAGAGTGTAAGCAATGTGTAAGTTTTAAGCAAAATAGGGAACATTTTCACTCATGCTTAGAATCAGAAAATGAAAACTGGAAAATTTCTAGGAGAAAAAAATGAGGCAAAAAAAGCTTAGAAAGGTTGACATTCACAGCCCATATCAAAGGCAATAGGGAGAGAATGAAACAGTGAGTAACCTACCTAAAGAGCATGAGCAAAGAGAGGATTTGGAGAGATACTAAAAAGCAAAAAAAAAAACATTGTTAAGATCTACAAAGGATAGGAAATTTTGGAAAACCATGAACACCTATGTCCTGATGAAAAGTAGAATATAATTTACTCAGACGAACCTACCAATATTCATATACGACTAAGTCATTTCAATTCATTCACTGTTGCTTGTTCTAAATTTGTACTGAGACAACGCGGCATACTTGAATGTTATAAATAAAAACATGAAAAACAGGAAAAATCAATCGTTCAGCCCTTTAATTTGAATCTCGTTTTGTCTCGTTTGGTCACGTTTTATCACGTTAATACAGGTTTTGTTCAGGCGAGTCAAATTTATTCTTCTTATGGCGTCGCTTCATCGCCGAAGAATGTAAAATATAATTTTTCTATTCCAAAAAAGGGCTCACTCAGTTTGTAACTGATGTAACATATTTTAGCCGTAATCTATCTCGTGTTGACTGATCCAAAAAAAACATGAGATATGTGAAAGTAGAAAATTTTCAAATTCTCTCAATATTTATAATATAAAGAAACACCTGCAGACATACACACAGAAATACCCCCCAAATAAAATAGTATGGTAGAGTAGTGAATAGCAGCTCGGATTGAGGAATCTGAGAGCCGAGTTAGAATTCTAGTCGAAACCAATTCATTCACGTACCCGCTAAGGATTCATACCTTGGGAAAGGTATGGATCCTATTCTTCTCCCTCCAGCTATGGGTAAACAGCAGGGCGGACTGGATTCTAGAGCTATGGATAGCAACTGGTCTAGGAGAATGACAACTCTGAATTCAAAACCTACGGGGATCTTTTGGCACGTAGGTGTCTGTATTCAGCCATTCAAAAAGTGTGGTTTGTTCTGCATAAAGCCTTCACCACTATAATCAAATCATATGTCTTGGCTGTCGTTTTCTAGGAACTGAGTTGCTTGACTCTCATACGTCGAATACGACGGGAGAGTACATTTATATATAAAGATGATACTAGGTTGATAGTGATAGATATGTGAAGATATGGAGATATATTCATATATACACAAGACTTACATCATTCCGTGCTAACTAAGCTTCATAACTGAAGTGACGTCATTTTGGGGTCGAAATTTTTTTAGATTTTGCCTGGAATCAAACTGACGAAAACTGGAGATATGTGAAAGTAGTATTTTTCAAATTGTTTTATATATTTGCAAGATACAAAAATGCACACACGCACACAAATGCACACAGACTTATATATATATATATATATATATATATATATATATATATATATATATATATATGTGTGTGTGTGTGTGTGTGTGTGTGTGTGTGTGTGTGTGTGTACGTGTGTGTGCGCGCGCGCGTGTGTGTGTGTGTGTATGTGTGTGCGCGCGCGCGCGCGTGTGTGTGTGTTAAGACGATGCGAGATGGAGAGTGATTGATATTTATAGATATATAGATATTGTTGCGGAACGTGCGTGCATATGTACGCGTTGTGAAATGAAACAGCTGTGTACTCCTGGAAAATTACCCACAACAAATATGGCAGATTCAGAGAATGAGTCTATCAAAAAAAAATGTTAACAAAACAAAAAAAACTGATATATGTATATACAAATAAATATGTGTATTAAACAACAAAAGAATTTACAATAGACAAAGACATTAACGTGTGGTGTTTTGAATTTTGTTTTTCAATGAATGTTTGTACGTACGTGTGTGCTTGTATGAAGAATGTACATGGCGTTTCCCACAACAGTGAACGCTTATCTTTTGCGAGAGTTTTCATCGCAGTAGTTCCCTGAAAATGAAAGATATATATATATATATATATATATATATATATATATATATATATATATATATACAGAGAGAGAGAGAAAGAGAAAGAGAGAGAGAGAGAATGAGGCCAGGGTCTCGTCAAATATATATAGTAACTGGCTAACTCCCCCAAGTGGTGGTATCAGAATTTAGGAGGAGATAACTCCGATAATATCTTTAAATATAAACAAATCTGAGATTATTTCACTCAAAAGATGTTTCCTCAATTTTCTAAATAGTGTAAGATAAATATTTGAGTGGAAATCTCAATACATTTCGCCTTGTACCAAACTATACTAATCTTGGTTAATATTTGAGTGCCTTGTTTTCAACACTGATATGATGGAAAACGTTTGTCGAATTACCGAGAAGATGCATTTCCATGGCTTCATTTAGTAAGATATATGTATATTCCTGGCGAAAACATAATCACATCAGCTGTCCAGTCTCCCTCAGGATGTACTGTGATTACAAGATGATATATTCCAACTCAGATACTCAAATATCTTTTTCTTTAATTCCAACATGATCAGTACTGATATCGCCAGAACACAGCTTATTATTGTCACTATATTGCTCTATTTCTGTCTGTGGCATATGGCGAAATCACTTCATATTTCTTCTCTTTTTTTTAAAAAAAAAATCTTCCCTCATTTTAAGATTTTCTAGAGTGAGACATCCTTACAAATAATCAGGCTTCTTGTGCATGTTTTCCTTTTACTTATTCTTTTTTTATCGAGACGTTATCTGCAGATACATTGCCAGCTAAAGTTAAAGAACTTCTCTCTGCCCATTAAGCGATGACATGTGACTACTTACTAGCATAATTATCGCCGTCTTCCGAACACATTCATCTACCCAGTTTCACTGATAAGCCTTGGGTCAAGCTAGGCTATGAGTGTCAAACACATAACAACGACGCCGTCCGCTGGGATCATAACCCCAGACCGATATTTTCAAGAAGTCATCTCCTCGACTATTTGAACATAGTTAAATTTAAAAATCTGAAATTTCTTAAACTGTTGTCCCATAGAATACTCAAGAGCAACTCAAACAAGAGGGCTAAGAATAAGATTGTTCTGGCGCCATACACGGATGGATGAAGATGTGTATATTATGAAAACATGTAGGGTAGATAACGGTGAAACCTAGACATGAAGATTGTATAGATCGGGGAAGCATCCTCTGGAGAGTGTATCCCACGATTTACATGTACTGAATATGAAGGAATGAGGATGAGTAGACTGCGTACGTTGGTAGTCTTAATTATGGATGTCTGGACTCGTGAAACTAAGGAATATAGCAGGACTGAACAGTTGCCATGAAAATTACGATAGAATACAAAGATACGTTCCGCATTTTGCTTGGCGGAGAGGGGCTGTAAGATGGAGTCTAATTCATCATGCACAAGACCGCCTAAACGTTTTTGAACTCTGTCAAGGTTAAAAATGAAAGATTAGGCTAACCCAGATATGGAAAGCAATACTTCATTGTTGTCACTTGTAAATTGGTATAAGTCTGAAATTGAAGTTTTGGGGAAATTCTTGTTGTATTAGCCTGATATTTCATTATATATTCATACACACAGACAGGGATACATACATGCATATCTTTCTGTATATATATATATATATATATATATATATATATATATATATATATATATAATTGACATCCACAGACAGACAGACTGTTTCGCTGTATCACAGCTCATCAGTGTGGCTAGACGTCCGGTTGCTTCTAGCTAGGAATTGGCGTCAGTCGGAAATTCTACCACTAAGCAGTCGGCGCACGGCAGGGATGAAGGTGAATTTTAGCGTATTTATTTTTAGATTTAGATAAACACACGGTGACTGACAGTGACTCAATTCTGCTGAAGAGTCTTGCCATATTAGCTTTAATAGTCGCTATTTTATATTTTTAATTTTGCTCAGGCGCTTTCTTCATTTTTGATTTTGTCGACTGTACAGTATAATAGGCTCAGTTGGAGACCTCTGTGAGAACAAGAGCACCATGACGCAATTCTCTCCCGTAGCTCCTATTCGAACATTTCAGAGTGTTTGAGTGTCAATCTGATAGCAGGTGCAGAGGATTCGGAAAATGTTCGATGACACACCCAGTCAACATCATGGTGTTCGGTGCGATCACTAGTGATGGTGACATGGTGCCTACCTTCATCTTCCCACAGGGCTTCAGACTTAACAGCGACGCCTACATCAAGTGCCTTGAAGAAGTAATGCTGATCTGGATCAAGAGGGTGCTGCAAGAAAATCTCTTGTCTGGAAAGAGGATTTTGCATTATAACACACAAGCAGAAGAACAAAGTTATTTTCCTTTTGATTACGAGAAATCTCCCCCGTGGAACTCTCTTTCGATTTATTTGCTTCTCTGCCACCTATAATCTTCAAAAATGTAAATGCAACATTAAATCCCAGTCTTCTTTCGTCTTGGTGTCTGTTCTTTTAGTGTCCTTTCTCCGCACTAATAACCTCTTATTCTTTTCCACCCCAAGTAACACATCGCGTTTTATTGGCATTATCGCATTACTTCTGGTGAAAGGATTACAAAAAGACTTTCTGATAGAATTCTTATAAACAACTAACAGACGATTCGTAACCTAACGTCTGTCAATGTTCTAACAAACCACAGAATATTAATGGAAAAAATGTGATTTGCAAGAGAACATAAAGCAATATAATCTTTATAAATATGATAGTATTTATAATATCATTCTTAAATATTCCTCGAATAATATTACATAAGCTGGAAGATTTGATGTTGGTTCATTTTATTTAGCGGCATATCAACATCTATGTGTTATTTAATGCCGAAATATATTTATATTTAATACAATGTTATGCCTTTATATAAAAAATATTTACAAATTTTTTTTTTATTTTGACGTCAAACATATATTGTTTTTTTTTTTAATATGTATTGGGTTGGTGCATAATTATCAGGTGTTATTAAACAATATTTATTATGAAATAAGATACATAACAATTCAATTTTTACTAAAATTTGAACTCGCCTAAAAAACGCCTGATAATTATGCACCAACCCAATAGAATTACCAACAATATGACTAATAAAACTGTAGCTTAGAGGAGAACACGTTAACGTATATTCTCATGTATTAACGAGATTTAAGAATAAATTAAAGACAAAAGAATTTTATTGGGTTGGTGCATAATTATCAGGCGTTTTTTAAACAATATTTATTATGAAAAAAGAAACATAACAATTCAACAATAACATTTTTAAATGATTATTCCGGAGCGTATGATTATCATTTTTATAACCTGAAAATAAAATAATATTTTTATTAAAAAAGTAAACAAAATAACAATTTTTATTAACAAATAACTCGCCTACAAAAACACCTGATAACTATGCACCAACCCTATAGTTTGAAGATGATATGCATTGTTGGTAATTTTACTATAAAAATGTGTTCTTATACTGTTTTAATACTCTATTGATGGTCGTTTTGCTTTAAAAAATATATTGTTGGTCTTTTGACTATAAAAATGTATCGCTGGTAATTTTTCTATAAAAATGAATTGCTGGTCATTTTATTATAAAAATGTATTGCTGGTTATTTTAGTATACATCTGTATTTTTATACTTTCTTAGTGTTTTGATTTTTCTTTGGGGCTTCAGTATTAGCCCATAACTGGGACCCTAACAGATGCTACCACCCCGAGTCAGTGTGAATCTGAGAACAACAGTAATTAAGAGAGGGTTCCACGCTCCATGTAAGAATTGGAAATGCAGAAAAAAAGAAGAGAAACAGTACAGTTGACAGGGTCGCTAAAGTAAAGCTAGGAAACAAAGGATAGGGAAAAATGATTTCAAAGTTAAGCGTCTCTCCTCAATGAAGCCAGGAAATCAGGTCCCGTCATTGTAAACAAAGAATAGACAAACGGTAGAAAGAGAAACAGAGAATTTATTTAGAATCCGTCGAGAAATTAGCAGTAAGTCGAAAATTAAACAAAGAAAGCGTGAAATTCCCGAAATTACACGGATTTAATACGCTCATAAACGAATTAGATAATAAATTGATAGTATTATCATTTTTATAATTTCACCACCACCCATCCACCCCCATAAAATAAATAAACGATAGGGCCACTAAGACACAATGTGTTACTGAGTGTGAAAGAACATGAGAAAGAATATAGGATTCAAAATCACTAAGAAGGCGATTGACATTGCATTTAAATTTTCGAAAATTTCATTTGGCCCCGGATATGAAGAAGCCAGTAAAGTGTTCGATATAAGCCAATAGTGCAAGAGAAGAAACTATTGACGTAGAACTTACGGTTAAATCTTGTCCAACAACCCCATTAATGTGAACGGATCGAGATTCATTACACGATGTTTTAAGAAAGATTGCATCAAATAAACGTTTCGATCGGAGACAACATTAGGTTGCCAAACTCTGTCAAATGCCATCGAAATAACCAAAGTCACAGCCCCAGCTTCAACGTTCTTGACAGACTCTTTCAGAATATGGCGGTCAACACCTTGGCAGTTAGACCTAGTTATATTGTTTGTCTGGGAAAAGACCGTGCTATCTGAGATTCTCGACAAATTAGATTATTTGATCGAGACTCTAGTACTTGTCAAAATGTGGTAAAAGATTAATATGAGACTAATTCGAGGAATCAAAGTGCTTCTTATTCACCAGAGTTCATAAAAAAGGAAATACAGAAGAGGATTTCCAAAATGCTTTAAATCAAGAAGCAGCAAGTCATTTGTTGTAATAGTTAGAGAGAACAGGAGCCTGTTCAGGGGCACATTTCTGTGGGATAATATCAGGGATATCATCATGTCCGTATAACGCACGCGCGCGCACACACACGCGCACACACACACACACGCACACGCGCGCGCGCGCAAACACGAACACCCCCCAAAACAGACAGAGACAAACATACACGTACAATTGGAATTAAGATAGAATCAATTAATGACAATTTTCACCCACGAATTTTAAATTTTAAATTCGCAGGATTTTTCAAACGGTTTATGGTGTCAGTTTGTAGAAGGGGACTGGTTAGTCTTGAATAGAAAGTGAAAGAGAGAACGCCAGAGGGGACAGAGATGGTGAAATGATAGAAGATGGCATAGTTACAGGAAGATTGGTCTGTTTAATGAAAATAAACATTGAGCGTTCTTTGTGAGTCAGTTTTAACATTTAGTATTTAATGTTTAAAATTCTATATTGTGTTAAGAGGGCTCGTTTTATTATACCATCGGATAACTAACTGAATATATATATATATATATATATATATATATATATATATATATATATATATATAATAGAGTTCACCCTAAGCAAGCAAGTAAGCCATTCTTAAATCCACCGACACGTAAGGGCATACTGAGTTAGAAAAAGGAACGTTACTCAGGAGCCAGAACAGAGGAAAATAATCAGGAGTACAGAAGATAGCGATTTACTTGCATTTACTTTTTTACAGTTTACAGTTCGCTGGCGAGCAGGGAGCCAAAAAGGCGTACGACCAGCGAGAAGTGCGAGAAAAGAAAATGTTAGCATAGAATTTATGGATATATCTAGCCAGCACATCTGTAAATAGAGGAAAACATTGTCGCTAATCTCTTTACTGATATTAAATTCGAAGAATCTAAGCACCATAAATAAAATCAAGTTATCAAACACCTCAGGAGCATTATTGTGTGAATCTTGAAGTCGGACCGTTATTTTTGTGAAGTAGATATTTTATTTGTTTAATATTAATGCTCTTTGATTTCGGTATTAATCCCTTTACTTCCAAAGAGTGTTTGAATTAAAAGAGTTAATCCTTCATTAATACACAGGTCAACATGTTTTTTTCTTATTATCACTATTATTAAGATATTGTGGATTTTAAAGGTTTCCAGGATTTTATGAGCCCTTGAAACTTTGCTCATCGCCTTTCAACACAGGGACACTTGGGAATACTACATTCAATCTAACATTCAAAGTTGGCATGAATACTGAGTTACAGTCCTCATTTTTTTTATCCCCAGTGATAATCATTCATAAAATCTATTAACATTTTCAATAATTAACCGATTCCCATTTTGTGTTCAGCCTGTCCCATATGACATTTATACATTTTAGCCAGAATTTAATCAAATACGGATGATATAAAAAGCGAAAGATATGGCGTGACATCTGTGTGTTGATAATACATATATATAAGACATTGTTCATAATTTTGACCCTGAAGATGAACAATGATGTTCGAAAGTATTCGGTTAAATTACGGACAATATTTATTTCGATATAATTTTTAAATAAAAAGTCTCATTAGAAAATATGAGAAAATTCAAAAGAAAATATGCAAGACTATGTTGTCTTTCACATTCAACACAACATGTTTAATATATATATATATATATATATACCCAAGTATAAGATTGGTGTAGACGGAATAAATTCCAACACTATTCTTAAAAGAGTGCACAATACAGAATATAGCAAATATTATTTATTCAAAAATTATAACATAAACATGTTATAAAATCACGACAAAAATATATATTTTGTTTCGACACTTCTGGTGTGTTCTCGAGTGATTGTGTTGAATTCATAGCTATTTTTCTATTGATTTGATGACATGTTTATGTTAATTTTTATTAAATTCTATCTATCTATCTATCGACATATATATATATATATATATATATATATACATATATATCTATATACATACATACATATATATATATATATATATATATATATATATATATATATATATATATATATATATATGAATTTTGTCGTAAAATGCAACACTGGTGGAATAGATAGATACCTGGTGAAGTCACAAATTCGCTGGTCTGGTCATATTGCAAGGATGAGTGACGACAGAATACCTAAGGTCCGCATGTATAACCAGCTTGAGAGTAGATGAAGAACTGTTGGACAAACGTTGCTCAGTTATAAAAACAAGCTAAATAGTAACCTCTCAGCTGTCATGTGCTTTAAACTAACTTCGAGTGAGTTCCTCTGTAGATAAATAACTGGAGATACAGCATTTTTGCCAGAGACAACGGCGAAAAGCGTCATCAAATATTATTGCTACCTTGTCCTGATGTCCTCGCTGTTGCACAGTATGTGGACTTATAAGCAGGTCACTAGTTGGACTGAAGTGTCGCATACGACACAAATTTGAAAACTGAATTGGCGGATTTAACCATTTTTCTTTTGATTTTACGATATTGTTGTGTACGTTTGTTTGTCAGAGCAGTAATTTTGTTAAGAAAGGTGAAATAGGGAAAATAGCGTTTCCCACATTCATTCCAGTTGCTAAGAACAGTCTGTCTTTTGTTTTTATTAATTTCCTTGTTTAATTAAATTCATTTCGTTTTTTGCTTTGAGAAAGTCCACCTTGGACGAAACGCGTCAGCAATTTATACTGTTTTCCTATTGTCATTTATTTATAAAGATTGCCTTCTCTACAAGTTAACTCTGAGAAATTTTCACACACACACACATGTATGTATATATATATATATATATATACATATATATATATATATATATATATATATATATATATATATATATATATATATATATATATATATATATGCAGTTTTTCTCCAGAAAACGTAAATGTAAAATGCACAATGTAAAAAAAGAAAAATCGTATGTGCAAAGCTATTAAATAAAAAATTCAGGTATTACTAACGACTCACGCTACCATGGTTGCAACCGATAAGGTTTCTTCATGCAGTTGTGGTTAATAGTGATTACCGAAGGCTTTCTTTATTTTCTTTATTTTTAAACAAAGCGTTCAGGAATTATTATTAATCACCACTGCCTGAATAAACATTACCATTGGAAACCATGTCAGCGTAAGTGGTTACTATTACTATATATATATATATATATATATAAAATTGAAAATATTAGTGGTAAATATACACATACATATTCAATCATAAAATATACACATACATATTCAATCTAAAATATATAAATATATATACATACATACATACATACATACACATACATATATATATATGAATAAAAAATAATTCCAAGAGGATAAAATCCAGGTAGAACTCAATCTCCAAGACAGAGTATGGATATAATAAAAAGGCTGAAACACTAATATTCCATGGAATATTAGTGTTTCAGCCTTTTTATATATATATATATATATATATATATATATATTAAAGACATTTATATATATTATGTTTAACGTTCTTTTTATAGATACAAGTATTTAAGCAAATGCTCTGTTTTATAATAAACAGTATTAAATAACATTTACCGGCCTGAATGTCCGAGAAATTTTCATAGAAAATTTTCGCTCTCCGACAGGAATCGAACCTGTATCCTATACGGATTCCTGTCGGAGAGCGAAAATTTCTCGGACATCCAGGCCGGTAAATGTTATTTAATACTGTTTATGATAAAACAGAGCATTGGCTCAAATACTTGTATCTATTAAAAGAACGTTAAACATAATATATATAAATGTCTTTAAAATAAATTGTCGGACTCTGTTCAATTCAAATATATATATATATATATATATATATATATATATATATATATATATATATATATATATATATATATATATATATATATATATATATATATATATATAACTAGAGTCTATTTTTTTGTACTTTTTAGTATTTCTACATATATAATTATGATATATCTAATGATACAAAACAAACTTATACTTTTTATTGTAGTTAAAAAGAAAAGTAATTTGTACAGCGAAAACGATCTGTGATAATTGTATACTTTCCAATCGGCGTCATTAATCGATGTTACAGTCCACGGGAAAAAATATATTTTATATAGTTCTTCCATGACAAGATTATCGTCCCTGATTAGAACATTCAGTCAAAACTATCTTAAAAAGCAGTTGATTTTCCCCTCAATTTGGCCTTATGCCAAGCTAAACTCAACCTATTAAAATAACTATGTAGGAAAACATAGTAGCTGTCATTTTGAGAGGCGTTATGTTTTTTAACAAACAATATTAATTTTTAATCAATCATTTCTCAGAGGGAAAACGGGAACTTGAAATCGATTATTTCTGTAGTTACCGACGAAGAGGTCACTGAGACAAAAATATGAAACTTTTTCCTCTGAGGATCAGGAAATTAAGATGAAAAACTTCGACGTTCGTCTGAATTGAAAAAATAAATATATATAACAAATTATTTACTCCGCTATGTCTGGCACAATCTCTCACTCTTCAGCAGTAAGGGTCAGTTAGACTTGTAAACCATTATCATATGCTGAGTCTTCCAGAACCTACAAAAGGTGACATTTTTTTCTTCTATACGTCTAACTACGAGGGATCGAAAGCAAACATCATTTACCCCGAGGAAGCAATGTGCATCTCTCTCTAAGATTTCTCGAGGCTCATATCTTCGCACTTGACTTTCGCATCAGAAACCTAAACAAAGCAATCTCTATGAAAATGTATGGACGTTTTAATATGTCATTAATTCCCGTTACTAGAAATATTCTCTTTTGCAGCGACTCGTTACGCCTTCTCTGGCTAACATTCTCCACTGACATGAAAGGGAAAGATTCTATCTAATCAGTTGCTAGGGAAGTTTATTTACTGTCTCGTGTTAGACAATATTTATTACCCGAATCTATCTTACGTGTTTACAAGTCTACCATTCTTCATGCTTAGAATATTGCTGCCGAGTATGGTCTTAAACCTCTGTTTTATATTTAGAGGCCTTTGATAACACCCAAAGAAGAATCTGCAATGTCCTTTGTCCTTAGCTGGCATATCAACTTCACTCACTTTCCCATCGCCGTAATGTAACTTACCTTTGCATTGTCTTAAAATAAATACTTTGAAGATAATTGTTCGGAGAATTTCTCCTCTATGGTATCTAGACTATGAATTAAAGCACAGTTTGGTGGCAAAATCACATCATTTTATAGGTTAAATGCTTAGATGTAACCATAAGTTTTATGATTACATATTTATTTTCTACCATTTCTCACTTGTAGATCTCTCTTCAGGCTTCTTGCTTTCCATCAAAGTTTGATCTTCAAAAATATAAATGCGATGTCAATAGTTATCTTCTGTCTTCCTGTTCTTTTATTGTGCTTGCTCTTTAATAATGATTTTATTGCAATGATCTAACTTTTTGTTGTGGCCTGTTTAGAGGCCAGAGAGAAAGACACTGAAGACGAAGGTAGGTTGAACAAGTGTATTGAAATAACAGATATATACAAAGCAATAGTTTTAGTAATAAGCAGTTAGAAGTGTACGTCTGAACGGTAGGTTAACACTGCGTCTCCGCTAGTCTACGACTCTCCGCTAGGATGTTTGGTTTGGTTTGGTTTATTTTGTTTTACAGCATATCAACCTCAATGGGTTATTTAATGCCGACAACATTTTTATGGTAGATTCGTATGAATAGAATATGTATTCTTTGGTTTAGATTGGTTTGCTTTCTTTTGTTTTACATCATATCAACCTCAATGGGTTATTTAATGCTGACGAAATCTTTTATTGCTGGTAATATTTTGTTCTGTCAAAAATCTGTTGCTGATAATATATTTCCTTCAAAATTTTATTGCTGGTAATAATTTTTTCAAAAAAGTATTGCTGGTAATAGTTAACTATTTTCCCATAGATGGGACCCTAACAAGTGATAGCACCCCGGATCAGGGTGGACCTGGGAACACCAGCAATAAAGAGGTGGTTCTACGCTCCTGAAAACCTCCTGATCAAAGGCCTTGCTGCTGGACGTAGTTTAACGTCTTAACCAGGACGGTCTCCGCTAGGAAGTCTCGCAGTTAGTATTTATGAGAGGAGGAACAGTTCATTCTACTGTAAGAGGGTTTACCACAACACTTTTACACAAATCACGTGCAGATATATCTGTTTTAAGCCAAATAATTAACTGACATTTACCAGCTTGGGATTTTCGAGGATACTTAATGACGCGAATTTGGCATTCGTTCGAATCTGTTTCCGTTTTATATAGGTGTAACTACCGTTATATCCTAATATGTTTCTGTTTTCTTCTCGCTAATGTACTTGGAAAAGACATGAATTATTATTCTTCTCACTATGGATTAAATAGTACAGACTCTTGATTTGGGTGGTAGTCATTCCGGAATGAAAACTCTGAATTTAAATTCCCCACTGCCTCGTCAGTATCTTCACACAGGGAGGGAAATGTCTAATCGTATTGAAATCTATTGATGGAGCCGGAAAGTTCCAAAAGCGAGAAGTGTGAGAAAATATATTCTTAGTATCGTAATTACGTTTACGTCTAACCGTCTCAACTGTGAATTGATGAAATATCACCGCCATTCTAGTACTTCGCTTAAATTTAAAAAAAAACGCTTGGTTCCATAGCGAAGAGCTGATCCGAACAATTACCATGAAAGTGTTTATCGAAAAGGCACAGAGAGGCACCCCTATGGCGGCTAGAAAGTGACTGAACACGAGATGCCAGATCAGGACCAATAATATTGATGATTCATCTTTGGATTTTATCGACGATCTCTTGATATATAACAGGAGCACCAAATTATATGTGGTAGCAATATTCAAAGCATAGAATAAAGATATGTAAGATAGATTCTGAGGAGGAAGTGAAAAAGGGTTAATTTGCATTAATTCTTTAGAACTGTCTCAAGATCAAAAGACCGCAAAGATATAAAATTGATATTACCTCCTATTTAAATGGAAAAGCAATATATATCTTCCTTCTGGAATCGTAGAATTGAAAACATCCATCAAGTTGTTGCATTTCACAGAAAAAAAGAAAAGAAAGAAGGAGATGAATAACACAAACTTGAAATTGTAACCACATACAAGGAATATCTATTTATTTTTTGGACATGACAGCCTGAAATATGACTGGGAAATCTATACTGCTAAATTGCTTCTTTATAGTATATGTCTATAAAAAGAATAGATAGGTATGCCTATTGGCCGGTTCAAAACAATCCCAGACCTTTTAAACAGAAATAGATGTTTATCCCTTGTTTCTTGTTGAGGATTATGTTTCCTGTTCTTTCTAATATTTATTTTCGTTCTTTCAATCTCTTTAGCCCCTTGCATCTTGGTGGCATTATCGTCTTGCTTGGGATGAAGTGATTGTAAGAAAAGTTAGTCTTTATGTGTGACTCATTGATTTGTTAACAGTAAAAAATAATTTACAGAAATAACGAGTGTTATATATCATGAATAAAGTCTACGTTAAAGTTTCTTGGTTCTTGTCTAAGAAATTATAGTAATTCTCTGTATTTATCTTTGTAACTATAAACAGCTTGAAAAGGACAACAAATTTTAACACCTACATTATTATTTCGAAACATTAAGCTGACTTCCAGTTGCTAAGTTCTATGTCGCGTTATCAGGTCCCACTAATGAAGCTGTATATTCATAAAAACTAAATACTGTTGAGAAATCATTTTTAATGTATATATTAAATCAGCTGACATCGAGATCTTTGTAATTTCTAGATACATATTCTACATTATTAGCTTCCATACTTTTAGTCAGCATTCGTAAAATACTGAAGTTTTTTGCGGTTGGGTATTTTTCTTTACGTTTGCGATAGCGAAGTCTCCTAAGATTTTCTTGTTGGTCAATCGATTTACTCTAACCAATTAATTTTGGATATTTCAGAAGGATATTTTTATCCTATTCTTAAAGTCATTTTTTGCAACTTTCCTATCCTGTTTTTCCCCATCCTATCTTGATTTTTCTTTGTTTTCTGCTCAATTTTTTGCGGTTTCCAATGTTGAGTCCCCATCACTCAGTACATTTACACCCTTGTGCAAATTAATTGAAACAACCGCTTTAGTTTCCTTTCGTTGATCATACAGTCAGTTTTAGACCCACTGGAGTGATGGTGTGTAATCGATTTCTATTTTTTCCTCAGATTAGGGCATTTGCATTGGTGTGCATTAATATGTATCTCTTTCGGGTTGTATGATGAAATTTGTTTCGCCTTGAAAAATATTGCGTCATCCGTGATTGCATCAGATTTTTATCACGCCAAGACACTATTGTTTCGACTGTCGATTAGTTGTCCTACAACCAATGTCTGTATTGGACATTACTCCAAGGTGTCGTGCGAAAATTGTAACGTTCCACGAACACACTGGCAAGCCTTAACAGTGAGCAAATCAAAGTATTATAAACTGGACCGGAAACTCTCCTGATTTAAATCCAGATTCTGTGATCAACCTGTAAAGAACGGCTTAGTAGAGGAGACATACTTAGTACTAACATGTGCAGTGGGTTATGTTTCATTGGAAAATATGAATCAAAAGTAAATAATAACGGAATTATTCGTTTTGTTTCAATTAATTTGCACAGGGGTGTACAACGTCTTGTTTCTTTTTTGACCTTATACTTATCATGGAAATCTTTTAAGATCAATGAAATATAA
The DNA here is from genome assembly GCA_964036315.1 of Acanthosepion esculentum. Taxonomy (NCBI): domain Eukaryota; kingdom Metazoa; phylum Mollusca; class Cephalopoda; order Sepiida; family Sepiidae; genus Acanthosepion; species Acanthosepion esculentum. Next base: position 56,427,260 of record OZ038494.1, read on the forward strand.
ATAATAGCAACAACAGCAATAATAATAATAAAGCAAAAGAAAATGCAATGTACCAAATGAAAAAGAAACGATGCAGCAAAGGATCAATGCATACTTACTAGAAATTACCAAGCGCACATGCACATGCACGGATTTTGTGATAAATATCCAACAACATTTTTTAATCGGTATCAACCCAAGCAAGGTGGTACACGCAAGGGGTTACAGGTTGTGAAGTAATTAGGAAAAGAAAAATTAGTAATGAGTAGAAAAAGAAAAGAGCAATCAAGAGGACATTAGATAGCGATTTACAATGCATTTAAATTTTTGCAGATTAAGGACGGCTGGAAAGCATGGAACCGGAAGGACGTTCCACAAAGGAGAAGTGCAAGAAAAGAAACTGTTCGCGTAGAAGTTACGACTGCATTTAGCAAGCTCACATGTAAATTGATGAAATCTCGCCACCAGTCTAGTACTGCGTTTAAATTTATACAGACTAGTTACCATAATGAAGAGATCCAAAAAATCACTGTAGAACAATCAAGTTGCCAAGATGGAACAAGCTGAGAGAAGAATAATCCACCTTGAGAAAGAGAGCTATTTATGGTGCCATGGAGCATCTCATTGTGCTCAAGTGAGATAGTCCATTGCTTGGGCAGTGATTGTCTGCTGGTACATGAGTGGGGGTATTTCTGTTTAAATACCAGCTTGATTGCAGTCAGTTTACAAGGTTTGTATTGAGTTACAACCTGCTTTATTTTTGCCTGCCAGCTGGACGCTAGCTGGGAACCTTACGCCGGTAAGTGTTGTTATTCTATTGCTATTCTACAATTACCATGAAAGTATTTATAAAAAAAGCCTAGTGAGGCAATCTTACAGCGGTGGGAAACTAACTGAAGCCGCGTCGCCAGATCAGGATCAATAATATTGCAGATTCTTCTTTGCATCTTATCAAGGAGATACCAAGTAAATAACAGGGACACCAGACCATATATGGCAGTGATATTCTAAGCATGGACGAATGGTAGACTTATAGATATGCAAGATAGTTTCCGGAGAGAAAGATTTTCTCGCCCGACTCAGTGAACCGACTTTCTTAGCAGATAACCTAGCTGTGCGTTTAATATAGTGTTTTAATTTCATGTCAACCGAGAACGTTAACCCGAGAAGGCGCAACGTGTCACTTTCTTGGAGGATAGAATCAGTCATGCTGATGGAAAGCAGAGAGAGGTCTTTCAGATGATTAATGGAGAGAAGTCTAGTTTTGTAGGGGTTAAAATTGAAGGGGTTAAAAGGGAAGGCCGTTAATGAAGATTTAAAACAGTTTGGAACCAAGGATGGAGCCCTGGGGGGACACCCGCGTTAGTACGGAAGGATGTAGACGAATGGCTGTTCAGGATGTCTTTCATTTCACGATTTGATTGGAGCGACTGGATCAGCTCAAACATGTGCCCAGAGATACCGTAACTTTTCAACTTGTGGAGAAGACCTGAATGCCAGACCCTGTCAAAGGCTTTCGAGATGTCCACTGCTACAGCAATGGGCTTTAATAGTTTTATTTCGATAGACTCTTTAAGCAGTTATTATCAGTACATCAGGTGTTAACCTGGAAAAATGAAAGCCGTATTGCATGTCCGAGAAAAGGCCCTGCGATGAGAGATTTTGAATCAATTCAGTATTGATTAAGGTCTCTAGAGATTTCCCCAAAAGAGGTATACTTGGCCGATAGTTGGATGTGTCGGACGCTTCACCAGAATTCTTAAAAACTAGAACAATAGACGATGAATTTCAACTGTCAGGAAAGCAGGAGACAGCGAGGAATTTATTGTATATTTTAAGAAAATCAAAGTTACCATCGACACCACATGCTTTGCGGGGATCCAATATGAATATATGGTTATATGAATATTACTCAACAGAGAAGGAATTCTAACTGGGAAGATATGAAGGGATACTACAGAGAAATAGAGTTTGAGGAGAATTTATGGGCCAAGTATTCCTCTTTATCAGTGATGGACGATAAATCGATTGAAGAGGGAGAGACCTTGTATTTATTTTTTACCCTATTACAGACACGCTAGTAATCTCGAGAGGCAAAATTTGTAGAAGCTATGCGGTACCTCATTCTCTTAACAAACAGGGATTTAGCTCCTTCGAGGACTCTCCTGCATTTTCGTACGAACGATAGTAAATATGCAGCTATTATGACGAGATCTGTCACGATGGTATAGCCGGAAATAGTGGTTTCTGTGTGCTATGGTGGCCGAGCATTCTGATGTGAAGATTGCGGCTTCATATGGTATTTCCGAGAAGGGATGAAAGACTCCATGTTTGCTTTGACACAAGAAGAAAGTGCAGTGGCGCAATTTTCAATTGGGAGGTTCAATATGTCAGTCCAAGAAGCGTCAGGAAGAAAATCTCGGAATATGTCCCAATCATCGTGCTGGTAACGGAAATAGCTCTTATGGATAGATTTTCCTGGTTAACTGATGCATGGAAGGAGATATCAATAGCTACAACAGAGTCGCCCCAATTACCAAGAGGGCGGTATTGCGAAACTCGACAAAAGAAATAGATCCAATAGAGAACCATGTTACTCGGTTTGATTAAGGAAACGACTAGGAAAGTTCACGATTTGAGTGGGGGGATTGGGCAATGGAAAAAAAATGTATGTATACCGGAAATATCAGTAACTTTAGAATGTTTCAGCTACGTGCCGTGGTGAGCATTAAATTCATCGAAGACAAAAATGTTCGATGATGAATGGTGAGAAAATATCTTTTCTATAGTGCAGTCCTTGAGAAGAGGGTGAGCGATAAAGGAAAAAGTGATAGCTGACAGTGTTTAATTGCAAAAGACGGAAGCACATGAACTAATAGTCGGCAGTCCCGGAGACAGTTCTCTGGTCAAAGACACATTATCCCGGGTGTAAAACACCAAGGGCAATGCATGTAAATACAGGAATCTTTTCGGCAAAGGGGAAGATACCCTGGAACCAAGAATATACTTGTAGCAATTGAAGGATTCAAGTTGGTTCCACAAATATAAAAAGATATCTGGCGCGTGTCCCAGGAGAAAAGATGCCACGGTGCAGAAGTTGGAACGGATAGCACGAATATTGTAAGAACGATTGAGAGGAATAGGTGATATTTTTTTAATCTTTTTTTTTGTTAGCTGGTTTAGTTTAATTTCTTTTTGTTGCGATTTCCATGAGATATGTTTTGAGGAGAGAGAAAAGACCACCATAATTGTCACTCTCTGTCGTCAATGTCAGTACAAACCAGCCAGTGCATGGCTGAGAGCAGAGCATAAAGAGGCCTGAGGGTTGTCCCCTGGAAAAACATGGAGGGACACCTACCCATGCGCGATATGGCACTAGAGATTCCCTGTTATTATGCGACTATTGATCGAAGCAGCCTCTCTAAGCACTACCAAATAGTTTGGAGTTCTAACGACCAGTAGGAAGCAGCATCCAGCAAACTGCCAACCTGGTACCCTCATAATGGAAAGTCACAGCCATTGGCTAGCCTGATCACCAAAAAGTTAAGACAGTTAAATCATTGTGACCCTGGTAAAAGAAAGAAAGAAAGAAAGAAAGAGAACCAGTAAACCATATCTTGATTAGGAAACAAGGGATGAAGCTTTACTCTTACTCAATAGACAAGGAAGAAGTGCGGGCGGGACGATAGGTGAGCTTATCTACTCTTATTAATTTGTCAAAAAAAAAAGGAAAAAATACGGAATAAATCATAATAAGTTATGACTTAGGGTAAGTTCTGATGTGTACTGCCAACTAAAATATCGGGAAAGATAAAACTGAATTTTTCAGCATTGATAAATAACTGTGGGTAGGAATATTCTACATTAAACAAGTTGTCGGGTGGGGCCGAAATAGAATGTTTGATCAATAAATATCAATGGAGAAGAGAAAATAACGACATAGAAGGAATGATAAGTGAAAACATCGGAGACAAAACCAACAAAAGAAAAACAAAAAATAATACCATAATAACAAAGGGTTAAACATTTACAAACAACATTACAAATTGTTATCTTCAGGGCGAATTTTTTCCCATACATAGACAAACACTAAGACGAAATATGTGTAGACAGAAAGATGTTTTCTTTAATTAGGCTATTTATTGGATGCCGCTACACTACAGTACTTGTTCAAATCGATCAAGTGAAAATTTTGTTTGAATTTCGATAAGTTATAAATCCACGAAATGTTCATGTTATATGTGTTTATCAGATAAAGTAAAATAGATTTAATTAATTTTTAAGCATAATTAAAAAAATTTTTTCCGTCTACACATATTTCGTCTTAGTGTTTGCCTATATATGGAAAAAAATTGGGCCCTGTAGATGACAATTTAAAATAGTCGAAAGTATTTGGAAAGTGTCTTCCATCTGACAACAACTCGAATATAAGGATCTTATTATTCAATTTCGAAAAGTTATAAATCCACATGAAGAATGTGTAGTAAGTTAATGTCTCATTAAGTCTTGTTAGCGAAGTAATTTCGTCATTAATCAGATTAACATAGCTATTTAATTCTTTGTGTATACTGTTTCTTTATGATATAATTAGATATTTTAATCAGATAGATAAATATACATATTCACATATTTAGTCAAATTTTAATATGTAAACAGTTTCTAATTTACTTACAAGGGGATTTTCATATGCTTCTTCATAATGTTTGAATTTAACATTTTTTTTCTTTTACGGTTGTACAAAGCTGGCTTGATATCAATGGTGGATTAGTGAAAATTACAGCCGACTCTGAATTACATCTCGACTTCAAATACGATGGCTTGTGGTTAGTATAGGAGGTGGTGCGGGTTGAAGGGTCCGAGCAAAGTCGAAGTCACTACCTTGAGAAGGGCTGTGTAGATGGAGGTGGCAGGAAGTGAAGTGTCCGGAATCTCATTTGTGATTCGTGGTACCTGGGGTGGTGAAACATCTTTTACTTAACGGAGGTAGCATGGTGTTAGGTGGCGTTTGGGTGAAATCTTTTTTAAAGGGCGATCTAACATCACTAATTTTTTACCATCTTGTATCAGGTTGCAGTGTTAGAAACCACTGAATATAAATCTCGGTTTGATAGATTTGGAAAATATCTGCACTGAAAGTATGTAAAGTTTGCTAGACGGATAATGTAAGAAACTGGTTTGACCATCACCCAGATCCGCTTAGGACCTGTACCAATTTTATGGAATACACGCAAACATAACAAACAAAGCTGATCGCCTAGTCATCGTGATCAAAGACCATAAAAACAGAATGTGCTTTCTTAATGACATATCCCTGCATAATGTATTGTATCTTTGAAGATCTACAAAAAAAAATATGCAAGGATTTTGAAGTGGAATTCTAACAAAATGTGGCAAATGAGAACATCAGTAATTCTAGGTGTAGCTGGAGCACTCGGGTTGATTCGAAAAAAAGTTTCGATAGACTCATTACAAACTGCAGGAAGTGTCATTTTTAATGAGAAAACTCATTCTGTATATGTGATCTTTGATCGCAATTTCTAGACGACTAGATTTGATTGTTTATTATTATTTTATATTATTATTATTATTGTTTTTGTTGTTGTTAATAATAATAACAATAATAATAATAATAGCTGCACGATATTGGCACCCACTGAGTATGAAACCCGGCATGACGGAGTGGGCCAATAATTGCACTGGAAAATTTGCAACTTCTACGGGAAGGAAACGGAACGAAACTGGTATAAACACCACCCAGACCCGGTTACGTAGATAGGACCTGTTACACCTCTATGGGACTACACAATACACACTGATAGAACAATCAAAGCCAACCAGCCAGACAATGTCATTAAAGACCACAAACAAAAATAAGTGCCTCCTTACTGATATGGCACTCCCTGCAGACTGCAATGTATCTTTGAAGATATTTAAAAAGCTGTCAAAATACAAGGACCTTGAAATCGAAATCTCAAAAATGTGGCACATGGGAACATCAACAATCCCTGTTGTAGTTGGAACCCTAGCATTGGTTAGAAAATATTCCAGCAGACTAATTGAAGGGATTCCTGGAAGTCCATGTCTCAAAGAAATAAAAAAAATTGTTCTCACAAATACAGCCCACCCTTTACAAAGGGTTTTATCTATGTATTTTTTTTTTTTGTCATTGGAAAATGTCATGATGCCATTTCTAACCTTAGTTCTCTGGGCGGGGCCCTGAAAGAAATGTGTACACACCAGAAATCTAAGGAAATAATAATAATAATAATAATAATGATGATGATGATGATGATGATAATAATAATAATAATAATAATAATAATGATGATGATGATGATGATGATAATAATAATAATAATAATAATAATAATGATGATGATGATGATGATGATAATAATGAAGAAGAAGAAGAAGAAGAAGAAGAAGAAGAAGAAGAAGAAGAAGAAGAAGAAGAAGAAGAAGAAGAAGAAGAAGAAGAAGAAGAAGAAGAAGAAGATATACATACGGACCCACAATTTAGATGTGGGATTGGCTCTGTCAGGTAATATTGGCATGGACACACTATGGTCACAGTACATGTACCCCAATGAACCTTAAATGTGACACAAGGCCCAAATTGTAGAGCACCCAATGACGATCATTCTCATTACCCAGTCGTAATTGACCTAGCGAGACAAGCTTGCTAAACATTGAAGTGCCCAAAATTATTTTCGAAGGGTAGACTCGTGATTATGATCGAGAGGGTCTATTGTAAAAAAAGAGAAATAAATCTACAAAAGTTAGAATTCTACGTACTATGTTTTAATGGAGGACTTCGCAACATTTTTTTTAAAGATGCGGTTCTTAAATTCAAATTCATAAATAAATAATACTGATTAAATAACAAAATACAGGAAAGCATGATTTTTTTGTGTTAAATGAAAATGTTTTAAATATTTTTTCTTTATGTAATATAGTGTGCCTCAGTTGTGAAAAAGGCTGTAAGACAAATTTAAAATCTATACCGATTTTCTGTAAAAAGCAGGTTACGATACACGGGTTGGCGCCGTCTTTCGCAATGTGAGAAACAAAAGAATCCTTTAATATCAGAAAAATTTATATATAATTAGAGTTCGGGCATTTGGATTCGAAATCAATGACTAGATACTTGACGCCACTTAATTTTGCAGGACAAAAACATATATATACATATATATGTGTGTATATATATATATATATATATATATATATATATATATATATATATATATATATATATATATATATATATATATATATATATATATGCTCACTGTCTTTCTCGGTTAGTTTTTATTTCTCTTTTGATAAGAAAAATAAATTCTTACAAAAATAAAAAAAATGATATCTTTCTCTCTCTCATTCCCTAGCTACGTCTCCGCCTCTCTTTCGCTCTACCTCACTCTCTCTCTCTATCAAGCTGACCCTCTAACTGACGCTCTCGCGCCCTCTCTCTCTATCTCTCTGTATCTCTATCTCTAACTCCTTCAATCTTTCTCTCTGTCTTTCTCTCTATCTACCCCTCTCTCTCTATCTATATCTGATACGGGAAAGGGTTCTGTCACGCGCAACGTGATTTATTGCGTCATTTATAATTTTATGTATCCACATATATTAAATTGGCTCGATTTAAATCTTTCTTTCCCCACGCAGAAAATATTAATTTTCTGTAAAATATATTCCATTTTTACCGATTTATCCACCTTTATATATATAAAAAAATTGTCGGAGTTTGTCCATTTCATAATGTGTGACGCCATTTGTTTACATTTGATAAGCCATGAGCAGATATAAATGTACGTGAAAGATTCATTTAAGTTTATAAGCAGTAAATTAAACCATGCCAACCGAACGATCCTCTGTGGCCGAATCGATTAAAAGGCACGTCGGGATATATGACGGTTCCGTATAGGATACAGGTACGAATCCTGTCGGAGGGCGAATATTTTCTATGAAAATTTCTCGGACATTCTGGCCGGTAAATGGTGTTAATACTGGTTATTATCAACAGAGCATTTACTTAAATATTTGTATCTATAAAAAAGAATGTATGAACATAAAAATGATTATATATATATTGGTGAATATGCATAATATCTAGCAATCTTCAGGTGCATACATATGACCCTGTCTGTACGGCGAGTACAGTATTCATAAAACCTGTGGAAGAAATATATTTATGCTCACGTGAATATATGTATACTTTTTATCCCACACACACGTACACACACACACACACACACACACACACACACACACACACATACATACATATATATATATATATATATATATATATATATATATATATATATATATATATATATATATATCATCGAATAAAATGGACTTATTGTGTCTATTTATTTTTCATACTTATCCCTTCCAGTTGTCTAATCAGTTTCTTGATGTTAAGACGAAATTCATCAAAGAAGGCACCGTAGTTTTTTTCTAACCCAACTACTTTCGATCATTTCTATGCTCGGTACCAGATCAGAGTAGCTTAAACATTTTTAAATATTCCCAACCAACTTAAATATATAATGGCAACAATTGCAAATGATAAACTTGAGCGCAATCTTTACGTATTAATATTTAACTAAGTAATATTTTAATAAGATAGATAAATGTACCTATTCACACACACACACACACTGTCTCTCTCTCTCTCACACACACACACACAACACACACACACACACACACACACACACATATATATATATATATATATATATATATATATATATATATAAGTATAAGATTGGTGTATACGGAATAAATTCCAATAACCAACAAATACTATTTTTTAAAAAGAATGCTCAATACAGGCTAGAGGAAATATAATCATTTATTCGAAAATTATAACGCAACAATATTATAAAATCACTATTCAACACTATCACTTGTGAAGATATCAGAAGTGCTGAAACAAAATGGCTATTTTCCTAGTGATTTTATAACATTTTTATGCTATATTTTCGAATAAATGTTTATATATATATATATATATATATATATATATATATATATATATATATATATATATATATATATATATATATATATATATATATCATAAAGTAACAAATTATACAAATAATTAAATAGAAATGTTAATGTGATTAATGGGTAAAAATCACTTCGATAACAAGACTTAATTAGACATTAACTTGCTAATAATTCTTGAATAATAAGATCCTTATATTCGAGTTGTTGTCAAATGGAAGACACTTGTTAAGTTCTTTCAAGCAATCTTTCACATACATAGGCAAAAACTAGGACGAAATATGTTAGACCGAAATGTATATTCAACTGTTAATAAATAGCATAATTTAAAAAAAGAAACTTTCGGTCTATGCATAGACACGCATACACATAGACACACACGCACACACACACACCCTCTCATACATACACACAGACACACACGCATATATATATATATATATATATATATATATATATATATATATATATATATATATATATATTTAAATACGAACAGACCACTTTAAGGTTCCATATAATAAATTATTTCACCACACCCCTTTTAAAGGACCGCGGATCATCACACTTTACTTCCAAAGATTGAAACGAAAAAATCTTTGGAAGTAAAGTCTGATGATCCGCGGTCTTTTAAAAGCGCTGTGGTGAAATAATTTATTTATGGAACCTTGAAGTGGTCTGTTTTTATTTAAATTATTAGCTCTGATTTACATTGAGCTCTCTGGATTTTATCCTCCTTGGGTCTACCCATACGGATTACCTAGTTTTTCGTAAACTATATATATATATATATATATATATATATATATATATATATATATATATATATATATATATATATATGGGCCGACGTTACATAATCAAAAACTGTACCAAATCACATCACTTGAGGACTCTCAACAGCGGTAACAACTAAAACGGATATCGCATATAACTGGAAGAGAATGTGAAATTATAATTGGGATGTTGATGTCCCACCCTACTTCAAACTGAAGGCAAGGAAAAAAAAACAGATATAAATGCTAGAAAGTGCAATAACAGCTACCGGATTTGCGAAACATATTGCCCTGGAAAAATGCTCTATTATGATTAAGATTTTTTAAATTTCAACCAATGGCAGCACAGGCTGCCCAGTCAATGAATGCCGAATAGTCCTTAATAATAAAATGGTTAATGTTACCATCACCATTATGGTTAATATTATATTTAACATAAACATTCGACCTTTACGGGCGATCTATAAATTTTGCATTACGACACACTAATTCGAGTATCTATGGGTAAAAGAGATTAAAACAAACCTCCAATTCATCCTAATTACCTTCGTATTCAGTACCGAGTATGACAATAAACGACATCCGGGGGATTGGAGGTTGTGAGAAGCGTAAAACTATCTCTTGCTTACTGTTTTTCCCAGGTTCATGTGACTCGGGGTCGCAACACAAGTTAGTGTCCCAGTTATGTACAAATAGGGAACCCCTCAAACTAAAACAAAGCACTATGAAAATATAAAAATACAATTTACAGTAAAATACCAACAATACATTTTTTAAAAAAATGACGACTACCTATTTATAATAAAACTACTAGCAATACATGTTATCTGTAGTTGAAGGCATACAATTGCATTCAAAATATATTTAATTGAAACCGTAAAATTATATTCAAAGTATTTAGGTTTTGGCATTAAATAACCCACAGACGTTGATTTGCCGCTAAACAAATTCAACAAAGCAAACAACCAACATGACTGGCCTACATTTAATACATAACAAAATTCACATTGTAATTAGTAAATAACAATTAGTTCAAATACCTCAATGTATGGACCAGTTATAACAAATTTAGTATCGCAGATAAGTAAACTGAACATAGAACATTCTGCGCAATAGGTAAGTTCGACAAAAACCGCAAATTGCTACGAAACTAGAACATTAACTTCACAACTAGAGTTGTGTAATTAAGTAGCCGCATTATATCAAGACTTTCATATAGCTGTCATACAGGACACCAAAATAGTTCAGAAATGCGAAAACAGTCAGTTTTATAAAACATTTTCAATACCAGTCGGGTTCTTTATATTAACTTACGCGCAAATAGATGATGGCTTAAAGTGTGTCGGCCCCAGCATGGACCTTCCTTTTTCTAACCTCGTGGACCGACGTTACAATTACTTAAATAAATCAAACTGTATTCCAAGATATCACTTCAGCAAAATTACTACATAAAACACACATATCACTGCCTCTACTAATTATGTCCACACAAACATGTATATGCACAATTACCCAGTATCATCTACCATGTATCAGAATTCTGTTACTTCAAACCTCACAAGAAAATTAAATTTCGGTATTAAATGACCCATAAGTTGTTGGTATGCCGTTAAACAAATCATTAATTCATTTAGTATTCAATTAGTAAGAAAGAATTTTCATTCATTCAGCTTGTACACTAAATCCGCTACTTTGGGGGAAGTGCCTCCCGAGAGTATGCTTCATCGATCTCTACAAACTTAAAATTTAAAAATCTAAAGTCAACCGTTTACTATCTTACACGTCTTCAGTCTGCACTTTTGTCCGCCTCCTCTTACGTTCGTACAACAACAACATCTCGTAACCATCAGCCTTTGAAGACGCTTGTGCTTAGTACAACGCGAATTGTAATACTAGTTAAAAAGACCAACAGAAAACTCGTTAAAAAGAAGTATAGTAACACTAGTTAAAAAGAATAAAGTAACACTAAATAAAAAGAATAGAACACTAGTTAAAAGGAACAATAGAACACTAGTTAAAAAGAACAAAAGTAAAAATGGATAAAAGAACGAAAGAACACTAGTTAAAAAGAACGATAGGACACTGGTTAAAAAGAGCGATAGAACACTAGCTAAATAGGACGATAGAACACTGGTTAAAAAGAACAAGAGTAATACTAGTTAAAAAGAACAATAGAACACTAGTTAAAAAGAACAATAGTAACACTAGTTAAAAAGCTACCCAAGCAGAATGTGTTTACTGTTTACCAAATGCTCCACATTTCCCGCCATATCATGTCTTTAATGACTGCCTCAAAATGATCGCCATGTTCGAAACAAAACTTTGCCTGGGAAGTTAGTTATCTTCATTTTAGTTTTAGGCTAGACTAAGATAATCCTTGCATACACCAGGTCAACTCCAGCGCAATCCGTTCCAACATTATATGTAAATCAATAAAAGGCTAATAACTGGATTATTGATTTTCCGGGTGGGGACGCTTATTATTTGTTTTAGTGTTTGATCACTGAATAATTCAATTATAAATATAATTCTCCTAGAATCATCAGATTTCGGTCTCGCGTCACCCTGCCGTTCACACGAACCTGCACAAAATCTGAGATCTTACAGATTTCCCTTTAAACCGGAGTGGACGATATATGGTGATTTCAGACTTCCCAGTTCCTATGCAGCTATGTCATAAACAAAAATCTGCAATGGTACGGGGATAAATAAAATGACCGATTAAAAACAAATTCACTATTTGTATATTTAATAAAATTATATACGAAGCGTATATTATTGTTGCTTGGTCTTAATAGCACAGTAGAAAAGCTGTTATACTTGTTTCCATTGCTTTTTAAACAGTGTACCGAGAACAATAGAAAAAATATTTCAATGAAGTATTTAATCGAGATGATGGATTTTAGACATTGATATTTGTATCTTAACGGACATTTGTTAATAGTAAAATTGATTGCCGTTTGCATTCACATTCAGGACGTAGGCGATCATATCTTGACATTACTTCCTATACTTTTCCGTTTGTTGTATTTTTACGATACCTTCCAACTCTATCTATAAAAGGCAGGATGTATGTGTGTGTGTGTGTGTGAGTGTGTGTGTGCGTGCGTGCGTCTATATGTCTGAATAGGTACATTTATCTATCTTATTAAAATATTACTTAGTCAAATATTAATACGTAAAGATTGCGCTCAAGTTTATCATTTGCAATTGTTGCCATTATATATTTAAGTTGGTTGGGAATATTTAAAAATGTTTAAGCTACTCTGATCTGGTACCGAGTATAGAAATGATCGAAAGTAGTTGGGTTAGAAAAAAACTACGGTGCCTTCTTTGATGAATTTCGTCTTAACATCAAGAAACTGATTAGACAACTGGAAGGGATAAGTATGAAAAATAAGTAGACACAATATGTCTATTTTATTCGATGAAACATATACATATATATATATATATATATATATATATATATATATATATATATATATATATATATATATATGTGTGTGTGTGTGTGTGTGTGTGTGTGTGTGTGCGCGCGTATGCCTGTAGGTATGTGTAGGATAAAAGTATACATATATGCACGTGAGCATAAATATGTGTGTGTAACGAATGCACGCAATTTTCGACGGATTTGCACCAAAATTTACATGCACATACTCCAAGTTATTGGCAAGTCCAAGACCGAATTTGCATTTCCCAACTCCCATCGATAGTGGAAATAATCGATTTTTTCATGCTTCTAAGGCAGTTCTCATGTAATTTGCGGCTATTTTCTACTGGCCAGAGTGAGAGCCTATAGCTGGCTGCCACGAATAGGCAGGAAGATTCTATTGGCCAGCGTGAGAGTCAACAGCTGACTGACATGACTGTTAACTAGCATGCTAGCAAGCAAAAAAAATCGATAGCTGCATTCGTCAAAAGTGGGAAAAATTTAAATCTGCATGGCACTTTACTCCAATTGGCTCATTCTCTTGCTTAAACTGAGCGTTGATTCTGATTCCGCAGAACTGGGTTTGGGTGTGAAAAAGTATTTGTTGTTAACATTCTTTTTTATTCGTTTTTTTCCAGTTACTAGTCCTTTTTTAAAGCTGATGGTTTTGTGTTCATTTTGTTTAGTTCTTTTTTCGTAACAGATTTAATGTTTAGTATCGAGCTTAGAAAAAAATTCGCAGTGTGAAATAGGCAAGAAGTAAGGTATGTAGCAACATCAGCACGGCAAAGGGCACTCCTTTAAAGGGAAGGAAGGGCAAAAATATTTTAAGTCAAGTGATAGCGATTGCTGTATGAGTCGTACGATTTGTGAATCAAGCACGGGCAACGCCGGGCCATGCTGCTTGTCTTTTATAATTAAGATAGAGGGAAACCACGCCTCGCCCGTGGGAAAGTAACTGAAGTCGCGATGCCGCATCAGAACCGATAAAATTGCATACATTTCCTTGGATTTTATCAAGAATCTCGATATATATAGCAGGATCATCAGACCAGATGTGTCAGCAATATTAAATACACAGAGGAATGGTAGTTTTAGAATGGATTGAGCAGACCTAGCAATTGATTCTATATAACCTCTGAAATTTATATACGTGGAACCCTTTAATCTTCTTTATGCTGTCGAAACATTTTGCTAATTAAGTATTATGAACATGCGATCATAAAATAAGAGATTTCTGGAGAATAGAAATTTGAAAATTCAGTGGGATATTTCCGATATCGACAGTGACATCTTTAGATCATAATAAACCAGATGCCATCCTGCTGGAGAGAGAAAAACATATTTGCTACCTGAAAGAATTTTCCCGTTCATTTAACGTGACAATTAGATACAAAGAAAATAAAATCGATAACTAATATTATTTAAAGTATGAAATTTTGAAAGTTTGGTATGGGCTAGAAACGAAAGCAATTATAGTATCAATTATCAGTGGACCACTACGAGAAAATATTGAAGATATTGGATAGTGGTTTTAGACATGGAGCTATTAGTGTATGCTTGTTGCTAGGAACAGCTAGGATAGTCTGAAAAGCTTTGGATACAGACTGTCATTGAAACAAAATAAACGAGCGGTTCATTTTCATAAGTTACATGTGATGTGCTAAACATTTACGATCAACAGCCATTATAGGCTGTGAATAATAATAATAATAATAATAATAATAATAATAATAATAATAATAATAATAATAATAATAATAATAATGATAATAATAATGATAATAATAATAACCCATCAGTGGCTACGTAGTGCAGGGTTGAAAGCTGAAACTGAATGTTTTATCCTTGCTGCACAGGACCAATGCTTGTTAACGGAATTATCAAGCACATGTACTAAAATACTGTGTTTGCCCAAAATGCAGATTCTGTGATAAATATCCAGAAACCATCGATCATCTTGTATCAGGTTGCACGATATTGGCACCCACTGAATATAAAACCCGGCATGACAGAGTGGGCCAATATCTGCACTGGAAAATTTGCAACTCCTATGGGAAGGAAACTGAAAGAAACTGGCACGAACACCACCCTGACCCGGTTACGGAGATAGGACCTGTTACAATTCTATGGGACTATACAATACACACTGACATAACAATCAAAGTCAACCGCCCAGTCATTGTTATTAAAGACCACAAACAAAATAAGTGCCTCCTTATTGATATAGCAGTCCCTGCAGAGTGCAATGTATCTTTGAAGATATACGAAAAACTGTCAAAATACAAGGACCTTGAAATCGAAATCTCAAAAATGTGGCACGTGGGAACATCAACAATCCCTGTTATAGTTGGAGTCCTTGGACTGGTTGGAAAAGATTCCAGTAGGCTGATTGAAGGGATCCCTGGAAGTCCATGCCGCAAAGAGATACAAAAAATTGTTCCGACAAGTACAGCCCACACTTTACGAAGGGCTTTTTCTATGTAATTATTATTTTTTCTTTGCAGTGGAAAGTGTCATGATGCCATTTCTAACCTTCGGTTCCTGGGCAGGACCCGGAAAGAAATGTGTAAACGCCAGATATCAAAGAAAATAAAAATAATAATAATAATTTTAACATCTTTAAAGATACCTGAAAACTGAAGAAGACTCGATGATGATCCGTGTCAATAAACATGAAAGAAATAAGAAACTTTAGTAGTCAATGACAAAAGAAGCCAACAAATCCAAAAGGAAATTTCAAATAAGTCGAAAACTGCAGGTAAACCATAATATGCCTACAGCAGTATCAAATAAACTAAAAAAAAGCAGAAGTAAATGCAATGTACAAACGACGGCAAGATAAAAAATGTTATGGTCAATAATCTGCCGGTACCAAACAAGCTGATGCACACAAACCACATACCCATCTGATGTTACGTAGTGCAGGGTTAAAAGCTGAAACCGATGGTTTAATTCTTGCTGCACAGAACCAATGCTTGCTAACTAGAAATTATCAAGTAAACATACTGAAAAAATTGTGTTGACCCGAAATGCAGATTCTGTGAAAAATATCGAGAAACAATTGACCATCATGTATGAGGTAGCACAGTGTTACCACCAACTGAAAATACATCTCGGCATGATAGATTGAACCAATATCTGCACTGGAAAATATGTGAGCTTAACAAATATAAATAAGAAATACTGGTCGCTTTTTTAAAAAGTGGGTAGAAATAAAGATTTTACATTGACAACATTTTCAATTTCACAGCCGTTAATCATTTCTATCTTCCCTTCTTTCTTTTTCTTTCTTTCTTTCTTTCTTTCTTTCTTTTCTTCCTTCTTTCTTTTTTTTTTTCATTTTCCTCTCTGAGATCAAGCGGTATCTTATCCTCTCTTTCCCCGCCCAAATAAACGGGATAGTCCATTACCTATCAGTTATTGTTAGTGGACTTTGAACAATTTTATATTCCTTCCTTCCTTCCTTCCTTCCTTCCTTCCTTCCTTCCTTCCTTCCTTCCTTCCTTCCTTCCTTCCTTCCTTCCTTCCTTCCTTCCTTCCTTTCTTTCTTTCTTAGATCAAGCGGTGTCTTATCCTCTCTTTCCCCACCAACAAAACGGGATAGTCCATTTCCTATCAGTTATTGCTAAGGGACGTTAAACACTTTTATATTTCTTTCTTTCTTTCTTTCTTTCTTTCTTTCTTTTTTCTTTCTTTCTTTTTTCCTTCTTTCTTAATTTCTTTCATTCTTTCTTAGTTTCTTTCTTTCTAGTCAAATCCCCGTCTTACGAACATGTCTGTTAATAATAATTAAAAAATAATTCAACAGACTATGTTATTTTATTTAATTTATTTTAATTGGATTTTTGACGATTGCCTTGCTCAGTCACAGTCGTTTGATACCGTGCGTCTGAAAAATGTCGCCTTTATCACGGACGCCATCAGGACACGTATCTGTTCTTATCAGCTTAATCTGATTTTCTGTTTCCACGACTATCTTTCTTTTCTCTTTCATTTTCTCACCAAGTAATGTATTTCTCCCGCTTTCCACGCGATCAAAACTCGGAATAGTCCATTATTTATGAGGTATTGACAGGAAGGAATATTCGCGCTCACAAACGACGGGAGGAGAAACACAATTATAATATGATTATTATAACAATCATAACAGTAATGGCTCTCATCATTTCTGCTCTTAATTGATAGGAGCTGTTAACAGGTATATGCTTTATCATGGTGAATTAAAATGCCTGAAAGTAAATATCGCATCCATTGGGGGTCGCTTGCTTCTCAGTTGCCTAACTATAACCTGCTGACCATGTCCACTAGATGATGCTGTGTGCATAACACTCGCTGAGCGAGGGCGGTTGCAAAGAATCATATATGGGAGTAAAGAGGCTGCTTATTTAATGTTTTAAGGATGTCGCCGTGATGGGGAAATTGGGAGTCACCTCTAGTTCCTTAGGAACAACTATTCAACGACCTGTCGGCGGACTGGATTACGGCAAGATTATTTATTTTAATTCTTTATTAATATACAATATCAGGCAAAAAATTATCTGTTATGCACGTGACCGGTACACATGGTGCCGACTATATATAGTATATAGATATATAGGGCTTCGTATACTTTTCTTTCTAGCGTCATTCTTTGTCGAGATACACTCTCTGTCAAAAAGACAGAAGAGAACAGATTTTGACTGACACAACTGTCTATCAAATTTGATGTTGCGAGAAATGATTGTTAATCGAGGATGTTGTTTATTAATGTTATTAATGTCCCAGAAGATCTTTTTCAAAACACCAAATCATTTAAAAAAATGTTTTCTGTAAATCATATTTGTCACGGACATATTTCTTCTTTATTTCTGTTATTCGAAGCCACATTACGTTCGTCAACTTCCTTGATGTGTACATATTTGAAATAAAATGTCTTACACCACATAAAAACCGCCATTAATATTCGCATTATGTGGGCCCTGTATTGAACAAGTAATCTTCTGGGAGCCTGCAATATACATGAAACAATGAACAAATAAACTACTGTATAAATTGATCAGTTGTCGTTCATTTAGTTTTTGATGTTTTTCATAGCTTGGGACCACATAAAGGCTCGATGATGTCGTTCCAAATTATCAAATCTTGCCAAGCCGGCCGGGATAATTAATGAAAAAATATTGGTTGTTAATTAGGCAAAGGCCAGACAAATTTGTCTTGTCATTGTGGACTAATTATTATCGTGTGTTAGTCGACAATTATTTGAGTATTTAATAATATCTTGGCATTTTGTGTCTGTTAGGAGTTCATCAAATATGCAAACTCCGAAATCCGATTGTGATATTTTTAGCATATTTGCTCGTCTGAAATAGCTGAAAAATAACGCATGTAATAACCTGTCGATACAGTTTCAAACCAATAAGTTACTAGCTCAAAGAATGTTAAAAAGTCTTATATAACATGGCAATCGTTGATACAATGTAACCAAAAAAGTTCTGTCCGTTTTTTGATTAGTCATTGAATGTAGTTGAAATATATACGAAATGCGTGTAGCAATTGTTTTCAAATTCGGACATCCGGAAGTAGGAACATCAGACGTTATAAAAAATACGCGCACCGTGCCCGGCCATCAGTTATAAGCCGGACAGCTGTGAGAAGTATGGAAGTGTCTAGAGATCTCGTTCGGGGCTATTTGCTTTACGACTTCAAAGTGGGCTTATCAGCAGCTGCATCAAGTCGCCGCATATGTCAAGCGTTTAGGGATAGTGCTGTGGATGAACGTACTGCAAGGCGTTGGTTTCGAAAATTCAAGTCGGGAGATTTGTCTCTCCATAATGAGGCTCGCAGTGGACGACTACAGGTCTTGAATGACGGAGTCCTGAAGGCGGCCATTGAAGAGGACAGTAGTCTAACGTGTGGTGAACTTGCAAGACAGTTCAAAGATTCCGATAAAACAGTTAGACTTCACCTGCACCACCTAGGTAAGACGTACAAACTGAGCAAGTGGGTTCCGCAAACGCTGTTGGAGGTCCACAAGGGGCAACGAATGGCAGTCTGCGTATCGCTGCTTTCTCGCCACCGTATCGCATCCTTATTCAATCGAGTGCTTACCAGTGATGAAAAGTGGGTTCTGTACGAAACTCCCAAGCGTTCCAGACATTGGTTGTCTCCTCAGGATGTGGTCCCTCACACCGCAAGATCGCCTATGCACCCACGCAAGATTATGCTTTGTGTCTGGTGGACAGGTCGTAAAGTGGTCTATTATGAACTACTACCAACGGGCTAAACGGTCACTGGAAACCTATACTCGCAGCAACTGAAACGTGTGCAACACGCATTGCGCCAGATGGAGCCAGCACTGGTGAATCGCAAAGGTGTGTTTTTCCTCCATGACAACGCCAGGCCGCATGTCGCGCTAGTGGTCAGGGATACCATACAGCAACTTGGGTGGGAGACTTCGTGCCATCCACCTTATTCACCTGACCTTGCGCCATCCGATTACCACCTCTTCCACTCCCTGGATAATAATCTTCGTGGGAAATCCTTCACCAATGAAGCAGACTTGCGCAAAGCCTTCACGGACTTCTTTGCGACAAACACCCCCGAGTTCTACCGGAAGGGCTTTGAACAGCTGGAGATACGTTAACAGAATGTGCTGGATGCCGATGGCGATTATTTCGAAGACTAAATATAATTTACACATACTGTGAAGCGTTTTCTTTTTTTCCTTTAAAAACGGACAGAATTTTTTGGTTACCTTTTACAAATAATTATCACTGAAAATATGTGACTCTATACTACCTGAAACATATTCCAGTCATCGGGGAGGAAATTGATTCCCACACCAGATTTTCTGGTAAAGATGTTGTGAAGACGCCCAGCAGAAGTAAGAAGAAAAATCCATCAGAGGGGGGATTAAATTTTCTTGACGGGCCAAAGGCCCTCATACAGTACCGAGTATAATGGTCATACTTGTCAAGCGGATGGTTGAATGACTGAAGACAACGTTGAGGGCGAGGTGTTTCCCTGATGTAATCAAGACAACATATCCGTGATCAAAGCAAGGATATTGGCTCTGGTTTAATCTCGAGAGGAACGTTTTCCGTCATGTTTACTTGCCCAGAACGCCTTACGCAAGAATTAATACTTGTCCGGCATTCAACGCAAATATATAGTTGGAATTGATCAGGTGCTCAACTTCGCAGCGACCCTATGACCACAACTACTCATGGAGCTGATGATGATGACGGTGATGATAATGATGATGATTATGCTGTCTACGGAGAAAATCATAAATGTAATGGAGTAGATGTCATTTGCTATGTAATATCAGGTCTTCCCATTGTGGCCGTGTTCATAGTTCAGACCTATAACTCTAGATACATACATAAAAATCAATACATCCAGTTAAAAGTAAAAATAAACTCATCAATGGCAAAAAGTATAGCCGAAAGTGCTCTTATATGCAGAACAGTCAGATAACCTCATTCTCTCTCTCTCTCTCTCTCTCTCTCTCTCTTTCTCTTTATATTTATACATATATATATATATATATATATATATATATATATATATCAAATATATGGTGCAGTTCAATTTAAATTAGAATGAATTATTCATACAAAAAGCAAATTAGTAAAGTTAATTATAAAAAATGGCGAAATCCTTCGCTAACAAAATTTTAAAGCTTCATTAAACTACTAATCACTTAAATGTAATGATTCCTATAATGCGAATCGAAATATTCTTTTTGTTTTAAAGTGTTATTGATAACTGACACAAACTTTTGGAGCGTGCAGTCGCAACGCTAAGGTTGATTTTTTTTGCAAATTTAAGTGCGAGCGTTTTTTACTAATATGGAAATTTGAGAATGTTTTGTTGTAGGAGTTTATCAGTCAATGTGGCATGAACTAAATATTTTAATAAGTAGAGTAATGTCTCAGTTGTTATCCCGCGAAAATTTCCAAGTCGGATCAGTTCTTTTAAATCAAATTTGTGGTTCAGTTCAATTTATATTACAATTTGTAATGTAATAATGTAATATACTTTTTGTGTGAATGAATTGTTGTTATATATTGTGTATGTAAGCAGCAATCACTCTTTTATACATGTTTCATTAAAAGCAACAGACAAGGTATTGTGATTAAGCTTTTTATTTTTATGTTTTTTTTTTGGCTTGTGTTCGTAAGCACTTGTTCGAACACATACATCTCTGAAGTCTTATTAATAAATAGCCTAAATGTTGCAAGGAATTATATTAATATTACTGAAGATGAACAGGAAATTATTGTAGCATCCAGAAGATCTATACTTATATATAATGACTCCCCTTTGGTTTAACGTAATAATGAAAACTTCCTATGTTCCTATGGGAGCATTCGACTCTGCCCAAATAGCTGACTTGGTGCTTATATATATATATTAGACACCCTCAGTAAAATTATTAAACCCAACCAAGTAGGTACTTTATAGAAATGATGGTCACACCATTTTTTCCTAATAGCAATGGTCCTCTAACTTCTAAATTACACAAAAATATTATTAAAGCTTTCAAATTTCTGGGATTCAAGATAGATATATCATCTAACCTTAAAATAGTTAACTTTCTAGATATTATCTTTAATCTTTCGAATGATATATTCCTAAAAGACAATAAGACCCCATCTACATCAATGACCACACAAACCACCTGAAATCGATAGCAGACCAAATTCACAACAACGTCAACACTAGGATAAATAGGTTATCTTCTAGCAACCAAATTGTTAATGAAAATATATTTATCTACAATCAAGCCTCCAAAAATAGTAAATTTAAACAAGGAATATATTATAACGAAGACTTGAAAAACTATAAATCTAGTAACTGTTAGATGGAGACGTCTCTTCTACTCCAATAGCTTCATGTCTCGCACATCTCGCCTGTGGAACTCCCTTCCTTATTCATGTTTCGCTGACAAATACAATCTCCAACTATTTAAGTGTAACGTCAATCGACATCTCCAGTTGCCTTGATCTATCCCCTTCCCTTCTCCACATCCTTTCACCTTTCACTCCTATCTGCTCTCGCTCCAAATCTTCTGTAACCTCCTTGCCTTGATCGATCTACTGTCTTTCTCCACATCCTCTCCTTTACCACTCCTATCTGCTCTTCCTCCAAACCTTCTGTAACACCTTGCGTGCTAGTGGCTTCCAGCCTTGCTTGGGGTGATAAGCTTAAAAAAAAATCTAAAAAAGAAAAGGAAAGTCATATGGTGCGACTCACGCTTCTACAGGCTTTCCAACATTAATATCGGCAGTTTTTTCTTAAAATTAATAGATATACATTTTGATAATAGGAATCAATTTAAAAAAATCGTCAAACGCAAAACATTAAAGATTAATTTCTCTTACATCAACAATGTGGAGAAAATTATCTCTTCCCACAATAGTAGACTCCTTAAAAGTTTTCATAGCAATGAGGTACCAGTAATAAATCCACCTGAAATTGTAGTATTAAGACCGAATGTCCTGTTGGAGAAAGATGTATGTCCGAAAATGTAGTATATGAGGCCACAATCTTCCCCGTGGAAAATGTAAATATGAAGATATAACTGGAATCTCCGCAGAAAGTTGGAAACAACGAATATATAACCGCCGACATTACTTCAACAATAAATTCCTAAAAAATTAAACAAAACTCTGCAGACACTATTGGGATCTAGTTGAGAATGGCCTCACCGCGCATTTGAAATGGAGGATCATATCTAGGGCTAGAACTCCCTATAACTTCAGAGACCGATGTGACTTTGTATCCAAGAAAAATGATTAAAATTAAATAAAACAACGCGGAGGACTTAAATGAAACTTCGAAATGAAATTATATCCAAATGCAGTCATAAGCATCTTTTAAAAATCTCAAACAACTTCACCCTTGATTTCACTCTTTGACAATATAACATCTGATATAATAGTAACATGTATTATGCATGTAGTCACTTTTGTATTATTATCTGTATTAATGTTTATATCTATGTTTATATGTATTTATATGCATTCTTGTACATATGTGTGAATGTGTGGATTTGTGTACTTGTATGTATCTGTGTATGAATGTTTCTGTGTATATGTATCTGTATATGCGCATATATATATATATATATATATATATATATATATATATATATATATATATATATATATATATATATATACGGGTTGTATGTCTATATGTGTATGTATATATATATATATGTGTATGTGTGTGTGCATATATATATATATATATATTTATAATATATTTATATATGGGTCTGTGTTTGTGGTTATATATTGGTCTCTAACAAGTTATTGGAGTACAAACGGAATTTATTTATATATTTACATTGTTCTATATCTACTGTATATATTGAATAAGGAACATATATTTATATGTAGGTATGTGTATGCGTATATGTACGTTTTTACATATGTGATGTATAAGTGCTAATATATATATATATATATATATATATATATATATATATATATATATATATATATATAAGGTATTTGAATTTATTGTGTTATTTGCTTAATTAGATATCTATTCTCATTATGGGCAAATATATCTGCTTTGATGCCAGTTTTAATTTCGTCTCTGCGTGATTTGGACGACAATTTATCCATCGCACCCTGAATATATATATATATATATATATATGAAGAAATATACATAAAGTGCTCAATATCAGAGATAGAGCGTGTGTAAATATAAAGTGAACATTGAAGTCGAATCTATTTTAATCGGGGTCAATATGCGTGCATGAGCAGATGTTTGGTTTTATGTAGCCATGTTATAATCAACTCGCTTCTCGTGTTGAGAAAGTAAGTGTTGTAATATAATAAACGTCATAAACAAACACACGTTACATCTCTCTCCCTTTCCATAGTATGGTTTATATTTCGCGATTATCTTACAGCTAATGGATAGTTTCATAGTGTTGTTTCTTAATCGCCAAAAATAGTTTGAGACTTTTGTGGGTTGTGTAGTTTTTGTATTTAATATTGTTAAGCTTTAATTGGTGATGGTAAAAACGCAATTTTCACCTGTTCTCAGTGGAACCAAAGTAATATTTAATATTTTAGAACTTATTCTAGGTATTAATGCTAGGGACTACTAGTAATGAAAGTGAACTAGTAGACTTAAAAAAAAAATTAAACGAAATCCAATCCTTAACAGAAAACGAACGATAAAGATTATTCTTTATCTTATAAATGTGTCGGATTCGCATCCATATTTGATCTATATTTGAACACAAACTCACAATTTTACTTAATGTTTCTGTCTCTCTTGTCTCCAAAATCCAATAAAATCTAGACACGCACAGAGAATATATATATATATATATATATATATATATATATATATATATATATATATATATATATATATATATATATATGTGGGGGGTATTTCAATAATCCATAGTCTAATGATGAAATTTACATTTTAGTTGTGAATATAAATAACATGTTATGAATGTTAGAAAGAAAGTGTCATAAAAGAATATATATATATATATATATATATATATATATATATATATATATATATATATATATATATATATATATATATATATATATATATTTCCTCCCGTGCTAAACTTGTTAGTTTACTGGAATATGTAATCTCATATATGATGTCTGTTAGTGGACGTAAGTGCAAATTCACTTTGTTTCATGTTATCTAATTCAAACGCGTGCAGGCTGCTCTTCCAGCGTAGATCTTATCGATCAAGATTCCAAGTATTCAAATACCTATTTTCGCCGAAAGTTGGTTCTGATCAATAATTTATCTTACTGATTGATTTTATCGATTCTTTGCCTGTCAGGTTGAACTAATGTATTTTTGATTTTTCTCTATATGAAATTTCATTAAAGCCAACATAGAAAAACAATGCTTCGTTTTCAGTGTTCTGATAGTTCCACATGGAGTGGAATACATTCCAGTGTTACTTGAGAATTCAGGGGAAAAATTCAGAATCACAGCGTTCATCATTTGCATTAGATATCTCGGGCGATACAAACAGAATGTTCATTTGAATGTAGGCGTTTCTGTATATCATTTCTTTAAAGATCTATTGTCGCAATTTTGAATTTTTTAATAAAAAAAGTGATAAAGACATACACATAAGAGAAAGAAACTAAATGAAATCGATTAGATTAGTCTTAAGAAAACATATGAAAATAAATAAATTTTAAAATTTCAATGGCTCCTCTTCTTCGGGCGAATGTGTAATCACATCAACGTAATATGACTTTCGTTCGTTGAAGCCCTAACGCGCGTATCGCACTTTGTCATACATTTTCCTCTCATTGTTTTGATATATAAAAAATTATATATCCTTTCCATATAAATAATGATATCACGACTATAATTTTACACACACACATATATATATATATATATATATATATATATATATATATATATAGAGAGAGAGAGAGAGAGAGAGAGAGAGAGATAGATAGATAGATAGATAGATAGATAGATAGATACATAAATTCCTATGAGGATAGAATCCAGGTAGAACTCAATATCCAGGACAGAGTAAGAATATAATATAAAAGGCTCAAACACTAATAGTCCATGGTTATAATTTATTACATTGGAATCGTAATCAAGATCCAAATCATCAGACCTACAAATTACTAATTAATAAATATGGCGACAAAGATGAGGACAATTGTCCGAATAATGTAAATAATGTAGAAAATTCTGCGTGAATAGTAATTTTCGCGTAACAGAAAAAAAACCTGTCTCCGTGTCTATGAACCAGTTGATTACCCTCCCTATTCACCTGATTTTACTATCATCAGTTCTTAAAAAAAAAACATTGTTTGGGTCCCTGTATTGTTGTGATGATGACGTCATATCTGCTGTTGATGACTTTTTGGAACTACAGGATGAACAGTCTTCTTTGAAGACATACACGCATACATAAATATATATATATATATATATATATATATATATATATATATATATATATATATATATATATATATATATATATATATATATCCTCTAATTCTTATTTTAGAATTACTCAGTGATTTATCGCCCGATTTCCACTGTGTCCAAGTGCACAATGCAAGTTTAAGTCACCAATTTCTCCGTACAGAATTATTTCACCGGACAATAGACTGGTGGATTAAAAAATTGGTTTGTGAAATTCGTGACATATTAATTGTGAGTGCAATCTCAAGGGCAGGGGGTGTTGTATACTTGACTCGTTGGTAATGGGACAAGCAATAACTGAGCAGTACTAAAATAAGAATTAGACGAGTTATCAGGAGACATGTGAATAAGAAAATTATCTCCCTGTAGATTAACTATTCCCTGTTGGTTACCCGAAACAGGCCGAAATGAGGACAATAATCGGCATGTAAATAATAACTTCTATTCTAAGAAATTCAAAGTTAAAAAAAGTGTTACTGTAACCTGAACACGTGTGATGAATATATATATATCGTTATTTTTTTTATAGATTTACGTTATTTTTGTAGATACAATTTATTTAAGTAAATGTCCTCTTTTAATTAAACATTATTAATTATGTTTACCTACCTGAATGTTCGGGAAATTTCATAGAAAATATGCATTTTCCGACAAGAATCGAACCTGTATTCCTTTACGGAAACCTTCATTTGATCAGACGAATTATATCAGTTAGGTACAAAGGAACGTCTGTTTAGCAAAGTCCAAATTACTGTTTATAAATACACAATATTTGCGGATTTTTCACGATCTTTTAACGAAATATATCTTACCGTAAACAATGACAACATATAAAGAAATGCATTAAGTCCGACAATTATTCAATATATTTGCTGTTTATACGTTATTTTTATGTTAAGTTACTCTTCCTGAGCTGAATTGTTCAATCTAGAAAGGTCGTCGAAGATTGTAGGTTTATAAACTGTAATTTGGACTTTGCTAACCAGACTATTCTCTGTTGCTAATTTCTACAGCACATCAAATCAAGTGACGGTTTCCGTGTCGGAATAAAGATTCGATTCCTGTCGGAGAACGCATATTTTCTTTGAAATTTCCCGAACATTCAGGTAGGTAAACATAATTAATAATGTTTAATTAAAAAGATATCATTTACTTAAATAAATTGTATATCGAAAAATAGCGTATGAACAGAAAGTATATTAAATATGTTCTTATATATATAACGGAAAATTTAATAAGCATAAACCCCAAAAGTTAATACCACTTTTGACTTAGTTATAGATTTGTTTTGTTTTTTAGTAAGATTCATCTACCACGATGCTCTTAAGACCCCTCAACTTATATGGTTACCATAAAAATGGTAAGCAAGACTGATTTGTGAGACAAGAATGAAGGACGGGAGGACCGGAAGATAAACAGGAGTAGTGGTTTATCCCTTCTTCCCTTATTAGGATTAGGTTTCCGATTCCTTCTAAAGTCTCCTCATTCTCTTTCATTTCCACTACCCCCTTACATCTTAGGGGCCGCATTGCCCTTTTTGGGGTAAACATAAAAATTTAAAAAAAACAATGTGGACAGATAATGACTGTGCGTCGACCTGATAATGTCGACATTGAAGTGTTTCGGGAAGCACCCACATGAGAGTTTTTTCTACAAGAAAAATGTGAGTGGAACGTTTTTCAAATACTTGGAATAAAAGAAGAAATGACGATGTTTCTATTCCATGTAAGTAACATAGCCATTTCTTGTATTAAATGTCTGAACTATTGAATCTAAAGAATGTCTATGTCAGTTTGTAGTTGTTGTTTCAATGGAATTTTCAAAATATATTGGTCCTGGTACTACTCAGCACACCTGATGGTTTTGTCAATGTAGATTCACTTGAAAGGAAATAGATTGCAGACTCTATGGTCATTTAGGAGAATTGCCGAGCATGTTGGACGTGACACGTCATTCGTGCTTCGATATTGGGAAATAAATTGGTCAAATAAACATCCCTACACATGGAGGCCATCTTATGGGCGGCCAAACAAATACAGCCACGTTTGAAAAGCAATACTTTCAGAACGTACAAGGTCCTTAGCAGCAGTTAAAAAGCAGTTTGAAAGAAACGACTATCTAGCAGCAGGGTTCAGGTTACACTCTCTCTAGGTATATTTTCATTTATATCACAAAACCGTGAGTCATGTTTCTAGTGTATCAACTTTTTTTTAAAGGTACTTCGTCCTTTAAGTACGTAGGCGATCTTGGCTCTACACAAGTTATTCTCCTTTTTAGCTTTAATTAACATTGTTACGTTATAATTCCCTCTCTGACATCCATATGAACAAACTCGTTATGTAAGTAATCCAATTTTCTCGAGACATGATTATCAAGGAAATCCAGGAATAAAGTTTAAGTTTCAATCTTCTGCCTTCATTATTTTTCTGAGCGTTACATTCCCCAAGCCTTCTCTCAAGAATTTTCAATTCTCTCTTTCTGATTAAAAAAAAAAACACAAACAAAAAATCGTCATCATGGGTTATACGTTCTGTCCATAATATTCTGAGCTTCTTTCTGTTACTCCAAGTCACGTCACTCCCATATAGTAGGTCGTCCTGGGTATGACGATAAACTACATCTGCATCCTGGGTATGACGATAAACTACGTCCGTGTCCTGGGTATGACGATAAACTACATCCACGTCCTGAGTAAGAATTTAAACTACCTCCAAAAGCAAGGCGTCTGATCAGGAGGTTTTGAGGTGCATGGAACCACCTGTTAATTTCTAGTGTTCCCAGGTCCACCATGACCCGGGGTGGCAGCATCTGTTAGGGTCCCAGGTATGGGCAAATAGTTAACACCCAAACTCGTGTAAGAATAAGTTTTAATACCAGAAATACATTGTAATAAAAAAAAATTATTACCAGCAATACTTTAAAAAAAATACCAGCAATACAAACAGTTATACATTCTTTGAAAAAAATATGACCAGCTACAGATTTCTTCAAGGAAAAATGGTCCCAGAAATAGATTTTTGAAGAAAAACATATTACCAGCAATAAAAATTTTGTCGGCATTAAATAACCCATTGAGGTTGATATGCCGTAAAACAAAAAAAAAACGAACAAAGCCAAACCAAACCTATATACAGTGTAACCCGGATATAAGAGAGTTGTCGGAACCGGAGAAGTCGTCATCTATATCTGGGTTTCTCTTATATCCGGGTTTGGTCTTTTATATATACATTAACACAGGCTCTAATTTGGGACCAGAGAAAATCTCTCTTATATCCGGGTTTATCTTATATCCGGGTCTCTTATATCCGGGTTACACTGTAGTAGGATTGATATAACATATCATTCCAGAACTCTTTAATTGTTTCTTATTACTTTGTTTCGGTTTTTGAAGGACTCTATCGTTATTCCACTGTACAATCGATTTGCTGGGCTCCATTTTCCGCTTTCTGTTAAAATAATTCCCAGATAGCTTAGACTTTTATTAACATTCACAGTTACCTCTCGTAAATAACTGTGAGAATCTTTTCGATGGGTCGTGTAAGGTGGTGATTGAAACACGACGAGTAGATCATTCAATAAATCAATATTCTGATATATGCCTTCTGCTTTCATTTTCGAAACTGCGAACGGAAGCATACCTTTAATACTGCTGAGAAAAAAAGCAATATGCAATCAGAGCAAACGCTGGAATTGAATAGATGCTGTTTGTGTTCCAGATAAGATTTAAACGAATTCTGGTTTGCTACCTATGGATATGCAAAAGCGCACACAAAAAGAAAAAAAACGTCTTTCATTTCGTGTTCTTTAAAGCCTGTGGTGTTAATGAAAGCAGATCAGGCTACATAGTGAGAGAAGTAGTGACTTAAAGAGCCAGTAATAAGTGATTTACTTAGTGCTTTTAAAGAAGCCTATAAGTGTCAAAGAGATTGATATTGGAGAAGAAGTTGGAAAAAGGGCCTTATTGACAAAAGCAGATTAGAGGGTGAAAGGGCAAGAAATGTAATGGAAGGAAAGGAACAGCAGGAGTGGTGTTTTTTTGGTTTTGGTGGAGGCAGCATTTATTTGAGGACAAAGAAGAAAACGAGAAATAGAACAAGGAGAAAAAAAAGAAAGGGTTAATTTTAAAGAAGAAGTTGTTATGAAGAAGAAGAAGAAGAAGTAGAAGAAAAAGAAACAGATGATAATAAGTGCAAATGGAAAAGAAGGAGAAAACGATATAAACTAAAGCGGAAAGAAGAAATTATGTGAAGTGAATAAGAAAAAGAAGAAACAGATGAGAAGAATGGCAAATGAAAGAGAAACAAAAAAGAAGATAAAGAAAGGCAGAAAGCAGAATATTTGTGAAGTGAAGTATAAGAAGAAAAAAAGGAGAAGAAAAGTAACAGGTGAGAAGAAGAGTAAATGAAAGAATAACAGAAAAAAAAGTTAAAGTGAAGCGGAAAGACGAAAACAGGTAAAGTGAAGGAGGAAGATGAGAAGGCGAAGGCGAAGGCGAAGAAGAAGAAGAAGAAGAAGAAGAAGAAGAAGAAGAAGAAGAAGAAGAAGAAAAAGAAGAAGTATTCAAGAGTATTACTATATAGAGCCGATCGCGGATTCTAGTCAAATGCATTCACTAACGTGCTAATACCCTTGGCAAATGTATGAATCCTCTCCTTCTCTCCCCAGCTATGGGTAAATAGCAAGACAGACCGGATTCTGTAGCCTTGGATATCAAATCGTCTACCACAGAAAGAAATGGCAACCTATTGCGGGAAAAAATCTTCCTCGTCAGTCATGTATCGAAAGATAATTGCTCGTCTAAGCGTGCATAACGCAGGACACATAACTGACTGACTATATAGGCAACTAAATCTCATCGTTTTGCTGTTGAAATAGCTAAACGTAACAAGTTCCATTCTAATAGATTTTTTCTCTCTCCAGAACTTCGTCTATTGAAACCTTATCCTGTTATTTGCTTTTTTGTCAACTACGATATTCAAAGAAATTTAATGCAACATCAATCGGCAACTTCTGTCTTTCTGAATCCAGTACGTTTATTGTTCTTTTTCCTCACTAGTGTTTTCTCATTTTCTCTCAGACCCCCTAGCGTCTTAGTGGCATTATCGCCTTATTTGGCGTAAAATGATTAGTAAAAAAAAAATGAAGCAGCTGTTTGAAATCGAGCATGAATAAATAAATAAGCAATAAAACATGATAAAAATAAAAATAAAGATAATTCTGAAGTTTTGATGCAGAAATACACAAAGTGTAAAAGATATGATAGCGAATTTAGCAATTTGAATTTGCTACTTTCGCTTGGTACCAGACTGCATGCATTTAAACGGGCAACTAAGCTGGCATCTCGATCCCATCATTTCACTGTCGAAACTGTTAAATGTAACCGTCTCTTCTACTCCAATAGCTTCATGTCTCGCACTTCCTATTACTTGTTTCTCCAACTATCCAAATGTAATGTCAATCGACATATCCAGATGCCTTGATCTATTCACTATCCTTCTCTTTGTCCTTTCCTTTATTACGTCTCTTTACTTTTTCTCGCACTCTCTGTAACCCCTTGCGTGCCAGTGGCATTCCGTCTTGCTTGGTGTGAAATACATAAAAAAAAAACACATAGAGACAACAACGTGCTTGTCCATGAAATCAAAATCTTATGAATCATGGATAAAAGGTGATCAACGAAAGTATAGAAATGAAATATGTTTATATTTCTGAGATGAGGTATTAGGTAAACTATTTACATTATTCAGTTCGACATTCCAACCACCTGAAGAAGGCCGGACCGTACAACGGCCGACATATTGTGGTAAATATGGCAACAAAGATGAGGACGATAATCCAAACAATGTAAATAGTGTAGAATTGAAATATTTCCTATCATCTATCCAAGCAAGAATAGCGTGTAGTTATAACAAAAGGTATCTAGGAGAAATCTGAATGGAACGTTTTGCTTTATCAGAGATATCGATATATGAGTGTGATATAGGAGAAAACTGAAGGGAACCATTTGCTTTATCAGATATATAGATATATGAGTGTGATATAGTGTGATAGAACCCGAAGGAAAAAATACTGATCCGAAAAAGGCACTGGTTATTTAAGGAGACTTATTTTTGTTTTACTAAATTTTCACCCAATATAAGCCGAATAGCTGCTAAAGTCAGAGGCTTAGTGAATGTCATTTTTGTTGAAAGTATCTAAGACGAGGAGGTAATGGCAAATTGCTCCTTGAATTGAAAAGGTTAAGGCTGTAATGAACGGGCAAGCCTTCTCTAAGGAATCTATTCTAGGATGTAGTGGCTCTCAGGCTCAAGAACCACTAAAAATAGAAGCTCAGGGAATGAATTTGTGGTAGTGATGTAAGACGAGAAGGTTTGTGGGGATTGAACCTAGACTCGAAATGCTTAAGACTCCAATCCTGGAGCAAACATCCTCTTAGAAATACATTCTAAAAAGTAGTGGTTTTCAGACACAAGAGCCACCCGTCCTGGGCATGGCGATAAACTACATCCGCGTTCTGGGTAAAACGATAAACTACGTCCAAAAGCAAGGCCTCTGATCAGGAGGTTTTGAGGAGCGTAGAACCACCTCTTAATTGCTGGTGTTCACCCTGACCCCGGGAGGTAGCACCTGTTAGGGTCCCAGCTATGAGCTAATAGTTAACCACCAAACTGGGGTCAAAATACTATGAAGATTTTTAAAATAGGTTTTAATACCAGAAATACTTTGTAAAAAATATTACCAGCAACACATTATTACCAGCTATACATTTAAAAAAAAAATATTATCAGCAATAAAAATTTTGTCGGCGTTAAATAACCCTTTTGAGGTTGATATGCCATAAAACAAAACAAACCAAACCAAACCAAGAACCACTTACATTTTTGCTCTGATGGTATATGAGGATATATGAGGTAACTTGAATTGTTGAAGACTGTAATGATCGGTAAAGCATCATCTAAGGAATCTGTTCCAAAAAGTAGTGGCCCTCGGGCTCAAGAACTACTAAAGGTAGGGGCCTAATGAATGATATTGTTGCTGTAAGGATGTATGACGATGAGCTAAGTGCAGATTGATCCTAGATTTAAAAAGAGTAAAATTATAATGATCGGACAAGCATCATCTAAGAAATCTGTTCTAAAAATCATTTTTCTCAGGCCCAAGAAACTCTTAAGGTAGAGGCATAGTGAATGGGTTTTCGGTAAGGATGTAAAATGTGGCGGTAAGTGTAGATTGATCCTAGATTTGAAAAGGTTAAGACTATAATGATCGAGGAAGCCTCCTTTAACGAATCTGTTCTAAAAAGTACTGGGTCTCAGTCAGTAAATGCAAAGACTTAGAGAATGATATGGTAGTAAAAACATAAGACAACGAGGTAACTGCAGATTGATGTTAGACTTTAAATTTTAAGATTGTAATCATCGATCAAGCATCCTCTAAGTAATCTGTCACACAAAATAGTGGTTGCCAGGAATAAGTGGTTTCAGTGGAAATTCCTTCTCATCGATGATTTGAGAATGATTCGGCACTGTGTCAGTAGCATGGAGAGAGGTACGTGTAAGGGCCTGGACTGGCGGATCTAGGGAATGTAATGCCTCAGGACAATTGACATAGAAATGGCGATAGCACCGTGAGATGCTTGCAACGTGGCGTTTTTGGGAACTGGGCTGTAGGTTGGAAATATTTAATTACCTACAAGGTTGTTGTTAACGGTTTTGAACTTTGCCAAACCTGGAAAGTAAGGATTGGCCAGAACCAACACATACGGGGCAACTACTTTCAAATTTTTTTCCGGATTTTTCTCGTAAAGAGTGAGTATGATAGGGGAAATAATGAACTTTCTGAAGCGGCAAAAAAGGACCGAAAACATTTCTAGTATCTTCAGCAATGGATCGTTCCTTTTGAATTCCTGGGCGGAACTGGGATCGCAGTAGACGGTCATATCAAAAACGCCATATTGAAAGTGAACGCCATATTGAAAGTGAAGCCGTTCATCGACTATAGAAAAGTTAGTGTCTGTTTTGCAATGATGGAACTTTATTAACTTGGTTTTTGAAGCATTGAATGATATAGACCAGTTTCTTTTTTTCCTATTCTGCTCACCAGAAGGGAAATCAGCTGCCAGGCTTTGGATATCTACGTTTTTGGATGTTTCCCAACACAATAGCCATCAGAATTAAGCAGTAAAACGGAGATCTACACCATCTTCTGTCTATGGATATTCTAGAAATCATTGCCAAAAACAAATTGAAATTTGGATACCTTAATACAAACTGTCATGATTTTCATCTAAGATACCAGAAAGGAATTTGTAATAGTTGCGATCAATGTTGATATTGATCACAATTGAAACATTCAGAAAAAGACGCGAACTACTCAAATGGTAGACTATTTACATTACAACCGAAAGCTGACCTAGAGTTGTTTGGGTATTCGAGAAGCGGGTAATTTAAAGAAATAATTTATTTCTCTTATCTGGAGAGTTCTATCGATAAGTCAGTTATGTGCCATGTGTTATACACGCTTAGGTGATCATGTATCATTCGATACATGACTGATGAGGCAGATTTTTTCCCGCAGTAGGTTGCCATTTCTTTCAGCGGTAGACCAGTTGCCGTCCAAGGCTATAGAACCCGGTCTGTCCTAATATTTACCCATAGCTGGAGGAAGAAGAAGAGGATTCATACCTTTCCTAAGGTTATTAGCACGTAAGTGAATGTAATGGATTCGACTGGAATTCGAACTCGGATCTCCGATTCCTCAATCCGAGCCGCTATTCATTATTCCACCATATTCAAAAATATTCTGAAAAAAAAAACCCCGCCGTATCCGTATGATATGTTTTTGAAGATCTTCGAAGGTACAATACAGTCTGCAGGAATAACATGTCATTAATAAGATAGATTTTTGTTGTCTCTGATCACGATCTCTGGGCGATTAGATTTCATTGTTCTCTGTCTGTGTATTGTAATGTCCAATAAAATTGTTACAGGTCATATTTCTGTAACAGGGTCTGTGTGTGATGTTTATACCAAATTATTTCCCTTATTCAAAATTTATTATTGGTTTGAAGAGAGGGACTTAGTTTACAATGAATTACATAGCAAACTTAACTCCACTCTTAAAACTTATAACATTAAAACTATCAAAAACAAGAATTTTGAAATCGAAATCTCAAAGATATG
Organism: Acanthosepion esculentum; assembly: GCA_964036315.1. Taxonomy (NCBI): domain Eukaryota; kingdom Metazoa; phylum Mollusca; class Cephalopoda; order Sepiida; family Sepiidae; genus Acanthosepion; species Acanthosepion esculentum. The sequence continues at coordinate 56,462,620 of OZ038494.1, forward strand.
GCACATCAGGACCTGTCACAATCTTGTCGGACTTTACAATACAGACAGACGGAACAACCAAAGCTAATCGCCCAGACATCGTGATCAAAAACCACAAGAACAGAATGAATTTCTTATTGACATGACAGTCCCTGTAGATTGTAATGTAACTTTGAAGATCTTTCAAAAAACTATCAAAATACCAGGATCTTGAAATGGAAATCTAAAAAATATTGCACATGCCGACATCAATAATTCTAGATGTAGTTGGTGCCCGCCCTCGAATTAATTGAAAAATGGTCTGATAGACTCATTTCTGGTAGACCAAGCCTTAAAGATATACAAAACAATTTCACAATTACAGGTCGCACATTAGAAATAGCTTTATTTAAGTAAACTGTGTGTGATGTTATGGCATTTTTTTTCTCAAATATTCTCTGTGGAAAATGCCATTATGCCATCTCTGACATTTGGTATCTGGTTGGGACTGGAAATAAACGAGTATACACAATAATCAAAGAAAAAGTTTTTTAAAAGAAATTCGGAGAATCATCCTTAACAGCCAATACAATGACACAATGTGTTTTGGTTCTTTTAAGTGTAACCTACTGATCGATTCGTGGTAAAAATGGACCCATTGCAATGAAACAATGTGTTTTGTTTTTTTCTACGTGTAACCTACTGGTCGATTCACAGTAAAAACGGCGCCATAACATTGAAACAATGTGTTTTGGTTTTTCAAAAATAGTAGATTTTTGGTGTAATCTACTGGTCGGTTCCTGGTAAAAACAGCGCCAATACAATGAAACAATGTGTTTTGTTTTTCTTCGTGTAAACTATTGGTCGATTACTGGTAAAAACAGCGCCATAACAATGAAACAATATGTTTTGGATATTCTACGTGGAACCTACTGGTCGATGCCTAGTAAAAACGGCGACATTACAACGAAACAATATGTTACTGTTTTTCTACGTGCATTTACTGGTAAATTACTGGTATAAACGGCACCATTAGAAAGAAGCAATGATTTTGATTTTTCTAAGTGTAGCCTACTGGTCGGTTCATGGTACAAACGGCACCATTACAATGAAACAATGTGTTTTGGTTTTGCTACGTGTAACCAATTGGTAAAAATGGCGGCATTACGATGAAACAATATGTTATGGTTTATCTACGTGTAACCTACTGTTAGTCCCTGTCAAAAACGGCGCCATTACAATGAAACAATATCTTTTGGTTTTTCTACGTGTAACCTACTGGTACATTCCTGGTAAAACGGCGCCATTCCGATGAAACAATATGTTTTGTTTTTTTCTATATAAAACTAACTTGTCGATTCCTCTTAAAAACGCCGCCATTACAATGAAACAATATGTTCTGTTTTTTCTACGTGTAACATACTGAACGATTCATGGTAAAAACGGCGCCATTACAATGAAATAATATGTATTGTTTTTTTCTACGTGTAACCTACTAGTTGATACCTGGTAAAACGGGCGCCATTACAATGAAAAATACGTTTTGGTTTTTCTAAGTGTAACATAATTGTCGATTAAAACGACAGAATTACAATGAAACAATGTGATATGTTTTTTCTACGTGTAACCAACTGTTCGATTCCTGGTAAAAGCAGTGTCATTGCAATGAAACAATGTGTTTTGTTTATTCTACGTGTAATCTACTGGTCGGGTCCTGGTAAAAACGGCGGCAATACAATGAAACAATGTTTTTTGTTTTTTCTACGTGTAACCGATTGGTCGATTCCACGTAAAAATGGCTCTATTAAAATAAAACAATATATTTTGTTTTTTCTACGTGTAACCCACTGAAACGAAAAATGTGTATTGTTGTTTCTACGTGGAATCTTCTGGTCGGTTCCTGGTAAAAACTGCGCCAAAATAATGAAACAATGTGTTTTGGTTTTTCTTCGTGGATCTTACTCGTTGGCGCCTGGTAAAAAAGGCGCCATTACAATGAAATTACGTGTTACCTACTCGGCGATTCCTGGTAAAAACTGCACAATTTTTGTTTTTTTCTACGTGTAACCTACTGGTCGACTCCTGGTAAAATCTGCACAACTGCAATCAAAAAATGTGTTTTTTTCCTACGTGTAACCTACTAGTCGATTCCTGGTAAATACCGCGCCATTACAATGAAACTATGTGTTTTGTTTTTTCTACGCGCGATCTAATGGTCGATACCTAACAAAAACGGCGTCATTACAATGAAACAAAGTGATTGGGTTATTCTACGTGTAACGTATTGGATGATTACTGGTATAAACGGCAACATTACAGTGAATCAATATGTTTTGATTTTTCTCTACGTTTTACCTATTTGTCGAAAACTGGTAAAAACGGCGCCATTATAATGAAACATTATGTTTTGGCTTTTCTACGTGTAACCTACTGGTACATTCCTGGTAAAAACGGCCCCATTGCAATGAAACAATGTGTTTTCTTTTTTGTACGTGTAACCTACTGGTCGAATCATGTTAAGAAAGGCGCCATTACAGTAAAACTTTGAGTGTTGTTTTTTCTACGTGTAACGTACTAGGCATTCCTGGTAAAAACATCGCCATTACAATGAATCAATTTTTTAAAATTTTTTTACGTGTAACCTACCAGAAGATTCCTAGTAAAAACGGCGCCATTACAATGAAAAAAATTGTTTTTTCTACGTGTAACTTATAAGTTGATTCCTGGTAAAATCTGCGCCATTACAGTGAAACAATATGTTTTTGTTTTTCTCCGTGTAACCTACTGGTCGATTCCTGGTAAAAACGGAATCATTACCATGAAACAATATGTTTTGTTTTTTGTACGTGTAACCTACTCGTAGATTCCTGGTAAAATTGCACCATTACAATGAACACTAAGTGTTGGATTTTCTACATGTAACCTACTGGTCGATTCCGGGTTAAAACGGCGCCAGCACAAGGAAACAATAAGTTTTGTTTTTTTCTACGTGTAACCTCCTGGACGCTCCCTGGTAAAAACGGCACCATTACAATCAAATAAAATGTTTTGATTTTTCTACCTGTAACCTACTGGTCGATATATCGTAATAACGGCGCTATTAGAATGAAAAAATGTTATTTGGTTTTTCTACTTGTAACCTACTTGTCGGTTCACCATTACAATGAAACAATGTGTTTTTTTTTCAATTGTACCCTACTGGGCGATTCCCAGTAAAAACGGGGCCATTAAAATGAAACTATGTGCTTTGTTTTTTCTACGTTTAACCTTCTGGTCGATTCCTAGTAAAACTGAACCATTACAATGAACAATATGTGTTGGTTTTTCTACGTGTAACCTACTCGTCGATTCCTGGTAAAAACGCCGCCATTACAATGAAACAATATGTTTTGGTTTTTCTACGTGTAACCCACTGTTCGATTCCTGGTAAAAATGGAATCATTACAATGAACAAAATGTATTGCTTTTTCTACGTGTAACCTACCGATCGATTCCTAGTAAAAACGGCGCCATTACAATGAAGGAATGTGTTTTGTTTTTTCTACGTGTAACCTACTGCTCGATTCCTTGTAAAAACAGCGCCATTACAATGAATAATATCTTTTGTTTTTTCTACGTATAACCTACTGTCGATTACCTTTTGAATCGGCGTCATTACAATGAATCAATATTTTGCTTTTTCCACGTGTAACCTACTAGTATATTCCTGGTAAAAACGGCGCCATTACATGAGGCAATGTGTCTTGGTTTTTCTACGTGTAACCTACTGCTCGATTCCTTGTAAAAACGGCACCATTAAAATGAAACTACATGTTTTGGTTTTTCTCCGTGTAATCTATAGGTCGATTCCTGGTAAAAACGGCGCCATTACAATGATTTTTTTTTGTTTTTTTCTACGTCTAACCTACTGGTCGATTCCTCGTAATAACAGAACCATTACAATGAAACAATGTGTTTTGGTTTTTCTACGTGTAACATAATGGTCGATTCCGAGTATAAACGGCGCTATTACAATGAATCAATGTGTTTTGTTTTGTCTACTTGTGACATACCCGGTCGATTCCTGCTAAAAATGGTTCCATTACAATGAAACAATATTTTGGGGTTTTTCTACGTGTAATCTACTTGTCGATTCCTGGTAAAAACGTCGCCATTACAATGAAACGATGTTTTTTTTGTATTTTCCTATGCGGTCCTTAGTGCATTAATGAGTCTTTTACGTGAAAAGACAACAGAGAATGTTTGAAATTTAAAAGAAAGTTGAAGTGAAATATTTTATTTGCGGTTAGTATTACAATTAAAGATTGGTAACTGTAACATGATCTAGGACATGGCATTTTTTATTCCCAATCAAAAACCTTAAAGCCTGAGAATATATTCATAATCCTTCATATTTCTGCTAAAATGAATATATTTTAATCTTTTAAATCTAACCTACTCGATAAAGAGACTAAGACACAATGTGTTATAGAGTATGAGAAAATTTGAGAAAAAATTATGAGAGTATCCGATATAAAACAGTAATTTAAGAGACAGAATTTGGCAATAGAAATTGCATTTAAACTGATGAATGAGTCAGAATCGTAGGACGATCTTTGTCGAGTTAAAGTTAAAGAGTGGATAAGTATTAATAAAATACAAACACAATAAATATGTCGCGGATACGCATCTTGAATAATGAAAATAAAAATATAAAATGCATTAAAAGTGCAAAGCTGTGTATTGCTTTCCACAGATGAATATTTATGAATTATTTTTTTAATTAGTGTTTAATGAATGTGAAATAATTGAAATAAACTATTATTAAGAGAGCATGTCAATAAAAGAACAGGAATAAGAATACATAATATGACGATTGTCACTGCATTTAAATTTTTGAAGAACGATTTTGACTTTAAAGCAAGACGCCGGAAGAGAGTAGTGCGAAAGAAGAATCCATCAGCATAGAACCTACGGTTATATTTACCAATGTTAACAGTACACAGATGGGACATAGTTTCCAATCTAATAATTCGCTTAAACTTGTAAAGTTGCGGTAGCAAAGACGAATGCTCTAATTTTCTATAATTAATAAATATATTAAAATACGCCGAAAGAAAATTCGACTGCAGAAAGAAGAGGGAGAAGAATAGGTTGTACATATTTATAGAGTATGCGACAAAGAAGAAGATTTAGAACAAGAAATGAAAGAAACGAAGAAGAAATGGATAACGAAAGGTAATACGTAATGGTGAAGATGAAAAGAATATGAGAAGTAGAGATAATGAAAGTGGATAATTGAAGAAGAAGAAAAAGAAGAAGAATAGAGTCGAAATAGAAAATGAAATAAAGTAAAAACAAAAAAGTGAAGTAGATGAGGAAGAAAAGGTGGGAAGAAGACAAAGAAATGAAGAATATTAAGTTCGAATCTTATGAGATAAAAAGCGAGAGATACGAAGAAAAGGAAGAGGTAATAGTAGAAGTTGGAAAAGATAAGCTGATGATGATGATGACGATGTTGATGATGGCGAAGTAGAGAGGACAAGCATTACGACGTTTCGATATTTGAAGAAGAAGAAGAAGAAGAAGAAGAAGAAGAAGAAGAAGAAGAAGAAGAAGAAGAAGAAGAAGAAGAAGAAGAAGACACAGAAACGATAAATATATAAAGCTAATGAGATTAAATGAAGCACAGGGTTAAATATAAACAATAGACAAATGTAAAAAGAGAGAGAAAATTTGAATAATGGTGATGGAAAAAATTGTTCAACGAATAAAAATAACGTTGGAAGATGCTGGGAACTGTGAAATGGAAAATGGCAGAAAATGCTGAAAGGCGTACGTCATTGCTTAACAGAAGACAGAAAACTGTACAAAAAATAAAAACGTAATACATAAACTGTATCCACAAATACTTTGAAATTCTGACATTTTGTGAGTCACAATGAAATGCACTGATCGAATCTGACCTGCCATTTTCAAGGGATAGGCGATGGCGCCCATTAGAATGGAGATTACGAGCCTCGTTTTGACGTCAGCGCCTATTGATTTATCCTCGTCAAAAATTGCGATTTATTTTAACATGTACGACGTTTATTCAGTTTGTTTTTTAATATTCAATATTTTTTGGTCGAACTTATAACCAAAATACACGCATGCGCGAACACACACACACATATATATATATATATGTGTGTGTGTGTGTGTGTGTGTGTATGTGTGTTTGCGTGTGTGTGTGTGTAATTATAAGATAATATAACCCTAAACAATCCTAGTAATTATAAAAAAGACGTGTAAACATTGTTGAAAACAGATCTTACGTATATCAGTCAGTTATGTGCCATGCGTGATACAAGCTTAGATGATCATGTATGTTTTTATACATGACTGACGAGGCAGATTTTTTGCTGCGGTAGGTTGTCCTTTCATTTTGCGGTAGACCAGTTGCCATCCAAGGCTATAAAACCCGGTCTGTTCTGCTATTAACCCATAGCTAGAGGTAGAAGAGGAATCATACCTTTCCCAAGGGTATAGCGCATAAGCGAATGTTATTGATTCCACTGGAATTCGAACTCCGCAGTCCGATTCCTCAATCTGAGCCGCTATCCATTACTCCACGTAGATACAGTAAAATAATAATATGTGGACCAACTGAAAAATCATCAGTGCTTGAGGAGCATCGGGTTGAAAGCTAGGCCAGATTGCCAAATTATTGTAGCTTAGGACCAAAGCATCGCAACCAGATACTATCACTGTCACATAACTAAGAATGGAACTAACCCGAAAAACAGTATCTGCAGAAAATATGATGAAACTGTCGACCATATTTCAAGAGGTCCGAAACTAGCAAAAAATAATATACTCAGAAACATAACAAGGTAGCAACACATGTGCAATGGAAGATATGAAAAAAGAACAAAATCAAAACCACCAAGAGATTGTATATAACTATCTTCTGGGATATGACAATTTAAACTGACAGGGAGATAAAAACCGGCAGATCTGATACAAGACGAGATATTCAGGACGTATTATGCTTATTGACATAGCAGTGGCATATGAGAGAAACACCACCATGAAAATTATCGAGAAATTGTCCTAAAACAAAGACATGAAGTTGGAGATTAACAGGATGTAGGGGATGAAGACTGGGACTGTACCAATAGTAACCGAAGCTCTGGGCCTCGTGAGAAAAGGAATGGACAAGAATTGCCCAGAAGATCGAACTACGAAGAACATCACATATACTAAGAAAAGTGCTAGCAATTAAATGACAATTCTCCTATAGGGCCTAAGAACCACAGTTTGGACCCGGCTCTACAGGATATAAAGCAGGAAACATAACATATATATATATATATATATATATATATATATATATATATATATATATATATATATATATATATATATATATATATATATACGACTAAATTACGCCGAAAGGAAAATAACACAGACATCTTATTTTAGAAGATATATTTACCAAAATATATTGAAATACTAAAGAGTAAATTGATAGAATAAAATCCCCATTGGTTTCAATCACGTCTTCCAGACAACATGGGAATCTCCTTTAATTCTTCTGGACACTCTCCTGTTTCAGTTGGTGAAGGCTGACATAATTCTTACTTTCAATTCATCATTGGTGTTAAAAGAAATTTGGTTCTCTCTCGTTCCAATGCGCTCCACACATAATAATCAAAGTGGTCACAGTCTGGCTAGATGTAAGTGGGATATGGTCGCAGAAATTGTCTGACACCCTTGACAGGATTCTCTTGCTTTTGCGGCGTGGTGCAGAGTCCTGTTTCCACCATTCTCCTGACCCAGGGCTGCACTACCGCCACGTAGGACTCCGTGTTCACCAACCAATCCAATGGTCTATTTTTTTTTAGGAGAACAATGAGAGTGAATTTTCCGAGCTGTCGTACCATCGTAATCTCCATTACACTCAACCAACTCTTACCGAATTCTGTTTACTTTCTTCAGATTTACACTCAACCCCCCCCCCCTCCCCCGAATTTCTCGTATTGGAGCTTCTGGCACGAATACCAATCAGTACGGTATGCCGATTCCAAAGTTCTGGCAGAGTGAATTGCGTTATGGTGCTCTTTTTCTGACAGACGGTGCCCAACGAACCGTAATATACACTGCAGTCGACAAAACCAAATCCAAATAACGCGCATACGCTAAAGTAAAAAGATAAAATGGCGAAAAGCTATCCATCACACCGGGTATGTGTGCGTACGCGTGTGTCTGCCCTGAGCAAGTCAAGAGAACATGGTAGTAGAAACTGTCTGACACCTTTGACTGGATTCTCTTGCTTTTGTGGCGTGGTGCAGAGTCCTGTTGCCACCCACTCTCCTGACCCAGGGCAACACTACCATTACACTCATCCAACTCTTTCCGAATTATGTGTACTGTCTACAGATTTACACTCAAACCCCACTAAATGCTCGTATTGGAGCTTCTGGCGCGAATGCCAATCAGTACAGCATGCCGATTCCAAAGTTCTGGCAGAGTGAAATGCGTCATGGTGTTCTTTTTCTGACAGACGGCACCCAACACCGGTTTTTTTTCCAAAACATTTAGCGATGGCTCGAATAAACGTGTTCCACTTCAATTACTATTGGTACAATCCTACTTTTCATCTCCCATATCCTTTTAATCTCGGTCGTTATTTTAGGACAATTTCTTTATAATTTTCATGGTGGTGTTTCTCTCATATGTAATTTATAGTCCTCCCCCACTATCCCAAATTTTACCTACGGAAATGTATATTCCTGCACGGAAATCTGCCTAATCCTGAAAAATTCATCACAGACCAAGAAGTACCAAATTTATGGTACCTATTTACAATGTAATAATTAGAAGAGACGTAATCTCTTGAAAACTTGTAAATGCTCTTTAGCATGAAAATGTCATTAAAATAGAAGTGTGCCATAAAATAATTTCTTTGTAATTTATAGTCTAATATTCTTAAATTTAGGTAAACTCATTTGCTCATCAGAGCAACAGAACGTCACCAGTAAGTTGTAGTAATTCCTTGAATGGAGGTTCATTCATTTTTTATGGATAACCGGCAGTGGACAGTGACTGAAATATGAAGTAAAGCAATAAAATAAAATGTAATAGAATTTGAAAAACCTTCACTGTTTCCTGCAGTCCTCGAAATTCATCTTCGGATCTACAGTATTACTGAAAATTCTTGAAAACGTTTATTCTCTTAACGTCTGGTAAATGCTCTCTGACATGAAAATGGCATTAAAATAAAAGTGTGTCATAAAATGTTAAAATCGCAAGCTAATTATTTTTTAATTAACTGTATATAATTATTTTAAGATTTTATTTAAATATTTTTAAAATAAATAACTGAAATCTGTTCAGTCAGTTTTGTGCCATGCGTGATACTCGCTTAGGCGATCATGTATCTTTCGATACATGACTGACGAGGCAGGTTTTTTCATGCAGTAGGTTGTCATTTAAATTTGCTGTAGACCAGTTGCCATCCAAGGCTATAGAACCATAGGTAGAAGGGGAGAAGTACAGGGTTTTAGGATGAAAGTAAATGTAATGGATACGACTGGAAATCGAACTTGGTTCCCTGATTCCTCAATCCGAGCCGCTATCCGTTACTTCAGCGTACTTTCCACTGATTATTATATATTATAGGCCTCTTCTCCATAACTGCCGTATTTCGCTGCCTGTAAGACGCCCCGATGCGTTAAAAAGAAAAAATCGGAAAAGATATCCTTTCAATTTATAGTCCTCCCCGACCAACCCCGATTTTCCCCACTGAAATGCCTATTCCTGCACGGAAATCTGTCTAATCCTGCCAAATTCATCACAAACCAAGAAGTACCAAATTGATGGTACCTATTTAGAATGTAGTGATTAGAAGAGACGTTAGACTACATTATACCAGGGAAACCTAATCCCTAACCCTGATCCTCACTGATCGTGATGAATTCATCATAAACAAAGATGGAGCATTAATTATGAAACGCTGTTAATGTAATTTTCAAGCGCTGGACTTGTTTTGCTTTCAAGGGCTCAGAGTTGGTTGTAACTGGGGAGGTTACACTCACCTCACTCCATAAACTTTTACTCCGCGCACCGACTTCTGGAAATAATTTATAGGAAAAAAATGCGTCTTGTAAGCAGCAATATACGGCACCTCCTTTCGCAATAGGAAGCCAGAGAGATTTTCCATGTGTACCTTAGATGTGGCACAGGGGCCGAAAGTATGGAGCACCCATTGAGGATCGAACTCACTAATCAGTCGTATTTGTTCCAGCAAGACAAGCTTGACTAACTATTACACCGCCTCGAGGTGCCCAGTAGTGATTTTCCAAACGTAGCTTAGATGGGGGCACAGGGCCGGAAGTAGGGGGTATCCAGTGAGGATCGAATTCACTACTCAGTGGTAATTGTTCCAGCAAGACAAGTTTGTTAACCATTACACCGCCTCGAGGTGCCACAGAAAGCCAAAGTATATTACAAGTTAAAAATATCCCCCTTGTTAAATGTATATCATACTTTGTTTTTTTTTTTCCTAAAAAGAGTTTACCTTTCTGCAGTGAACAGATGAATGAATATTTACTAATTACTTACACGACAGTCGCTCTGAAAATCTATCTCATCGACGGCAGTCTTGGTCATAGACGTTTTGTACATGGGTTTTAAATTAGGTTTTCTTCTCCTGGTCTGGTTCGTAGAGAGCCCAATATCCCCTGCTATTTAGACTATAGGTGGGTGAAGGTGAAGAAAGGAACACGTGTGTGCCCACCAGTGGCGCCATTCTTATTTAGGAAATGCCATATTTGAGCTTGTCCTGCAAATAAGTCAACTCCAGAAATGACAAGGGCTTCGAAAATGCATTGCTTGTGGCACTAACGGAAGAATGGTCTTTTGTCATTTGAAATTAGTTCTATCCTATTATTCTCATCTCTCTATATATTAAAGTTCCAGCGAAAATAACTTGGAGGCATTACTTTCGGCGCGTCTCTTGAATGTGTCTGAGAAGCGCGTATTTCTTCAGTTAACGAGATACTTTAGTACGAGTTTGCTTGCCTCTTTTCATGTTTTCTCTTTTTTCCTCACGTGTCAGCTGCTCGGGTAGTGGGGGATAATTTTATTGTCGAATGAGTTCTAAAAATACCCGATTACTTGTATTGTTTTCCATATTTTCTTCAAGTGTGTATTGGAATAAGAAATGTGTATTATTGCGAGGTGGAAACTTATAAGCCAGTTGAACCCAGAAATGAATTGTGGACGAGGAGTCTCCAGACTTGTCAGAATAAAAATCCTGCAGGCATTTACAAGACTGCAGTCAATTTATTTGACGTAAGTTATACACGTCAGAGTACCTTTCAAAATGCAAATTCCCGTTCGATAACAATGTGTGAGTTGTGTTTGAGTATTATTCATTTAAATTTGAATCAGTGTTTATCATATTTCAAAGTAGTTGAGGCTGCACCAAAAAATAACAATTGTAGATGATCAAGATATTTCTTTTATTAATTATCACAGAAAACAAATTCAGCATAGTTGCAGAGAAACACTTACAGGATGGAAAAAATATGAAGATAATAAACATACAGTTATTTTTTTTTTTTTACTAAATCTTCAACAGTTCATTAAATAAACATATATGTATTCATCGGAATTAAAAATATATATATATGTTATGGATCAACCATAGTTTTAAACTAAGTTAATCGACTCTAGGTTGCTAAAAATGTTCCATACAAAATAGGCATTTAAAATTCATATAAACTGGATTTGGCATTAAATAACCCACAGTGGTTGATATGTCATAAAACCCAAACAAACAAACAAATACGTTAATCGAATATAAAGCATACACATCTACCGTTTCCATTACATGACATTCGCAAAAAAAATATATCAAAGGAAGCATATGCTATCTGTCTATATTTCTGAGATGAGGTAATATGTACACTATTTAGATTGGTTAAATCCAGTGACAGGACCCAAAGAGCGTCAGTTCAATACGCGGTTAAGGCAGCGGAGAACTTGGAGAGGGGAATTAATATGAGATAACTGATAACTGACACCCATTAAACGTGACACATGGAACTAGAACTGTCTAGCCGAGTGAGGGAAATAAAGGGTTCAGTTCGACATTCCAACCACCTGAAGAAGGCCGGAGCGTACAACGGCCGAAACGTTGTGATAAATATGGCGACAAAGATGAGGACAATAATCCGAGTATAAGTGAAGCATATGCTTGTAGCGAGAAGATACCTCCAAAATCAAGCTAGTAATGTTTTAGGGTGAGGCACGGTGGAGTAATGGATAGCGGCTCGTATTAAAGAATCGGAGAGCTGATTTCGAATTCCAGTTGAATCTATGACATTCACTTGCGTGCTAATACACTTGAGAAAGGTATGAATCCTCTTTTCTCCCCGTCCCAGCTATGGTTAAATATGGTTCTATAGCCTTGGTCAACCGCAGAAAGAAATGGCAATCTACTGCGAGAAAAAATATGCCTCGTCAGTCATGTATCGAAAGATACATGATCGCCTAAGTGACTGAATGTTGCATAATCGAAGTTTTGTTTCTAGTCATGATAAACGGTTGTATTATCAATGAAGCTTCTTATCTTGAACATACAAGCGAACTCAATTTTAATCGAGATATCAACTGGAACACGTTTATCGAGCCATCGTTAAAGCTTTTTGAAAAATGGCCGATTTTGCGTGCTACCCCAGATTATTCTTGAAGACTCCGTCTATGCTCTTTCCGGCTATATTCTTGCAATACAAAAGATTATTCGTGGCATAACTGCATTGGCCGGTCCTCATTGTTCAGTCTTGAACGTGTACAATTATATCGAAGCCTTAATGATGATCAATAGTTTTCCAGTATGCAGTCCAATTCCCACAAATGAAAATGTGCTAGTCTCTCACCAATCCAACTCTATGTCAATGCTCAGACGAGCTACATTCTCTATTTAGACCAGTTCATGCCTTTATAGCCAGGACCAATCATAAAACTTACAGAATATCGAATCATTCTCATCCCCTGCTTACTCCATTTGTGAGAAGAAATTCCACTCAGACGTCTTCATCCCAAGAACGGGTACTTTCTAGAAGAAACCTCCAAAATGAGGATTTCCCCTTTAATACAAACCTTTTTAAACCGACGATCAGCCATTTTTATCCTCATAATCTGCGCTTAATTCCTCTAAGTACGTCCAGAAAACAACCTCATTCAGCAACTCTCCGACATGGTTGATTTTATTCGGGCTTTGTACTGGATAAACTATTAGTAAAAAAAGGATAAATTAGAAAAAGAAGCGAGAATGTTGGAGAGAAATGGAGAGCTATACATATCAACGGTAAATTCAAAGACTGAGTGCAAACTCTTGATAGATTTATATATATATATATATATATATATATATATATATATATATATATATATATATATATATATATATAAGCTCTTGAAAATATATTTCAGTTGAACGCTGTTGAGAGATAGGCTGATTTTATAAACAACAGCCACCTGCGCAAGTACAAAGCTTTTATTTGAAGCACGCTAACTGATTGGCGTTTGTTTACATTCGTAAAAACAATACGCTAGAATTAGCTGTTTCTCTCTACCGGCTGATGATGGCTTAGTCATAGAAAATATGACTGACACCAAATCGGTCTGGTTTCGTCCTGGCTTGAGGCATTCGGATGTCTAGTCCCACTGAGGAGCTGTGATACAGCGAAACAGTACTATCCGCGAATAACACCTTCTATCTATCTATCTATCTATATATGTTTGTGTGTGTGTGTGTGCGTGTGTATAGTGTAAGATGACCTCATCTTACACTATAACACTTTAACGTTGAGTTGTTAAAGTCTATTTTATAATTGAAGATTGGGTTTTTCTCTCGCTCTCTCTTATATATATATATATATATATATATATATATATATATATATATTACGATCAACCAAAACCTAAAGTCTCGACTAATCATAGGGTTCTATCTCAGAGCCCTTAGGATATATAGCCTGGAATACCAAAATGAAACATAGAAATATACTGAGAAAACTTTCAAACTTCTCCACTACCCACATCATTTTTTATCCTCAATGTGAAAAAAACGAATTTACGAAATCAAAAAAGAGAAGAAAAAAACAGATACCACAAATAACACTTCCAAAAAAATTACACAAATTTTATAATCCTGCTTCCATTAGTCCACAGTGCCTCTCTAGACATATAACAGACTAATTGCTCTCCAGCGCTCTAAGAAACTCTCAGACAAATTAGTCCTCTACATATAAAGTCACACTAAATAAGTAAATAAGGTTTTAATTAATAGAA
>OZ038494.1:56481905-56511905 GCA_964036315.1 Acanthosepion esculentum
ATTGCAATAACTAATTTTGGATTTCGAATAATTAACATTTTTTTCGAATAATTGTTTTACAAAAATTATTTTCGAACAATTTTCTCAGTACGTTCTAGTCCAGCCGCCATATTCACATGACTCCGCACTATTCAATTATTACGTTTTTCGATCGCAGTAAAACATATTCATGGGGAAATGTTTCTCCAGATTCAGCATTCAAGCGAGATATCTTTGATATCAAAACCTTTTAAATTTTACTCAGAGTTTATTAAAGACCTTTCTGACAAGTGACAACAAGTCGTTGCATAAAATGACGAATATGTAAATCAAATATAATTGTATTTTATTTTTTGAAGAATAAACAAAAACTTAAATTCTTTATGACTCAACCTAATATATATATATATATATATATATATATATATATATATATATATATATATATATATATATATATATATATATATATATACAGCCAAAAATGCGTGGTTAAGTAATCCAAGTGAATCCAAATAATATAAAATATCAAAATTGATCCACAAAGAGAGCTCAATATATTTATAATAGAGCATATAAATGAAAAAAATCTGAAAGAATATGATGAAAGAAATGAATTCATTTTTTATCAAATGTTTTGGTATTGACAAGCTCCAGGGTATTTCTCTAGGAAAGAGATCTCCCGATGAGCGAAATGGCCATCTATATGGGGTAAAATTGAGTTTTATTTTGTGTAATACATACATATATATATATATATATATATATATATATATATATATATATATATATGTGTGTGTGTGTGTGTGTGTGTGTGTGTGTGTGTGTGTGTGTGTGTGTTTGTGTGTGTGTATCAAATATGTGGTGCAGTTCAATTTATATTACAATGAATCATTCATACAAAAAGTAAATTGGTAAAGTTAATGATATAAATTGGCAAAATCCCTTCGTTAACAAAATTTTAAAGATCCATTAAACTATCAATCAATCGATGAATGTTATAATCCCTGATCTTTTAAATTATAAGCTGTATAAGGTCTTTCTTCAATACGTGAGTACTTTCGACTGTACGTTCAGTCATCTTCAGGAATGGAAATTATTTTGTTAAAATTCAGGTATCATCTGAGAGGAAAAATTATAATGCGAATCGATATATGTTTTTTTTTTAAATGTGTTATTGATAACGGATATAAAATTTTGGAGCGTGCAGTCGCAACGCTAAGGTTGAAATTATTTTTTTGAAGATTCAAGTGAGTGGTTTTTTTTTACTAATATGGCAATTTGAGAATTATTTGTGGTAGGAGTATATTAGTCAATGTGGCATGAACTAAATAGTTCAATAAGTAATGTCTCAGATGATATCCCGAAAATTTGCACGTCGGATCAGTTCTTTTAAATCAAATATGTGGTGAAGTTCAATTTATATTACAATGAATCATTCATACAAAAGTAAATTAGTAAAGTTAAGGATATAATATGGCGAAATCCCTTCGCTAACAAAATTTTAAAGATGCATTAACCTACCAATCACTCGACTGAATGTACAGTCGAAAGTACTTGCGTATTTAAGAAAGACCTTATACGGCTTATAATTTTTTTAAAAAGATCATGACATTCATACTTTTTGTATGAATTATACATTGTAATATAAATTAATTTTAACGAATCTACCAACCGCCACGGGCGGTCTTATGTGGCACAAGGCCGAATTTAATGTGGGGTATCCGACCCCGTAAGCTCGGTCAAAAGTTCTCCGTAGATCCCGTAAAAAACGGGGTCCGGTAGCAGTTTCCCAAGACGACACTCTATCCTTCAAGATAGCCTCGTCTGGGTATCCTCTCTGTCCGGAGCCAGAGAGTTTGACCAGCACAGATAGAGATGAATCTCCAACTTTAGAACGAATCTAGCGGGAATTGGAATTCGGCTCTCCGATTAACAATTCACAGCCATTATCCATTACACCACACGCACATAAAAGCTTACAGCTCCTGGTATACCCGAAGTTGTCCCCCATCTACGTTCTGACAATTTCCGACATTTGTATTGTGATACGTTATCATTGCAACTAGGAGAGGGAATTAGTTTTTACTTCGAAGAATAAAATGATACCTAAATACGTTTCTTCATGTCATATCTCAACAGTAGAGAGTCTAAGTTTGCTGTTAGTGAAACCGAAACCAGTGACTTTTGTCTCGAGGTGGAAGGTCTTTCTGCTGTTTCTGTTTGGATAACATTGTTTGGCTCAAGTGTCCACACAACTCCACGTGAGATCTATACAGCGACAGCGAAGTAAAAAATGTCTGCTATAATTTTGAGAAGAATCATTATCAGTAAAGTGGTTGTGTGAAATACTAAAGTTATTTGTTATTCGTTCTTTAAGCAAGTCATAACAAAAGCGAAAATAGAAATGTTTGGTATGTGAAATCACATAAAGGTATACTAAATTACTTTCCACTGAGCTAACTATATTTATCACATAGAATAGCTAGCGAGGATCACGATGAGAAAGATAGTGTATGCCAAATATATTTTCGGACAGAGAGGTTATTAAGTATGTAAATTTCAGCATACTGTCAAATTCTTTCTTCAGGTTTTAAAATTGGGAGAAGGCGTCTGTAAAAAATGGATCATGCATAATGGAATCGCTTCTGTGGTTCGCTCCGCGTTAAATAAACCAAAATTCTCAATATATTCCAAAATTTAGCGGATTTTAAGTTTTAGTCAATTCTTTCTCTAAAAAATGTGGAGGCCACGCATGCAGTCATTTATGTGTCATGCGAGATCCAGAATTTGAGGCAAAACTCTGGATTTAATAATTAATAAATATCATACCCTATTTTCTTTAATTAACTCCTACTAAGCTAAGATGCTGAAACTATTTAACCCACTAGTGCATGGCGCAGTGAAGTTATGGATAGCGGCTCGAATTGAAGAATCGGGGAGTTGAGTTCAAATTACAGTCGAATCCATTACATTCACTTACGTGCTAATACCCTTACGAAAAGGTATGAATTCTCTTCTTCTTCTTCTTCCAGCTATGAGTAAGTAGTAGGGATAGACATGTTTCTACAGCCTCGGATGGCTACTGGTCTACCGCAGGAAAGAATTGGCAACCTGCTTCGGGAAAATATCTGCCTCGTCATCATGTATCGAAAGGTACATGGTCGCCTAAGTGTGTATCATGCATGGCACATAAATGACTGCATGCAAAGCCTCCACATTTGTTAGAGAAGGAGTTTCCTCTAACTAATCTAAGATTTCCATTGGTCAGAACGCTAAATTAGATTAAAAAATCTAATTTATTAAGGAAACTGAAATGATATGTAAATGCCTGTCTAATTAGCATAGCTAAGGCATAAAAACTATATACGTACCCAAGCAGAAAGGGGAGGCGCAGAATATGATACGCGAGCTTGGTTCGTTTGAACAGAGCTAGCCTTGATTTTCTCTTTTAGGTCAACCTACGTCACATCGGGTTGGTTTCTTGTGGAGTCCTCCTCTTGGTTAAGTTAGACAAGATTTTGTGTACCTAGTTAATGTGAGTAAGTGTTGTTCTTGGCCTGCACCCGGCTTCCTCTTTGGTTATGATCGAAGTTGTGATTCCCAACCTCCCCAGTTTGTTTTGGCCCCCTTTTCATCTCGACTGGGTCAGCTTTTATATTTCCCATGTCCGTATATATTTTCTCCTTTCCCACTCACTTAGCGAAGGAGCTTCTTGATTTTGTCCCACGGGCAGAATAGAGCGGCCTCTCTTTTTTGAGTGTTGGACGGGCCCTACTAATATCAGTTATGTTTAATTTACTTTGTGTTCATGTTTAATTTGTTTTGGTGTTCATTGCCTCCCCTCTCATTCTTCATCTTTAGATTTTTATATATAATAATTTATTATCATTAAATTTTTATGGCATGGGCGCAATTTGTGGGACCCCCTTGAGAGGATGCTGTATTATGGTGTATGGAAGATTGATTGGTGACGGACGAGGTTTTATGGTGAATGTGGAAATTGTAATGAGTGAATGGGTCGTGAATCAGATTAGCTAGGTTTAAGATAGTTAGTGATGACCAGCCTCAACCCCTCCTTATTTTGGCCTTGTGCAGTAATTGTATTTTATATACAATAAATAACAATATGACACGCGTGATTAACGACTACTGCTGAGTATAAGTGAAAAAGAATAAAGAGAAACATTCTCAAGGATCGAAATCAATAAAAGGAGATGAAACAAGAAGACAGTAGATAACGACTGATATTGCATTTAAATTTTTGAAGATCAAAGTTGGCCGAAAAGCAAGAAGCTGGAAGCGAATTCCACAGGAGAGAAAAGAACATTGTTGCAAATCTAGTACATAAATCTATACTCACTATATTCAAATAATTTGAGACAAACCTATGTATTTAAGAATTAATAAGTTTCATGCCTTCCTTTCCCTACACGCAAGCCACCAATCTGCCACTGGGTGGTATGCCATTAGCGTTTACCGATTGTGTCCTGGTTTTGGACCGCCTGCATGTTCGTCTCGGCAATGTTACCAATGGCGGATCGCTAGAGGCCCACCGTTGGTTGCCATGAGAGAACCACTAGCGGCTTGAGTATAGAATTGTTTAATTAAATCCTACTAGGCCAGGATGTAGTAGAACCTGTTAATGTCCCATCTATGAACAAATAGTGAACACCGAAACAAAAATAAAGCACTATGAAAGTATTAAAATGCATTTTTATGGTAAAATTACCAAGAATGCATATGTGTAACAAAATGACGAGCGTATATATTTTATAGTAGAATTACTAACAGTTCATTTAATCTGCAGTTGAAGGCGTGTAATTACATTAAAAAATATTTAGACCCAATTAAATACATGACATTTTTATTTAACATGTGATGATATATTTTCCGTATTGCATTCTGGTATATTTGTCAAGAAACATCTGTCTTGATGTAGATTTTTTTTTAATGTCCTACCATTACAAAAGTCAGAACAGAGCAAAAAGTATTGTAGCGGTAGCTGGGTCGACGATGCCTAGACCTAACTCTCCAACCGTGACAGAGTTCAAAATTGGTTACGTTACCTTGTGGGTGATGACTTATTATGCCCGCTGTAACCTTCATCCTACAAACCAAACGTTCTTTGCCTCTAAGTATTCTATCTCCATTACTATGTCAAACCTTCAAACGATTTACAATGCTTAGTCCCAGCAGCTCAGACCATCAAACCTAGTAGTAGCTACGCCATGCAAATGATCCCTATTACATTTGTTTTCATTTAATAAGGAATAAGCTCTATGCAGCCTCTTCAACTGGATTGTTACTTTCTGGAAGTGACTCTCAAGAAGATGTAATCTTGACCTCTTCAAGTTCAGGGTCACATATATATATATATATATATATATATATATATATATATATATATATATCCTCATAATATTCACTTCCTTCTTTCGCCTGCCTTACAACAATCGCATTAGCTAACCCTCTACCTTGTATGACTCTTGGGCCTTGCATTTGGATAACTCCAGTAAAAAAAAAAAAAGTAATAGAAATTATTAATTTCTTTATTAAAAGACCTTGTGTGCAATACTTTTCGACACAGAAAGACATTGGACCACTGAAGCATGCAAGTAACCATCTGAATCCAAGTACACTCATTGCAGATCAGTTATTAATCATTAATAATTTGTAACATTAATGCTTTTTTTGATTTTATTTTGCTTTAGATCCTACCACCCTAGTTCGATACGCTTTTAAACCGGCACAGCAAACAGCGTGAAATCCTATGATAAAATCACAAATAATGAGTCTGGGGGAAAGGAATTAATTCTACTGTAACTATGTAAATATTGATTGCAATGTTATTACTGACTTACCGTCACCTAGGCAGTGAAGCTTTCGTTTGATGAATTCATTTATAGCGATGTCTATGAAAGCTAGAGTCACGTCAAACACAATGACATATATATATATATATATATATATATATATATATATAGAAATATATATATATATATATATATATATATATACGTGTGTGTGTGTGTGAGAATTTTATAAAAATGACATGTTTCGCTATTTTTGTTTTAGTTTCAGCATATATTGGTTGCGAATGAGTTAAGAGTGGAGGATGTGTCGATATTACAAATTCTAAGATGTCTGTTTTCATTGGTTGGGAATATATCACGTGTTTATATTTTGTGTCACTTTGTAATTCTACATCACTATATTTTACAAGGCGCCTTTTTGTATGAGTCGTAATATCTGCCTGGGTGTCTATTATAAATACATATATATATATATATATATATATATATATATATATATATATATATATATATATATATATATACATACATACATACATAGAGAGAGAGAGAGAGAATGTGTGTGGAAGAGAGAGAGAGACAAGCTTGCTAACGATTACATCACCCAATATATATATATATATATATATATATATATATATATATATATATATATATATATATATATAAAATTAAAACAAAAGGTGGTCCATATGTGTTTCTTATAATATGTAAAATAGATAGGTTGGTTAATAAAACAAGGGAAAACAAAAGGGCACCATTTTAATCAGTACGATAAACATTTATTAAATATAAACTATATGACAGAAATGGAACTCATAGGGAAAAGTTTTATGTTCGGAATTCTCAGAGACGCCTATGTGCTTCAACAACGGTTCGAGGAACAGAGACATGGGAATTACGCACCGACAGATGTTTTTGTATATTTGGTATTTCCAGTCGAGATCGTATTATTAGGACAAACCAGAACTCTCTTTGATTCCTCGACGTGCGAAACTTTTTTATGAAAATAAATTTAAACTTAAAACTTTGACTGGTGTTAGACGGCTCTATTGTTACTATTGATACGGTTCTTCTCACTCGCTATACATACACACACACACACACATTATATATATATATATATATATATATATATATATATATATATATATATATATATATATATAGTGATTTTCCAAGCATAGCATGGATGGGGCACAAGGCTGATAGTAAGGGGCACCCAGGAAGAATTGAACTCATTACTCAGTGGTAATTGTTCTAGTGAGACAACCTTGCTAACCATTATATATATATATATATGTATGTATATATATATATATATATATATATATATATATATATATATATATATATATATATAGAGAGAGAGAGAGAGAGAGAGAGAGAGAGAGAGAGAGAGATATGGAACGTCGTAGTAGTGTAAGGGTTATATATATATATATATATATATATATATATATATATATATATATGAAAGGTTATCAACAGCTTTGGCCACATTGTTCACTCTAGTATTTACATACGGGCTATCCCTGATATTGACACATTTACTGTTAAGTATAGGATACGTGAAAACTATATTTTCATCTCACATACGCACACGCACGCACACACAGAATATATATATATATATATATATATATATATATATATATATATATATATATATATATATATATATATATATAAAGGAACATAGTTTTAAGGTGCGCTATATTTATGGGATAAAGTGCTCAATATCAGAAATAGAGCGTATGCAAATATAAATATAAAAGTGAACATTGAAGTCAACGACCACAGGCGACCGGCTGTTTCATGCTAAACGCAATCATCAGGCGGCCTGAAATTTTCTCAAAACATTATTTTGTTAGTACTGTTATTTTTTTTCTCAACGTTCATTCTATAAAAGGTCGAAAAGTGATTCAAGTTAGAGATTACTTTTTTGTTCGGGTATAAAGTTAGTAACTGCTCATATTGAGGACATATTAGATAAATAACTGTTGAAACTAGACTAAAAGATGTTACGATTGTACTGAGCGGGGGAGCATACTCTCGGGTGTCTTTTCCACAAACTACCAGTTCTCGAGAAGAAACTGTGTGAACTTCATTCTTCTCAATGGATTCCACCGCTATGTTCATGGCATGGCGTGTTCGAGGTTCAGTAAGATGATAGAACTAAACTATGTAGCTCGTCTGAACATTTGAAATTCGAAATAGCGATTGATTTGCTATATGCATGGCACGGTGTATCTTTGAGAATAATGCATTACCGATAAAGGCTTTTCAGATGTTTAAGTTTCTCACGATTAAGCGAAAAGAAATAAACGAACCTAATTTCCATCTCAACTCAAACACAAAATACAACCTATTTTTAAAAAGCAACATTCGCAGGCTAATTAAAATAGATCGTATACAACAAAGTGAAGCAAAAAAATGTACTCGGGGAAACAAAACGAGCCTATGTTCACAATTCCGGAATCCTATCTGTATCCGAAGTAAGTGATGGTGCTTATCTCGTTGAATGTGGGAAGGTTTTGTGTCTTACGAGATGCTTCCGCCAAATCAGACGTTGAATTCAGAACAATTCCGGAACTCACATCTCTTTGTAGACTCGCCAGGAATTGGTACACTTTGACTGGCATGTATACTCAACTGACCTTGCACCTTTTGGATTACCCTTTTTTTGTTTTCTACAAAATTGTCTTATTTGGAAGAACTTCTATTTCTTGGAAGCCTCTAAAAAAACGACTTCGTCACGTCCAACACCAAGAAAGATGAAAAAATTCTGGCAGAAAGGATAAAAGAACCTAACGGAATGCTGGGAAAAAAGTGGAAAAAAATAGCACATGTATAGTTGAATCGGTCTTTTTACAAATATCTCAAAATTGCCATTCTCTAAAAAAACGCTATGGACTTTTGTATCGACACAATGTATTTTTTCCATCAAACTCGTTTAAAACAGCAGAAAATGTTGTCCGAATGTCAATCACAAATCCTTCTTTTAAGTGAATCTTCTCCTCATTGCAAACTTTACTATTTCAATTTTGCCTTTGACATTCTTTTTCAACAGAATAATATTTTCAGTTGAGGAAAATTACATATTATTTGCGTTCGATATTTTGACGACGAATTCTGCACTTGTTAATCCGGGGGCAAAAACAGATGTTTTTCCGATCTTTTGAACAGCAGAATTTACAGTTCAAATAAAAATCATTCTTTAAAAGCTACCACCATGGATATATGGTAAATTCCTGCATTTTTATAATGGAATAACACACTTTTTAAAAAAGTTAACTCTTCGTCATTCTCGTAGTAAATTGCCCTACTGAAAACGAAAGTTCAGTCAACTTACTTCTCTTCGAGCAGACAGTTTATTAACATTGTGTATAAAGAAATTTAAGAGTAAAATAAGTCTCTATTAGAAAGCCCTGGGCTTTGTTACACGGTTGTTTACGTTTTAAATTAAAATAATAATAATAAGAAGAAGAAGAATATTTTCTTTTGTTGTTCGTGATAGACATGTTATAACAGTCTTCAGCTGAATGAACAGATGTGAAAAAATGTTTCTACGTTCTTATGTATAACAAGTTCAAACTGTCTGCAAAACATACATACAAAATAAATGAAAGCAAAAACAAAATAAAGCTTCCAGTAAGTGTTCTAAAACACCACCTCCACCCCACCCCACTCCACGCCACCCCCCAAAAATGGATGCTTTTTACGATTATCTTTTCCTTGCAATCTTTTGTAATTTCATCTTTTGGCGGTTATCTTCCCAGAACATCCACGGCTGGCTCCGAATACAGACTGTTTTCTCATCGTATCTGGCAACACATACACACGCGCACCACACACACACACACACACGCGCACACTGAACCACACACGCGCACACAGAACCACACGCGCGCGCACATATGCACGCGCACACAGTGTATGATTTTTATTACTTTTTTTATAAGCAACATTCATTTTACTCTTTTTCAAAGTGGAGATCATGAATAGTTTACGACTTTGAAAATAACAAACAGTTTCAATTCATTTTTGCGCGTGTGGCGAACAGTTTCCTACTTATCAACTCCAAATCATTCAGAAAGGCAATCAATACGAACAATACTACATTTAAACCAAGCATTATTAACCCTTTGAGCCATGACCACCAGTTTACCGGCGGTAGAGAAAAATGATATAATCCCCGGCCACCGGAGAAAAATGACTTAATGTCCAGTCACCGGTTGAACAGTGGCTAAACACTTGTAACTATTTTTATATCTACCGTGAATCATTAGATACCAATTATTTGCGTATTTTAACTCAGGCGCTCAGGCCAAACGGTTAAAATTGTTCAGGAACGCAGGGCTGAAATGGTTTAGAAAAATATTCATAATTCATTTCCATGTTAATAGTGGAAAATAATAACTGCCCGCATAAAATTACGAATTGTTTTTATAGTATTATCTTATATTAATCTGTAAAAATGCCCGCTTCTTTCATTATTAGACCACAATCAACTTATTACACGAAACGTACTTTTTGTGAAGACATGCTGTGGTCGATAGTAGCCACTAAATTTATGCGGAATCAATGACAGCTGCTAAGTTAGAAATTAGATTTGTTGATTGAAGCCTCATCAGGCAGTAATAATCGAAATTATAACCTTTTTCTAAGTGGAGATCCAGAATAGGTTTAGGTTTCCAAAATATATGTACTTTGAAGTATTTCCTATTTTTTGTTTATTTCTTTCTTTTATTCTTGCAGGTGTGGAATACAGTTTAATTTATATTGACTTCAAATTATCCCGGGAAGAAATCAGTACGAACATTAGCAGACAATATTATATTTAAACCAAGCTTTGTCATGAAAGCATTAATATTGTTTCTATCAATCTATTATTATTGACAAAATAATTATTAGTAGCATTAAATTAGTAACGTTTTAATTGTATTAAGTTATAGTAATCTATTAAAGTCTCCGCAGCTTTCTTTCTCAACGTACAAAAGATATTTTTATGTATGTGTTGTGGTCAGAGGCCGGTCGATAGTAGCCATTAGAATTTTTGAGAAATCGTGCCAATTATGGTCGGCTTTTTCCTGTAAGGTCAAAAGGTGAGAGCTGCTATGTTGTTGATTAGCAATGTTTAATGCAAAGCTCACCAGTCAGTATTTGCCTGAAATTGGGCGGTCGACTAGTAACTAGAGAGAGATAGAGATAAAAGCTAGAATAAAGAGAAAGCTTAAAGAGAGACTAACAAGATGATTTTTGTTTTATCGTTGGGAAAGAACTAAACCGACTTTAACAAATTATTCGACGAATGACAATTATAAATCGGGGCAACTAGAAAGCAAAGAGATGCAGTGAAATAAGAGAAAGAGAATAACGTCTCTGAAGGAGCTGAATGCATAAGATGGTCTTCAAACATTCGTATGGCTTCTTCGGACGAATTGCTTTCCAAGTTGCATTTATTTGATATATCTGCTAATTTCTACCCCGGTTAATGTTAAGCGACCACGCCCGCTGCAAAATCAGACACTAACGATTCCCATTGCTCGATGAGCACAGCATAGGTGGCGGCCACGAACTCTATATACCGGGAGAAAGCTCCACTAATGCAAGCGACACACACTACTTCATATGCGTATGCCAGACGAAACATTCAACGCACGTAGGGAATTCGTTTTTCTGAGGCAGATTTATGATTCGTTTAACCGACACCCTTGAACATTTGATCACAATCATAAATAGTATTAGTACTCCATAGTACTCCAATAACTTCTGGAAGCATTAGATTTTAGCAGCTTTCTCAAATCTCCCGTAAGTAGAAAAGATTCATTCAACTATGATCGAAACCAATATGTATCCATCTTTTCAGTTTAAATTAAATTTTCACTGCGGTTTGCCAGAACATCGAAACCCACTCTCTTGTGGTTTCTTTCTTCTTGTTAACTACTAATATAACCTGTCGACTGTCCTAGATTAAATGATTCGTTTAACTCTGAATGTCCCAGGGAAGTATTTTAAACATTTCTCCTCCAGTTAGACAATAAAGCGATTAATGTGCAAGGGGTTACTGCGAGTGAAAGAAAATAAGAAGAATCCCTATTAAGGAGGGTATACAATATAACAAGTGTTAAGAAGACAGAATATAATGATTGACATTGCATTTAATTTCTTGAAGATCAAAGTTGATAGAAAAGCAAGAGGCTGGAAAAGAGTTCCACAAGAAAGAAGTCCGATAAAAGAACCTGTTGGCATAAAGCTTACGGCTATGTCATTTCAATCCCACGTGAAAGAAAACCATACTAATATGGAAGTACCACTATCCAGCATGGTAACCTGTTGACAGCTTTTTTTATGACCTCATGGGATCTGATTGACTTGCGGATGCTTATACGAGGAAAAAACTACAAGGAACCATTGTCAATCCTTTACGGTTTAATTTGGCAGTGTTTCGAACCCTGGTGAGATACTGTTTCTGCGTCACTGCTCTTCTGCTGGTATATCCAATAGTAGCTGAAAGTCCCTGAAATGTTTGGATATGCGACTGGTACCTCCTACAGTGAATATAGACGAAATTAATTCCAATGTCGTAGATCTGTTAACCTTTACATTTCTAGCCAGCTGCCTCTGGACGGTAAAATTAAAATCGCACGAGCGGACAGTGCATTTACCGCAGTGGTCAGCAATGTCTTTCACCATGTATTTCCAGTCCCCACGTTAGACTGTAGATCAACAGATTTCAAATATCCGCAGTTTCAGTAACAGAATCTGTCTGACATGTACTATCAAACACCGTTCAATACATTATAATTAATTTCACACTGTCACGAGTATCCTAGCTGTCTTCAAACTGTCTCCCGAAGTATCAGAATACCGGTAATATATGTTTGAGAGTTTCGATGACGACACTATACAATGATGTAACCAACTATAGTGTGCTTACCAATGACCTTTGGTACGTTAGTGTATTTGCTTTGAGCCGGGTTACTGTGTTCCATTAATTAAGATATTATTCAACTATTGTTTTTTTTTTGTTTCTTTTTTTTTATCTCCGATGTTCTGCCACGTTCCTCCAAAGCGATATATTTGCCACGGGCTTTTCACACCTTCAAAAACTTGAATTGCGTCGGCGATGAATTGTAGACGAACAGTCATAAAAAATGCAAGCGTTGTTTTTACCATCCCCATTAGCGCCATTCCAACGTCAAGACGATCTTTATTCACAATAGGTTCCTTCTAGTTTTTTTCTCGGCATATTTTTAATTAACAAACGACTCTGTGAGCATCCTTCTTAATTGTTATAATTATCACAAGTTTATAAAAACTTTATTTATCAGTTTAGACTAATTTTAAATCTTGTTACTTCTTACCACAATGTTAATAGTAGACGGACAACTGTTAGGGTGGGTGGACTTTATGACGACATATGAAGCCTTAATCTGTTATTGGCAGAGAGGCGAACAATCCTACTTCTATTCGTATTCCATTGGCAAGAAAGAAGTTTAATTCCAAGAGGACCTCTCCAACAGTCTCTGATTATTCAGGTAGATAATTCCCTGATCCTCACGAACTTAACCTCTAAAATTTTAGGGTCAACCATTATCTATCCTAGATGAAGTCATAAATTTATTTACGTCCATAATAGAAAGAGAGATAACATCTAACTGATATGAGAAACAAGAGTTTATTAAAAAAATTGTTATAAGAAAAAGATTTTTAAAAATTTTAACCGACAGTAGTACTGGCAGATCGGTCAATTTAATGCCAAATGTTTTTGCTTATAGCGCATATATGACAATTACAGCTGAGGAATTTTCAAACATTATTTTGAAATCACAAGGTTTAAAGAATTAAAGGATAATTTAGAAGACCAGGAGTAATATGAGAATAAGAATAGGAAAATGAAAAGAATGAGAAAAGGAAAAGGAAGAGAAAAAGAACAGAAAAAGAATAACAAAAGGAAAAGAATAAGAATAGGAAAAAGAAAAGAATTAAAATAAGAAAAGGAAATGCATAAGAATAGGAAAAGGAAAAGTGTAAGAATAAGAAAAGAAAAAGATTAAGTATAGGAAAAGGAAAGTATAAGAATATTAAAAGGAAATCAATAATAATAAGAGTAAGAATAAGAAAAGAAAAAAAGAAAAATAGGAAAAGGAAAAAATACGAATAGGAAAAGGAAAAGAATAAAACTAGGAAAAGGAAAAGTATAAGATTAGGAAACGGAAAAGAATAAGAATAAGAAAAAAAAGTTTAGTAAAAGGAAAAGAATAAGAATAGGAAAAGTTATAAATAAGAATAGGAAAAGGAAAAGAATTAGAATAGGAAAAGGAACAGAATAAGAATAGGAAAAGTTATAAATAAGAATAGGAAAAGTTATAAATAAGAATAGGAAAAGGAAAAGAATAAGTATAAGAAAAGTAAATATATAAGAATAGGAAAATGAAAAGTATAAGAATAGGAAAACGAAAAGAATTAGAATAGGAAAAGGAAAAGTATAGGAATAAGAAAAGGAACAGAATAAGAATAGGAAACGTTATAAATAAGAATAGGAAAAGGAAAAGAATAAGAATAAGAATAAGAAAAGGAAAACAATAAGAATAGAAAAAGGGAAATAATAAAAATGGGAAAAGGAGAAAATAAGAATAGCAAAAGGTAAGGAATGAGAATGCGAAAATGAAAAGAATAAGAATACGAAAATGAAAAGAATAAGAATAGAAAAAGGAAAATAATAAAAATGGGAAAAGGAGAAAATAAGAATAGCAAAAGGTAAGGAATCAGAATACGAAAATGAAAAGAATAAGAATACGAAAATGAAAAGAATAAGAATAGAAAAAGGAAAATAATAAAAATGGGAAAAGGAGAAAATAAGAATAGCAAAAGGTAAGGAATCAGAATACGAAAATGAAAAGAATAAGAATACGAAAATGAAAAGAATAAGAATAGAAAAAGGAAAATAATAAAAATGGGAAAAGGAGAAAATAAGAATAGCAAAAGGTAAGGAATCAGAATACGAAAATGAAAAGAATAAGAATAGGAATAGGAAAAGAAT
The DNA here is from genome assembly GCA_964036315.1 of Acanthosepion esculentum. Classification (NCBI taxonomy): domain Eukaryota; kingdom Metazoa; phylum Mollusca; class Cephalopoda; order Sepiida; family Sepiidae; genus Acanthosepion; species Acanthosepion esculentum. The sequence continues at coordinate 56,496,750 of OZ038494.1, forward strand.
AAGAATAGAAAAAGGAAAATAATAAAAATGGGAAAAGGAGAAAATAAGAATAGCAAAAGGTAAGGAATCAGAATACGAAAATGAAAAGAATAAGAATAGGAATAGGAAAAGAATAAGAATAGGAAAAGGAACAGTATAAGTATAGGAAAAGAAAAATAATAATAATAATAATAATAATAATAATAATAATAATAATAATAATAATAATAATAATAATAATAAGAAGAAGAAGAAGAAGAAGAAGAAGAAGAAGAAGAAGAAGAATAGGAAAAGGAAAAGAATATGAATAGGAAAAGGAAAAAAATATATATATTATGTATAAATACTACTGTTTTCAGTGTTTCAGTTCAGCGATAGATGCATTTTTAGAGAATCGTGTTAGCTAGGATTTTACAAGAGAAGCGAAGGATGACAGTACGAAATTCATAAAAAAGAAATTACTCTCAAGCAATAAATAATTTCATAAAAACATTATAATTTTTAAAATTTCAGCTGATATTGATACTAACGTTCGGTAAATGAATGTCTATAGAATGGATCTGGGGAAACATTTAATTTCAGCGTATTATTACTATACCTACTAATTGTCTTTTTTCAAACAGATAACGCTGTGAGGAATGATAGCCGTCAAACTTATTAAGGGACATGACATAGAGAGTGAAAGATTATCAAAATCATAATTATCTCAACTGATATTTTTCTTGATACTCTTCATTAAACTCTTTAGGAAACGTATTTCCCAAGTGCCAAAAACAAATCTCGAGGAAGAATTTGATTTATTCTGGCGTGGAATGGAACGCCACTTAAAAAAGCAGACAGAATCAGTTTGAAATGTTTTTTGATTTTTTTTAATACTATAAATGAATATCCTCAACCTATCGCTTTCTCTCTATATATATTTTTCTCTCTCCCTCTTTCTCTCTCATTCTCTATCTCTCTCGATATATTTCTCTTCCTCTCTGTTTATCACACTTTCTCTCACTATCTTTCTCCCTCTCTCTTTTCTCTAAAACTCACTCTTTCTCTCTCTATCACTCTATGACTTTCTCTCTCTCCTATCTCTTTCTCTCTTTCCTCTATCTCTTTCTCTCGCTCTTTCTCTCTCTCTCTCTGTATATATATATATATATTTCTCTCTGTTTATCACACTTTCTTTCACCCTCTCCGTTTCTCTCTAACTCACTCTTTCCCTAACTTTCTTTCTCTCACTCTATCTCTTTCTATCTCTTTTTCTCTTGATCTTTCTCTCTCCCACTTTCTATTTGCCTCTCTGTCTCTCTCTCTATATATATTTCTCTTTCTCCCTCTCTCTTTCTCCCTTTACCTTTCTCTGTCACCCACTCTTTCTCTCTGTATCACTTTCTCTCTCCCTCTATCTTTTTCTCTCTCTTTTTCTATCTCCCTCTTTCTCTCCCACTCTCTCTCTATATATATATATATAATTCTCTTTCTCTCTGTCTATGACTTTTTCTCTCTCTCCCTTTATTTTTCACTAATTCTGTCTTTCTTTCTCTATCATTTTCTCTCTCTCACTCTATTTTCTCTCATTCTTTCTTTCTCATCCTCTCTTTTTCCTCTCCCACTTTATCTCTTTCTCTCTCTCTCTCTATCTCTTTCTTACTTTTTCTCTCACTCTTTTTCTTTCTCTCTATCTCTCTAAACATATATTTTTTTTAAAATTGCATTTTGTTCCGTTTATTCTTTTCTTGTTCTTCATTTCTTTCATACTATATTTTTTACTCGTCACAATCAAAACAAAGTGCGGCGGATGAAACAGAAAATAATAAATATAGTATTTCTTTTATTGCTCACACCAGAAGGAGGTTGTTTATCTGGACAAACGAACATCTTGACATTTCTTTTTTATTCGTGTTTTAAACATACGATTCATTCGTCCGAAGGGAAACGAATCGTCCATTTGCCTTTACAGAGTCAAAAAGGAATTACAATTTATATCCAAATGCACATGCGTAAGCGTATTAGCAGAACTCAAACAGAATAAAAAGTAAATTCAAAGAATAACACTCGCTGATTTATTTATATCTTACTGGAAATAATCGAATTATATTTTCAAAAATAATATTGTTTCTGTGTTTGTCGCTTCACTGGTTTAGATGACAATGCTGATTAAATTTCAAATCTAAATTGTTTGTCTAGAAAATATATCAGGAGTTATAAAATGACAATCAACTGCCCTCACGTTTAGAATTACGTTTTCTTATTTTCCTAGATAATTAACCCTCCTGACAGAGATAATCATTCAATTTCATTCAAATTGTATCTGAATATAAGCTTGCGTGTGTTCATGTATATATTTTAGTTCAATGACACCTAAAGATGTTTATACAAAATTAAAAATAAACTTCAATAAAATCTGATGTGTTACAGTTTGAATAATTAACTTTTTTTTGTTTTTACTTTTTTGGCCATAAATCTGTGGTATATTATTTTATTTTGTTTTGTAGAAAGTATTTTTTCCTTTAATCTAAATTCACTTTAGCGTCATAAGTAATAAACTGAATATTTATTTTTTGTACGTCTCTATGCTGTCAGGGTTTTGGTAGAGAAACTAATAAACTGATATTGATATATGACAGATATGTATAGACTGATATAGATAAAAATGAATAGACAGAAATATGAATAAACAGATTGATAGCAAAAGAGAGAATAGAAAGTAAATATAAATCGATAAGATACGAAATCGCTCTCACAGTCGTTAAGAGAATGAATGGTCTGATGAGCATTTCTCGTTTGTATCTATATTTTATGAATTCAAGCGTAGTTCTTGATTGGTGGCAAGGTCCCATCATAGTTTAAATGTCTATTAGGTTGGTGTAAAAATAATGTCGTTTTCTCACATGAAGTTGAACGTTAAAAAACGACATGATTTTTGCACCAACCTAATAGATGTAAACGTAACTCTATGCTGACATTTATTCTCTCTTTCACATTTGTCGCTTGTATAATTCTCTCCCGGCTTCTCGCTTTCCAGTCGAATTTTGATCTTGAAAAATGTAAATGAAATGTCAGTCCTCATGTTCTGTCTCCTTAATTCCTGTTCCTTAATAATTTTTACCTTTACTCGTATTCCGTCACGCTCAGTAAACCCTTACGTCTTAGTGGCTTTATTACATTGCTTGTTGTGAAATGAGTAAAAGAAAATCACAGGAAGAGTAAAGGTATTTGCAGATTGGTCCATATTGTGAAGCAGACGATATAATTTGAATCGATCGTGTCGAGTTTTGACGAAGTATATTTTTTGTTCTATTCTTGTTTTTTCTTCTTTTTATTATACTGATTATCTTTTTAGTAAAAGCAACAAGCATTTTTTGAATTCTAAAAATGTGGCTGTCACGATAATTGCAATCAGAGTCTCTTGTGATTTTGTAAATTCAATTTTGATAACATTATTTTTTGTAATATTTTTAAACCTCCTCTTAAACTAAATTATTGACGATCATGGAAGTTTTATAAATTCTAGACAATCGCTCGGCTATATTTGTAATTACAAGAACAATCAACCATCAAATCACTGCTATTCTTCATAATGTCCATTGGAGCAATAACGCTTTCTGTTGGTTGATTAAATCACGTGGTCACATATTGTTTCGATGTATAGCGTTTCCGATATCTTCAAATAGATGGCACAACATTTAGAAATTAAGATTTTTTTCTGTTTTAGCCATGTGGTTAATATCAAGTTGATGTTTTCTTTATATATTCTCTGTTGATGAAAGTATTTTTCCAAGTTAACGATGATTTAAAAAATTACAACTTTAATAAAAAAAAAAAAAGAAGTGCGGTAATTATAAGTTATTTTGGACGGTCTATTTAAAAACTAATAATAATTTTTAAAAATGCATTTAGGAAACGCTTACATTTAATACAGTCAGTTTAACAATAACCTATTATATCGACGTAGTAACTATCAGAGAAATATCGATTGCTTGAATGATGTCCTTTGGTACACACTTCAGAGGAAAATACAGGGGTACAAAGAAAATACATACATGTTAAAATCTATGTCTGGACATACTAAGCGCAGCTTATTTAATGTCAAGAAAATAAAATAAAAAAGAGAAATATTATGAAATTGTTGTAATTGAGTTACCAAAAGCAACAGCAGAAAACCGGAATTGGTGCAACAGCAAGTTTATTAGCTTTTAGTACAGGGAAACATAACTTAGAATAGAAAATAACAAAGACGTTTACCTGTAAATGGCTGTTTTCCACAGAAGTTGCCACTGCTCCTCCTGCTACTCCTCTTGATGTAGGAGAATTTTTATGTCTTTCATTCGACGGCCGATTCCAAACGTGTAGAGATATATTTTCCCTCACAACAAAAATAATATTGAAGAAATTATCCTATAATTTATAACTATAAAAGTAATATATATATATATATATATGTGTGTGTGTGTGTGTGTGTTTCTGTGTGTGTGTGTGTCTGTGTGTGTGTGTGTGTGTTTATTTTTCCGCGTATCGCCATTTTTTATAATCAGTTTTATACGAATGAGGAAACGTCGAGACACCAAACCGATTATAATAGTGGTATATATATATATATATATATATATATATATATATATATATATATATATATATATATATATATATATTAAGCATATCACCCCAAGCAAGGCTGGAAGCCACTAGTACGCAGGGGGTTACAGAAGGTTTGGAGGAAGAGCAGATAGGAGTGGTAAAGGAGAGGATGTGGAGAAAGATAGTGGATCGATCAAGGCTAGGGGGTTACAGAAGATTTGGAGCGAGAGCAGATAGGAATCAAAGGTGAAAGGATGTGGAGAAGAGAAGAGGATAAATAAAGGCAGCTGGAGATGTCGATTGACGTTACATATATATATAAATATATATATATGTGTGTGTGTGTATGTGTGTGTGTGTATACACGTTTAATATCTCAAAGGAGTAGTTTAGAGGAACGAATGTTAAACTAAGTTCCTTAAAACGAGAATAGTTTTAATATCAGTCTACATACACTGGAGTTATTTATTGACAAAACACTTGCTTGATTACAAATTATTTAAGCGTTTATATATTTCCCTTTTTTATTTCGTGTACTTTTATCACTCTTTCTAACTCTTGATTCATAGAATAATTTTAGGTTATACGATGTTATTTAATCTTATAGCCATAATGTTGTTGTAGGTGGCGTATTAGTAATGCTTGGAAATGACGTTCATACACAACTATGTTTCTACTTCTTTGTTTAACAATGTTGAATACCAAAATAGAAGCTCTCCTCTTCACAAAAATTAGGCCCAGAGCCAGATATCAATCGGTTTTCGATGTGTGACTAATAAAGAAAAATATTTACACAGTGCGAAGACTGTTAATCTTCTCTTAGTAACTAAATACAGAAATCGTCCTAGTATCACCTGAAACAATATGGAGTAAAATACCTTCAGCTATATCTCCTCTGACCATTCTCAAATCCCAAGAAGAGCTTTCCTTGTTTAAAAATAGTGAACGGTTAGAAAGAGATGCTCTTTGTCATTCACATTAGACCCTTAACAATAAAGTAAATCCGTTTCAAATATGACCAATGCAACAGAATAAAACATAAAGTATCCAGTGTATACTGTTGTAAGGAAATCAAGTTTAGAGGCTGGCAGTTACATTAAAACCAACATTACTAACCTAATCTAGCAACAATATATATTCAGATTTGTTCAGCGCCGAGCTAGTGAATATCTGTCCACTCCCAATCTAAAGAGACTCTTCTTTTTGTTGACAATGTTGGATTGCAAGGAACATCCACTCCTGTCTCTGTACGTTAGGCTCATGAGCAAAATTTAATCTAATTTTCCAGGTGTGTCTAATGCAGAAAAAAATAGTAACCAAGTTCGTGGAGTTGTTAAAATTTCCTTGGAAACAAAATTGAGTGGTGGACAGGGAATGAAAACCAGCATTGCCAGCCTCGTTTTAGAACAATCTATTGTAATAGTTTTCTAAAATCCAGTCAGATATCATCTGTTGTTTATTCACCACCGATAGAGGCTCTTTCTTTGCCAATACGGAATAAGAAGAAAGATCCAATATATATATATATATATATATATATATATATATATATATATATATATATATATATATATATATATATATATATTCTGTGTGTATATATACATACATATATATATATATATATATATGTGTGTGTGTGTGTGTGTGTGTGTGTGTGTGTGTTTGTAATTTGGCAGCACCTTTTCTTTTAAACATGTTGTGTTGAATGTTAAAGACAACATCGTCCTGCATATTTTCTTTTGAATTTTCTCATATTTTCTAATGAGTCTTCTTATTTGAAAATGATATCGAAATAAATATTGTCCGTACGATAACCTAGTACTTTCGAACATCATTGTTCATCTTCAGGGTCAAATCTTTTAGTCAAAATATTTTAAAAACATTTGCCAATTGTCTTGTAGCGGAATCATGTTGCTACATTTTTCTTACAAACTAAATAAATGTTAAAATCTTTTTAAGTTCAATATATATATATATGCTTTTGTTTTAATATCCTACAATAAAACATAAATATTTAGCTCTACTCTTTCTAAATTAAATTTTAAGGATATTGGAATTACTCTCCATTTGTTTTAATTTTACCTGTATACATACATACATATATATATCTGTATATATATACATATATATATATATATATATATATATATATATATATATATATATATAAATATATATATATATATAAGTATATATATATATGTATATATATATATATATATATATATATATATATATATATATATATTTATATATATAAGGTTTTAGTGCAAAATATAGAGATCGCACTATACAGAAGTATCTTTTCAGAAACGACTGAAAATAAAGAAATTTTTTAGAACTGTTACATTATAAACAGATTTGATTTTTGTCCGTAGTGGTTAACATTCATGCCAAAAATGTTAGGGGTTGCTCTATACATGAATTCGACTTATACACGAGCCTATCCGATATATATATATATATATATATATATATATATATATATATATATATATATATATATATGTCTCTCTCACTCTCTCTCCCTATATATATATATATATATATATATATATATATATATATATATATATATACTTCTTTTTGATAAATTCCTTATGGAATGTTTATAATTACTTTTGAATGAGGCCTAATGAGGACTGGAAATGTAGTTCCCCTCCTAGTTCTGATTTTATTTACAAACTTTCTTGTTTTATATCGCGCGTAATTTGTAGTTTGGACATCCATTCATCTTTTTAGAGAATGGAAAGAACAATAAATTATTTATTCAAACTACGCATTTGGGTTTCCATTCCATTATTGAAATTGTTATAATTGTCCTGGATTGTCATAAGTTATATTTTTTTACATTAATTTTATGGGAAAGTGACATGACCCTAATTTGCGAATAGAACAAATGGATCCTGGTTGAGACGAAGATAGATCAACAAGATGGATAGATGAACGTGCGTCTAATATATATATATATATATATATATATATATATATATATATATATATATATATATATATATATATATATACACATATATATATATATGTGTGTGTATTGAATATATATATATATATATATATATATGTGCTTTTATTGGATTTGTTTAACGCGGCGGTAAATTAAACTGTAAATACTAATCAGTTCTGTCTCCTGTCAAAACTTTGTGGAAGGCTGCAATATAGCAAATGGAAATTCATGCGCGCTCTCGCACACACACACACACACACACACACACATATATATATATATATATATATATATGTTTCATTGAATATGACTGACAAGGTATAACGATTAAGCTTTCTATTAGATTGTTCTTGAATTTGTCCATGTATTTACTTTTCTGAATATCAAGTGTGTTAAAACTGTCTATATGTTATGTTCAGAGTTGACTTCTCTTTAACGATTAATGTTTTCATTATTTCTAAGGGTTTTTGCATGTGGATGAAGCTGTTAAGATCGTGTTTTCCCCTAAGTATGCTGCAGACAGTTTTTGGCATTTTTTCATTTTTGATCGGGAACTCAGTTCTTTAACCGGAATAAAATTTCGTAAATAACATTGATTTTTTAAGCGTAGATAGGTGTGGCAAAAGCTGAAAGCAATGGGCATCCAGTGAGGATTGAACTCACTACACAGTAGTAATTGATCTAGCAAGACAAGCTTCCTACCCATTACATTACGTCGAGGTGCCCAGAAGTCATAAATAATATGGGCCCTGCAACTGTAGTTTCGATCTTGCATGTGCGTTATTGTTGACGATGATACTGACCGTTTTAATTTTAATATAAATAGACAAATTAATTTTACTGTTCTGGTCGATTTGCGTTGTGTATATCGTATCGTCCCACTTAAATTTTATGATTAAATGACCATGTAGATATGAAATAGATGTAAGAGATTTCTTCACCAGAACGCGTATGATCTCATCTTCTCGTTCGTTATTTCCAAACTATATTGTAGATAGCCAAATTGGATATTTGTCTAAAATAGGCAACAGTAAGACTGAACATACACAGAAAAAAAAATATTATCAACAATTTCAATAAAAATCAAATACAGCGAAAGAAAACCACTACCTATGTCATGTGCTACCTATTGAAGTAGTGTGCCGTGGATTGCTTCGACGGTCAATCGTTTGCTTTGGACATCATAACGTCTTATGAATTGAGTTGGACTTTTCTAATTGATCTCTTTAGCTTTAAGTTCAAATGATTATCGCTCTTACTGCTGTGACCTCCCGATCCATTATTCCTCTCTACTGTTGCTTCTTTTTTAATCTTATTCACCGTTCTCTTGATGGTTCTTGAATGGACTTTGAAGATGTAAGCCTGAGCATGAGTTTTGGAAAAATTACTGAAGGCATAAATGAACATTTCCCTCTAATCATTTCTCAGTTGGAAAGACAGTCGGTCTGAGACAAAATGATTTACCAGATCTCTTTTTAGCTGAATAACTCAAAGGCTTTTTCAACGATTCTTGCGAAAAATGGTGTCAAGATGCTTAAATGTGTTATCTGAAAACCTGGAGATGAGAAACTTAATTATTTCAGTGTCTTTTTTTTTTATAGATATTAATCATTATATGTGATGGATAATTCTACTGTAACACGATGTAAACAATTTTGTTGTTACATCCGCTATATATATATATATATATATATATATATATATATATATATATATATATATATATATATATATATATATATAAATATAAAAGTGGACATGGAAGTCAGCACTTAGAGGCGACAGTCTGTTTCATGCTAGTGCAATCGTCAGGCGATTGCGCTAGCATGAAACAGACTGTCGCCTCTAAGTGCTGACTTCCATGTCCACTTTTATATTTACACACGCTCTATCTCTGATATTGAGCACTTTACCCCATAAATATAGCACACTTTAAGACTATATTTCTGTATATATATATATATATATATATATATATATATATAAATAAATTATATATATATATTATATATAAAATATATATACATATATTAAATATAACAGACAAAAATGTCTATTATGTCTGATCATATGTTCGTATACCTGTTTTAATTTCGGATCAAAATAAAGACAAAAATTGTCCATCATCTGGTTAATTTTTATTAATTTGTTTTTTGATCTAAGCTTTCGGCTCAGGCCAGCCATCTTCGGAGTGTTTATACGGACATTTTAACAAAAATATTCGTCCAAGATAATATTATGTTATGTTGACATAGAAGATTGCTATGCGACGATAACGGTCGCGGAATAGCAGACGCAGGTCGTAAATTCATGATGCGGTTCGATGACGTCATACCACGTGAGAGACCGAAATATTAACAACAGAACCATATGTCTAGATGCAATGTAATGTGTTGTGACTAGTTTGAAATGCAATTTTTTGTTGAGTGTCGGTTTCTTATATATATATATATATATATATATATATATATATATATATATATATATATATATATATATATGGTGTGTTGCGTGAAAATATTATTTGTTCAGAAAATTGTAAACCGGGAAGAAAGTGTGTATGTTCTGTTTTAATTAATGTTTTCCCTCCGATGGATTCCAATCTCACTTTGTAACATCGTAAATAATTTTTCACCGGTGTTGAAGTTTGTCAAGAAAGTGTGTTGCTCACATAGTATATGGTCAGACCACTCCCCACACCTTGTCGGATCATGCAGCAACAGCAGCAAATGCTGTTAAGCTCGTTGTCAAATTGTGCAGTTACTGGGCCGTGAAATATAGTAAGTTCTATATCTACACTCTCATATGGATGCCATTTCAGGAATGTCTGAACCAGTGAGAAGTTCTTGCTTAGACATTGATTGTATTGAACCAATTGAAAGATTTGCTGCCAGAAACCTTGTTTCCCTATGAATCTATCTAGGGGATTTATAAGTCTACTATACGTCTGTGCATTGAATGTTGTCTACTACTTTTCCTAGGTATGTAGAGATTTTTCACAATTTCCGAAGAAAAATGTTCGGATTTATACCTGGCATAGTGTCATATATCGTTCACCTGTGCATATAAGTAAATACCTTTAACTCTTAAACATTAGGGAATTATTACTGGTAGGTGTTACTCTTTACATTTTTGGAAATTATATTTTACATCCCCATGGCTGCGTAATGGTGAAGACATTAGATCCAACTGCCCTTCGTTCTGCTTTTAAATTTTAGCAGACTGTTGTTATGACGACATATAAACATTGAAAAATATCAATCATTTGATATGACGACATATTTAAACAATTTAAAAATCATAACATCTTAACTGTTAATAATAACAATAATAATAATAATAATCCTGAAGCAATAATAAATCTATACATAATCTCGATATACTACTACTACTACTACTACTACTACTACTACTACTACTACTACTACTACTACTAATAATAATAATAATAGTAATACGACACTTAGAGAAGAACGCGTTTGTGAGTTTATCCCACTTTTCTGCAAAAAATCTTTAGCTAATTACCGTTAATAATAATAATAATAATAATAATAATAATAATAATAATAATATTAATATTAGTAATAATAATAATAATAATAATAATAATAAGAAGAAGAAGAAGAAGAAGAAGAAGATAGTATTTAAAGAAGAATGCAAGTAAAGAAAAGAAAAAGAAAAGAAAACATACAATGTTTGACAATGTTCAACAATATTTCGAGAGTATACATGTCTTCATCAAGTTATTTTTAACATTTTCCTATAGTATAAAAATACAAAAAATAACATGTATATGTCTTTGTACAAATGTCACTTGTCTTGAGAAAAAAACGGTTGTAATGGCAATCAACGCGACACAACGTATGAACTGCAGCTTGCGTAAATGCCATGCAACTGAAACGTGAGTAATATGACGGTGATCGTATTCATCGTGAAATTTTCCGTTATATGATTACTTTCCAAGAGGAAATTAATCAAGAGTTCAACTAATCAACAAACGGCAAATTTCAAGATGAGCACGATCACCATCATATTACTCTCGTTTCAGTTGCATCCCGTTCACACTGGTTTCGTTTCATTCGTTTTGACAGGTTGATTTCCATTACAAGCGTTTTTCTCATGACGGTTTTTTGAATTTTCTAATTTCCATAATTTTTACTTTTTTTCCTTCCCCCTCCCTTAGAGAGAGACATAGAGAGAGAGAGAGAGAGAGAGAGAGAGGGAGGAGAGAGAGCCTCTTGATTTTGTCGGACGAGAGAATGCAGCAGCAAATTTTATATTTGAGAGATTTTACTAACATCTTTCTTACAGTCTTTTTTTTTCGGAGTCACCCTTGCATCATTTCATAACATTGATAATTTTTTTATACAATTGTACTATGGAATTTTAATTCATGGAGTGTTTTTCAGTAGGGGCCATGCTTGTGTGAGTTAATTCGGTGTATGTAGGATCGAATGGTGACGGATAGATTCTTATGGGGATGAGTACATTGTAACGAATGAATGGGTTGTGAATCTGATTAGCTAGGTATAAAAAAAGTCTCGACCAGCCCTGACACATTTCTCCTCTTTTTAGGCTTTGTGCCACAATTACTGCATTCAGTCAGTATGAAAAGGCATAATTTTTTGTAATATCTATATTTTTATACTTGTATGCAATTTTGAACATAACTTGAAGGCATACTTACGAAACATGGTGTCTCATCTTTGTCTTATCTGAAATCGCGCTCCTTACGTGTTGAAAAATATTGGAAGACTTACGTCAATCATTTTGTTTTATAATAATAATAATAATATATTAAAACAACAACAACAACAAACTGGAAAAGTAATAAAAATGTATAGTATAAATATTTAATATAATAATAATAATAATAATAATAATAATAATAATAATAATGATAATAATAATCTGGAAGTACTAAAAAGACGATGTAAAATAGAAAGTCAGTATATACTAATAATCCGGAAGTAACTCACTATCTTCTTGGCCTAATAAGGAAAATAATTTTTTTTATCAAAAAGAATATATCTGTTTTTAACACCACCTCATTAAATGGTGATCTATGTGTAGCGACATGTCAACCTCTATGGGTTATTTACTGCAGAAATCTAAATGTTTTAAAAGACAATTTTATGGCTTCCACTAAAAATACTTTGAATGCTATTGCATGCCTTCAGCTGCAGATAAAGTGGAGTGTTGGTCATTTTGACATAAAATGTATTGTTAGTAAATCTACTATAAAATACATGCTTGGTAGATCATAACATGTTTTTGTTGATTTTACTTAGCAGCATATAAATCTCTACGGGTTAATTTATTCTGAAATCTAAATATTTTGAAAGCAATTTTATGAATTCAACTAAATATATTTTGAACGCAATTGTATTCCTTGAAGTACAGATAAAACTTTTTGCTAGTCACTTTCCTTTAAATAAAGTAAGTTGGTCCTTTCAATATAATTATGTATTGTTAGTCCTTTTTTATCTGTCTATATTTCTGAGATTAGGTATTATGTACACTATTTACCCATAACTGGAATCCTGAAGGGTTGCTACCATCCCGGGTCAGGGTGGACCTGAAGAGCATTTAAGTGGTGCCACGGTCCTCTAAACTTCTCATTTCCCGATGGTAAGCCTTACTGCCGCATATAGTTTATCGTCATACCCAGGATTAAATGTTCATTCCCTTAATCGATTTCGTCTTTATTAATTAGAGAGAATATTATACAGTGAAGCATTCAGATCAAATTTCACCCTTAACTGCGTGAAGTTATGGAATTGTTTTTTTTATTATTATTATTTATTCAGTTCCGGTTGCATAGTTTTCGTAAACTATATTATAACAAAAATCCTTCTTTTTCTTTTTTTTTTTTGTTAATGCGAATGCTCAATCAAAGCTGTCGAGACTTTAGTCAACGATCTAATAATCGTCTATTTAATTTTAGCCGACACGTGTTTAATTACTGTCTTTTCCCGCTCAATAAGAACCCAGTGGCTGTTAATAAAATATAAAGAGGAACGTCTGAGTTTTTGAAATCTCAAGCGGTGAAGACTCTTTATTGTAAATGTTATGAATGGTTTTGCAACACATTACTTTCAAAACACTTTATTAAAAACGTTTCTATACGGAATATTTAATCAGACAGTAATTTGTATCAGAAAAAAAACACACTAAACATGACACGTTAGATGCGTCGCTATATGTCGCCAATGATTTTATATTGAAATGAACAAAATTCATCACATAATTATTGCAGGAGAAAAAAAAACTACCTTGGCACGTTATTACTTTGCTTTTAAAGATAGAATGGATCTACGATGCCACAACTAGCTGCCAATTAAACCCACTAAAGAAATATTTGGCCTCGATTCTAACAAACTAAATATTCTATCCTATAATACGAGAAATATCTGTGAACATTTCACGATCTTCCTATTTTAATTTTCTGATGGACCTTCATTCTGAAGTTAATGATCGAATAAGCTTATGACGAGTTTTAAGACAATAAACAGTCCGTAAAATTTCCTCTGTCGCATCGTTAAATAATTAAGCTGAACAACTTTAACATAATACTTGCAATCTTATAAATATGAATGCTGGTCGTTATTTGAAGAAGTAAGTGAGAAAGATCTGAAATTGGCAACTTTTCCCATTTTATTGAAACCGAGGTTATGCACTCATATCTTCCCTCCTTTCATTCGTCTTTCTACGCAAACTAGAACAGCCCATTTATAGATGTTGGCCAGAACGATGAACAGTTCTTTTTCTTTATATCTTTCTTTCTTTCCACCGTCCATCCAATTTTTCCTCCTTTCACCACGCCTTTCTTTCTTTCTTTCTTTCTTTCTTTCTACTTTTACTCCTTTCATTCCGCTTTTCATTCATTCATTCTTTCTTTCTTTCTTTTTTCTTTCTTTCTTTCTTTCTTTCTTTCTTTCTTTCTCTCTTTCGTCCTACTTTTCTTCCTTTCATTCCGCTTTTCATACATTCTTTCTTTGTTTCTTTCTTTCTTTCTTTCTTTCTTTCTTTCGTCCTACTTTTACTCCTTTAATTCCGCTTTTATTTCATACTTTCTTTCGTTCTTTCTTTCTTTCTTTCTTTCTTCCGTCCTACTTTCCCCCTTTCATTCCGCTTTTCTTTCATTCGATCTTTATTTATTTATTTATTTATTTATTTATTTATTTATTTATTTCTTCCGTCCTACTTTTCCTCCTTTCATTCCGCATTTCTTTCATTCGTTCTTTCTTTCTTTATTTATTTCTTTCGTCCTACTTTTCCTCCTTTCATTCCGCTTTTCTTTCATACTTTTTTCGTTCTTTCTTTCTTTCTTTCTTTCTTCCGTCTTACTTTCCCCCTTTCATTCCGCTTTTCTTTCATTCGTTCTTTCTTTCTTTCTTTCTTTCTTTCTTTCGTCCTACTTTTCCTCCTTTCATTCATTCTTTCTTTCTTTTTTTCTTTCTTTCTTTCTTTCTTTCTTTCTTTCCATCGTTTTCCCTATTTTTCCTCATTCCATTCCGCCCTTCTTTGTTTCTTTCTGCTTTTTCCTTATTTCTACACAAAACAGAACAGTCATTTATTTATAAGTGTTGGCCAGAACGTTGAACATTTCTTTCTTTCTTTCTTTCTTTCTTTCTTTC
>OZ038494.1:56516905-56519405 GCA_964036315.1 Acanthosepion esculentum
ATGCAGCAATAAACATCTATCAAACGCTATATAAATATTCAAAAGATTATATATATATATATATATATATATATATATATATATATATATATATATATATATATATATATATATGTATATGTATATGTGTGTGTGTATGTGTGTTATTGAGGATGTGATTGACGTATGTGTAAAAATAATAGTTATTAAGCTCGACTAAAAGTCCATTCACTCATGTACTGATTTCGAGTATTATTTCGAGTCATAAAATTCCCAGGTTCTGACAGACTAAACACTGGAAATCATTATCCATCTACATATTTCAAGGAATATATTAGCTTAAATTTGCGTGGCATGAGGCCGCAGGTGTGTGGCATCCGTTATCTAACCGAATACACTGGACTAATCAACTCAGAGAAGTGGTCGCTATTTACGCAGGTTGCTGGCCTCTCTAATAAACAAAGCTCACCGATGACCAAGCGACGTGTACTGAGTCACAGAATAGAAATCAATCTCTCAAAAAAGAGCATATTAATCTGGAAGTTCAGCACGCTAAGAAGCAGCACACTTTAAGCCTCAAAAATGTCTGAACCTTAGTTTGATCCTGTCTAAGTCTACCTTATACTGTAACAACTATGGATCAAATGCATTTCAGTATTGATGCTGTATAGGACCATAGGCTCAACCAATTCTTCATAGTGAGACGCATGTGACTAAATATTAGTAGTCAAGTATATCTGTCTATATTTCTGAGATGAGGCATTATGTACATTATTTACATTATTTGGACTATTGTCCTCATCTTTGTCGCCATATTTATTACAACGTTTCGGCAGTTGTACGCTCCGGCCTTCTTCAGGTGTTTGGAATGTCGAACTGAACACTTTATTTCGCTCACTGGGTTTATACTGTTCTATTCCTCGTGCCATGTTTAATGGATGTCAGTTCTCAGTTATCTTCTGTTAATTTCCCTCTGAAAGTTCTCCAATGCCCTAACAGTGACAGGACCCAAAGTGTGTGAGTTCAATACCCGGTTAAGGCAGTGGAGAACTTTCAGAGGGAAATTTAACAGGTGATAACTAATAACTGACATCCATTAAACATGGCGCGTTGAAATAGAACTCTATCCCAGTGAGCGAAATAAAGGGTTCAGTTCGACATTCCAACCACCTGAAGGAAATTAGAAAGCCTTTTTTAAAAAGGACTTCCAAATTTTGCTATTTCAGTTTCTGGTGAGAAATTATTTTTTTGAGAAATGGCTTATAATGTAATTCCGTAATAAGCATGTAAGAACTAAACCTTATGAATTAAAAAAATTCGACGAATTTATTCGGTACTCACTGGATAGAACTATTTGAACTTTGGGAATTGCCCATAAATATTTATTGTAAAAACGTAAATGGACAAGCCACCAAATTTAAAAGACAGACGGAAAATCTTTAGGGAGAATTAAAAAAAAAATTCCAGGTGTTTTCTCAAATAATTCTTCAAGGCGAATTTTAAGTAAAACGAAGTTCGACGCCATTATTTAAACTGAAACGGACCGTATCATTGACAGCATTCGAACAAGTCAACCAAGAGTTGGAAAACATCGTGAGAACTGGTGTAATAGAAAACTTAACCATTCAAAATGGGCTACATAAGCTGTGTATGTAAAGAAAAAAAATAATAAAATTCGTGTTTGCGCGGATGTCTCGACAGGGTTAAACAGTTATTTAGAAACACATAATTACCCATTACCAAGTCCAGAGGAAACTGTTTTGAAGCCAAACAACGGAAGAATATTTTCAAAGGTGGATCTCTCTGAAGCGTATTTACAAATTCAGTTTGAAAGTGATAGTTCTGAATTAACGACCATAAATACGCACAGACGATTATATAAGTTTTACCGACTTCCTTTTTGGTATATAGTTGACACCAGATATTTTTCAACCGGCTATGTGCACCATGCTTGCGGATTGCGATTTTCACAGTGGAGTATCTGGACGACATAATAATCAAAAGCGTATCTAAAGAACAACATATTGGGCATGGGAAAACATATTTGGAAAAACTAAGAGATTCGGGATTCAAGCTCAGGGAAGAAAAATGAGAATTATTTTTTCCAAAACTAAATACCTTGATCAAATTATTAATAAAAATAGTCGTCAACCAGATCCGTTGAGGTCAAGTGCAATTTTTAAGAAAAATGCCTCCACAACAAACGTGACTACGTTACAAGCTTTTCTAGGACTGGCTAATAATATCAAATATGTGTACATAGTATGTATAATTTGAGAGCTCCACTGAACGATCTACTTAAAAAAGGAGTAAAGTGAAACTGGAATGATAACTGACGAAAAAAAAAACTTACGTCTGATTTATCATTAGAAAACTACGATCCAAAAGCAGAAATTGTAGTGGCGTCAGATGCATGAGTACGGTTTCACAGCGGTGAATTACAGAAACACGATGGCGTCAAAATGAAAGCTTTCGCTCATGCTTTACGTTCGTTTCTACCAGCAGAGAAAATTACAGCCAG
>OZ038494.1:56524405-56551905 GCA_964036315.1 Acanthosepion esculentum
GCGTCATATAAAAATCCTTATAAGTCATTTAATGCTGAAATTAAGTTTTTGTTGGGAGCGTTAATAATTAATTGATGATTTTTGACTATAAAAATGTATTTTTATACTTACATAGGTATTTGACCCCAGTGTTGTGGTTACTCGTTTGCCCATGGCTGCGACCCTAGCAGCACGTCAGATGAATTGATGCTTCCGCATAAGGCTCGAGGTTCATTTCCTCTCGGCGAAGCGCCTATTCTCTACGTAATTACTCATTCAGACCGGTAAATGCAGTTAATACTATTTAATTAACATACAGATTACTTACATAAGATACATCTACAAAAATAACGTATAAACAGAAAATATATTAAATAATTGTCGGACTTAATCAATATCATAATATATATATATATATATATATATATATATATATATATATATATATATATATGTATGTGTGTGTGTGTGTGTGTGTGTGTGTGTGTGTGTGTGTGTGTGTGTGTGTGTTTGTGCTTCTTCTCTGTTTTGAATATTTGCTCCACATATCGTTATTTTAATTTTGAGATTAAATCGATCGATACGCATTTGGCATTATCGACTCCAGTGTTTTAACGACAGACATTTGAATATGCAGTATGAATGGACGGAGTTGTGTCGTACGACAAGCAAGAGGAAAAGGAGCTGTACTTGAAAATCCATCAGGGAAGATTATTGTAATTTTCTTGCATCGAAAACGTCCCATTAGTCCCTTCAGCTGTCACACGAAACGGCGAGCGGTGTTGGGGGTGGCAAAACGGCAGCGAAGCCAAAATTGTTTGAGATTTCATCGAGGCGAACGCGTTGTTGGTGTCGTAATTGCTGCTGTAAATGGATGCATGAATATAGCTTCGTCGGCTTGGTGCTAACCGTGATAGTAAAACTGAGAACAGTATACGCGTATATGTGAGAGTAATTCTGATTGTCGTAACGTTTTACGTTATATTGCAAGGAACACAGTGCGGCGCGTCAAGTACAGGAGGCACTGAGAATTCTATGAGACTGAGCATTCTGCGAGAAAATATATAGAAATATTTTATATTATATATATATATATATAGAAAATTTTTATATATATAGAAAATTTATATATATATAGAAATATATAAAAATATATAGAAATATATATATATGTAAAAAACATATAGAAAAATATATAAAAGCTATATTGATAAATAACTTACCAACAATTATCGATATATCCTTCGGTTTATAAATGGTGCCCATTAAAACAAAAGCGGGAAATACAGGAAGAATATGTGAAAACTGGTGAAGACTGATGTGATTGAAAAATTCAGGAAGAATTTCTTCACATTTCGTCAATCCTCACATCGGATGATCTTTTTCGAGAAGTTGACGCTCAAAACCAGTGAGTTGTTTAACCATACGAGAAGGGCAGAACTAAAGACTTAAGTTATATGCAAACAGCCTTTAAATGAAGACGAACAAGATCGAGCAACAAAAAGAACCAATAAGAGTTAAATAATTACCCGAAAGTCGAATAAATATTCCAGAAATTTCTTGAAGGTTGTTTTAGGTTAATTATTCCTGAAAGATAAAACAGTGAT
Source organism: Acanthosepion esculentum (assembly GCA_964036315.1). Taxonomy (NCBI): domain Eukaryota; kingdom Metazoa; phylum Mollusca; class Cephalopoda; order Sepiida; family Sepiidae; genus Acanthosepion; species Acanthosepion esculentum. The sequence goes on from OZ038494.1 coordinate 56,525,992, forward strand.
AATAAATTTTCCGCTATTTTACTGTGTAACTCTTTATAATTGATACATTGGGAAGTTATCTTATAAGGTAACCAAATACATTATAAAGGAATACATGTTGGGATACAAACTGTATATAAAACACGAATAAGCGAAGATATGATTTATTTATTCAATTATTTAAATTATTTAATTATTTTAATTATTTAATAATTTACTTATTCAATATATTTATTGTGGTTATTTGTTATTACAATTTGTTATTTATTTATTTGATGTTTGTTATTAGAAGTTATTTGATTCTTCTTGATATCCTATTCTTTAAAGCTCTTAACACATGTCAGTTATGATACCAAATTACACAAAATCATTAATTACGTTACCCGCTTTTACCCTATTTCTATGTTGCGCTCAAAGGATTTTGTTAATATAACATTTTACAAGCCTTCTTTCTTTATGCAGCCTATGATTTTCAAAGGTCATTTTTTTCTGATTCTAACTATAAGTGTCCTTATTATTTCCATTTATCTTCAAATTTCCACGTTTCTTCTGGTATTTCCAGTACACTTTTGTAGAACAAGTCTCCAGTTTTTTAAAATCTCCAATTGTTCTGTGATGAAATTGTCCAGCTTTGGCGGCCTCAGGAAATACTGATATTGCAGAGGCCTTCTGCACTTGTTTTTTTTTTTTTATTTCTAATGAAATTTTGTCTAATTTGCTTTCCACAGGCTTCTGATTTCCGTTTGACATTTTCCGTCAACGGTTAAAAGAATTCACAGACATTATTTGTTTGATTTTGTTATTCGCCAATTCTTAGCGCTCATCTCGGGCTGTCTGCAATGACCATGCATTATATTTACCTATAATTGATGATTAGTACTTTCTTCCATCTTTATTTGACTAGCATTTCTAGTTCTTGAAGTTTTTTGTGTCTACATTCAAAGAAACTTCATTTACTCAGTAAATAATTTTAAGTCATCTAAATTTCGGTCAATAATGATCAAAATCGATCTTTGAGAGTGGTAAAAATTGAAAACTCTAAAACGCTATTACAAATGAAAAATAAACGTTATAAGAACGTTATAAAATATTTATAATATACATACTTAAATATATATATATATATATATATATATATATATATATATATAGATATATATATATATATATATATATATATATATATATATATATATATATATATATATATATATATATATATATATATATATATAAACCTTGATGGGCCAAATTTTGCCCAACGTATTCGCTTTACTGGAATTTTCAGTTTATGCAAAAATTCCTGTTTCTGGATTATTCCGACATCTTTTAAGAATCTCATATACAATTTATAGTAAAATCTCATATACATATAGTGGACTCCACCGTCGTATTCGACGTATGAGGGCCAAGCAGCTCAGTTCCTAGGAACCGACATCCAGACACCAGCACATGTGATTTGATTATAATTGTAAAGGTTTTGTGCAGAACCATCCTTAATTTTAAAGGGCCGAATACAGAGAACTGGTGTATTACGTGCCAGAAGGTCCCCAGGTTTTTAATTCAGAGTTCTTCTTTTCCTAGACCAGTGGCTATCTAAGGCTATAGATGCGATAGTCAGAGGGAAAAAAGAGGACCATACCTTTCGTAAGTGAATGTAATGGAATCGGCTAAAATTGGAACTCGGCTTTCCGGTTCCTCAATCCAAGCCGTTATCCTTTACTCCACCGACCGTAACTTTTATACATATATATATATATATATATATATATATATATATATATATATATATATATATATATATATATATATATATATATATATATATATATATATATATATATATATATATATATATATATATATATATATATATATAAAAGTTACGGTCGGTGGATATAGATATATATATATATATAGAGAGAGAGAGAGAGAGAAAATATTAGTGGTAAATATACACATACATATGCAATCATATATCTAAAATCTATAAATATATATACATAGATACATAGACATACATATATATATATATATATATATATATATATATATATATATATATATATGTATAAAAAATAATTCCAAGTGGATAAAATCCAGGCCGAACCCAATGTACAGGACAGAGTAAGGATATAATAAAAAGGCTTAAACAATACTATTTACGATTCCAATGGAATAAATTATGACCATGGAATATTAGTGTTTAAGCCTTTTTATTATATATATATATATATATATATATATATATATATATATATATATATATATATATATATATATATATATCACTTGGGAAATTAAAATAAAAGGAATTTAAACCACTTTCGCACATTTCACTGATACCTTAACATTAATACACGGAAGGTTATTCGCGAGGCTGAACGGATTTTGTCAAAAATTAGCAGACATAATATCAGTAATTTATTAAATCAGACATGCATAAAAGAGAATTCTCTGTCTAAATACACAAATTTAATATATATATATATATATATATATATATATATATATATATATATTACAAAGAGTGAAAGTGAAAGAGAAGACCGAGAGTAGGGAGGATTGAGGAAAGGACAAAGGATGAACGGGAGTCAAGAGGGCAGAAGATGGCGTTTGATGTTGCATTAAAATTTTTGAAGATTGTAGTTAGTATGGATTCAAGTAAACGGAAGTGTGTTCCACAGGTGGGATGTGCAAGAAAAGAGCCTCTTTGAGTAGAAGTGGAGGTTGCATTCAGCATATATATATATATATATATATATATATATATATATATATATATATATATATATATATATATATATATATATATGTGTGTGTGTGTGTGTGTGTGTGTGTGTGTGTGTGTGTAAGAAAATATGGAAATATTATTTTGACATGTATCGCTTATCAAATAATGTCATTATAAAAATGGATTTTATTTCAACAATAATCGCTTTGCAGTTAGGTCTCATCATTTTACAGTTATGATTGCTAGATGTGATCATAGTTTCCTTGCTAAGAGATTCTAATCTCACACTTCTCGCTTGTTGAATTCTATTCCTGTGTCATAATTGCCGGTCAACTTTGAACTTGAAAACTTAAAATATCTATTGTCGTCATAGTCTGCTTGGATCATTTGTTTGATTGCCTCCTCACCTTAATACATTTTTTTATCTGTGTCTCTTTCACTCTCAGTCGACTGATGATTAGTTTTGCTACTTACATCATTAGGCTGATTGCCCAACAGAGTTCGCATTCATTTGAATCTGGTTTCTTGATATACTAAGGTCTTTCGGTATATCATCGCTGTTGTATTTAATATTTCTGTAATATGCCAATGCCCAAATTGTCAAAGACTGCCAGCATCTCTATAACATGTCCATCTGGCCCTGTTGCTTTGTTCGTATTTAATGTGGCTAGTGTTGTTTTCACTACAGATTTGAATATTTCTGATCCTTCATATATCTCTGCATTGTACTTTGTTCTCTTTCATCATATTCGTTCCATTTCTGAAGTATTTTCTTTCTCTCATACCATTCCTGGAAGAGTGCATAATATGGAATTGTCAGTTGATAGGTCAATAAATGTATAATCTTATATGCTCAAATACTCAGAATACTTCAGTATTTTCCTCTCTTTCATTTTACGTATAGATATTTACAGGATGATATAGGTAAATTTGTTGCCATTTTATATGTTTAATTTCGCGCATGTGCTTTGTTTGGTTTTGATTTTTGCCGACTTCCCAGTATGGTAGGGTCAGTTGGGCACCGTCTATAAGAAAAAGAGTATAATGATGAAATTCATTCTGCCAGAAATTCGCGATCTATAAGTACTATCACGTGTGGAAATATTGACGTAATTTTCAGTTGGCAGTATGAATACAGTAGCGTTTTCTAAATTCTTGTAATTGCTAAAGACATTTTTTTCTTGTTAATAGTTATTTGTTTGCCATAAATTCATTTTGTTTTTACCTTGAAATACCCACATTGGACGAAACCCGTCGGCTAATAATACACTTTCCTATTGTCTTTTACCTTTATAGATAATGTCTTTTTCTACATGTTAACTAAGAGAAGTTTTTAATATATATATATATATATATATATATATATATATATATATATTTGTGTATTTAGGCAGCAATCATTCTTTCATGCACATTTCATTAAAAAAAGACTGACAAGTTGCTTTTATTTAGTTTTTTTATACAATTTCTCTTGCGATCTAATGATGTTCTACTTTTTGGATGTTAAATTCTATAAAAACTGTCCCAATGTTCTTTTTATCCGAGCGCTTTCGGCTATACATTTAGCCATTTTCAAGGATTATATTTTAACTGTTAGAATTTGAAATAGTTTGTTATATGTATGTTTTATAAAATGTTTCAATTTTTTGTTTCAAAACACGGTCAAGATATTATGTCCATGTTCAAAGTTAATATTATTAAGTGTTGGTTTGTTTGTTTTTATTAATAAGGCTTCCATTATTTTTAGCCTTTTTTGCATGTGGATGTTGCTATTATATTAGTGTTGCCGACAAGTATGTTCCGAATAGTGTCCGGTGGGTCTCCATGAATATTTAAATGAGATCTAATTGAGCTATTGTCAGAAAGGTGTAGAGTTAGTCTGCATGATCAAAAGGACATTCGGACAGTTTTTATATAATTTATCATCCGAAAAGAAAAACATTATTAGATCGCATGAGAAATTGTATAAAAAACTAAATACAAGCAACTTGGCAGTCGTTTTTAATGAAATGTGCATATATATACATACATATATATATATATATATATATATATATATATATATATATATATATATATATATACACACACACACACACACACACACATATATATATATATATATATATATATATATATATATATATATATATGTATGTATGTTTGTGTGTGAGTGTTTGCGCGCGCTGACACAAAAATGTTAGTGTATGTGCTGTGTTCATTAATTCCATTACACAAATTGCGATTTTAATCACGCTGCCATACATTTTTTTAAGCTTCACTGGAAAAGCAAATGATCATCTTTCATCTTCAGTAATTAAACTGTTTTCTTTTTTTAATTCCTTTATTATTATTTCTAAACAATATCTTTAAGCGACCACGTATGTCTAATTATTAAAGCAACGTCCGTATGTATTCGTCTGAGTGTGCAAAGTAACTGGCAGATAATATTGTAGGTAGTCTAAAGGGTAGATCTTTTTTTACCAGTAAAAATATCGAGGAAGTATACAGTGCAGATTTTATGGAAAAGTAACTTCGTTTGTATATTATTTTGAACCAAATATTGTCACGACGGTCGTAAATTTTCAACTTCTAAAATGATCGTGAAAACGCATTTGACGTAGCGTGATACTTGGAAGAAAATAAATGCCCGGTGAAGAAGATTCTTTTGAGAAATTGCAAATATGTCTCACCAATTAAGCTCCGTAATGAAGTAATGGGAATTTAAGCAAATAATTAACTCATGCCGACTCTAGTGTTTAGTACGTTAAAATGGGTAGATATTGGGTTGGTGCATAATTGACAGGCGTTTTTGTAGGCGAGTTATTTGCTAATAAAAATTACTGTTGTGTTTATATTTTTTAAATAAAAATATTTCATTTTCAGGTTACAAAGATGCGTGTTGATATTCATATATATTTAAAAATGTTATTGTTGAATTGTTACGTTTCTTTTTCATAATAAATAGTGTTTAAAAACGCCTGATAATTATGCACCAACCCAATATTAGCTAAATTAAAACATGCTCCAATTTCGCACCCCACTCCAAATAAATATTACAGAGATTAAAAAATAAAGTTTATTTTATTAAAGACTATATTTACCGCTTCGTTCGACTATTTTCTGTTGTCTTTAATACACTAAGTGCCCTTTGTAGTCTTTCGGGGGGATTGAAGCTTTGCCATTAAATATGTATAATCTCAAAATCCAAGCACTCTATGATGTATTAGATTATCTATATTTACAGAATATGAGTAACTTGTCGGCGCCCATCTCATTTACATGCAACCGACTTTACTAGCTTACATGGTACCAACAGGAAGGAATAATGCATGTCCTGATCTATTCTTGACATAGATATCAGAATCGTTCTCCCATTGAATTTGTCATGGTTTCGAATTTAAAATTGTCCTTTCCTTAGACTGCTTGCCAGCCAAGGCTAAAGAGCAGAGTCTACCTTTTTAATTAACGCATACCCTCTTGGAAACAGATGTGCGATTTATTTTAATGGATAAAAGCTCGAAATGAGAAATAGCAGAGCCGAGTTCGAATTCATTTACGAGCAAATACCATTGGGAAAGGTATAAATCTATCTCTTCCCTCCTCAACTGCGGGTTAAATAACGGGACAGACAAAGCACTATAACTTTGGTTGACAACACGTCTTATACAGAAACAGATGACAGTCTACTACGGTAAATCTCCTGACTAGTTAATCATGAATCGAAAGAGACGCGTTTGCCCGAGCGTGTATCACGGATGGCAGTTGTTTTTGTTTTTGCTTTTTTATTTTTAGCTTTCATGGAAAAAGCTGGTGTTGTGCATGTCCGGAGCATTTTAGCGCGAAAAATGTATGCAATAGATTTGTTCGGAATTTGCAGTCAGTTTGCCGATTTATTTCCGGCATCGATAACTATTAATCTACCGGCACACCCTAGGATAATATGACAAGATCGGAAAAAGAAAGTATTGTGTGTAATAAATGTCGGTTGAAAAAAATGCATGAGTAAAAGTCTTCCCTCCAACATTCTCGATTTTTTTCTGTGTTTTTGTTTTTAGTTTGTGGGTAAAACCCACGTTATCTTGCTGGAATATTTTTAACATTTTTGGTCTTCGGAATAAGCATAAAGTAGAATACAACATTCTAATCAGACTGGCACCAGGATAAGTCAGCTGCTACGAAGGTTGGTTCACTGCCAACCAATATCGTGCGAGACAATTTTCTTCATCAGAATTTCTTGCACATTTATAAATCTGCCATTAGTTCGTGCATCATATCTTGTCTGGTGCTCTGGCAACATATCTAGAAATCTTGACAAAATACCTCCCTCTAAAGATTCTATGATGGACTCTTCCGCCTACTATAAGATTAGTAGGAGAGAAGGCCTTGGTGAAACAGTCGAATAGATTGTTCGTTGCTGTCAAACTCTCTGCCTTGAGCAAAGTGTAAACCGGATGAGGCCTTGCCGAAGGGCAAAGTTTCATCCGAGGAGGTAGACAGTCCTTGAACCCGTTTAGGCGTGTTCAAAGGGAATATTTTTGGCCGAGCCTACGGGCTCGGAGAACCCACGGTGAACTCGACCTTGTACCACATACATACCTCGTGGGGGGTATTAAATATTAACAGTCGCATAGATTGTTCGTTGCTGTCGAACTCTCTGTCTTGAGCAGAGACAAACCTAGACGAGGCTTTGCCGCAGGGCAAAGTTTCATCCGGTGAGGTAGACAGACCCTGAACCCGTTTATACAGTTTCTAAGGAAATATGTTTGGCCGAGCCCACGGACTCGGAAAACCCACGGTAAACTCAGCCTTGCCACATACATCCCTTGTGGCGGGGTGCAATATAACAGTGGAATAGATTGAATGCTGGGTCTACCGACACACACTCACTAGTCGTGTAATAGTCTTCTGTTGTACTTATTGTTTAATATATTATATATTTGCAACACTTGTTTTGTTATTTCTTTAACCATTTACTTGGTCGCAATAAATACAAAGAAAAGCCTGTAATGTTATCGGTCCTAACCTGGCATCTCGACTTCAGTTTACTTTCTCACCTCTGTGACGGGATTTCCCTCTTTCTTTACTATAAATACTTTCATAACAGTTACTCTTAGATGTTCCCCCACTTGGTAACTTGATCGCAAGAATTTAAGCGTACTGTCAGATTGACGACTAGGTCTCATCCTTTTGCTATTGAAATAGCTTGATGTAACCGTAAGTTCTATTCTAAAAGCGTATTTTCTCGCACTTCTCAGCTGTATAAATATATTTCGATTTCTTGCTTCCCTGACGCTTACAATCTTCAAAACTCAGTCGCTATCTTCTGACTTCCCGAAATCTGTATTTTATTGTCTTTTCTACTCACTAAAATGTTCACATATTCTTTCACGCGCCGTAAATCATTGCGCCTTAGTGGCATTATGAGCCTGCTTGGGTTAAAATGATTAACAAAAACGGGTTTGTTTATTACAATTTCCATAATTTTCTCCAGTGTAAATCCGTCATGTTGTGAAGACAGACGCTGTCGTTAATGTCGACATCTTCGCAATTCACATCACACAATTTCTAAATCAATTTTTTTTTTTTTTCAGGAAATAAGATATGTTTTTTTAAACTCATAAAACATCACTGTTATTTCAATTTTCATATATGACATTACTGATAAACCACGTGTTTCTCCTCAGACGATTTGTTCGCAACTTTGGCGAGCCCATCAGCAGTGAGTTCGATCCTCCCTGGTGGCCAATATTTTTATTCATATTTCGTATTAAATTAAAGCGAGAAAATATCACTATCTCTTAAAAAAGAAAAAAAGATTATTGCAATCATCATTTAGATCAGTGTCAATATTCGCGTATCGATTACCGCCTATCGCAACCGTGCATCGGATTCCACTAATCTTTTGAATTATCCTGGGATTATATGGATCAAAAGTTTAGCGTAACTGCTGACATCAGTTGGCGGTCCCAGATTTCATGAACACTCTGATGTATTGAGCGTTATGGATCAGTTGGAGAGTGGGCAAATGTCAATATTTGCCTTAAATAAAAGTTATTGATTTTGACCAGACAATAATATCCTCGATTGATTGGTCGAGGGAAGACTAAATCTCTAACTTTGAAATAGTTCGGGACGCTCGAATAACGGCTATGTAGTTATACTTTAATACAAACAGGGGAATATATATATATATATATATAAAAAAGTGGACATGGAAGTCAGCACTTAGAGGCGACAGTCTGTTTCATGCTAGTAGAATCGTCAGGCAGCTAGTTGTCTGACGATTGCACTAGCATGAAACAGACTGTCGCCTCTAAGTGCTGACTTCCATGTCCACTTTTATATTTACACACGCTCTATCTATGATATTGAGCACTTTATCCCATAAATATAGCACACTTTAAGACTATATATATATATATATATATATATATATATATTATGGCATTCGCAGACAGTACTGTTTCGCTGTATCACAGCTCCTCAGTTCGACTAGACAATCGAATCCCTCAAGCCCGGATCGAAACCCAACTGATTTGGTGTCAGCCAGAGCTTCTGTCACTGAGCCATCTTCACTCGACAGAACGAATCAGACAAATCTAGCGTATTGCTTTTACAAACGTAAACAAACGCCAAGCAGCCAAAGTGCTCCATTCATTTTACTGAAGAGCTTCGCATTTACGCAGGTGACCGTTGTTTTTAGAATTAGCTAGTCGCTCAACAGTGCTCAATTGAAAATATATTTTCAAGAGCTAAATTATAATAAAAGTATAGTTTTAAGTTATGCTATATTTATGGTTGAGTGTGCTCAATAGCAGTGATAGAGCGTATTTAAACAGAAAAGTGGAAACCGAGGCGAACATCAAGAGGCGACAGTCTGTTTCATGAATCAACATAAAAATCAGGCGAGTGTATTGTACTTTGGCTCGAATATTTATATATGCCGGTAAGTGATACCCTATGAGTAGTAAAGTCTATTGTATTATTCTGCTGATTTCTGGGTGGGCCCTAACGTCTATGCTTGAAAATATTCTAGAAGATACAGCGTATAATTAACTGTGGATCCGAATCGTGGGTCCATGCACACACACACACACATTATATATATATATATATATATATATATATATATATATATATATATATATATATATATATATATATATATATATATATATTCTCCTATATCTAAATGCGTTTGGCCATCGCTAGCCATTATCAAGAATTTTGGATTTTAGCGTAATATCGGTTTCTTCTTTTTCAAATATCTGCTTTCGGCTTCTTCACATGAAGGTTCTTATCGTCTTTCGTATTGAAACATATTTTGTATATTGGAATATACACAAAAAATCCTTAGATAGGATGCTCATAAAGAAGGGATCAATGCGATTATCTGTTATAAATATATAGAAATATATTTTGTAATGAGAGATAGCATGTAGTAGGACATCTCGTTGAATCGCTTCTCCATAAAGTTTACATAAATCTAGTAATAAGGCGCACCCTTTCCATTTTTGAGTATTTGACTGATTTCCTTTTGTATAAGACGAGATTACAAACAATTCCATTCATTTAATATATACGTTCAAACTCCAGATTTCTATACAGACTTGTAACACAAAGTCATTTAAAATTCTTAAAGCGAGAGGAAGTGGAAAAGGTGGAATTTATTGTAATTCAGCAACATCGTTTTTACAACCTCTAGACCGTAATATACGATATAACTTTAATTACCGAACCCTTTCTTCTTCTTCTTCTTCTTCTTCTTCTTCCTCCCGTCGTCATCCTCCTCCTCCTTCTTCTTTAAGTTCCGTGTCCCTTCTGGACGTAGGCGATCATGGATCTACAAAATTTCTTGTTCTTCGTAGCTCTTAATAAATCCTGTCGTTTTGTTATTTCTCTTAAACCCTGGTGCGCCTTCCATTAACTCAAGCTCACTATGCGTTGATTTACTCTCTCAAAGCCCTCTTTCCTCATTATGTGACTTAGAAATGTCAGCAATTTATTCCTGACCCTTTTGTTTCCATTTTCTCTGAAGCTTCGTCGATTCTGTCCATAGTATCTTCAGCATCCTTCGGTAGAACCACATTTATGATGCGTCAAATCTCTCCTTTATCTTTCAGGAGATTGGCCAAAGGAGGACTGATATCCCGTAACATTTCAGTATTCTTTCCTTCATTTCTAACGAAATCCCAAATCCTCAATTACCGATCAATTTCTATGGTTTCGGTGATAGAGAAGCAATAAAAATCACATATTTGTTTACAATGGCCGTCGCTTGAAAAATGTTTCTAAATTAACAGCTTTTTATCCAGAACCAAATTATCCGCTGTACATTCGTGGAAGTGACGAGCTGTTTTATCAATATAACGAAATTTACATTTAGGACACTGAAACTGCTATAGAATTAATCGGTATTTTAAAATTATTTGAAAACTAAGAACCGATTCTTTGACTTGAAAGTGCGATACGAAACAAGAGAGCATCATAAAATATATTTTGGTCAAATAATTAGGCACCTAATTTTTTATACTATCCTTCATCAAATAAAACGCACACGTGACACCTCAAGATGGAGGATCATTAAATGAGTTTGTTTTAAAGGTGCAAAGCTGGATGTTAAGTATTCATATTATGAGTATATTTAGGATAGATAACGGCTGCCTCTAGATATGAATATGTTTAGCCTAGTGTAGTTGTAGTAGAAACGACAAGACTGGGGTCACACGTCCTATCTTCACTTCTCGCCAGCTAAAACGTGTGTTCGTCCCACGTTTCGGTAGACACTGGTAAATATACAGCTCAATCTATCAGTAGGTTGAAGCTAGCTTCCAGACAAAAATAAACAGAGTCGTAACTTAATATGACACTCTATAATAGTGCACGTCACCATGGTCCCGACCGCACTGCCAGCCAATGTCCCAGACCGTTTTTATTAACCGAAGACACGGCCAACGCACCAATCATTGCCGTTGGCCTCGCTCTCAATCAGAGTCCCCAGCTCGTCCAATCAGCATGCAGACCGCCACTAGACCAATCGTGTCAAGCAGCATAAAATAACAAATGTCGGAGAATGTACTTTCCTTTTACAAATCAGCAGCCCGACAAGCAAAACATCTTGGGCGCTTTGACTCCGGTAAGTGCGAATATTTACCGTCACACCTAGTGATCGAGGAAGCATGCTCTCAGGAGTCTGTTTCCCAACGTAACAGAACCTGTCTGCGTCTAACTTCCTCCTTACTAATGGAAGTTATGGAAATTTTAAAATATTTTGTTGTAATTAATTTTATAATTCAAAGAGCTTTATTCATGCATATACCAGTTAATAATATCTTGAGATAAACGTTAATTTAAAACATTTAGGTTACATAATTTAAATCATTATTTATGCGTGCTTCTGAGGCCTCTTGCCGTCATGATTTAATTTGACTAGAACTCACCCCAGATCTCAAATATTGTAGAACTCGTATATACAATTCAGCATTAAAAATGTTGGAAAAATGGTCGGTTCCCTGTACTGCTCCAGTAAGGAACTGACTCCTGCTGCTATGTCCTACCTTCTCAAGAACCACATCAATCTCAGAATAAACTACTGCTGCCATATCCGGACTGGAGCATGCCAGTTTTCACTTTCCAATCTTGATAGGTTTAAAAAAAATGTCTACGCTGCCTTCTGTGTAAATAATTATTTTTTCAACCTGAAACTTTCCTACAGACGGAAACGTTACAAACAAAATATTCAAATGAGCTATATACCGTACTTCTACCAAATATAACGCTCAGATCTAAGACGCAACACCCCGCGTAAACTTAGAAGAACCATACAGATTTCCTTGGTATTCCATTAGTAAAAATTAAGTTCGTCTCGAGTAGCTTCTTCCCACGAACCAATAATTTGTGAATCAACTCCCAAGAGGATGCTTTCCCATTCACGACAGTCTCATCTTGTTCAAGATTATGGTTAACTGTTATCTTCCCCACATATCTTTCTACACTGCGCCTCTTATCTCTAACTCTTAAAGATCATATAACATTTGTATATCGACTAGCTCTCGAGCCTTGTATGCGGGATCACTCCTGGTTGCTTTGGAAGACAATAAAATTCCAAAAGTTACAGACTATTAAATGGTGTATTGTTAAATTCCTGAAATGTTTTTTTTCTGATTTCTTTAAACTGGAAGTGAATTGATGAGTGTGAAATTTGAAATCATTTCAATTTAGCATAACAAGAGCCTACGAAATATTAATTTTTGGATATGTCAAGCCGAGAAGCCTCTAGCGGAAAGGGAACGAAAAGACATTGCATCACTCTAGATTCACGAGAAACGGGCACCCCGCACGCTGACACAGATTACATTAGCACGAAGTAATTAATGCGATAATAACCGGAGTTCACTAATTAATTAGCGGAAGATTTACGTCAGTTGGGCCAAGAATGAAATATTAAACAATTTCTAAGCAGTATCTCAGATTTTATAAGTTTAAAGTAGGCCTTAGAAATGCGCTCTGAGTTCATTGCGATATCTACGTTTTAACATATTTGCTGATCAAAATACTACACATTTCTCCAGAAATCTCCGCTGCATTGAATTTAATATGAATTGGAAACAGCCAAAATAAGCAAGTACAAAAATTTAAATATCTAGGAAGAGTTTTAAAAGAAGACAGAAAATGTGACATCGAAATCCGAAGGTACACTGAAATAGTGGAAGAAGCCTTTCAAAATGTAAGCAAAGTATTAGGAACAGGGAAAATTTCATTGGAAACAAAGAAAAGAGTGATGAACCGTTATGTAATATCGGTCCCCCTATATCGCATTGAATGCTGGATAATATATTCACAGATTCAATCGAGACATTTAGAAACAGACATTTGAGGAGAGTTATCGTCACCCATACCCTGAAAGGTCATGACACATAAAAGGAAGACTTTTAATAATATTTGCGCCATCTTGGTTATGGAGTGGGTGCTATCATACAAGAACTTAATATATCTTATTTTAAATCCCTCATTATGGGTATAATATCCATGATATAATATTATCTTAATACATGGACGGAGAATAGCTGAATGACAAGAAGATTTGTTCACAAAGAGGTTTTTATAATGCTAAATGATACACAAATTTATATAAGTTTTTACACTTGTCCCACAGAGAAAATATAACACAGGTATACAACAACAAGCAGTGTGAAAATGAGTAAAATGGTCCTTGTGGCAATAATTTTCACACGACAGTTGTCCGAAATCACTTACAAAACAAGCGTAGTATTCTCTCAAGATATTTCTGATCCCTTTTTTATTGTTGCAAAAAAATTTTGCAGCTAAGCTAGATTATTTTTTTAACACAAATACCATTTTCACAATCATCGTATCTTCATTATTCTATCAGTCATTGCCATCAGGGTAAACCATATCCGGCAGCAAGGCATCTGGTCGGGAGATCAGAAGTTTTGAGGAGCCTGGAACCACCACTTAATTGCTGTTGCACCTAGGTCCACACTGACCTGGGGTAATATCACATGGTAGGCTCTCAGCTGTGGACAAATAGTAAGATGGAACAAACAGTAAATATTATGAAAGTATAAAAAATACATTTTAATAGTAAAAATACCAGTAATAAATTTTAATATATAAAAGACCGACAAAACATAACCAGCAATACATTTTATCTGTAACTTAATGCATTAGATTTCGTTCAAAATGTACAGGGTGATAGCAAAAAAACGGGAACTTTTTAAAAATCCAATAAAAGCAAGAGTGATGGAAGAAAAATATTTAATTTATAGTAACTGAAACCTTAAAACATGCCATTTAAGAAACAATGATGGAATTTTCATTTTTTTTAAATTACGTCCTGTAGATGACGTCCTCCTATACGAATGGATTCTTGAAATCTGCTGTTGAGATTCCTCATTGACCGCTGCAACATCTCAGCTGGGAGACTGTGAATTTCATTCTCGTTACTAAAATGACGAAATGTTTACTTGCTCAAGGTCACTGTCTCGCAGTGTTGCCACTTGCTCATGTCTGCACACTTAAAAAATTCCCGTTTTTTGGGGTCACCCTGTATTTAGTTGAAACCATAAAAGTGTATTCAAATTATTTAGATTTCGGCATTAAATGACACATAGGGGTTCATATGCCGCTAAACAAAATCAACATAAACATCCGTGCAATTAATACATATAATATCTTACAATTTATAACTGTATTCCAAAACATAAATTAAAAAAAGAAAACACAGATACGCCTCTAGTAATTATATCCAGACAACAATGTTTATACGCAAGATGAGTATCATCTACCATGTATTCAGTTTTTAAAACAGTATAACATATTTTTATCACTTCAAAGGTCCCGAAAAAATTCAATTTCGGTATTAAATGAACGAATCAAATAACAAACATTACTCTATATTTTTTTAATCTTTATAACCCAAAGCAAGGCAGTCCAGCCACTAGCATGCAAATGGTTACAGGGTGTGGAGGAATTAGGAACAGAAACATTGTAATGAGGAAAAAGAGAAAAGAGCGATCAGGAGGACAGGGGGTAGCGATTGGCATTGCATTTAAATTTTTGCAGATAAAACTTGGTTGGAAAGCATGGAGCCTAGAGTGAGTTCCACAAGCGAAAAGTGCAGGATAAGAAGGTATTCTATTTACTATAGAAATTACGGCTACATCTAACCAACTCATCTGTAAATGGATGAGATCTCGCCACCAGTCTACTACTGAGCTTAAATTCGTACAGTTTTGGTCCTCATGTTGCTCTTCGGTCCTGCATGTTAATCTTTGGTCTTATACTCGCATTGTAGTCACACTGTTGTCGGTGATTGACTAACCGGCTTCCTTATGGTATCTGCCTTCGTATTCTGTCACCTTGGAATTTTGAATTGAACCTTTATTCAATACATCAAGGTATTCTTCTCATTTTTCAATATATGACGACGTGATATTTCGTATTGGTTAATGTGCAACGATTTTATCCATTACATTGCTTGTCAGTTTTTTCGATTGAACAGATTAGAGTAATACCTTGACAATCGAGTGTACCGACATATCAGTTCTTTGAGATATGAGCCGGCGTTTGGCCGATTTGTTACCTTCAAGTAGGAGCTGAATTTTGAAATACGAACGTGTTGCAGATAAACATCGGTGAGCGCCAAGCTTCGAGAGTATTTCCACTCGCAGTACACGTGTTCACATTGGTGTAGAAGGATCTGTGTAGCGTTGTGTTGTGTCTTTTTATCGTTATTTTTCAAAATTCCATTAGTGACACAACGGATCTGACGAAAGTAAGTGTAAAGAGCAGTGGTAAATTTTCTAAAGTCATGGAACGGATCGGAAATATCCGATTAATGTCAATGGGGAAATTAATTTGAGATACGAATTTCTTGAGTTATGAGCACAGTTTTGGAATGAAATGAATTCGTATCTCAATGTATCTTTTCGCTACAACCAGATCCTGGGACTGAACTCTCTACTGCAACTGTCTACCTCCACGACCTAATAAAAGTAAAGCGTAATCAAGCCAGTTTTGTTTTTCGATTGGTTAGATTATGTGTCTTTTCGTTACCACCAGACATAGGGATTGAACTAACAAGAGCAACGGTCTTCCCTAAACCAATTATTAAATCCAGCGACAGTATATTTAATTCAAATAATTATTTTTCATGAATGTTTAACTCTAACGCGTGTTAGAGGAATATCCATGATATAAGAGAAGAGTACTGAACCAGTCATAATATCGCTCTACCTAAATGCAGTGAATGCTTGTGAATTTCATCATTGTTGTGGGGCAGACCCCTTTTACACAAGATGGACCCGTCCAAAGTATACTTATACTGACAGAGAGAATACCTGCAGGTTGAGATACGTTGAGTCAGGGTGAGGGACACGGAGGCAGTACACAGGGTGTTCACAAAGAGTTATACGAGAGTTCAGAGAGAGAGATAATTACGGCTTCACTTACAGAGACTTGTACATGTACTTTCTTCTAACCCCCATTCCTAGACTACTAATCTTCACTTCAAGTCTGTATTTTTATGTTTAATACACTTATTTTTCTATCTCAATTTCTGGCGTTGTTTATTTATTTGTGCAGGATTCCATTCCCGGAATCCACAACAATCATAGATAAAGAAGCAGAAATGTGGTTCTACAGAAGGATGCTGAGAATACCATGGACTTAACATTTAAGCAACAAGCTAGTTTAACGGAAAATGGAAGAAGAGAGACTTATACTTAAAATCAGGAGGTTGAAATTTCTAAAACACATAATGTGGAAAGAGTGGTTGGAGAATTTGGCATTTGCCGGATATACTTAAGGCAAGAGAGTAGGTGAAAAATAATGAATTGCCTACTTAATGATTTTGTGTAACTTTTTGGCAGTGGGATAACAGAAAGAGACAGGTTTCTGTGGAGAAACATGATCGCAAATATTCAGAAGGGAGACGACATAAAGAAGATTTTTAAAAAAGAACCTTATTTTAGTTTCAACTCAATACACACTCGATAATTCAGTAAACTTAATTGAAAACAGTTCTTGAATAATTGCGAAAGGCGATGAAATGTAGATTTCAGAAAATTACAAAATTTCCCTTTATTCCTCCTCAGACGAGTCTGAACACTAAATGATTAATTTAACCGAACTGGTTGGGTACGATTTTTTCCTGACCTAACCGCACCATTGCATTAAAAATGTTAACTGAAGCATGAACTATGGTACCTTAGGCACAATCTGATAGATGTGGGCTTTCTTTGAAACGTAGACTGTAAAGATACGACCTCGAGTCATTAACCGTGTCAGGTGGATATACAAGTTGGCCATAAACATTGTTTCTCTGCAGCACAATTGTCGGTATCTTGATATTCAGCTGACGTTATCGACTTTACGCTAGGGAGGATTTCTAGGCGCGTGTTAATCAAGATTCTACAAGTAACAAACAAATTATTGTACAGGTGATATCGGACCGACGTTTGCGAATCTCAAGGTGTTTGCTTCAAAGACGATGTCAATACCGACTATCTCTCATCCGTTTTGCAATACAGATTAGCCCCTTTCGTCGGATGTACTCTGCAGTGGTTCAGGTGTCCGAAACGAGAGACTGAACTATTTACGTGAGCGAACGACGTTTATGAAAAGCTAAATGTGAACGATATCGAGAAATGGAGATCAGTAGCTTCTGGACGTGGCAGATGATCGTTCTCCACAACTTCCTAGCAACTTTCAGCAATTTATTCTTTTAAACATTTTACTAGCCCTCCTACAAGCTGCTTTGGCAACTATTTACACAAGTTAGGTTATTCGGTGTATCCATCGTCTCGATCGACTTCAATATGCCCTTTGAATGTCATGTTTTCTTATCCTTCTTTTCTCTTAATTTTTCCTAGAAATATAAAATCTCTTTCTGATTCTAAGTAAAGGTTTTTCATTTTTTCTTAAAATTTCCACTTCGTTTAGACGCTCTAAATTATTCCTATCATCCTCTGTAGAACTATATCTGAATTGCTTCAAATCTCTCCGTCTGTGATTAAATTGTCCAGCATTCATTACCATATAGGAGGATTAATATCACAAAGCAATTCAGCAATTTTTAATTTCTAGAGTAATTTTCCTTCATATTTGGTTAAATTTTTGGAATAAATATTTTTCTCTTCCAGTACGTACACTATTTACATTTATTCGATCTATTGTCCTCATCTTTGTTGAATGTCGAACTAAACCCTTTCTTTCGCTCGCTGAGGTAGATTGTTCTAGTTCCACGCGCCATGTCTAACGGATGTCCGCTATCAGTTGTCGCCTGTTAATTCACCTCTCCAAGTTCTCCACTGACTTAACCAGGTATTGAACTCACAACTCCTGTCACTGGATCTAACCAACACCTTTATCCACTGTGCCATGTGTCCATAGGAACATCTGTGTATTAATTTCTGGGACTTATAAAATTAATGTCTTCAGCAATCTTTTTTTTACCAGTGATCATATTGCAAATGTTGCTGTTATCTTTGCATTTTTTTTTTTTTTGCAATTTTCGTTGTTATTATTGTTTTTCTTTTTTAGGATAAATATGGCAACAAAAATGAAGACAATAGTCCGAATAATTTAAATAGTGTACATACTGCCTCATCTCAGAAATATAGACATATATTCCAGTACGTCTTTGAATTTTCGGTAACACATTTTGGTCTATCTGTTAAAATGCACCACCAAATATATAAACTTTTTTTAATCAACGACACTTACTGTTAAAAGGAAAACGGGATTTTTTTTTTTATCTTAGATTCTTTTCAATGTTTACAAAGACTAATCTTGAACGTTCAAATTGTAGCCGATGAGCAAAATATATGTCGGAATTACTTTGGATAGTCAAAAGAAAATGAATTGACAGAACTGCTGCTAGGAATGTCGGTTTGTGACAATATTTCCCAATAGAAGCTATCTTACACATTTATAAGGCTACCGTTCTTCCAGGCATTTAATATTGCTGCCATATCTAGTCTGGTATTTCTGCTATACATTTAGAGATTCTTGAAAAAAATACAAAGAATCTGCAATGTTATCAATCTTGACCTGGAATGTCGGCTTCAGTCACATTCTCACCACCGAAATGTTGCTTCCTTGTACCTATTCTATTAATATTTTCATGGTAATTGTTCTGATGAAGCTTTCCTCTTTGGTATTTAGACTTTATAAATTTAAGCGCAGTACTAGATTGCCGACTAGGACTTATCATTTTTTAGTTGAAATGGATATAGTTAACAGTAACTTATACGTTAAACGTTTTTTTTCAATCGCCCTTCCCGCTGGTGGAACTTGCTTCCGGCTTCTTGCTTTCCAGCCAACGTTGTTGTTCAAAATAATTAAATGTAATGTCAATTGATATCTTTTATATTCTTAATTCCCGTTTTTTTTAGCGTTGTTTCTCCTTAATAATGTCTTATTTTTCTCATATTCTGGCACACTCCGTAACCCCTTACGTCTTAGTGGCTTTATTGCTAGCTTGGGGTGAAGTGATAATACAACGGAAGCATTTTAAACAATATTTGTTTCAATATAACAGTTTTCTTTTTACAACGCACCTGATCCAAGGCTTTTCCGTAGAGCACAAAGAATGTGTGTGTTTGTGTGTGTTTGTATGTCTGGAAGTAGTAATGATACCGCGTTAGTATTTGAATAAATGAATAAATATTATATTTATTTCAAATAATTATTTTCGCTATTATTCGATTATGTTATTTTAAATTGTTTTAATATTCTTTTTAAAAAAAATGATATTTATTTTTTTTAAATTTAAGTTTTTAAAAAATTCCTTTATTTGAACAAATGAATATTAATCTTATTTTTCATATAATTGTATTCAAAATTCTTTGTTGGAATCAAAGTTATATTGAATTATCAATTACTATTGTCAAGGTTTCCGATATGCTTATTTGGACCACAGTTATCTGAAGAAGAATAATTGGTCATCATTTCTAGTGAGCGTGAGCTCAAAATAAAATATTCGACGGTATCCATTGATATATTTTGGATTTCAATACAAAAGGAATAACCACATTAGCTAAAACGGTTTTATCAGCTTTATTTCAATGTTCTACTCTAATGTACATTAGGCTCAACCCGAAATAACATAAAAATACGAATCGAGAAAAACTACGCTCATCTGAAGAAGAAACGAAAGTCTGATTATCATCCTTTCGACATTACATTGAAGAAATTTCGAAAAATACACTAAGCACATGTTTCAAACTAAACAAACTTCACGAATAGTCGACCAGAAAACGTTGACAAAGTAGATTAATATTTTTGCGTGTGTCTTTTTTTTTTAAATCTATGGTTCATAACATTAATATGTATGCAATTTAAATATTTTGCTAAGGGTGCCGTGATATTTTCATTAGCTCTTAGGTGTACTGTGGCTTAAAAAGGTTGAAAAACACTGGTCTAGACATTTAAAGAGCCACCCACTTAAAACAAGTTAATGGTTTCCTCAAAATAAAATGCAGAAATGAAGCTTTTCATTCCACAATGGCCATAGTCCAAGAGATGTGCATCAAGCGAGACACGGGGATCTCTCTGTCGTTTGACAGTCGAACAGATTGAACTTTTCGATACCATTCCCCGAATTGCGGTTAGAATTTCGTTATCAATGCCGTAAGAACCTCTATCCCTGTGAAATTAACTTTGCTTTCTTTTCAGGTTCACATTCATAGAAGCAGCACCAGGGGTATTTTTAAAAGGTCAGTTTAAGGTGGATTTAACTTCAATACTGTAGGTAAATTGCTCAAGCTGCCCCGGAATATTTGGATACGCGTCTGGCTCCAGGTACTGACAGCACCACCTCCGAAGTAGCGGTAATGCCTCGGAGATGCCCAACATCACTGGAGGATTGACTTTAATATATTTTTTAAACGTTCCCAGCAAAAGTGACAGGGAAGTGTAGAGAAACAGTATCAAGAAGACAAAGGTGATTGCTAAGAGTTACTTAGAACAGCAAAAGACAAGATGTTTTGCAGACCCATGATTTCTCAGCTTAGGTATTATTGTAACCTTCGCATAATAATAATTACATCACCAACAGAATATTAAATAAAATGTTACTTTAATCTAGTACAACCTTACCCTTCTATTCAAATTTGTTAACACATTATTTATTTTTCTATCGTTATGTACATATTTTGATTTCTTTCTTTCTCATTCTTAACGACCAGAATATATATGGTTTGGTGCAGCAACTGAAAGAGGGCATAGAAAAGAAAAGAAGCGACCAAAACGAAGACAGGTTCATAATGGTAGAGTATGAGCAGGGTAGAGATTTTTGCGAAGCGCCGACTTAAAAAAGTTCCACTTAATGAGGGAGTCCGCATTAAAGACCTTCTTAAGGATATTACAGATGGAATCTTAGTGATTTCTAGAGCCTACAACCAAAGAAAACGTAGGTAGAAAAAGCGGAGATCATTTACGATAATATATACGCTAGTGCTAAAAACCTGTTCACCGAGACTAAAAACGGCAAACACAACGTACCGTATTAATTAAGCCGCAATGCGTTCATACATACATATATATATATATATATATATATATATATATATATATATATATATATATATATATATATATATATACTAGCAGCATGGCCCGGCTTTGCCCGTGCTTGATTCAAAAATCGTACGACTCATACAGCAATCGCTATCACTTGACTTAAAATATTTTTGGCCTTACTTCCCTTTAAAGCAGTGCCCTTTGCCGTGCGGATGTTGCTACATGCCTTACTTCATGCCTATCTCACACTGCGATCTTTTTCTAAAATCTATACTAAACATTAAATCTGTTACGAAAAAAGAACTAAACAAAATGAACACAAAACGATCAGTTTTAAAAAAGGATTCGTAACTGGAAAAAAACGAATCAAAACAGAATGTTAACAACAAATACTATTTCACAACCCAACCCAGTTCTGCAGAATCAGAATCAACGTTGAGTTTAAGCAAGCGAATGAGCCAATTGGAGTAAAGTGCCATGCAGATTTAAATTTTTCCCACTTGTGACGAATGCAACTATCGATTTTTTTTGCATGCTAGCATGCTAGTTAACATTTGTGTCAGTCAGCTGTTGGCTCTCACGCTAGCCAATAGAATCTTCCTGCCTATTCGTGGCAGTCACTGACTCTGGCCAGTAGAAAATGGCCACAAACTACATGAAAACTGCCATAGAAGCATGAAAAAATCGATTATTTCCACTATCGATGGGAGTTGCAAAGTCGGTCTTGGCTTTTACCGCTCACTTGGAGCATGTGCATGTAGATTTTGGTGCAAATTCGTCGAAAAACGCGGCCGTGCATTCGTTACACACACACACACACACACACACACACACACAGACATCCTGCCTTATATATATATATATATATATATATATATATATATATATATATATATATATATATAAATATTGCGGCTTAATTAATATTATAAAATAGTCATTCAAAGAATAAATCAATAAAGTTAATGTAATTAATGGCGAATTCATTTCGCCAACAGATTAAAAAGGCATTAATATACTGACCACTCGCTGAACGACACAATCCTTGATTTTATTAATTGTAGTATTAATCCATTGTACAATTAATAAAAACAAGGATCGTGTCGTTCAGCGAGAGGTCAGTAAGTTAATGCCTATTTAATCTGTTAGCGAAGTGAATTCGCCGTTAATTCCATTAATTGATTTATTTTTTGAATGACTATTTTATCATATATATATATATATATATATATATATATATATATATATATATATATATTAGGATATTAAAACATGTTAAAATCGCTACATAATGGCAATTACGTTTCAACACCATAAATAGGTCGCCTCGAGCGATGTTAAACTACTGGCGAGTGAAACGTAAATTTAATTTTAAAAGCGGTATTTTTTATTTTTTTGCAAACGGTTAAGTTGTTTACCAGTCCTTTTATTTATCAACTAAAAAAATTCATGTAAGAACCTGAACGAGAGTATAACTTGTTAGCGTTATGTTAAAATACCTTCCCACTTCTTTTGTTTTCACAGTCACTTGAACGTCAGACTTGGATACATATTACAAAATAATGTAGTAACCTGTATCTGCCCATCAGGAAATTGTCTAAGTTATATATGCAGAAAACTTCGTGTCAGGACTTATATTAATTTTTATTTTTCCGATGAATTTGAATTTAGCGTAAGTCACATTAGATTGGTTAATCACTGCAAATCTCACAAGGCTTATTTTTTAAAAGTATCTATATATTTATATGTGAGTGTGTTTGTATGCGTCTGTGTAAAACAATGTATGCAAATAAATGAACATCAACACTGCAGAACGACTGTCGGTGACACGACTTCTGTCGGCAATACTGAGTAATATTCGCACATATATTCAAATCATTGTAAACAGTTCTTGGGAAGAAACATTATTCAGCTTAGAATGGCAATCCTAATTTTTGCAATCAGCCTCACCCACTTGTGATTACGTTCTCCATATAAATATATATATATATATATATATTTGTGTGTGTGTGTGTGTGTGTGTGTGTGTGTGTGTGTGTGTGTGTGTGTGTGTGTGTGTGTATATAAAAGTGAAACTTGAATTCAACACTCAGAGGCGAAAGTCTGTTTCATGCTATACGCAATCGTCATGCCGCAAGTGTTGGTTTTTTCCTCGACTATTTATATATAGCGGTCAGTGGTGCTTTGTGGGTAATTTATCCTGGCGGTTATTTTGGCGGAAATGGCATATTATTTATTTTGGTTGATTTATTTTACATGTTTTTTATTTTCATTTTTTTATTTTATATATTTATTTATTCTTTTTGGTTTTCGATATTTTATATTATAATTATTTTGTAAACATATGATTCCATCGCTATTGTTTCAAAAACAGAAGCTAAAAACTTCAATTTGATTAATATACGAATGAATACGCTTATAAATCTCCGTAAATTTCAAGATTGGTTATTCCAAAATTTGCTTGAGGATGAAAAAGAGCTGTATACTTTAATTCAATTTAATTTCTATAACGTTTTAGCTTATATTTTTGAAACATAAGAACTCTTATATAACGATGGAATGATATTTTTTTTAAATAATTATAATTTAGGCTCTACTTATGTATTGAGCACTGTTTTTTTTAAAAAAAAAAAAAAATTCTAAAGAACTTCGGATTATTTACCTAAGATATCGCACATTGGGTGCTGGTGCTGATAAAATAGTGCTCGATGTAATATAACAGCTATTAAGTATATATTAATAAATATATCTACTATTCTTTACCGGTAGTACGACTCGAAGTTTCATACATAACACAATCTTCAGGTACTCAGCAGAGACTAACTGTTACATAATTTAAATTTTAATAAAAATATCTGGCGCAGTCCATGTATAGTACCGAGATTACATATTTACACAAATTCTTGCCAGTTTGAATGTATGCATATATGTAGAATACCGAAATATTTAATCAAAATATATGGATCGGTGAAAGTTCGACATTATCTTTTCAACAACGAAATCCTTTACTAGGGAAAAAAGCCACATCTCAAGAGTTGCCTCCCGTTCTGAACTTAATGACACAGAATACTGCGCAGTAAATACTGTTATTTTTCTATCTCTCTTTTCCGGTGAAGACAAATCTATTTTAGGGATATATTCTTCTTTTTACTTACTGCACGCGACTACCTACCAACACCTTCGCAGCATTATTAAAACATGCTTTATCTGAACAAATTATAAGGCTTTATGTCTTCTTCTAAATAGAAGTTTTGTAGGATCTGATTAATATTACAGATTGAAGCGATGTCTTAAAAACAGGAAGCCATCTTCAATAATCGAGATTACACCTACCGTATTACCTGAAATTTATTTACAATGATTACATCAACATGCCTACTCTGTTCGATGTATGGACTTACATAAATACATATATACATGCATACAAACTCACACACATACATAAATATATTATTATATATATACTGTGGCTGAAATAAGTATAAGGCATCCCAGGAAATTGTTAATAATTTGATTATTACTGCACAAATTCCTCTGAAAATTTGTGTGTAGTATTCGTATACATATTCTATTTTATAAGAACTTTCCACCAAAATAAAGTTATTAAGAAAGTTATTATGAAAAATACGTTTTTGAGAACGGAAATAAGCATAAGACGGTTTTGAAAATTTGTGTTTAACAACAAAATTGTACAAAATTCAATATTTACATTTATTCCCTTTCAAGTGTAATACTACAACACACCTGCTTTTGCATTGGATCAATAAGTTTCCTGAGAGTTTCAGATGGAATTTCATTCCAATACTGTTTAAGATTTTAAAGTTTCTCCATCTTCAAATTCAGAGTTTATTTTTATATACTTTTCTTGACAAAATATCCCTCAATTTTTCTATTGGGATTAAATCTGGAGGCTTAGTAGGGCAGTCCAAAACCTCAATATTTTTCGTTATGAACCAGTCTTTCGTGAGCTTAGATGTGTGTATAGCTGCGTTGTCCTGTTGACAAATAGTATTACTGGTGTCTAGACGATGCATAAATGGGACAAGACATTTTTCCCAACACATTGATATATCGAGTAGAGTTTTGTTTCCCTTCCATCACTACTAAACCAGCCTTTCCTGACACAGAAAAAGCTCCCAAAACCATAACAG
>OZ038494.1:56556905-56571905 GCA_964036315.1 Acanthosepion esculentum
TAACACGAATTAAAACATTACAATTACGAATGTAACACGAATTAAAACATTACAATTACGAATGTAACACGAATTAAAACATTACAATTACGAATGTAACACGAATTACAACATTACAATTACGAATGTAACACGAATTAAAACATTACAAATACGAAAGTAACAAGAATTAAAACATTACAATTACGAATGTAACACGAATTAAAACATTACAATTACGAATGTAACACGAATTAAAACATTACAATTACGAAAGTAACACGAATTAAAAAATTACAATTACGAAAGTAACACGAATTAAAACATTACAATTACGAACGTAATACGAATTACAGCATTACTCTCACGAAAGTAACACGAATTAAAACATTACTCTCACGAAAGTAACACGAATTAAAACATTACAATTACGAATGTAACACGAATTAAAACATTACAATTACGAACGTAACACGAATTAAAACATTACAATTACGAATGTAACACGAATTAAAACATTACAATTACGAATGTAACACGAATTAAAACATTACAATTACGTATGTAACACGAATTAAAACATTACAATTACGAAAGTAACACGAATTAAAACATTACAATTACGAACGTAACACGAATTACAGCATTACTCTCACGAAAGTAACACGAATTAAAACATTACTCTCACGAAAGTAACACGAATTAAAACATTACAATTACGAATGTAACACCAATTAAAACATTACAATTACGAATGTAACACGAATTAAAACATTACAATTACGAAAGTAACGCGAATTAAAACATTACAATTACGAAAGTAACACGAATTAAAACATTACAATTACGAAAGTAACGCGAATTAAAACGCATATTTTGATAAATGACTAAAATCAATCTATTAAAAGAAAGAAAAAAATTGTTATTCCAACGAAAGTTTTATTTTTTATGGAAATATTTCGACTAGTATTTGCCAGTCTTGGTCACTCCTTAATTTGGGTAAAACTATGTTTGTTTCCCTTTATTTAAATCCTTAAGTGTTGCGATCCTCTTTGTACAGTTTTACTCAAATTAAGGAGTCACCAAGACTGGCAACTACTCAAAATATTTCCATAAAAAAATAAACCATTCGTTGTAATTATAAGTTTTTTCTTTCTTTTAATTATACAACTAACAACGCAGACAAGCATCCTAACTTAGTCCATAACATGCGTATATTATAAGATTAATGGATAAGGATTAACATGCGTATATTATAAGATTAATGGATAAAGATTAAATATAACAGGGAATAGCTTACATACTTTTGTGAATATTTGATTTAAATAAAAAAGTGTAGTTTCTTTTTTTAAAACGTGGATTATTACACTCAGAGAAACTCGGAAGAAGTCATGACTATTTCTGAATCTCTGTAAATCGGAAGAGGAATAATCTCCAAAGTCGGAAACAAGGGGGAAAAAATTCACCGGCAAACGATGAAAAAATAGCATCGACTTTGCTCCGTTCTGGCGTGCCAACGTCTTTTAACAGATTATTCAAATCAATCTTCTCCGGGAGAATCGCGTGTTCTTCGAGCTTGATTTGAGCCTAACATCCAGAATCTGACCGGTATTAATTCTTTCTGTCTCTGACTTTCACTCTGTATATATAAATCTGCTGAAGGCCTTCTGAAAAGTAGTGATCTCTATTTGCTTTCCCACGAGAACAAATACCCCGCACGACCGGAAGATGAAACGGGACAGATCCTATCTTAAAACGCCGGCAATCAATCGTTCACAATATAGTCTTTTCACTAATTTCAAGCTATTTTATTTATTTCCAATACAGACCCTTTTATCGGACTTTTGCCTGACTTTGATAAATGATTAGTTATCTAAATATTTCATATCTCTCATTACCTGTACGCCGCGCTTGATTTATATAAGTTTATTTCCAAGCCAAAGTTATATAACAATTCTACTGTACATAATTTAGTCCGGGTAGTTTGGGCTGAGGGAACAGCCATATCTGATAGCATAAAAGACAAACAGACATATTTGACGCACGTTCATTTCAACAGAATCTGTTCAGACCCCCCCCCCCAAAAAAAAAATTAATTCCGTAATTCATTGTTTTTTTAAACATTTTAAGGAACAGTATTTACATTAGTCGGACTATTGTCCTCATCTTTGTCGCTATATTTGTCACAACGTTTCGGCCGTTGTACGCTCCGGCCTTCTTCAGGCAGTGGAGAACTTTCAGAGGGAAAATTACCAGGAGGTAACTGATAACTGACATCCATCAAACATGGCTCGTGGAACTAGAACAGTCTACCCCAGTGATCGAAATAAAGGGTTCGGTTCGAAATTCCAACCACCTGAAGAAGGCCGGAGCGTACAACGGCCGAACGTTGTGACAAATATAGCGACAAAGATGAGGACAATAGTCCGACTAATGTAAATACTGTACATAATACCTCATCTCAGAAATATAGACAGATTTTAAGGAACATCACATCAAGGAGCAAATGAAAATATCACGGCACCCGTAGCAAAAAAAAATTAAAGGTTGTTCGTTTAAAAGTTATGAAATAAAATCATAGATTCAAAAAGAAATATACATACAAATATGGACTTTCTTTTATTTCAATGTTTCTATTCAACTATTTCTGCAGGCTATTTAATGTGAAACATATGCCTGGTGGGTTTTTCTTTTTTTTTTTGCGATTTCTTTAATATTTCGCGGCCCACTTAAGATGATCGCGCGGCACAGTAGTCTGCTGCGGCCAGGAGGTTGAGAGTCACTACTCTAACCATTGATGACATTTTTTTTTTTTTAAGCATATCACCCCAAGCAAGGCTGGAAGCCACTAACACGCAAGGGGTTACAGAAGGTTTGGAGGAAGAGCGCAGATAGGAGTGGTAAAGGAGAGGATGTGGAGAAAGATAGTGGATCGATCAAGGCAAGGGGGTTACAGAAGATTTGGAGCGAGAGCCGATAGGAATTAAAGGTGAAAGGATGTGGAGAAGGGAAGTGGATAGATCAAGGCAACTGGAGATGTCGATTGACGTTACACTTAAATAGTTGGAGATTGTATTTACCAGGGAAACAGGAATAAGGAAGGTAGTTCCACAGGCGAGATGTGCGAGACATGAAGCTATTGGAGTAGAAGAGACGTCTACATCTAACAGTTTCAACGGTGAAGGGGTGGGAACGGGATGCCAGCCTCGTAGGACGTTTAAATTCATGAGGCCTAGGAACCAGCGAAAGCAGCTCCTCGGAGCAATTACCGTGAAAGTTTCTGTAAAAAAGACAGAGCGAGGCAACGTCGCGTCTGTGAGAGAGCGACTGCAGACGAGATGACAGATCAGGGCCAATTACGTTGCATATCCGGCTCTGGATCTTATCAAGAACCCTGAGGCAAACAGCTGGGGCTCCACCTGGGTGATTATTGCTCTCCACTACACATTGTGGCACTTAGCAATGTTTGATTTTTACTATTCCTCCCAATCCCTATCTTCCATCCATTTATAAAAGCTGGTTAGGTAATTTACTCACTGTTTCCTGCTGTCTCCCGTATTAAATATATCCCGTGAGTATAAACTTTTGCGAGCCTCCTTTTCCCATTATGTATCTCTTTATGATTCTAAACATGTGTCATATTTCTTGACTTATTTCGAACTATTGTTATCATTATAATTGATATAGATGTTATTATAGTCACAACTTTTCAACCAAGTAGCCTCTGGTTATCATCAGGTTATTGATCGTTCTCGATGAATTGGTGCCTCACTACCAGAGCGAACAATGTAAAATAAAAGTGTCATTTTTGTTTACATTTTCGTTAAAACTTCCTTGTTGCTCACTTGCTTTGTCTATGGTATTCGCAGCATCCTTCTGTAGAATCACCTATCATTTGCTTTGTCTCCTGTTTGTTTGTGAGGAAATTTTCACATATATCAAATAACATTTGAGCTCTGCTTGCTTTCTTTCTTGAGCTATCAGTACATTAAACTATTACGAAAGTATTTTAGCTACAGCTAAAAAAAGACATAGATACTTATAAAAAAAATTGATGGATTGGTTGGATGTTCTTGTTTAGCAGCATATCAACACCTCTATGGGTTATTTATTGCATAAATTAAAATACTTAAAATTGTACGCAATTTTATGCCTTCAACTACAAATATTTTGTACATAATTTTATACATTCACAGCAAACGTATGTATTTTAGATATATAATTTGTCAATGATGAAATATATTTTTGGTAATTTTTTAATCTATTACTGGTAATTCTATATAAAATATTTTTATGCTACTAGTGATGCATTGTTCGTCATTTTGCAATAAAAATGTATTGTTGGTCATTTTACTATAAAACTGTATTATTGGTCATCTAACTATAAAATGTATTGCTTCTTATTCTACTATAATATTTACTGTTGATCGTTTTGCTATAAAAAGTATTGCTGGCCAATTTTCTATAAAAATGTATTGTTGCTCATTTTAATATAAAAATGTAATGGCAGGCATTTAACTATAAAAATATTGCTTTTCATTTTACTATAATATGTATTGTTGGGCGTTTTTGCTATAAAAGTATTGCTGGTCATTTTGAAATAAATATGTATTGTTGGTCATTTTACAATGTATTATTGGTAATATTTTGTTTATATAAAGAAGTATTGCTGGTAATTTAAATACAAAAATGTATTGTTGGTATTGTTACATAAAAATGTATTGCTGGTACTTCTTACTATAAAAACGTTTTGATTTTTGCTTTTGGGCTCACTATTTGCCCATATCTGGGACCCTAACAAGTTCTGCCACTCCGAATTTGAGTGGACCTGAGAACAACTGTAATTAAAAGTGGTTCCACGCTCCTCATATGTGCCAATGTCCCGATCAGCGGCTTTGCTGCCGGATGTAGTTTATCGTCATACCCAAGACTATGCATAGAAAAAGAAATCTAGAATTACAGCTTAACATAACATGCCTATAGGGAACCCATCATATATAGATTCAGTTTTCAAATATATGTGATTAAATTCTATTCGATATATCTTGATTTTAATTTAGTGCTGCTCTAACTTAGAAAAATAAACTGCTGTGTAAAGTTAGATCTGTCCTACAAATTAAGAGAGGCTTGTTTAATTTGACAAATTATCCCTCGAAAAATTAGCGTTACATTAGGTTTTACGGAAGAAAACGTACGCAATTTTTTATTTAATTTTTTTTATTTTCGTATTCTTCGGACAATTTTTCTCCTTTCCCAAGAGAATTTGGCAACAAATTGTCGAAATCCATCATTTTTAATGTCTTGCTAAACGGAAAATTCTCTGAAGAATAGATTATTTATGTTTCAGTTCTCCTCGGAAAAACAAAGCGAACCTTAGAAGAACAATTATTTTCTTTAGCCGTCAGCAGACTTATATATGTTTTAAAGTCAGTCCCCAATTACACACACACACACACAATATATATATATATATATATATATATATATATATATATATATATATATATATATATATTATTTTAGTATATTACATCAGAAACATGTCAAAATTGCTACACAATTGCAGTTGTTTTTTGATGCGTATTAACGCATCGCATCAAGCGATTGTAAATTCCTACCGAGTAAACGATTTATTCAGATTTAAAAGCAAAATATAGCATCTTCTCACGAAAATAAGAAAGAAGTGCGGGTAATTTTTATATTATGTTGTAAAAACAACAGGGAAACGCTGGACCCCAACACCACGAGTGTGCTTGGGTTGAGGGTAGCTAAACGCGCGCAGGATTCTGCCGTGGAGTCGTGTGGCAATGAGCAACGAGGTCTAACATATGGACGCTTCACTCAGCGATTGCACTATCGCGCAAACACTTCCCGTAGTTCACTTTCACAGGCCGGATGGAGTCAAACCCCCATAAATCCATCGCCAAATGTTGGCTCAGTGTGGAGCAAATCACGCAGGATGAATCAAGGAAAGTTGTATGAGAGGATATAACACTTATAAAGCGGGAAGAACAGATGTAATGGACGTAAGCCGATCTGGTCAAACTATCAACATCGCGCAAGGGAGAACACATCCAGAGGTTAGATGACTTGATCAGGGAAGACCTTCAAATCATGTTAGCACAAGTGGTGTCACTCCTGGTTATCTACAATGGACCTGCACAAGCAAAAGGGTACGATACCGTAAAGATTTTACTCGTTGGGCGTCCAGACAAGCAAGCGGTGCTGATGTGGCATCGTGATTATCAGAAAAAGCTTCTCTTTGAAATGGATAAAAATGTCCGTTACAAGATAAAAAGAAATGCATCGCCGGTCACTGCGACTATGTTGAAAAATGACATATGCATTTAGTTCTCATCAGTAGATATAAAGTTCTTGAATGCAAATTGCATTCGTAATTTGCTTTATACTGGGCGTATACCTTGTTTTACACTCTTGAAATAGACATATGTGCCCAGTTTCGTATCCTAAAGTAAAACAGCAATTTGAGAAAAATCGAAACTTTATAAGCGATTTGTAATTAGAAAGAGACATAGAGAGAGAGAGGGATAGAAATATAGAGCGGGTGGCAATAAGAAAGAGACGAGATCTGGAGGAGAATAGCAGAACAATAGACCTTCAAAGAAAGGTCAACGGGAAGCAATACTTTAGTGGCGCACGCATCTTAATCTTTGTCATAATTTCGACCCCTTGTATCAGAATATCATAACACAGTCGACCCCTCAGAGAAGGACTCGGGTTAGTGCTGAGACAGGCAGACCGAGAGAGGGTAATGACTAAGAACTATTTTTCACCGAATATTATTCTATTGTAGCAATTTCGATATTATCTTGTCCTCTAATTCGGTGGCCTATTGCATGACGATAGAGATTGTTGTTTCGCAATGTAATACATCACATCTTCAAACTAGCTTGCGGGTCCATTACGCATCAACGGTCGCATGTGTTTGGTGTCTTTATGCAGAGCAGTAGATCAATTTATCACCGGGTCTCGACGTCGATATTCGTTTATTAGAAGCATTTCTCCGCTTCTGATAAATAACTGAAGCCTAGGGATTAGGAAGTTCTCGCCCTGATGCGTGCACCTGTGCAACGCCGGCCCATCCCTAACCCAAGTCCTTCTCTGAGGGGTCGACTGTGTTATGATAATCTGCCACCGTGGGGCGCAATTATCACAAAGATTAAGATGCGTGCGTCGCTGATATATGGGCACATTCATTCGTTGATTCACGTTGACCTTTCTCTGAAGGTCCCATTTTTCTGCTATTCCCGTCTCTTTCTACTTCTCTCCCTCTCTTTCTGCCTGTCTGTCTCTCTCTCTCTCTCTCTCTCTCTCTCTGTCTAATTACAAATCGCTTATAAAGTCTCAATCTTTCTCAATTAAGGAATCAGTGGAGTTCTTTTTAAAATGTATTACATATGATTTTGTGTGGCAAAGCACCGTATCGAAAAAATAATTGTTTGAACACAATTATTTGAAAAACATTTATTCGAAGTCTACATTGTTTGAATGAAAATTTATCGAAAGGAGAATTATACTAATTGATAATTAATCGAAATACCTAAGTTTGAAATACGTAGTCTTGCTTTGAGAGAGTCAATGCTGATTTGCCTAGATCTAATAGCACACTTGAAGGATGGCATGGGGATTTTTTGAAGCAAGTGTCATCACACAATATGGAAATTCTTAGACGTTCTTAAAAGAGAACAGGAATTGCAAAATATTCATATTGCAAAAGTAACATCAGTTTGCAAAAATATCAAGATCGCCAAGAAATACCGCGACGTAAATGGAAAACTTTAAAAAATTACAGGCATCCTTTAACGAGTATTCGTCAGTAGTTGACTATTTGCCTGTAGTTGACTATTTGCCTGTAGTTGACTATTTGCCTGTAGTATCATAAAAATGAATGTTATCATGATTTTCTTACTAAATTGTTTTATTAACGATATTTGTATTTCTGATAATTATCATTTGTGTATTTCTTCTTTTAATTTTTACATTTATATTGCAATAAAAAAATTGCATTTTGAATAAATATCATTTGGTATATTTGTTCTTTCGATTAATTTTCATTCAAACTATTTACAGTTTAAAATTGAGCAAGCCTGTCTAATCCTATTGGGAGAGGAAAAAAATAATTACAGAATAAAATTTCAGAGTTCAGCTGAAGAATTCTTAAGTACAGATTTGAAGAAACTGGAAACTCAATCCTAAACAGGAAACACGAAATAAATGTCTACTCCTGTTGGATAAATACAAGGGTAAACAAAAACTCATTCCTGTAAGACAAATCCGATGGTAGGCTACTGTGACAGAAAACTACCTGTTGACAATCCTGTTATCTGTTCTCGGCTCGCTGTGCTATTGAGTAAAGGTGCATAGGTTAAAGGGTGGGGTCAGTGTGTGCGAGACGATGTCCATCTGAAATAACAGAAAAAGAGCAACCAAAAACAGCCCTTCCTTAGTATGGCATTTTGCAAATGTATGAAAACGAAACGTGACTGTTGCAATACTTCCCAAATTTGGGACACCAGCCTGCATTTGGAAATCAACTTCTTCCAGAACAAGGCCCATAACATTTTGTCCTTTTAAAACGGAATATATAGAAAAGAAGAGCCCAAGATGTGAATAAATCTTCTATCTGCCGTGCCCCTTCGTGATGTTGGCGATAACGACTCTCCACAATTTCTGTAGCTCTTAATAAATTTTGTCTTTTTTTAAAAATCTTTCCTAAACACTGTTCAACCATGCGTTTGAACAAGCTCGATAAGTAGGAATTTTCCTCTATGCTTCCTACTTTCAATCTGTTCCATAAATATCAATTTTCTTTCCTTTTTCTCTTTCCTCATAATGTGCGTTAGAAATTTCAACATTTTTTTTTGCAAATGCCAAAATCAAGCAAGTGCGAAAATTTAAATATCTGGAACGTGTTTCAGGAGAGGACGAAAATTGTGACACTGAAATCCGAAGTTGCATTAGGGTAGTGAAATATGCATTTCAAAACTAAGTAAAATAAACAGGAATATTTCGTTTAAACAAAGACAATAATGCTGAACTAATGTAATATTAGTCCACCTCTGCTGCAATTATTGCTAAAGGATTGGCTCACAGATGAAGAAATGACATGAGCCAACAAAAATCTGATTCTAGAGATGGATGTTGAGGATGTCATAAACATGTGAATAACGAGAATGTTTTAAGAAATATAGAAGCAAAAAGAACGCTTATATTTAGAATCAGAAAGAGTTGAAATTTTGAGAATACATAATAGGGAAAGATGGCTTGGAGAATTTGGCACTTATATCACATAGTGGGAGGCACGGTGGTGTAATGGATATAGGCTCGGATTGAGGCAACGGAGAGCAGAGTTCGAATTCCAATCAAATCCATTACATTCACTTACGTGCTAATACCCTTGGGAAAGGTATAAATCCTCTTCTTCTACACCCCATGGGTAAATAGCACGACAGACTGGGTTCTATAGCCATGGATAACAACTGGTCTGCCGCAGAAAGAAATGGTAACCTACTACGGGAAAAAATCTGCCTCGTTAGTTATGTATCGAAAGATACACGATCACTTAAGCGTGTATCACGCATGGCACAGAACTGATAGCATAGTGAAGACAACAGGGAAACAGTAAGTAAACTACCCCACAAACTTGTGGAAATGGATGGCAGAACAGTGAAAAAGAGGGAATGTAACAAAAACTGCAATGCTATTATTGCTGACCTGCGATCCCGAATATAACCCCCAATCTCACCGTACACGTCTCCTATGCTCCGT
This sequence comes from Acanthosepion esculentum, assembly GCA_964036315.1. Taxonomy (NCBI): domain Eukaryota; kingdom Metazoa; phylum Mollusca; class Cephalopoda; order Sepiida; family Sepiidae; genus Acanthosepion; species Acanthosepion esculentum. The sequence goes on from OZ038494.1 coordinate 56,566,674, forward strand.
TGGTCTAGTCTCGCTTTCTGTCGACGTACAGCCATTCAGTTCGGACCCCGCTTGTTCCGATACCTCAATCCTCGAACGGCTATTGAGTAACGAGAGTTAGACAGCTTCTAAACTGTTTAGTGCCAGTATATGTCGCCGATCGTCCAGTCTTGGTTCTTCTTTGTTGTGATTGTTACTGCCAAAGAATGTTGTCTTTCTTCTTTTACTCAATAAGACGACTGAGCTGACTGAAAATAAAATCAGACTCTTGCCGAAGAAATAATAATGCTGGTTTTTGGTTCAATATAGACGATTTAATGAAGATGAATAAAATACTTTACAATCGGATATATTTGGCATCTATTAGCAAAAAAAGACCAGAATGCGGCGACTTGGAATCTCGATATATGTGTTCGGCAATGTTCAAACATAAATTCAAGTAAATATTGGGCTCCTTCCTTGTGCGGGTGTGCAACTGCATTTGTGTCTGACGATCCGTCTGTCTCTGGCGTCACAGCCTGTTTCTCTCTATCGTCAAAATCGAGCTGAATTTATACATATTTCCGCGCGCGAATATCAAACTGTTCACAGGCACAAATAACACAATTTTCCATTGTTTAAAGTTGTGGTTAAAGGACCAAATCCTATGTTTTGATTCTGCACCATTTCGCTCGGAGCCATTGCTCCAAAATACAAAACATATTCGACTGACTTATCCTCCGTAATTTAGATTCCCTATGGCTTCTCTATAAATTCTTAATTTACTTTTTCTGATGAACTTTGCTCTATGGTAACTCATCTTCATGTATTTAGCACATTAGTAAATTGACAGCTAGGTCTCATCATTTTAGAGGTGAATTGGCTAGATGCATCTGTAATTTCTTCTTGGAAAGTTTATTTTGACGCACTTCTAGATAGTGGAATTTACTTCCAGCTTATTGCTTTCTAGTTAACTTTGATGCCAAGTAAGCTTCAATAAAATTTCAACCCAGTTTTCCTTTTTTGGATTTGTTTTATTTTCTTTCTTGTGTTTCTTACTTTTCGTTTTATTCCTTAGTTTTTTTTTTCAATTCAATTTTTTTTTTGTTCCTCTTTTTCTTTTTTTTTCCCCACCTTTTTTTCCCCTTTTTTCTTTCACGATGCTCTTTCATTTCTCCCACTTTCGTTTTCTATTATTTCATTCTTCTTTTCTTTCTTTTTTCATTTTAGTCATCTTTCCGAAAACTAGCCGCTGACATCGATCGTAAATATTCCTTACTTTCAATTAATATACGCACTCACGCAAACACACACAAACACACACAGATACAAATACACACGCACACCCACAGAAACAATCATATTAAACACAAGTCATATATATATATATATATATATATATATATATATATATATATATATATATATATATATATATTCCGTATATTTTGGCAGTATATTTACATTTAAGCATGTCTGATTAAAGAATTTAGACATGTAGTGTTTATTCATTTTCAACAATATTCTTTTGTAATGACGTATAAATTTTGTTGTTTCATGATTAAAGAGACCACAGATGGTACCATGGTTACATTTATTCATTTTTATTTTTCCGAGTACTTTCAATAAAGTCCGATGTCATCTTCAGTGTTATGATGGATAAGAAATATCTGGGTGTGTCGGAAGTAAATTTTTGCTTTTGTGGTGAAATTGCGCATAGCCGGTACTGTTAACTGCAAAAGCTCAGCAGAGTGTTAAGAAATAGAAAAAAAATAGCTAGAAACAAGGAAAAGGGTACTAAACTGTTAAATGATATTTGTTCTCTTGTATGAAAATCTGTGTTGGCGGATCTCCTCAAAGATGAAGAGGCGATTTGAAACAACAGAAGTGCGATTCTACAGAGAGGATGCTGAGGATACACGTAACCGACCATGTAAGCAACGTCGGAATTTTGCAGAAAATGGAAACAAAAATTGACCAAATACAAAACATATGCAAAGAACCGTTGAGGTTTCGAGAGCATTTAATAAGAAAGGAAGGATATGAAAATCTGATACTCACGGAACAGACAGAGGGCAAGATGCAGAGAGGAAAACAATGCATAACATACTTCGTGAGCTTGACTAAATAAATAGCGGAACAGGGCTTAAGAGAAAAAACCGAAAGAGAAAGTCTATTAAGAACGGCTAGAGACAGGAAGTTGTGGACAGCCATGATCGCCTAAAATGCTGAGGGGACACAACACATAAAGTAGAAGAATAGAGAAAGTCTGGTAGAAAGAAAACACTGAAATGAAACTCTCGGCCAACACTTTATAGAACAGCAATGGCGGAGAGTTAAACAACGACAGTCTGTGAGAAATGGATAAGTTCTGTTTCTGTGGGCTTTTGCGAACTAAAAAAATACATGGTTGATATAAATAAATAAAAACATATATGCAGAATGGCTGATATAGAGAGCGCTAATAATAGATACGGATGTGAATACTTTATGATTTCTCTTTTTTCAAGTTGACAGAATATGGACGCTTACCTTTTCTACTTTCCTGTTTTGTGTATTATCTGCTTCATGCGGAGGCCATTTATTCAATTTCAAATCATCATTGCGTGTGAAATAAGTGTTTGAGCGTGTATTGCTTCGATTTCTTCCTCAGAGTTGTACACACATTCTACATTGCTCAGCACGACATATATATATATATATATATATATATATATTACATATATATATATAATATATATATATATATATATATATATATATATATTACATATATATATATATATATATATATATATATATTGAGCAAGATAAATAGTTTGAATTGTAGGTATCGTTCCCTGTGATGTAGAATTAACGGTATTGATTACTTTTTTTATTTGCTTTCTCTATTTTAGGATTCTTTTCTATCGATTTCGTTTCTATTATCCCGACTATCGATTACACCTTTGCTAAATAATAACCACTTGCGTGAGAATCTGCAGGAAGAGTTCTAGTCTAACAGTATCCGTTGAATTCATTCTCAGTAGTTTGCCAATATCCTTATCTTTGTTAAGTTGATTTTAAATAATTCAGAGTAATAAAAATAGCATAGTACCCATCAAAACGAAGTGAACATTAACATAGCGGCTAGTCCACTTTTATAAAAGATCAGAGTGGGCACATCGGCGTGAAGTAATGGTTAGCTTGGCTCGTTAAAACAGTTACAACTGAATAGTGATTCGATCCTCACTGGGACCCCATACTTTTAGTACTGTGCTGTATCTAAGCTACGCTTAGAAAATTAATATAAAAAATCAAGTGTTATTGTTATGGTCCAGTTCTTGTACCACGGTTATGGTTCAAGGTAGAACCAATGAAGAATAACTCGAACACAGGTATGGAATAACAGAGATATATATTACAAATAGAATATATGTACAAAAGAGTAGAAGTGTTAGTAATAATAATCAGGTTAGGTTAGAGAGAACTATGTTGTCTCGAAGTATCACTATTCCAATGTCTGACAGTAATCGTCTAGCCGACTGCCCGACTCACTCTCTCTGTCTGACTCACTCACTGTCTCCCTCTCCTGCTTCCTCTTGAGGCGAAGTATTTATGGAGCAAAATTGTATTGAACTTTACTTTGAACAATAAGAATAATAAGCTCAAAGTTGAAATTATGATCCCTGAAGATGTTATGATATCCTGATCCAGTTTACCCCTCTATTTTCCCTCTTTTTAAAACTTATTCACAGTTCTTTTGATGATTCTTGAATGAAATTGAAATTCAAGCAAAAGTATAAATGTTGGTACCATTACTGAAGGCCTCAATAAACATTTCCCTCTCACCATTGCTCAGTTAGAAAGACATATTGGGGCTGACACAAACCGATTTTAATGTATTAATCTGACATCTATCTTGTGCTATATATTGATGCATGTTTCATTAATAGTATAGACAAATTTTGTCTATTTATTTTAAGTAAATTCTTCTGCATATTGTCTGATAAGCTTAATAACATTATCATTGAAAGACGAAAAAAAATCACCATATTGATTTATGTTTTTTAATCCTATCTAAGCTTTTGGCTTACATAAGCCATCATCAAAGATAACAATTACATTACAATATATTAAACAATACACGCACAAAACAATAATGATAGTCTGTTTTTGTTGCATTAAAGATTTCCAAGCAGCGACAAACTCGTGTATACGAGACGCGGAAGCGAAAATCGCACCGCAGCTACTGACGTCACACATGACCACGCGAGAATGAAAACGAGAATTATTAAGTATGGGAAGCCGTTGGTGTAAACCAATGACTTCTGTTATCAATTATAGGGATTTAAGAATATTTGTGGAGATTTCATAGTTTAATTTGTTCAGGTTAGGTTTCAACTTTTTTATGTATATAGCTTCAAGGATTTTTAGTTTTTGTTCATTGTTTTCATGTTTAAGTATAGTTGGTGATTTTCTTTCATCTTTCAGTAATAATGTTATTAAGCTTTTCAGACAATACGAAAGGAATTTCCTTAAAATAAATAGACAAAGCTTGTCTATATTACTTAATGAAACATGCATGAATGAAATAATGCTGCCTAAATAAACAATATATATATATATATATATAGCTGCCTTATGATCAAACTTAAATCCCAACGTGGGATAAGGTTAACTCCGTATTGAAGCGGTCACTTCACCAACCAGCCACGCTGTTGGAAGTCTTGGACGACTGGCTACGGTGTTGCACGGTTACAAACGTACAAAATTTATTAACACCAACAAAGGGAGGAAATATTGAAGAATCATGATCGCCTACGTACTAAAGGAACACGGTACAGAAAAGGAAGAATGAATGCTGGTATATGATTCGATGTGATCAAAGATTCCAGTTACAAGCAGATAACATGTTACCAAGACGCATGTATATTGTTTTGTTTCAATTAGAATTCTTGAAAAAGTATCGAATTATGAGCTTATATATTTCCGGAGAAATTTCCCTGTGATAAACATATAATGAGTGTAGACCGCTTATATAGTTAAGATGACTTATATGTTGGTATGTGATTCTAAAAACATAACAATATTTATCTGCGTCGCGGATTTGTTTCAAATACCATCTTTCGTAAAAGAAATACCTTTTTCTCAAGCCAACAAAATTATTATAAAAAAATTTTAAATATAAAAACTACCTTAAATTCAAAACTACCTTTTACTCAAATATATATATATATATATATATATATATATATATATATATATATATATATATATATATATATATACACG
>OZ038494.1:56576905-56599405 GCA_964036315.1 Acanthosepion esculentum
CAGAAAAAACGAAGAGAAGTAACTCGAACTACAAGAATTACTACTACGGGCAGTAACAAATAAAGGACAAAATTCTGGAAATGAAGCGGCATTCTCGCAAAATGCTATATGGAGCTCTATCAAAGACTTCACTTATGCACCGGACGAAGACAAAACCTTCGCGGCTTACTTCAGAAGATATGAAGATTCATATGAGATTGATTGCGGGAATTGGTCAGACACGAACAAAGTGCGTCTACTACTGAGGAAACTAGGGTCAAGCGAATACACTAAATTCGTAGACTACATCCTACCGAGGAAAACGAATGAGTTGACTTTCAAGGAAGCCGTGAAACTTATAACGGAATTATTTAGTCCGAACACTTCACTATTCCACAAAAGGTGGAAATGTTTAAATTATCAAAAAAGAATAGAGAAGACTATATAACATTCACTTCCGTAGTAAACAAACACTGCGATGACTTAAAGTTATCTGAACTCAGCCCTGACAATTTTAAATGTTTGGTATTCGTCCAAGGCCTGGTTTCGACTAAAGATGCGGAGATCAGACGGAGAATTCTAACAAAACTTGTGTTCGTGTTCTTCTTCCTTGGTCCTAACCTGGACCATGAGACTATAAATAATAATAAAGAAAAGGAACATAATTGATTGAATAGTTTTTGTTTATGACTTATCTACATTTTGAAGGTTATTTAAAGCCAGAATATGTCTTTAGATTGTGAGATTTTCTTTTGAGGTAATACGGATTTACTGATACATGTCCTACTAATTAGCACATAACTGTTGGGAAATTGATTCATACCCTTCCCATGAGTATTTGCACATAAGTGAATATAACGAGACCGACAGGAATTGAATTTTAATTTACACGCCTATCTAATGTTACAACACCTCATAATGCAAATTGGTCAGCCATCTAGATACTAGGAAGGCCCGACGTTGCTTTACTTCGGTGATCGTACGAGAGCCAATTTTTCAACGAGATATAGCTATAAGCGTATTGAGCATTAAATTGGCGGCGCTAGACGTAGTTTTGTCCAACACGGCAAGTTCCCGCAGAAACAAAATATTGTGCTTAAATAGATTCATGAGATCAAAAATCGTTTAGAAATGGCTTCCAGCAAATGAATTATGAGGTTTTTGCGATGTTCATCCTTTTTGAACCTCGTGAACTGGCGCAACAGAGCGAAAACGAACCCAACAAAAACTGTGCCAGATCCCTGCCTACTATCCGTATGGCTGATGCTAACCTCCAGGAGAGTGACTCGTTGCGACTTCTCGGGTTAACGTTCTCAGCTGATATGAAGTAGAAAGGCTATTCAATATATTGCGATTTCAGCGGCTACGAAAGTCTTACTGCCACATATGGATGGGTGCTCCTGCTATTTACCTTCAGCTCTTTCAGAAAACCCAAAGAAGAATCAGAAATATTATCAGACCTGATCTGGGGGTTCGGCTTCAGTAAATTTCCCAGTGCGGTCAGGTTACCTCGCTATGTTTTTTCTATGACATGCATGGTAATTGTTCGGATGAATCTGCGCTATGATACCTAAGCTTTTAAAAAAATAAATAAATAAAGCAGTACTAGAGTGGCGTCCAAATCTCATCAAATTAAAATTGAGCTGGCTATATGTAGCCGTAAATTATATGCTAACAGTTACTTTTCTCGCAATTCTCGTTTGTGGAGCTCACTTTCGGCTACATGCTTTTCAGCCAACTTTAATTTACAAAAAAAAAAAAAATTAAATGCACTGTCAATCGCTATCTACCGTGCTCCTGATTACTCTTTTCTCTTTCCGCTTATTATAAACGTTTCTCTTTTTAATTCTTCCACAAACTGTAACCCCTTGTGTCTTAGTGACGTTACTGCCTTCCATGGGGTGAAACCGATAAAAAATAAATCCAAAACAGAAACCACGCCACTTGAGGACATTCTACAGAAATCACATCACTTAGAAAATTTCAATAGCAACAATAAGTAAAATGGATAGCACATTTAACACGAAGTGAAAATAATAATAGAATCAAGAGACTTTTTAAAACAAAAGTTTTTTTAAAAAAGCATATATTGTTGGTACACAAAGCCCCCGCATATGATGTGTCTTCAGCATCCATTTGCATGAATCTTGTAGGCTTCATATTTTTACCAACCTGCTATGAAAGTCAATTATAGACGTCTAAGCGGAAATAGAAATATAAGCTTAATACACCATTTACGGCACGAATCTTTTTCCGTTCTACCCTTCCTCCTTTCACAATCAATATTAACACTATTTTTCTGAGTTTTCATTTTCTTTCGTGTCATATGTGAACCCTTTTTACCGTCACGTCTACGAGCTAGCACATCTTTCTTTTTTTCTTGCGTACGGCTTGCGTATTTTCATGGAGGTGCCTTGTTTGTGTCACAATGTCACGTATTCATTTTTTGTTTTCTCGGACGCATCCAGCTTTCTGTTCACATTCTTTGTTAACATAGCCATAGAAGACAGAATGCATGGTTGTCAGCCAATGGAACAGATGACCATGCGGACTGTGAACAGGAGATACAAAAATCAGAAAAGTACTAAAATGACGTTTTTCAAAAGCGGACGGGAATTGCGACACCGAAATCCAAAGGCGCGTTGGGTTATCGAAAGATTCTTTCAAAAGCTAAGCAAAGTATTAAGAAATAGGAAAGATTTGTTAGAAACCAAACAAAAAGATGTAGTGAAAAGATAAGTAATATCGGATCACAGTCGAAGAAGAAAGTTGAGGCAACATAAATAAATTTCGACGGAAGGATGCTGTGCGTTCCATGGACAGAATATGTGATTAACGTGGGTGTTTTTGAGAAAACTGGAAGGAAAAGAGAGCACATAATCCTAATTATACTTCGAATATAGGAGGCAGAAGGGACAGAGGTAGGAAGCGCTTAACCTACCTAACGAGCCTGTGTAACTGTTTGGAAAAACAAGGATTTGAATTTATATCAAAATAAAGAAAAGTGGGTTGGATTATCTATTTATACGAAGAGAAAAACGCAGGCAAAGGAAATGTGTTTCCAACAGAAGAATACTGAGAATTCCATGAAGAGAACGAGTAAGTAAAGAGGAAATCTCAAAGAAAATGGCAGCATAAAGTTCAGAAACAGAGAACTGAAATTATATGGACAAATAATGATGAAGGAGGGTTTGGAAATCTTAATCCAAAAAGGGGATATTGAGGGCAAATGCGATATACGAAGGCAAGCGAACTGCTTACTTGATGAGCTTATCTGAATGGATGCCGGAACGTGATGAGGAGGCTGGATTCTTTTCAAAAGGAGAAAAACTGGTCAGAGTTACAAGGAAGAGGGAGTTTTTTGGGGTGGGTTAAATGATGGCTATAATGGCCCGTCTTCTGAAGGGACACGGTACATTGAAGAATAATATCAATTTATCTCTTGTTCAAATTTCTAGGTCTAATGAGTGGTAAAACTCCTATCCTGAAACATCGGCATAAATAAATCCAACTTTTTTACTTTTATCAGTGAGTCCCAAAATATTTGGTGCTATGACCTACCTAAGCATCTTTAAAATCCTCATGCCCCCGTCACATACAATTCTTTTTTTTTAAAGTCAAATCCTATTCACGTGGAAGAAATGGCGTCCTCCTGTACGAATGCATTCTTGAAATCTGCTGTTGAGATTCCTCATTGACTGCTGCAACATCTCAGCTGGGATACTGTGAATTTCATTCTCGTTACTAAAATGGCGAAATGTTTACTTGCTCAAGGTCACTGTCTCGCAGTGTTGCCACTTGCTCATGTCTGGCAATACGCACTTCAGAAATTCCCATTTTTGGGGGTCACCCTATCTATATATATTATAGTAGAAACCAAAATTACAAAATTAATTCAGCATGAGAATAATCTAATTCTGATTGATCTGCCCGAAAGAGACAATTCTCACGCTGACGTAATTTTGTTTTTTACCGTAAAAATATATATGTTGTATTATAATAAAGGCATTAAGCCGTCAGTTTTAATATTTGTTATTACTAGGATCAAGCTGGATTATAAATCAACGGACCTATTTCCTGCACTATATATATATATATATATATATATATATATATATATATATATATATATACCAAAGTATACGATTGGCGTATACATAAATATGTTATAAAATCACTACAAATATAACCATTTTGTTTTCAACAATATATCTTATCAAGTGATGGAATTGAATGTAGATTCTATATTCAACACCATCACTTGATACGACACGAGAAATGTTCAAACAAAATGGCTGTTTTTGTAGTGATTTTATAACATATTTATGTCATAATTTTCGAATAAAGTATATATTTATATGTATATATATATATATATATATATATATATATATATATATATATATATATATATATATATATATATATATATATTATGAAACGGATTAACTCCCACAATTATTTAATATAATTTCTGTTTATATGTTATTTTTATAGATACAATTTATTTAAGTAAATGCTCTCTTTTTATTTAAAAAGCATTAATTAAATTTACCGGCTTGAATGTTCGAGAAATTCCTTTCAAAATTTGCGGTGTCCGACAGGAATCGACCATGTCTTCCGTTACAGGAAAATCATAAATCTAATTAGTACAGTCCGCTAAATGTAATCAATACTGTTTAATTAAAAAAAATTCACAGATAATTACTTGAATGAATTGTATCTATAAAAATAACGTATAAACAGAAAATATATTAAATCATTGTCGGACTTAATCCATTTCATATGTTGTCTTTGTTTACATTAAGATACGTTTCGTGAGCAGACAGGATCGATCAAGAATGATCATCGAAAATTTTCTTTTTATAAACAATATTTGCTAACCTGACGCTTTTATTATGCTGAATAGTACAGCACGTACGGCCAGATAACGGTTTCCGTAAAGGAATACAGGTTCGATTTCTGCCGGGGAGCCGATATTTTCTTCGAAATGTCTCGAACATTCAGGCCAGTAAATGTAATTAATAGTGTTTAATTTAATTTTTCATTTATTTATTTATTCATTTATATATTTATATATATATATATATATATATATATATATATATATATATATATATATATATATATATGAGTTCTGTCCGAATTTTAACATTTTGTTAAAATGAACGAAATTTAAAGAGTATTTTATAATGTCTAATGGTGCTGAACATTATTTTTATGTTTAGATGCATTTAAACCTATCAAGTTTTATTTCAGAGAACAATAAAATTAAATTTTGTTTGATTAAAACCCTGCTAACATGGAAGTAACCAAGAATCATTTGAGGCACATAATGCTTTATGAGTTCAAGAAAGGAAACTAAGCAGCCGAAGCGGCTAGAAATATTCACTCAGTTTATGGAGAGGAATGTGTGAATGAAAGAACTTGCAGAAGATGGTTTGCAAAATTCAGAGGTGGAGTTTTCACCCTTGAAAATGAAGATCGAATCGGGACGTCCAGTTGAGTTTGATGAAAAGCTTCTTGAAGCAGCCGTTGAAGAAAATCCTGCTTTATCAGTTGAGGAATTGGCAGTGGTTCTCGGTTCAAACCATACAACTGTTCAACGTCATCAACAACTTCGAAAAGTTCCTAAACTTGGAAAATGGGTGCCTCATAAATTGAAAACAACCTCAAATCCAGAGTTGACATCTGCTCTTCTCTCCATTCTCGCCAACTTGTTTCACCTTTTTTGGATAGACTTGTGACTGGCGACGAAAAATGGATCTTTTATCGAAATATTAAGCGTCGTAGACAGTGGCTTGGTAAAGAGGAAGGACCCCAGCCATAGCCGAGAAGGGAATTTCATGGGCAAAAGGTTCTTCTTTCAATCTGGTGGGATAGCCAAGGAATAATCCACTTTGAATTCTTACCACCTAATGCAACAATTAATGCTCAAATATACTGTCAGCAATTAGAGCGTTTGAACCAAGCTTTGAGGAAAAAAGGCCTGCTCTAGTGAATCGAAAACGGGTGATGTTTCATCAGGACAATGCGCGACCACACACAGCAAGAATCACGTCACAAAAGATCGAAGAACTTGGTTGGGAGAAAATTCCTCATCCACCTTATTCTCCCGACCTTGCTCCTTTAGACTGCCATTTGTTTCGTAGCTTACAGAATCATTTGGAAGAAACAGCTTTTGTAACACAGGAAGAGGTTAAAACTGACATTTGTGAGTTCTTCGAGTCAAAGCCAAAAGAATTTTCCAGTAATGGAATTAGTAAGCTTGTTAATAGATGGAAGGACGTCATAGATAATCAGGGAAAATACATTGTCGATTGAATCTGTAATTAAATCTAACATTTGGTCACTTGTTTCCTTTATTCAAAATTCGGACAGAACTTATGGGATTACCTGATATATATATATATATATATATATATATATATATATATATATATATATATATATATATAAAGGGTGGAGGTTATAATTGTTCCAATGAGAGAAAGTTTATATATTAAAAAGAAGAAAGAAACCGCAAACTGTTTTGGTTGTAATATGGATTTTGAAAAAGAATATATTGTGCTTTATTTTCCATAGTTTTGCTACACGTTTCCTGCCTCGCGACCATCATCACACAAAGAGGACATATTTCCACATATTAAAAGGAATTAATGTTTTTCCATCTTAAACATTCTCGAGGTTAAACATTCTCGTTTTTGTGTGTTACTGACACAAATGTCTTCCTTAAACTGGCAGTAAGAAAGTTCCCCTGCGTGAAGGGTAATAAATCGATTCAGATTGGTCCTAGAAAGGGTGAGGAATGACATCTGTATACGCATCTTTTAGATACCCCTGTGTGTTCTTTGCTCTATTTCCGTTTTTTATACTGTGTGTGTTTTTGCCAGCATGTGTATGTATACGTATATTCCCTCTCCATACATACATACTGTCTTATTATAAGGAATTAGTATACATATATATGCACACAAGCATACATACACACACGCGCATGCATATTCACACATACACACGCTTCCTATGTTTTGTAGGGTTCGCGTGTCTGACTGTGAGCAGTCTTGTTGTTGCCAATATGTGCATATATACTTACACATATATATCAGTATGCGTATGGATACGCGCGTTCCGTCTCCATATATACATACTGTCTTATTATAAGGAATTAGTATACACACATATACACACACACATACATACACAGATATGCATACATATATACATACACACACATACACACATTTCCTACGTTGTGTAGTATTTGCGCGCGTGTCTGTGAATAGTCTATTGTTTTTTTGCCACTATTCGTATACATATTCGTGCTCCACAGATACGCGCGTGTGTGTGCGCATGCATGCGAGTGGTTTGACCACTGTGTTTGGCTATTATGTGTGCATGTTGTTTGTTTTTGCGTATGTGGTTATAATCTATTTAGTGCTGGTTTAAATTTGTTTATGAAGTGTTTTCTTGTATTTGCAGGTATAAGAATAATTGTCTGTTTGATATGTTGGCATAATTTTAAATTACAAAACCACAATATAAAACACAGATATCATTGTCCGTAATAATTATATCCACACAAATATGTATATGCAGAAAAGACGACTATCAACTACCACGTATTCAACTGTGAAAGCAGAATAACGTATATTTTTATTTCTTCAATGCTTCCAAGAGAATTAAATTTAGGCATTAAATGACACATAAGGTGTTGATATGCCATTAAAAACAAACAGCTCGAATCAAATCAACTTCAAATATCTCAATAATATTAAATTTCGACATTAAATGACCCATTAGTAGTTGATATGTTGTTAAACAAATGAATCGAATCGAATCTATCGTTCTAATTAATACAAAATAGATCCATCTATATTTCTGAGATGATATATTATGTACACTATTTACATTATTCGGACTATTGTCTTCATCTTTGTTGCCATATTTATTACAACGTTTCGGCTATTGTACGCTCCGGTCTTCTTCAGGTGGTTGAAATGTCGAACTATACCCTTTATTTCGCTCGCTGGGGTAGGCTGTTCTATTTCCACGTTCCATGACTAATGGATGTCAGTTATTAGTTACCTCCTGTTAATTCACCTCTCCAAGTTCTCCACTGCCTTAACCAGGTATTGAACTAACAAGTCTTTGGGTCCTGTCACTTCTGGGCCATGTGTTCTGGAGGAACTAGAACAGTCTACCTCAGCGAGCGAAATAAAAGATTCAGTTCGACATTCCAACCACCTGAATGAGGCCTGAGGGTACAACAGACGAAATGTTGTGATAAATAAGGGAACAAAGATGAGGACAATAGTCCGAATAATGTAAATAAGGTAAAAAAATAGATCCCTAGCTCTTTTGCCAGCTATGTGTGACAAAATAAATTTATTTTACTAAATCTAGTCATTTAATAAGTTTTGATGAGTCTGGCATAAGGCTTGAGAAGTGAAACTCCAGGTGAGGAAAACACTCAGTATACTAATTAATTGTATCAGTGAGATAAATTAGCAAAAACATCGCGCTATACAGACGCCCATACAAAAAAAATGACCAACCGATCAAAGAAGACCAAAATAAATCTGACAGCACCGAGATAGTGAAAGAGACAAATTGATAGTGTTCGACCACAGTGTCATCTTTTGATAGCTTCCTGCAAATCCTTGCCTTTGGGATTGACGGCCTGTTCAAACAGACCGCCGTTGCTAGGTAGGAAGAACGGGAACACGTCAACCAGCGTAGCGTTTGCATAACGTTCCGCAGTCGCTTCTGGCATTCGAACATTATCCACTGATAAATCGGGCCGCGGGGATTATGAAAAGACAACAAAGCAGACGTCTCTTTTCCCAGGATAAAACCAACAGTTCACGGTCGAGAGAAGTTGCACAAATGAAAGAGAAATAGGAATAATGTAGAAACGACCAAACCAAACACTTTGCCAGAAATTGGGGATTCGCTAAATATTGGTCTGACATCCGTCTGACTAGCTAAGATATGATCCTGAACAAAACTTGTCATACGCTCGCTAGATCGGATGTTGTCTGAATTCACCGAGCGTATCAGATTAGGCTATCGTTAAATACTTGTCGATAAGATTATATCTTATTTTTATCAGCCAAAAATATGTTTTTGGACTACGTGTATTTGGTAATATATATGTATTAAGTTTGGATTTTCTGTATATTTAACTGCACTAATTTTCTTATCTATCTATCTATCTATCTATCTATCTATCTATCTATCTAGTAGCTAGCTAGCTAGATAGATAGATAGCCATCTCTGTTTACTTATATCTATCTAGCTATCATTATAAGTATAATCATCTTGCTATTTCTATTTACCTCAATCTTCATATTACTCTTTTTATTTCAGGTTTTTTAAATATTTATCCTAATACTTATCTATCTATCTATCTATCTATCTATCTATCTATCTCCCATTGTAAGTATAATTAGCTGGTTATTTCTATTTTCCTCAATCTTCATATTTCTCTTTTTATTTGTTTTTGAAACTCTCTCTCTCTCTCTCTCTCACTCTCTCTCTCTCTCTCTCTCTCTCTCTATATATATATATATATATATATATATATATATATATATATATATGTATATATATATATATATATATATATATATATATATAAATATAAAAGTGGACATGGAAGTCAGCACTAGGAGGCGACAGTCTGTTTCATGCTAGTGCAATCGTCTTTATATATATATATATATATATATATATATATATATATATATATATATATATATATATATATATGTGTGTGTGTGTGTGTGTGTCTCTATCTGTCTGTCTATCTCAATATGTTTCTATTTTAATCTCATATCTATCTATCTATCTATCTATCTATCTCTTTTCATTATCTATCTATCTATCTATCTATCTATCTATCTATCTAGCTATCTCTGTCTGTTCATTATCTATCTATCTATCTATCTATCTATCTATCTCTGTCTGTTCATTATCTATCTATCTATCTATCTATCTATCTCTGTCTGTTCATTATCTATCTATCTATCTATCTATCTATCTATCTATCTATCTCTGTTCATTATCTATCTATCTATCTATCTCTGTCTGTTCATTATCTATCTATCTATCTATCTATCTCTGTCTGTTCATTATCTATCTATCTATCTATCTATCTCTGTATTTTCATTATCTATCTATCTATCTATCTCTGTCTGTTCATTATCTATCTATCTATCTCTGTCTGTTCATTATCTATCTATCTATCTATCTATCTCTGTATGTTCATTATCTATCTATCTATCTATCTCTGTCTGTTCATTATCTATCTATCTATCTATCTATCTATCTATCTCTGTCTGTTCATTATCTATCTATCTATCTATCTATCTATCTATCTATCTCTGTATGTTCATTATCTATCTATCTATCTATCTCTGTCTGTTCATTATCTATCTATCTATCTATCTATCTATCTATCTATCTATCTCTGTCTGTTCATTATCTATCTATCTATCTATCTATCTATCTCTGTATTTTCATTATCTATCTATCTATCTCTGTCTGTTCATTATCTATCTATCTATCTATCTATCTCTGTATTTTCATTATCTATCTATCTATCTCTGTCTGTTCATTATCTATCTATCTATCTATCTATCTATCTATCTATCTCTGTATGTTCATTATCTATCTATCTATCTCTGTCTGTTCATTATCTATCTATCTATCTATCTATCTATCTCTGTCTGTTCATTATCTATCCATCTATCTCTGTCTGTTCATTATCTATCTATCTATCTATCTATCTATCTCTGTATGTTCATTATCTATCTATCTATCTATCTATCTATCTATCTATCTATCTATCTATCTATCTCTGTATGTTCATTATCTATCTATCTATCTATCTATGTATCTATCTATCTATCTCTGTTCATTATCTATCTATCTATCTATCTATCTATCTATCTATCTATCTATCTATCTATCTCGGTCGCTTATTTAACTTTCTCTCCTAGTCTGTTCATACCTATCACAATCTATTCATCCGGGCTCAGCAAACTAAATTTTACATATTCAATCCATATTTCACGAATTCTAGCTTCCAAAATAATTTAATAATTATCAATTTATTTTCAGAATATAATTTAGTCTTTCAGGAAATTCAAAGGGTACGACGTACAAAGATCTTAATATATTTTATCTTTCGTTCCTGGACATTACAAACTAATGATGGCTGTTTTTCGGCGTACACATGTAAGAAACAACATATTTAACCTGTGCACCTCGTCCTGAGTATGACGATAAACTACATCCGCGTCCTGGGTAAGACGATAAACTATGTCCAACAGCGAAGCCTCTGATCAGGAGGTTTTGAGGAGCGTTGAACCACCTCTTAATTTCTGGTGTCCCCAGTTCCACCCTGAGCAAGAGTGGTAGCACCTGTTAGGGTCCTAGCTATGGGCAAATAGTTAACACCCAAACTTGTGTAAAAATAGGTTTTAATACCAGAAATAATTTGTAATTAAAAAATTATTATCGCAAATAATTTTTGACGGAAAAATTATCAGCAATACTTTAAAAAAATACCAGCAATACAAAGAGTTATACATTCTTTGAAAAAATATGACCAGCTATAGATTTCTTCAAGGAAAAATATTTCCAGAAATAGATCTTTGAAGAAAAACATATTACCAGCAATAAAAATGTTGTCGGCATTGAATAACCCATTAAATAACCCTTTGAGGTTGTTATGCCGTAAAACAAAATAAACCAAACCTAACTTGTGCACCAAAACTTCCAAAAAGCAAAGAACACCAATTTCACGCTTAAATTTTGAAGAAAGATACAATTCGGTCATTCTGGCCTTCTTCAGGTGGTTGGAATGTCAAACGAACCCTTTATTTCGCTCACTCGGGTAGACTGTTCTAGTTCCACGTGCCATGTTTAATGGATGTCAGTTATCTCCTGTTAATTGCCCCCTCCAAGTTCTCCACTGCCTTAACCGAGTATTGAACTCACACTCTTTGGGTGTTGTCACTAGGTCTAACCAACGCCTTTATCCTCTGTGCCATGTGTCCTTGAAGAAGGTCGGAGCGTACAACGGCCGAAACGTAATAAATATGTCAACAAAGATGAAAACAATAGTCCGAATAATATAGTGTCTATCGATTTGTTTCAGTTACACTGCTTTCTCTTCTTCGCGAATTAATTTAATAATTAAAACTAGATGTTTCATAAAACATCCCTATTCAGATTATGACAAATATCCTGATGACGCTGACTTCATTGGTTGGACTCACCGACAGACATCGTACCGGTTGTAGATGAATGGAAATACATTTGCTGAGTAGATTATTCTCTGGAGAAAGGTTGCCTGATTTAAAGTCATTCAAATGACGAGCAGAACTTGTGTTTCAGCGTCGGTGTCACCCGAATGACCGACGCTGTAATTGTTTGAGTGTCTTTTGGAATAGAATTAGGTTTCCATGCGCAAATATCTATTTCCTCAGTCATCTAAGTAAAGTCGCTTTGCTGAGATCTCGCTAATTTTCACGCTTTTCCCGCGATTAAGTCGTTTTCTACGGCTATCTATCCTTTAGTGGTTATTTAAAACCAGGAAATATCTTTAGACTATTTAAATTATCTTATTTTCAGATAATAATAATTTACTGAGACAAGTCTTACTATTTAACACGTAGGTGTGAGAAGAAGCTGTAGAATCATACTTTTTAAATGGAATTTGCTCATGACTGACTATAACTAGCCGAACAGGAATTCGGCTCTCCGATTAAAAATTCCGAGCCATTATCCATTACATACAAGACTACAGCAGCTTGTATTTCCAAACCGTCACTCATTCAGCTACAGCCCAAGCTCGAGGTTGCTTAATTTCGGTGATCGTTTCGACGTGACGAGACCGCAAGCCGAGCTTTCACAGCCAGCTTGCTAGCATAAGTACAAACGTTACAATGAAATTACATTTATCAATAATCTTATTTTAGATTTCTATTTTTGGCGTCTATTGTTTTCGATCCGAAAGTCTCCGAACAGATTGACCATGTGCCTATGTTGCGGGAGAACATACGTTAGTGTTTAAGTTGAGAAACTCCTGGAATGTTTATTCCACAACAAAAAAGACAAACTTGCAAGTGTTCTCGTGTAATAAAATACAAAGAAACAACAAAAAGCAATATATATATATATATATATATATATATATATATATATATATATATATATATATATATATATATATATATATATATATATATATATATATATGTGTGTGTGTAATTATTTATTCGAAAATTATAACATAAATATGTTATAAAATCACTGCAAACTATAAAATCATTATCATATGTATTTTTCCCCAGTTTCTTCTTTAAATAATTTTATAATTTGAAACTTAATATAGATTAAATTTTAAATTAGTAATTTTTAATTTTATAGTATAATTTAATATTTCTTAGTTAGAATAAAATCTATTTTAGTCTAACCCTAACATTAAACATTAAATAATTATTATAACCAATGTTCGGTGTGAAGATTTTTGAATTCTCACATACTTGTATTTTGATTGGTCATTTCAATTTATGTAACAGCGTTTTCCCTAGCGGGGGGGGGGTTGATTGATTTGAACCATTTAAAACCCTTTATTCTACATTAAACACAATCACTTGATAAGACACCAGATGTGTTGAAGCAAAATGGCTATGTTTGTAATGATTTTATAACATATTTATGTTATAATTTTCAAATAAATAATTATATTTGCTCTACTCTGTATTGAGCACACTTTTAAGAATAGTATTTGTTAATTATTGGATTTTATTCCGTATACACCAATCCTACACTTGGATATATATATATATATATAAATATATATATATATATATATATATATATATATATATATATATATATATCTGTGTGTGTGTGTGTGTGTGTATAAACAAAATAATGTATTATTAAAAAGACAAAAGGTTACGTTGTTGCGAACGACTAAGACAATGATATTGTACGCGACAAAATAATGAACATGCATGAAAACATTTAAAGACTAGTGAATTTTCGTGTATTTGAAATGTGTGTAGAAGTCCTAGTGAAAATGAAGGGAAATAACGTTGCGTACATGCTTGTTTGAGCGTTTGTGTGTGCGTTTCCCAATGTGAAATGAGTTTTCACGATATACATATATCCTAGCCTGTCTAAGAAAAATAGGAAAAAGAGAATGATAGAAAATATTACAGTGTATTTAGTTCAGTTTTAGTTCAGTTAATTTTACGTCAGTGTATTTTAGGTTTAGAAAGCGTCCCCTAGTGGCGGTATTTTAGCTAGAAATGTAAGTGGGGTTAACTCCACAAATAAACGAAAATGCAGTGAAATTTCATGAATAAAAGTACTATGATCAGAATGAAATGGGTTTAATAATTTCATATGTAGTTGACGTAGATTCATTTTTCATGATATCAAAATTATAAGCGCCTTTATGATTTATGAATATAATTTAGGATCTTTACCTCAGGACTAGTTCTATTTCTACAATATTTTGAGCGCACAATAATGTAAGGAAATACACCAATTTCATAAAACCTACAAAATACTTAAGAGAATGATGAAGGCTTGACGCCCAACTGCACATCCATTCATAAACCGTACAAATGTTTTGATGATAAAAAAGTTTTGCGTTCAAGGTGTAAAGGACATTTTATAATCGAAAGAACACTATAAGATAATTGAACCCACAGTAATATAATGGGCTCTTACGAGTCGCATCTTGCCGAAGTATGAACGAGGCTGCTGGATCCGCTTACCGTTTTTAAAACATCTTTTAACTTTCAAGTTAATTAGACTATGTATTGAAGTGAAATATGGTTATGTTATCTTCACTTCATAACTAGTGCTCTGGGAAAATCCTGAAGGTATTTTGGTCCATAGGTATATATTCAGTAACAGTTTAAACGGGGCCATTTAGATTACGAAACCGTGTACAAGCCAACTGAAAATAGATCCTCTTTATGTATATCCTAATCTCTTATGAATAAGGTGAAAAATCTAAGTAAAGCTCCATCAAAAACGTTTGACACTGTCGGCCATTCACAAATCTAATGCATTTAAGCATATATATATATATATATATATATATATATATATATATATATATATATATATATATATATATATATAAGAGAGAGAGGGGTGAGAGAAGGAGGGAGAGTGAGGGGAGAGAGAGATGAAGCAATCATTTATCTAACGCACGTGTATGTTCATAGACGTTCAGTCTCTAACTGGAGATTGATATTAATTTAAGTGAAAAAAGTAGAAACGACTCAGCAATAGATATATAACCGTTAACAACCTGCGGTACATACATCAACGCACACACGAAACGCGTGCGAATTCGCATACACACGCAAAAACACACACAAACACACACACAAACACACACACACACACACAAACATATATATATATATATATATATATATATATATATATATATATATAT
Organism: Acanthosepion esculentum; assembly: GCA_964036315.1. Taxonomy (NCBI): domain Eukaryota; kingdom Metazoa; phylum Mollusca; class Cephalopoda; order Sepiida; family Sepiidae; genus Acanthosepion; species Acanthosepion esculentum. Next base: position 56,592,387 of record OZ038494.1, read on the forward strand.
ATATATATATATATATATATATATATGTGTTGTAAGATAGATACATACATAGATAACACTACATGCCTCTTCATTAAGCATTTTGACCTTATAAATATAGGAAATTTTAATTATATGTCAAAAGAAACGTTGATACATGGGTTATTTTCCGAAATAAATTTACAGATTGGCCCAAAACTTCTTTATCGTGATATGATAAACAAAAAAACACATAAATAAAAAACTGGCAAAATTGATAACCAAAATATATGAATTATAAACGAAATTGTCCAAATCTTGTAACAGCAAAATTGTTCAATTGTGTTGTTATATTAATATCTGGAGCGTTGTATCTTAAAATTAATTGTAGATAACTTACTGGAATTCTCCGAGGATTTTATAAGCCTATTGAACTCTACATTGAGCAATTAGAATGTATAATTTCTCCCTACGTTTAACAACAGCATCGGGATGAAATCGTTCATAAACGAAAATGACATGTTCATCATTAATTAATCATTGCTAAGGATCGGAAGCTGATGAATCCGGTCAGCGTTTGCCATAAAAATTAAATACGACTAAATTCACCTTTAACCTTGACGTGTACCAATTCCTTCGGGGTAAAATCTCCGACTGATACAAAAGCAGTCGGGTTCGAGCCCAGCTCGAGGCAAATGAATGTCTAGCCACTGCGAAACAGTCTTTCTGTATGTATATTTTTATATATATATATATATAATTATATATATAATTATATATATATATATATATATATATATATATATATATATATATATATATATATATATATATATATATATATATATATATCAAATTATATATATGGATATATATATATAATTATACATATATAGATATATATATATATAGATATATGTATAATTATATATATATATCCATATATATAATTATATATGTATGTATAATTATATATATATATATATATATATATATATATATATATATATATATATATATATATATATATATATATATATATGGATATATATAATTATATATATATATATATATCAAATTATATATATGGATATATATATATAATTATACATATATATATATATATATAGATATATATATATATATATATATAGATATATATAGATATATGTATAATTATATATATATATCCATATATATAATTATATATATATATATATATATATATATATATATATGTATGTATAATTATATATATATATATATATATATATATATATGGATATATATATATATATAATTATACATATATATATATACATATATATATATATATATGTATATATATATATGTATAATTATATATATATATATATATATATATATATATATATCAAATTATATATATGGATATATATATAATTATACATATATATATACATATATATATATAGATATATATATATATAGATATATATAGATATATTTATATATTGCGAACTATATATGTATATATATATACATATATTTATATATATATATATATATATATATATGTGTGTGTGTGTGTGTGTGTGTGTGTGCGCGTGCGTGTGTGTATGTATATTATTCTAAGATCATTTTCCAACTTATATTTAGATGATCCTCGCCCTCTCTAACCTGCTAATTTTCTGTCCTGAGTAACAAGGTGTTTCCCGCACGGTTTCATTTTCAAGTCTTTTTTCACTGCTTTTTGAACTGGCATAGCTGAAATACCTCTCTTACGTACCATACATTTTATTGAATGAGTTGTATCTTTTCTACCTGATCTCTTTAGCTCTAAGTTAATATGATGATCCTTATTTCTGCTGTGACCTCCTGATCTAGTGTGTGCGTGTGTATATATATGCATATATATATATTTATATATATATATATATATATATATATATATGTGTGTGTGTGTATATATATGCATATATATATATATATGTATATATATGCATATATATATATATATATATACATATATATATATATATATATATATATATATATATATATATATATATATATATATATATATATATATATATATGCATATATATACACACGCACAAAAGGGCTGTGGTGAAATAATTTATTATATGGAACCTTAAAGTCCTCTGTTTTTATTTAATATATATATATATATATATATATATATATATATATATATATATATCTGTTCTATATATTAACTACAAAGTAAAAATAATATAATAATACTAATTTTATGTGGCTAAATATTGGTACTATTTAATGTAGTACAAATATAGCTTCACTTAGGAAAAAAACGTTGAAAGTGTTGCTCAGATCATGGATTCAGGAACATTTGTGATCGATTAATTTAATAATTATCGATTAGAGGTTGATAACATTTGCATATCAGATATCAACATTTCACGAAGACTAGAATCGATAATTAATCATAGTGTTCATTAGCTTCGCACTCTCATGAAACCCCCTACGGAACAACAAAATATCGAAGTGATTCAATACAGCACGCTAGTTTTACCGGGTTTATAATATTTGAAGTTTGTCAATTTTAAACGGATTATGTACGCTTTTAGAAGACTCTCTTCATATGAGTTTCCTTGAACATTCAGTAAACAATCTTAAGAAAAAAGCATCCAAAACGAATAAAATCCACTTTTTCCATGAAAATAGCAAATCAATATTTATGACTCTTTGAAGAAATTTATATACATTGCAACCTCGGTTCTCGAATGTCTCACATGTCTCACAAATCAGTTTTTGAACACAAAATCCTAATGAAAATGCTTCGGTTATCGAACAAAATTTCGGTTTATCGAACAACATTGCCTTACCGAGTTAACCCGAACGGAATAATTGAATCCACCGCCGTGTTGTATATAATCTTGTGTTGTGTTGTGCTTTTTTTCCAATTTTATTGTACTGAGACCTTTTTCTCTACATTGATTCTTATTCGTAAAATAATTTCGTTTTAAGAATATTTCGGATTACGAACGTCTTTCAGGAACGAAAGAATGATTGTTTCCTCACTGATATATCAGTTTAAAATACAATTGTTTCATGAAAAAAAATGATGGAATTTTGTAATCTAATAACTTGACCACTTCTCGTTCAAATGACCTCAAATTTTAACAGAAAGCGTAGAAACAATTCAACGTACTATGTTTAATGTGTTATGTTTTCCTTTTCTTTCCGGATGTAGAGATGCCATCCACAAGTCGTTTTATGTACTATAGTATCCTCGAATACAGTTGAACAAACAGTGCAGCGTGCATTTATGACAGAATTCGCTAAATAATACACCAGCTGCATTACTGATTTTGACATGTCTCAAAACGCTTGAAGAGAAATGATACCTGCACAGGGCAAACGGACCCGAATGACCAGAAGTATCGAAAGTGATAGTCGAGCGATAGGCATATTAAAAGCTTGTTGAAATTTGTGAAAGTCTTCATAGCATCTACATATCTTTGAATTTTACATTCAAATTTTGCTGAATAGATCTTTTCATTTGACTCGACTATGTAGTCACTTGTATTTTTACATCTAAAATAATAACACATTTTTTGAAACACCCTGTAATAAGAGTCTACCGAATGTTGTCGAAAGTAGGATTTATACACAGGTAAACTGCAGCAATTATTATTTTGATGCTTTCCATTATGAAATGTATCATTCGTCCGTGCATTGAATACTGTTGCCACCCTTGTTGTGATGCTCCTACTGTACATCTCGAGACTGTAGACAAATTCCAAAGAATTGTATTGTTGTGGTAGGATCCACCTAATCTGCATAGGTGACTACCAACTAGATAAATAATGGTTGGTACCGGAAGACGAGGAGGGTGAATCACGAGATCCAACTAGAGACTCTGATCGACTGCGACTAGTCAACACATTCTCCAGGAACAGAAATATACAGAAATACTATATGTACTTATTGTGTACACTTTCTTGTTATAATACATTCTTGTTCTAAGTACATTTTGTGTTGCATTATTATTCCATGCAATAGGCGAGATTCAACATGTATGCAATGTAATTGACCGTAATCAGGCGTCTTCAGTCACTTCCTCATCGATGTGGCATGGCTTCTCTCTGTCTTTTCTAGTGTTGAACAAGCTACTGTATTCACTCCTCTTTCTATATTTCTTGATTCCTTACAGTTACTTTTCTCGCATTTCCAACCTGTGAAATTTTCTGCTTTTACGTTTCTCTAATAACTGCAATCTACAAAGATTTAATTGCAACGTCAATCGCCACATTTTGTCTTGTTCTTTTTTTTTTCTTTCCTCAATCCTACTCATTCTCAGTTTTCTCTTTCACTTTCACTTTCACTTTCAGTTTCAATCTCTGTAACACCGTGCTTTCTAGTCGCATCATCGCCTTGCTTGGAGTGAAACAATTAAAAATAGGTTCATGAGAACACAAATCATTTAAAAGAGTTAACGTTTTCTATGTAAAGAGTATTATGTTTTGAATGTTTTGTGTTATTTTAAACGAATTTCCTATTATTTTAACACCATTTTGTAGACAATGCATATACTTAGTTTTGGATTATTTCCGCTATTTTATTATACAGATTGAAGGTTTTAGATAGTCATTGTCTTCGCAAGGCCACTCTTCCCATGCACGTTTTGAATAACAAATATAACAACTAATCAAACACAAATGCAGGATTTAGGTCTATTATATAGTAGGCATCCGTTTATCTCCCGAAATACGCGTTGCACCCTCGACGATGCAGGTTAGATGAAAGTGTTCTATTCATGACGAACGCCTAGACGATGGTATCTGGGGGGCATACAACGCCCAGACTACACCCAACCTCTCGGCCGCACCGAAAAGATCAAACGGAAGACAGAGCATTACATTTGGGGACGGCTTAGTTGCAGGAGTTGCCGAAAAGTTGTCACTATTGACAGTCAATCGCCTTTGGGATTTCACTTCGGATTTTCTGTCTGGATTTACTTCAATTGCTTTTTCCGTGTTGAATATGACAACAAGGAAACGGAATTTTAAAATCAGCGGTTTTCCTGTGCTGTTGAATGTCATCTATCCAAAGCAGTTGGTTATGAGACGCCAGTTTTCCGGCTTCGCCCACTCTCTGGTTTTGAGCTGGACTAAGTTGTCAGAGGCTATTTGAGACGCATGCCACGGAAGTATATTATAGATAGTGGTAGCTTGTCCCCACTATCACTTCAGCTATCGTAACCTTTGGAACATATATAATGTACGTATAAAAACATTATACTCATCACGTAGTTTATATGCTCAAAAAATTAACTTTTTTTTAATATATTAAAAGGTAGGTAAACAAAACCTTTTTTTAATTTGTCTGACTCTATTATAGACTGAATTTAAGACGTACATGTATAACGTTAGAAAAAAAATGGAAAGTTAATATACTGAATTAAAATTAAAGTATATTTGAAAATTATCATTTTCCCCCCATCCTTTTTATTGCCATTGGATTTCACTATAGTGTAGAATCACCACATAATCACCATGCTAGGGAGAACGTCTGTAGTTTCTGGAGCAAGTAAACTTTTATTGTTTAAATTTTGCAGCTCCATGTTAAAGTTTTTTTTTCGTAATTTAAAGTTGTTTTTCTCCCAAATTGGTAGCTAAGCAACCTACAGAGCTGAGTCTAATAAGTGATCTTTATAAGGGAAGAGGTAAAGGGGACGGATTCATAAATTTCCTCTAGGGTATTTTCGCGAAAATAAACGCGACAAGCTCGACCGGAAATTGCACGCGGCAAGAAGACTCCAGATACCTCGCCGATAACCACTAGGCTCCTGGAATGAAATACAACGTACTGCCGAAATATAAACAAATAACACACTATTTATTCGAACAGACCGAACGATGTAAATAGCGTAAATAATTATAACACCGCAGCTCAGAAATATAGACAGAAATAAAATACTATTTGTTTTACAAATATAAGTGACATTGAAAATAGATTGAGAAAAAAAGTGTGCCTAACCGTAAACGAAAAATATTGTGAAAACTAATGTGAAACTAACGTGTGAGTAAGTGCAGTGTATTTCAACGTCTTTTATCATTTGATCATTGTTTTAAGGAAGTCTCACGAGTCGCTTTGTAACCGGCCTTGTCTTGGTGTCATTAACTAAATGAATTATCGGTAGTATGTGGAGACAACCTATATTACAAAACAAGATCTTCTTGGATTCGGTTAATTTGTCGCGTCAATGAAACGTCTGCGATGTGATAAGAACGGAATTGGTTTTCAGTCTAATTAATTAAACATGAAGATGAAATCTTTTGATGTGCAAATAACATTCCTTAATGTTTTTTTTCTATTCTGTTAAACCTTTCATTGTTGTCTACTATCTATGGTCTACGGGAGGCTCTGGAAATGCTATGTAAAACGCTGAAGACACAAACAGAAAAACAAAAATGCTGCAGACACAGATAGCACAATAATACTGAAGGATATAGATGATTTAGCTGCTCTCTAAAAAGACCTCCTAAAATACCCGATGGTAATACATATAACGAAGTAATAACTAGATCGATATGTATATATATATATATATATATATATATATATATATATGTGTGTGTGTGTGTGTGTGCGTGTGTGTGTGTGATCCACTGAAAGAATGTTTCGCTGTGTCAGAGCTCATCCATCGACATCCGATTGCCTCAAGCCAGGATTGAAATCAAACTGATTTGGCATCAGTCGGAGTATTTCCCCTAAGCTATCAGCTTCCGACAGAGAAGAAGATGAGTTTTATATCTTTATTTTAGAATGAACATGCCAGTTACTCAGAGTGCTCAATTCGTAGAAGAGCTATTGCCTCAGCAGTGGCACACACTGTTTACAAATTCGTGCTTTTCCCTCTAAAGTGATCGACAGAATGTTATCTGTGGGCGTATATATATATATATATATATATATATATATATATATATATATATATATATATATATATATATCTGTAAAATATGCCAACAAGAAAAGTTAGTAGTAATGACATTCCCGGATACCAAAATTCTTTTGAATCAAAGGCCCGA
>OZ038494.1:56604405-56644405 GCA_964036315.1 Acanthosepion esculentum
TGTGTCTTTCCCCATCAAAGATTTTCGCGAAATTTACGAAACATATGTACACGTCTTTTAAAAAGTTACATTTAAAAAAAAAAAAAATGAAAATTAGTTTTAATTGTTTTAAATTTATTTTGTTTATTTTGTGATGTCAGCGAACACTCGTCGCAACTTTTTAAATTTCAACGAATACCATTATCACTTCCGTGGTGCTCGTTGTAATAGAGACTTTGTAATCACAGACACAACTAGAGTAATGCCGTTGAACAATACTGGTGTCAGAGGCCTTCGAATAAAACTCGCACTAATAGTACTTGCTCGATAATACTCGCCCGAATAGTAATCTGTAGAGTGAAACAGTATAGAGAATAGCTGACCGTATAGTAATAGAGGATAGACTAGAAATGCAGGTCATTTCAAGTGACTACTTATATATATATATATACGTTTCCACCATGGTCACCGTGATCCACAATTCAATAATGGAATCGCCTGAATTTGCTCACTGTCGATCTATGTTCAAACTCAAATGTCGGCAGTGACATGCTATTCCTATATAACAGTTTATTTCATTTGTGTAAGGATGGAGAGCATAAGTTTCGATTCATGAATGTAAATATTCTCCGAATATTTGCGATCATTTACTCGAACATAGGCATTCATCCAATGTCTACACTTGCTTTTTCAACAAAGATCTGTGTATTTGTTTCCAGATGACCACACTATGTCTAATATTTGACTGTTTCATTTCAATTCATTACTTCATGATATGCGTTATATTTTATATTCAACTAGAAGCAGTGCTTTGTTTTTCAATGTGTTCTTCTGGTTTCAGTAAAGATCGAGGCTACTCTTTGTATCGTAACCATTGGAATTTTAACTAAATATGATTTTAAATGATTCATTTATTTTTTTATCAATGGTGAAGATCCCTATCAGGAAGGGTTTGGTCACGTGCTATGTCCTTAATGGCTAAGGTAATTTATTATCTTACTAGATTATGTAGAATACATTTTCTTAGGTGTGATACTTTACTGAATTCGTCGAAATTGATTTGTTTTTGTATGGTTGTATTTTATCATTTCTAGAACAGTGGTCTTATGATTTCCTTCGATTCCAATTAAGAAATATTAATTGATAATTTAAGAATTGCATTTAGATCGGTAGAGACTGAGAAAAGTATACTCATTCTTTCATTTCGGGATACAATATTGCATATCGCTTCTCAATCCTATGTACCTTTTGTGAATTCGTAATGTATGAACTGTCTCAAATTGGCCTCTTCAACAATCATTCTTGGGGTCCATAGAAGTTCAAACATTTATTCAGACTGATGTTAAATTGTGCTGATGGAAAGGACGAAAGATCAGAAGTTCTAAGCTTAAAACTATTTATATAATCACAGAAGATCTTTGACGTTATAGCCTGACAAGAGACAAAACTTGTTTTGTAAACAAACATTCCTGAAAAAAATGAAGGAAGTAACAGAACACTAAGTTATAAGCACAAAAACAAAACTGGTTCAGAAAAGTAAATTTTCTCTGAGAATTATAATTTTTATGTGTTTAATTCAAAATTCCAAATAGTTTTTTTTTCTATATCGCTTCTATTTCTTTTTACTTCTTACCACAATGCAAATATTCCTAATACAATATGCTTATTTCATACAATATTAAAAAATACATATTACAGGAAAAACAAAAACGGAAAATACATACAAAGCACTGACAGAACTATTTACTATTATTATTTGTATGATAAATTTATATACATCATAGTATAATATACAGTCAGAAGTGAGTTTTTCTTTGTCAATCCCATCTAGTTCGCCTCCAGGATGTCGTGCCGGAGCAACCAGCAAATCTCCATCATGATGTTAGCGTTCCACTTGCCTTGATAATTTTTCTGCATTTTCGTAATATCTTGGTGACACTTTGCTCCGAGCTCATCACTCACATCTCTGAGGTTCGGGAGTAAGAATTTGAGATGGGAGAGAAACAAAATGGAATCTTGAGTGATATTCACTCCCCGGGTCTAATGTCAATCAGTTATGTGCCATGCCTGATAGACGCTTAGGTAATCATGTATCTTTCGATACATGACTGACAAAGCAGATTGCAGTAGGTTGCCATTTCTTTCTGCGGTGGATTAATTGCCATCCAAGTCTATAGGACCCGGTCTGTCCCGCAATTTACCCATAGTTGGAGGGAGAAGAAGAGGATTCATACATTTCCCAATGGTATTAGCATGTAAATGATTGCAATGCATTCGACTTGAATTCAAATTGGGAGAGCTAATGTAGTGCCTTATTTTACCAGAAAAAGCCATATCAGACGGATTTAAACGTTGTCCATGCTCTCAGATTCCTGAAGGTAAGAATCTTTTCAAATTCCATATCCTTGAACGCCTCTTGGATCTGAGGTTCGACGACTTGAGTTTAGCAGAACTGAGATAGGAACAAAGTGCACAGGTACTGGATGTTTTTGCCATTCTTATATATGACCTTCACGAAATTCCTGATTAGCTCAACCTTCATATAAAGAGTAGCGGGAAGAAGCTTTTTTATGTCTACCAGAAACTTTTTGACATTGTGTTATCCACGTACGAATGTGCTCCTAGATTTCCAGTTCTTCTGCTTGTAGTGCAGTCCAACTGCCCCAGTGACAGAGGAAGCGGCAGTGTTCGTGAATCACGAACGCATAACCATAAAGAGCTCAGTGAACCAGAGGTCTCCACAAAGACTCCACTGGTACTGCTTCTACTTGACAGCTTAAAAAAGGAGCACCTTATTGTCAAACAACTCCTTCGGATGAAGTGAGTAGGCAAAGACCACTCTGGGGTATTTATTCTCATTGTGAAGGAGATCAGTCTTCTCTTGGAAGTGTCTATGAAATGTTGCTAATCTGAGGTGTTGTGTGGGAAACCAAGAAATGGGAACAAACCAGAGTGATTTTTGGAGTAATACACTGTTTTTTTCCATGTTGAATAATGAGGCAATCTTATAGTCCTGAAACTATTGATACTTACATCTTTCTTGACTTGATTCCACCGTTTCAGTTGCAAAGCCAGAAGCACTGTTTGCTGCTTAGTTAGGTGCAAATTATGGAAAAAAGTAATTCAGATCTTCCTGGGTGATTCATTGAGGTTCACTGCTAATTGCTCGTAAATGTACGGAGATAATTTTATCAAGGCAAACCGGCTTGTCAGAGAGACCATCTGAATGGAAAAAAGGTCTCATAGCTAATGGATAGTTGGGGCATTTTTTCTGGAAGATACAGTGCAACCACATATTTTTTGATTGAGGTCTACTTATTTGCTGTTAAACCAGACAGTCCATTGTAACAGGGTTTACAACGGGTGTGTGCAACCCGGGTTTTACACTAAAATACTGATAGTAAGATGATTTCAGCTGTAAAGTAATTGCTTGGTTTTGTGCAACTGTCTTGAAATCACCACAAATGTAACAGAATTAATCAGCCTTGTTGGTACCTCCTCGGTGTATATTGAAGAGCATGATGCCCTTGTATAGAGATGTAACCACTCACAAACATCCTCAAAATAAAATAAACATTGATCATATATATAGATATATGACTTCTCACAATATCTTAATTTAAACATATATGAAACAGATAAAGTGGTTGTATATAGGTATAGAGATCTACAGGATTGATAAAAATAGGACAGTTTAAATTCTAAAAAATAACATTTTGACATATCATTAGCTTGTCAAAGTATTAATTTGAATTCAGCATCTGTTAATTGGTCTTAAATACGTATTTATGCAGTTTATTTCTGAAGTATTTAAATCTTTTGTATTTATGTCTCCATGTATACATTTACATTTAGGCACGTGGCCGAGTGCTTAGAACGTTGGCATTATGAAAATGAGACCCGGGTTCTAATCTCATCATTGTCGATTTGTCAGGAAAAGACTTCTTCCTGATATCGGACTGGATGGGTCGATCCCAGCGCGTGGCACCTTTGGAACGTACCCGAAAACCATACCACGGGTTAACCCAAGCCTTGTGACTGAAATTGGGTAGATGGAACCCTTAGGTGCCGTCGATAGCTATGCTAGCACAAAGACAAATGTCATCGTGACAGAGCGTTTTCAACAATTTGAACAACGCCAGAACACTCAAATGTCCTGGCTTTGTTCAAATGGTTGATAATGCTAGATAACACGCTCTTTCCCAGAAACATTAACTAACGTCTGCTCAGAATATTTGCAGTATAAACTACAGGTGGGCTCTCTAGGTCTTGAATAAACACAAATGCACCTGAGCAAGCGTCTGCAATAGGGAGCGGACAGCAATCCCTCTTTTATGCAGGTTTAATTAAAAGTGACTAACAAGGTACTCTGATTAACATTTTTATTCCATTTTTCTTGTTCATATGAATTATTTCTTTTCTGGATATAAAGTGCGTAAAATCTTTTCCAAAGTTCTACATGTATCCAAGCACTTTCGGCTAGACCATTATGCCGTTTTTTTTTAAATTTAGATTTTTATATATGTGTAACTATAGTGATGAGAATGTTTTTTTTTCAACACACGGTTAGCACATTGAGGTCTTGTTCTAAAGAGGTAGAACGTAAAAGGCAGCAGGTGGTTTGAATTAAGAGTTTACTTCATCTTGGATGGTCGTCACACAAATCTAGAGAACAAATTCACATTTCGAGCTCAAGGAAAAGACGGACTCATGCCTTTCCCAAGTGTATTAGCACTTAAGTGAATGTAATGACCTCGAGTATAATGACCTGAAATTCTAATTCTGCTACCCGTGTCCTCAATTCAAGCCGCTAACCATCACTCTACCGTGACTTCTCTGAGTCGTGCCAAATTGAAATAATGTTAAAAATTTATTATATTGACAAGAAAACAAAAAAATCCGTTACCTTTTTTTTTTAATTTTCTTACGTATTTCCAACACGACATTATATTTCCATATAGTTATTTAATAAATTATATTTAAATTGGCACAAATATCCAACAGGTGAAAAATAATATTTTTAATGATTATTTTGTAAAATATCAAACGCCCATATAGACAGGGCCTTTTTAACATTTTAACCCTAATTTCATTTTAATCTAGACTTCAAACCCGAACACTGTTACCGGTGAAAAAAATAACGAGGCCGCACAAAAAGAATGCGATTTATTTAATTTAATTTTTATTGTTTTATTCCATTAGATTCTACACTATATACAGGCTGAACCAAAAGTAGGTTGACAGTAAATGGTAACATTTATTTTAGATTATATGCTAATACAATTAAATTTTGGTAAAGAGTTATTACATAGACAATTAAATTTTATTGTATAGATTAATACAAAAGCACTGAAAATGTTATCAATGATGGTGCTTAAACTACTGTCCACAATTTACACAGCTTTGACGTTTACCTTGCAAGCTTCCAAAAACATTTTTGGATAACAATCTTTGAGTATTAATTTCTTGAAAAGCATCTATGATGTAATTTTTCAAATAACCAACATTCCGCAGTTTTCGACTATACAATTTTTTCCTTGAGTACAACCCAAAAGGGGAGTCATGATGGAGTAATAGATAGCGGTTCGGATTTACTAATACAATTAAATTTTGATAAACAATTATTATATATACAATTAAATTTTATTGCATACAATAATACCATACAAAATTTCTGAAACTTTTATCAACGCAGTTGCTCAAACTGCTGTCCATCACAATTTACACAGCCATTTTGAGATTTACAATACTCTTTTAACAGCCATTTCTTGCATCAATATTTAAACTATATGCTATTAATGGTCCTCTGAACAATCTGACATGAAAAAAAGTATTAAATGTAAATAAATTTAGTTATAAAATTTAATATAACACAAACAGCATAGGTATAATATAACCCTAACACAAACCCTATCCAATCTACTGTCAACCTACTATTAGTTCATCCTGTATACATATATACAGTCGTCCCTCGACACTTCGCGCTTCGAATTTCGCGGCTTCACTCTATCGCGGTTTTTTTTTTTCAGATCTTTTCATTAAAAAATATCATATCGCGGTTACTCGCTGTTTCGCGGTTGAATACGATCTACAGCAGGGATGGAAAAAAGTTCTTGCCCAGATCTCAGGAGTAAACACACAGACAATACTTCAGTTGAAAATAATACAGCCGGCGCTCGGCTGTCTGAGTCAATTATACACCCGTGTATTAAAATTAGCACTCTTGCAAATCCTTCAACGCTAGTTGCAACTGCTCAACCACTCCTTGTGTGTGGGCAAGAACTTTTTTTTCCATGTCTGTATTATTCAAAAACTAAGCGTGGTGAAAGCAAAGCATTCAGAACGTGGTGTTCACTGATTGGCTATTGTTGCAGGTGTGCTGTGGACCACTTGTTCGTGATGTTTTTGGCTAAGTGTTGGTACAAAGGAGTCCGCAAACAAATTGTTCAGAAGATAGTAAGTTGAAAATAAACAACAAAGCAATATAAAATAAAGCCAAATTTTATTTTTGGCAACAAAACCAAAACTAAATTTAAAGTTATTTATGCAAATAGGATATTTATTATGCTTATTAGTCCGTTCGACATATAAATAATATTTATGCAAATCATTTAGATTTTGTTGGGCAGTACATCTTTTGCTTATGGTGCTTGCATGCACACAAATGCAGGAATTCTTAATCATCAGATGTTCTCTAGGTTCGAATTAGCAACGTCACGAGACCAGGCGCGGTTCAAGTTGTTGTGTTTTAAATAGGGTATTCCGGTGGAGTTTTCTAACTCCATATCACATGGGAATTAAAGAGACGCTGAACTCAACTGCTGGATAGACGTCTGAATGAAGATGGGATTTAGTCCAGCCTCGCTTATTTAACACAGATAATTATTGTTGGACGTTTATTGTCATGCTGATTAGAAACCCGTTAAAGTAAAACACAAGTGCTCACACGCTTAACGGGACTCCCGATAGGTCTCGCCAATAGAGATTTTCTGTTTATGAAAAAAAAAAAGAAGTATTTTTTTGTTTTTTTCCGGTGACGCCATATCATCCGAAAATTACGTTATGCTGAAAAAGTTATTTTCTTCCAAACTAACTTATATATTTCCCATTACGCTCTATGCTAATGCAACTTTAACAAAAGAGAGATACACAAATAAGCATGTCGACTTCGTTTCAATGGAATATTTTTATATATCATATTGACATAATTCTTTGATTTTTCTCTGAAGACGAATGGACAGCAAGATTCAGCTTTATATTAACGAAGGCACAAATGAAATCCGCATGTCATGTTTCAGAGGAAAACGCGTTAAACCTTCTTTCTCGCCATGAGGTGATATTTATGAGGGAAGCTGTCAGCTGAAGTATCGACAACAACTCGACAAGGATGCTTGTAATATCTACGTTCTATTTTATGTGAAAAAAACTGTCACCAATTATGTACACCTACGGTGCATGTATTTTTTAAAAATCCTTTCGCCACAAACAAGGTGATAATGCCGCTAAGACGTAAGGGGATACTGAAAGCGAAATATGAGAAAATATGATAAAAGGACAGAATTCAAGAAGATCGATGTCGCATTTAATCACATGATTATCGTAGGTGACAAGAAGTCGGAAGTAATTCCACAAACGTGATGTGCGAGAAAAGACAAAATTACAATTACGGTTGCATCTAGATAATTCAACAGTAAAACTTTGAAACCTAAATGCCATTCTTGTAAAACATCTAAATACATACGATTGAAATACGCAGGAGAATGGTTCATAAGAACAATTAACATAAAAAATTTATAGAGACACAGTGAAGTCATATCACAGCGCTGACAAAGTGACTGAAGCTGAGATGACAGGTCAATACCGATAATTTTACAGAAAGCACTTCGGATTTCTTTAGATATCTCGCGAGATATAACTGGAACTCCTATAACTGAGACTCATCAGCAGTATCGGTGAACGGAACTGAGTGAGTAGCGGCGCGTGGTACAGTTGGTATGACGTTCGCGTTGGTATCGAAGCGATCCGAGTTCGATTCTCGGTAGTGGGTGCGCACTGCTGATGAGTCCCAGATAGGACGAAACGGCATTCTGTTGAGGATTCGAAGCTCGACGAATTACTATAAAATAAGCCTAAATCCCCAAAATCAATTACTCATATATATATATATGGTGGTTCTCGTTTGGGAATCCCTCGGATAGCTCAATTTGCAGTAGAACAAATCCGTACCAGATGAAAAATAGGGAATACATTATTATATATATATATATATATATATATATATATATATATATATATATAATGAGAAAGGGAGTGTTATTATCGTAGGGTTAATCAAGAGTAAATAGTGATTTCAAATTGTCTTTCAATTACTCTTCAGGCCATGTGTCACTACTAATTTCGTGGGCTCTATATATGTGCCAATAAGATATGTCAAGAATGTTGTAAACGCAATTTGTTCCCGAGCATAGATTGCAGATTTTATTAAACGTGAAACTGATCGTTTCCAGATGATCTTCGACTTTGGCAACGGATGATATAGAACTAAAGAACGAAATTATTGTGGAATAAAACATGAATTACTAAATAGAAAAAACAAAATGAGTTGAACGACTCGTAAGAGATGATGAGGCAACAAAATAAATAAGAAATAAACAGTACATGTCTTCTTGCAAACCCGTCACAAGCAACGATCGTTGAACTGTGAATAGACTTTCTTCTGAATATGAAACTTTATTTACATCTGTCTCTTTTGCTCTAGTCATTGTCAACAACAATTTCAATATATCGACAAAGCTCTCCAGGAATTTATCAACTCAAAACCGGAATCGTTATTTCTCCTATTTTTATATATGATTACTCACTTCAGTTAAAAGTCGACTCTACATCAAACTTTTTTTATTATTATTATTATTATTATTATTATAATAATAATAATAATAATAATAATAATAATAATAATAATAATAATAATAATAATAATATTATTATTATTATTATTTCCTTTGATTTCTAGTGTGTACTCATTTCTTTCTGGGTCCCTCCCAGAGACCCAAGGTTAGAAATCGCATCATGACATTTTCGACTGACAAAAAAAAGTACACAGATAAAGCCCTTCGTAAGGTGTGGGCTATACTCGTGAGAACAATTATTCGTATTTCTTTACGGCATTGCTTCCAGGAATTAGTCCACTGGTATCTTTTCGAACCAATCCAAGGGTTCCAACTACAACAAGGACTGTTGATGTTCCCATGTGCCACATTTTTGAGATTTCGATTTCAAGGTCCTTGTATTTTGATAGTTTTTTGAAGATCTTCAAAGACACATTGCAGACTGCAGCGGTTGCCATATAAATAAGGAGGCACATTTTTTGTTTGCGGTCTCTAAAAACATTGCCTGGGTGGTTAGATTTGATTGTTCTGACTGTGTGTATTGTGTAGTCCCATAAAATTGTAACAAGTCCTATTTTCAAAACCAGATCTGGGTGGTGTTCATACCAATTTCTTTCAGTTTCCTTCCGTAGAAATTGCAGATTTTCCAGTGCAGATATTGGCCAACTCTGTCATGCCGGGTTTTATATTAAGTGGGTGCCAATACTGTGCAACCTGATACAAGATGATCAATTGTTTCTGGGTAATTATTACAGAACCTGCATTTTGGGCTAACACTATATTTTAGTATGTGTACTTGATAATTTCTAGTTAACAAGCACTGATCCTGTGCAGCAAGGATAATACCTTCCATTTCAGCTTTTAACTCTGCTCTACGTAGCCACTGTTGTAGAATAGGTGATTAAACACCTTCTTCTTTACTTTGTATCCATATTATTATTATTATTATTATTATTATTATTATTATTATTATTATTATTATTATATGACAAAACCCTCCAGGAGGTGAAAGACCCACCTGTCCAAGGAAGGTAAGTCAATTAAATCTTAAAATGGCATTAAAGCTTCAATCTTTAGGAGCTCCTTTGAGTTTCAGCCAGTGGCCCCAAAAATGTGGCTTATTTGGCTATGAAAATTTATTTTTTAAATGTTTTATTAATCTCATTATGGATGATTACATCAGTTCAATGAGTCCCATTTCGTGATTCCCAAACAGTAAATTAGGTGCAAATGCCGCTGAGAGAGGCCCTCAGATTTTCGATACCCACAAATCTGTTGACATGTTCACTGACGTAAACATCAATTTGGAAATTGATTTTTTACAGATAATTATTTTTCGTAGAAATTCATTATCATCTCTAGTCATCTATTGAAAAATAATACAGAAGACGTCACTAATAATCTATCGATTGTATCTATTAGACAAATTGCACCTTGTCTGGCTACATGTGTATGAAGTCACAGTAAAACCATTCTGGCAATACCAACCTCTCAGTGATGATATTGAGTCAACGGCGAGGCATCTTAGTGAATGTTTCACGACGGCTTTTCAAATGCTAAAACGAACAGATTCCTTACATTTCCAGCACATGGATGAGACATAACAGAGAAAGATCCACTTACATCTGAATAGTAATACAGTGTAACCCGGATATAAGAGAAATCCGGATATAAGAGAGATTTTCTCTGGGCCCAAATTAGAGCCTGTGTTAATGTATATATAATAGACCAAACCCGGATATAAGAGAAACACGGATATAAGATACTTCTTCTCCGGTCCCGACAACTCTTTTATATCCGGGTTACACTGTATTTACCTATAGACCTTCGTATTAAGCAGATCATATTTTTCCTATGAACTCAAGTACAAAACCGATAAATGTCTCCTTATAGTCTCAAGAGTAAACACAATAATGCTTACCTATCAACACAAGTGTAAATAGAACAACTGCTTATTTATACTTAAGACCAAAACTATATATGTTTGTTTGTGTTTATATATATATATATATATATATATATATATATATATATATATATATATATATATATATATATATATATCAGTGGCGACTCTTAGTCACCAATATTTTTCGGGCTTATTACAATCTTTTACAAAATATACTATTGGTATAACTAAGATGCTAAAATGATTCCTTTACTCTAAGTAAAATATATCATTTTTTTTAAATCTCTAAAATAAAATAAATTTTATTTTATTTTAATATTAATTGTAATAATTCTATAAAAACAAACATTTATTTTTAAAAATTCCAGACATGTAAGAAAAAAGAGTAAGGACAATGTCTTTGATATGTGTATTGCCCCTTTCAATTTTTTTTTATTTTATAGCCTGGTTATCAAGTCACTGATGGTAGAGATAGGAATAGTTGACTGATGTTATATTTCCTTAACAGAACCCCAGTGACACTCCTCAACTTAACCCCACAGTCGACGAGTTAAATCTACCATTTCTGTTTGATTTTCGCCGACTTTAATTCGGGAAGACTTTAATTTGCTTTTTTTCAATTGATCATTCATTTGAAGAAATTTATACTGTATGGAATAAATTATTTAAAAATGATATTTGAAGCATTAAGTTAAAATATAAATGTGTTCTTTGAAAAACAGGGCATAAAAGTCATTAGAGATTTATATAAGATTATTTATAAATTTAAAGCAAGACTTACATAGCCAATTAACTATGTTCCCAGCCTGATAGTGCTCATATCTACGCAGCCCGACTAGCCACTTTAATTTATTTCATTATTTTTTTTACTTACGTTCTTTCTTTGTTTTTTTTTAAATTTGTCTATTTCTTTTTTCTTCCTTACGCCTTTGTGAACAATATCAGCGATATATATATATATATATATATATATATATATATATAGATAGATAGATAGATAGATAGATAGATAGATAGATAGATATATAGATATATAGATATATATATAAACACTAGGATAGACACCAATACTTACATTTGATTTTACTGATTTGTTTTGTAGGTTTTATCAATCATTTGCATATTATTTAAAGCCAGAAAATATTTCAGGATTGAAAGAATATTGTTTTCTTCTTAGATAATAATGTTTAACCCATAACTGGGGAAGAAGAGGCAAATTTATACCCCTTTCCTAAGGGTATTTACTCATGAGTGTCTATAAAGAACCCTATGAGATTTGAAAGTTGGCAATTGCGAGTCATTATTCTTGATAGCATCTACACATCCGACCTTACATCTCCTGCTATTCCAAAGATGTCACTAGTCTAGACATTGACCAATTTATACTTAACTTCGCTAATCGTACAGGATCCGGTGTTTCAACGTGATGTGGCCGTAAATACCAGTGCTTAGATATCGACTCAAGTTTTATATCGACAGATGTGACTTTCACTTCTTGAAAGTGTTTTTATGACATATATGCTATTAATAATAATAATAATAATAATAATAATAAGAAGAAGAAGAAGAAGAAGAAGAAGAAGAAGAAGAAGAAGAAGAAGAAGAAGAAGAAGAAGAAGAAGAAGAAGAACAACAACAACAACAACAACTACTACTACTACTACTACTAGTAGTAGTAGTAGTAGTAGTAGTTTTAATGCCTTTAAATTTCACACTTTTCTTATATGAAAGTTCTGGTGAATCATAATATTTCAGTTAATGATTGAGTAAGCTCATGGCGTGTTCTACGACAATAAAAAGTCCGTATAATTTCCCTATCGTCTCGTTAAATATTTGAACTTAACAACTTTAATAATATATTAACACTCATAATATGAATGCAGGTCGTTATTTTAAGAAGTAAGTACGTATGAATGAAAAAAATTAAAATTGACAACTTTTTTCCATTTTACTTTAACAAGAGTTAAACATTTCAATCTTCTCTCCCAAATAGTGTATTTTCCTCTTTTTCCATAGTCCGTTATTTATGAGGTATTATAGCAGGAGACGTAAAACATCAATATCTTCCCTTTCTTTCTTTCTTACTTTCTTTCTAACTGGAACCAGGTTGCCTCTGTTCCCCTCTTCCTACTCGATCAGAACCGAATAGTTCATTATATAGGGTGACCCAAAAAAACGGAAATTTTTGAAGTGAGTATTGCCAGATATGAGCAAGTGGCAACACTGCAAGACAGTGACCTTGAGCAAGTAAACATTTCGCCATTTTAACTAACAAGAATGAAATTCACAGTATCCCAGCTGAGATGTTGCAGCAGTCAATGAGGAATCTCAACAGCAGATTTCAAGAATGCGTTCGTACAGGAGGACGCCATCTACAGGACGTAATTTTAAAAAAATGAAAATCCCATCATTGTTTCTTACATGGCATGTTTTAAGGTTTCAATTACTATGAATTAAATATTTTTCTTCCATCACTCTTGGTTTTATTGGATTGTTAAAAAGTTCCCGTTTTTTGGGGTCACCCTATATTTAAAGCGAGAACGGACAACCACAATTTTAATCGGATAATAATAAAGAAATTAACCCACTGATGCCAAATGGTTCCTTCGAATTTAAGCTTTTTACCTCATCTAAATTGCTGGCTAATGATAATCTTAGGTACCGGCAGATATTAAATTTTAGATAATCCTTCTCTAAATAATTGGACACCATGAACTAATGCTTTTCATAGTTTAAACACCTTAGCATTAATTTATTAAACCATAGAAGGAATTAACCTTACTAACTATTAAATCCGTAGGATGACCCCCTCCTCACTATTAGCCTGCTCTGTATACAGGAAGTTAGATAATTTATTAAATAATTATAAAAGATGTTCAGTTTTTTTTTATTTGTATCCCTACATTGGAGTTATTTTGTATCGTTATGTTTAGTTTTGCTTACTTGAGAACCACGCAGATAAGCGAGAAGAAAAGATTATGCATCAATTGTAAGGAGACAGAGTGTATTACCATCAACTAGATGAACATCCCATAATGCAAGCGACGAATGTCCAGATATCTCAATATACAGGAAGTGTCATCACTTATAAATGACCTATAAAGATAAGAATGAATCCGACAAGTATTCACCTATAGACTAAAGTAGGAAAGCGATTGACACTAGTATGAACCAAACTAATGTTTACTTATAGTCTAACGTATAAAAACGAACAATATTTACCTACACAAATGAAAAGGAAAAGTGCTAGCAATACCTACCGTCTGAAGCATGAACATAACCAATGTTTAAATATCGTCTCAAGTATAAACGCGAATAATATTAGCATACAACCTCAAATGAAAACTAAGAATTTTTACGTACAAACTGATGTGTACACCCGACCAAGTCTGTCATTTTAAACCTTATATTTAAGGAATGTTTAATTTTTAATAGAGCAGCTTCACATTTTGAAGCAATTAACATACTGTAGACCGAAATAATGAGAATTACTTATATTTCATTATTAAATATTCTTGTGTACAGGCATGGGTCAACCGGGGAGGGTCAAAATGTTCTTCAATTAAATACGAATGTAGTAATTTATTCCACGTTCTTCCGCTTTGTTTGAGCCCATATAGTGACTTTTTGAGTTTCCATACATAATCACCTTTTTCAAAACCATCTGGCGGTTCTATGTACATTTCATAGTCAATCGGAGCATTTAAATACGCTGCTTTAACATCCATGCCATAATGTGCGGCCATTTTCATCAAAATTCTGGTTGTTGTCATGTTTGTTGTTGGACTGAATGTGTCTACATAATCTTCCCCGTATATGTGCAAGAATCCTTTAGCTACAAAACGAGCCTTATACACTGGCGAGCCATCCTCAGTTCGCTTTATAGTATAAACCCAACGGCTGCCGATAATATTTTTATCATCTGGGGTCTTTTTCAATTCAAAGTATCATTTGATACTAGGGATTCCATTTCTTTTTGCATGACGGCTATCCATCGTTTGGAATTATCAGAATTTATGGCTTCTTGATAGTTCTTCGGGATACATTGCACTGAATAGCAACAGTCATTGTCACAGATATTACATTGACCCATTCCAAAATAGTCTGGCTTTCTTCTATTTCTGGTCGGATAACACGGAATTTGCCCCTCCTCTTCGGTTGTATCTGCTTTTAACTCAAGGTTTGCGTCTGATTTTTCCTCGTCTATATCATCTGGTATAACACCTTCCTTTAATTGTGGATTTTGAACGGGTTTTCTATTTATAGGCCCTATCTGATAATTAGGCCATACTAGTTCGTGTTGGACCAGTTCCTCACAGTTAATGTTTTTTTTTTCTTTGGGATCCTCCACTTGCTAAAAGGAAACTGTAAATCTGATGCATCTGATCTTCCTTATTATTTTACTTTGTGGGAAACAAATCATATAGGCTGGACTTGTTTTGTCATAGCCAATGAATATACCTCTTTCACTTTTTGGATCTAGTTTTGCCCTGTGGTTGACATATATGTAGCAAATTGTACCAAAAAATATGCATACCACTTACGTTGGGTTTGTAGTTCATATAAGCCTCGTAGGGAGTCATTTTAATGTTACTATTACAGCAACGGTTTCTTATATGTACGGCTGTATTTAATGCATAGACCCACAGATTTTTGGCTAACTTAGATTCTATTAGCAAACATCTAGCCATTTCGAAAAGTGTCCAACAACTATACGTTCAGCTATTCCGTTCTGGTGCGGAGAATAAGGACAGGTTTTCTCATGTTTAATGCCTTCAATTATTAGGAGGTTTTCGTAATCATCAGAAGTAAATTTTCCGCCATTATCTGTTCTAATTATTTTCAATTTTCCATAAGGTAAAATATCAGATAAATACATTCTTTTAACATCCGAATTATTAAAGTGGGCTAATATTTTATGCCAAGATCTTAAGTCGTGGGTGGTTGTTTTCACAGATTTAATACTTTTCAAATAATACAAACGTCCATTTTGTTGTATATTAAATTAAGTTCGGTCTGGGTATATTAACTTTGAATTGTCTCGGTGAAAATTAACTTTAACACCAGTTCTAACAGCAGACTGAACCGGGAAAATATTTTGTTTAAATTTTGGGATATATAAAGCCCTTTTTAATAAACATTTACAAATATTTCCTTTAGTATCTCGTAAATAAATACAGGCATCGCCTCTTTTTAAAACTAAATTATTAGCTCTAGTACCGTCAGCCAAAGTGGGAATCTGGCTCGAAGTTGGGGTCAAAATTTAAAAAAATTGTTTCATCTGTAATTACATGATTTGTCGCACCCGTGTCGACTAGGTAAGAATTCTAACTATTGGGTATAGTATCCAACCCAAACGAAAATGCATATGTTCGCTCATTCGAAAAAGCTTTTACATTTTTTTAAAAAATCACTCCTTGTATGAAATTGACATTTCGCACGTACATGCCCGGCTCTTCCACAACGAAAGCAGATGAAATTTAATTTTCTATTATCATTGTTCCTGTTGTTGTTGTTGTTGTTCTTGCTATTGTCATAGTTGTTTTTAAGCCCCTTGTTTTTAATATCATAATTCCTAGTCTGGTAGGTTTAAGGGACTGGTTTTCTGAATTTTTTAAATGGCGTTCTCAGTTGCATTACGTTATTTCCTTGATTTCGTGGATTACACCTTTTTCAGTTCCTTCATAACTCCGTAACGCAATTCTAAACTCATTGAAAGTAAATTTTTTATCTTTTTGATTTATGACTGTTGTGAATGGTTTGAATGTTGCTGGTAATCCCTTTAAAACCATGGCTATTAGCATCCCATCTGAGATAGTCTCACCTGCCATTTTTAAAGCATTTGTGACATTCTCAGATCGTATAATATAATCGTATAAAAACGCATAAAAAAATATATTTTGCAGTATATGTTATTATTCTCTCGAATTTCAGAAAGAAGGTTTCTTTGATTGATTTTTTATGGCTTATCAACCCTTTGCAGGTTATTTAGAGCCAGAAAATATTTTTTAGATTGTAAGAATGTTTTAGCGTTAATGTTGTTTTAATGATAGAAGTCATACTAATTAAACCCTAACTGGGTGAGAAAAGGAGGAAAATACCTTTCTCCAAGGGTATTTGCGCGTAAATGAATATAACGAAATTGACTGAGGAATTTGGCTGTACGATTCCCAATTCTGAGTCGTTAGCCATTTCAGCAACCGCATGACCAAGCTTACAGTGGCTGGTATTCATAAGCGGTTACGGTCACCCATCTATGTCCTCAACATACTCCACGTTGCTTAACATAGGTGGTCGTACCAAAGCAATTTTTTGAGGGTGTTGGCGATCACAGTTTTCTACATCCCCCTATCCTTTGTATTTTTTAGCAAAACTTTTTTTTTTTACCACCCTGTATCAGTCTTTTTTCAGGCTCATATTTAGACATTTTTGATAAGTAGATTTATTCGCCATTGCAAACTGTTCCTCTGGCCCTCATTAAGTCTTGTGTGTTTCAAATATCTCCAAAACCATGTTCCCAGGAATTTCAACTGGGTCTTTTCTGATTTCAAATACACATGTCAGTCAGTTGCCATTTTTCCTTAAAACTTCAGCGTTGCTAACACGATGCGCTCAATGTATTTCGGCAACCATCAACGGAACCATGTCTCTCTTGACTCAAGTGTTCACTTCATCTGTGAGGAAATTGTTCAGAGTTCAGTAAACATATAGAATTAGCATGTAATAAAAATTCAGCACTCGCTATGTTTTCTTTCTAACTAAATGTTGCTATTTCCTTTTAAATATTTCGCAAGTCGCTTTTCACTATTCTAAATCGCCTTTGGAATTTGTGCCAATTTTTCCGTTATCTGTTAAAACATTTCCCAGAAATTTAAATTTATGTTCTCGAATCTCCATATTAGTAACACGCAAAACGGAAAAAGGATATTAATCGGAAATCTGTTATGCATTTTTCATATGTTAGCGCGACTTCGTGTCCTCTTTGCATATCAGACTGTGTTTTGATATGTAATTGTCTCTTTCCGTGTTTACATCCATCAGTGTATTTCTGTTTTGATCAAACGGAAATTATTTATTTATGAAATTGTGCGCGTGTTTATGTGCATGACTTTTTGCATACACACACACACACACACATATATATATGTATGTATATATATCTATATATATGTATATATATAGAGAGGGTGTCCATAAAGTTCGTGTGAAAATTTTTAAAAATTATAACTTTATTTGTATTTGCGATAGAAATAAGTTATAAAAAGGATTAGAAAGAATAAAATCTATATATTTTTTAAGGTTTTATTGAAATTTTATTTAAGTTTCCACGTGTCCTCCATCATTAGCAATACGAAGGGTAATACGATCTTGCAGTTCACGGAAATCATTTGCCAACTGATTTACAGAAATGCCTGAAATCACATTAGTTCCTTTAGCTATACTTAAAACTAGGTACATTACATTTTATAACATTTTTACAGATTATGTCTATCGCAAATACAAATAAAGTTATAATTTCTTTTAAAGTGCACCAGTACTTTATGGACACCCTTTTATATATATATATATATATATATATATATATATATATATATATATAATATATATATATATATATATATATATATATATATATATATATATATATATAAATAAAGAGCCAGAACACCTATCTATCTAGGTTTCACCTACCGGATGATCAGGAAAATTCTGACTCTACTTAATATATTCAGCACTAATTTAGATCTACTTATTTTGCTCTTAGTGTATTGAGCACTTTTACGTTCAACGTAGGTACTCTGTCGGTATTTTCTTTTTTGGATAGACATTGCCGTCTTGAATTTTTTTTTCTATTAGTACGGATATTTTTAGTCTTTGCTTTCTTTATTGTAGAAAGTTTTTCCCAAATATTAGTTTGTCTAACATTTTTTTTTATTTACAAATTGTATTATCTGATTTTTTTCTTACACCGTCAGAGTTATAGTTTATAATAAAATCGTTCGTTCGGCATCCGTCCGTCTCGGGAGACGATGGAGTAGCGCTGTACGCTACGAACCCGGGAGGGATGTATAGAGAACTAGGTCTGCCCGCACGTCTAGTTCCCCCTCTTGGCCTTGCTAGCAGAGTCTAAAGAAGAGGATGAACCAATACAGTTTGGTACCAGCGCGGCTACAGGAGTTGCCGGAAGGTAGCACAGAGTGCCGTCCATCCGCCTTAGGGGCTCCACTCCGGATTTGTGTAGGGTTTACTCCTTAGCCTTTTCTTCTACCGAAGTTTCCACAAGGCAGTGGAGCTATTTAACCCATAACTGGGGTTTGGTTCATGGGCATCAGGGCGTGAACCTGCATGGCGCATGTTAAGTTGGCCAACTCCTCCCCCGTACCCTTTAGGTTAGGTAAGTCCACAAGGTGCTCGGTTGCCATGTATCGCCACGAGGAGAAACTACATAGGGCTTGCTTATGGAGAGGCTATATACTGGCAGTGGAAGACTTACGCACTCGGTTTCCCTTTTCGCATTGCTGCTAGCCAGCGGCGGTAACTGAAAGCGACAAGCACTATCACCACAGACTACCTCACTAGACGCATCACAACAGCTGTTGAGACACACATAATAAAATAATATATATATGTCTCTGTGTGTGTGTGTGTCTGTGTGTGTGTGTGTGTTTGTGGGTGTATGTGTGTATGTAAAACAGATAGGTTAGTTAATAAAACAAGTACAAAAGATAGGATACCAATATTATAAGTACGAAAAAGTATTATCAAATATTAATTATTAACCATATGACAGAAATAAAGAAGGGAAAGAAAGGTTTTAAGCCTGGAATTTTCGGACACGCCCGTGTCCTTCGTCAACCGAACGAGAAAGAAACAGAGAAATGGGATTTAGTTACTGACAGACAAGATATTCTTTGGTGGAAATCATATTATTAGCAAAAACCCGATCTCTGTCTGATTCATTGTTATGCGAAACTTTTTATGAAAATAAACTTAAATTTAAACTTTTGAACAAAATCTTTATAGTAAAAACTAGTAAAACTACTTTAAGCTGGTCTAATATTATTAGTAGCGGGAGTAAGATTTTACACATAGATGAAGAGATTTATAGGTTTCGGAGTGGGAAAGACGTCCCGCGTGTAGCAAGTTGAAGCCAAAAATTATTCGACCAAGTTTTCAATTTCAGAAATACGGGATGTAGTTAGAATAACTTATCAATTTCCGGAAGACTGTCTGTAGTTAGAAAATCTGACGAGACAAAAAAAGTGTGGAGGAAAAACTGAATATATAGTAATAAAATATAATTAAAAGAAATAAAATGAAAAGAAAAACGGAAAGAACAATTAAAAGGATAAAAAGTTTTGGATAAAAATTTGAAAGTAAAATAAAGAATAAAAAATAATAAAGGAAAAACAGATAGGAAAATCGTATACATATATAGATACGCATGTGTACATAAGTGCACATCACCGTGTGTAAATATACACAACCCACGACACAAACATACGAATTTAAATACACGTAAAGATATAAATGCATATGTTGGAGTTTTTGTGTACCTTATATACTAGTGAGCCAACCAAAATGAGCTGACTCATTTTATAGTTCACCAATAGAAGACTTTTCCGATCTGAAGGCTCAAAATATTCAAATCGACGTGTATAAAGGCGGCCATGCTTTTTTTCCCGAATATCCACTGCCAACCTCTGATATCGAAGACTGAAGAATTACGGAACAGCTGCTGCTAGTGGTATTGGCATTATAGTCAGATTCAGTAGAGTGTCTGACACGTGAGTGTTAATCTTTAACGTTGTTTCATTGAACACATTACGTACTGCGCTGGATTCTATATTCATAGACTTGGTGAACATGGTCAACAGCATATACAATACTAATATGTATCTAATCTAACCTTCCACACTCCTTACATAAGCTTATATATAAAGGAAGTATAGTTATAGAATTAAGATGGTATAAAAGAGGGTGACCGGAAAGTAGCCCTCAGTGTACATGGCAATACTTCCATTCTATAACTCACTTCATCTATGTTTACTATCTTACTCCCCCATTCGCCCTTCTACTAATAATAGACCGGCCTAACGCTTTTACACCGAGGAAAATTTTAAATTTAAGTTTATTTTCATAAAACATTTCGCACAGTGAGGAAACAGACGGAGATCGGGTTTTTGCTAATAATATGATTTCCACCAGAAAATACATTGGCTACAAAAACATCTGTCGGTGAGTAATTTCCAATTCTCTGTATATTTCTCGCACATTTGATGAAGGACACAGGCGTGTCCAAAAATTCCAGGCTTAAAATCTTTCTTTCCGCGCTTCATTTCTGTCATATGATTAATAATTAATATTTAATAAATGTTTTTCGTACTGATTATATTGTTATCTTTTCGCTTGTCCTTGTTTTATTAACTAACCTGTCTGTTTTACATACTATAAGAAGCACACGTGAACACTTTCTTCTAATTATACACACACACACACACGCGCATATATATATATATATATATATATATATATATATATATATATATATATATATATATATAAATAAAAAAGAAAGAACAGTAATATATATAATCCGTGTTCTTATAGATATTTTTATTTTTACACAATAGTGCTCAATGTAAATTCACAGAGCATTAATATTATAAATTAACTGATTTAAGATATGTTTTTTCGTTTCACAGTAATAACCATGTTTCAAAATTCGCTTGTCGAGGAAATGAAACTAATGTCTTTAATTTAATAACAAAATTAAATTCGAAGCTTTTAACTTCCATTTTTGAAACAGGGTTATTACTGTGTAGCGAAAAACATATTTTAAATCAGTTAATTTATAATATATATATATATATATATATATATATATATATATATATATAGTTGGATTGATGTGAGTCTGTGACCCTGAGTTTCACGATTTCGCAATTGTGTTTGTCTGATGATTGCAAAAGCGTGAAACCCAGGGACACAAACTCTCATCAATCCAACTAAATATGTTAGACCTATCTCATATATTGAACGCTTTCCAATAAGTAGCGCGCATATAATATATAAATAATAATGTATATAATATATTGCACATATATATGTATATATATATATATATATATTCATATTTATATACACACACTTTTCATATATATATATATATATATATATATATGTATTTATAGACACACTCTTTTCATATATATATATATATATATATATATATATATATATATAATCCTGTGTATTTAATCGACGAGCTTTTTTTTAAACGTAATGAAAAGGTCATATATTTGTTTTAGTTCTTGAAAAAAGTCATTCCAAACCGAAAATTCGATTTTACCATATACGAATTACGAGGAAAACATTTTTTCTCAAGCTTTATTTTATAAATTATTAATAATGTAATCTGATAGTAATTATGTATTTTTAAAACATTTGACAATTTTTAGCTATAGCATAGCATTCATCCTTACAAACAAATAGAAATTGCAAACTTGCAGAAGATTTATTTTTGAATTTTGCTAATGATGCAGTTGCATTGTACTTATGTATTTGTAAGGCAGTCAACAGTTTATAGCTATAGCATAATATACAAATGAATAAAAACAAGTTCTGGGAAGTTTCATAAATTTCTAGAAAGCTCCAGAAAGTTCTAGACGGTTCCAGAAAGTTCTAGAAGGTTCCAGAATGTTATAGTACGGCAATACATACATACAATTTCAAAAGTTTCGCTTTGGTGATGATATTTAAAAAAATAAATTAAACTATTCTTGATTTTTTTAAACAGAGGGGAATCGAATTATGATACAGGAAATCAATTATTTTACAAAAAGTAAAACAGTCATAACCCTGATATCTATATATAAGCCCATGCGTTTTTTGACATTATGCTATGTAATTTCCATGGATTGTGTCTCTAAATAATATTATGATGTAATATCTGTTTGTTTAGCGGCATATCAACTCCTTATGGGTCATTTAATGCCGAAATTTAACTTTAGTAACTTTTTTCAGAACAATTTTATTTCTCTTATTTTTACTACAAAAATCTATTTGCAGACTTTCATAGCGTTTTCACCACAGTTTGAGGGTTAATCATTTGTCCATAGCTGGGACCTTAAAAGGTGCTACCACCCAGGGTCAGGGTCGACCTGGGAACAACATCAATTAAGAGGTGGTTCCACGCCCCTCAAAACCTCCCGATCATAGGCCTTCCCGCCGGATGTAGTTTATCGTCATACCCAGTACGAAGGATCTAATGCTGTATATGTATACACAATAGAGGGCGCGATGGATAAATTGTCGTATAAATTAAGCAGACATGAAAATAACACTGACATCTCATTTTTCACATATATTTACCAAAAGACACAAAATATCTTGAAATACTACAGAGTAAATGTATTCAACAAAATCGTCATTGGCTTCAACCACGACTTCCAGACGACTTCGGAATCTCCCGCATCCCTTCTGGGAAGTTTCCTTGTTTACGTTGGTGAGTGCTGCTATAGTTTTGTTGATCTCTCGCTCAACTGCGAGCCTCCTAGCAGCCACCCTCTTGGCCCAGGGCAGCACTACCTCCTCAAGGCACTGAGTGTTCAGTCTGAGGTCCTCATCAAAAACTTCGGGTGTTCTTTTCTTATCAGAACAATTACAGTGAGTGTTTCTATCTGCCGTACCTTCTTAAGAATGATTAGACTCGTCTGAATCCTCTGCACTGTCCTCAGATTGACACCCAAACACTCTGAAATTTTTATGTTGGGGATTCCGGGGTGAATGCCAAGCATGCCGTTTCCAAATTTCTGGCGGAGTGAATTGCGCCATGTCCTTTTTTTTTACAGACGGCGCCCAATTGACCTTCCTGTACAGTCGACAAAATCAATAACAAACAACGCGCATGCGCGAAATTACAAAATATAAAAGGGTAAAAATATAAAATTTACCCATTGTACCATGTAGTTATTCATCATTGTTTTATGTCTTTTTGTGTTCGCATTGAGTGCATCAATTAGAAATACAAATTCTATATTTCTGAGATGAGGTATTATGTACATTATTTACATTATTCGGACCATTGTCCTCATCTTTGTCGCCATATTTATTACAACGTTTCGGCCGTTGTACGCTCCGGCCTTCTTCAGTTAACAGCTATCTCCTAACTGATAACTGACATACATTAAACATGGCACGTGGAACTAGAACAGTCTACCCCAGTGATCGAAATAAATGGTTCAGTTCGACATTCCAACCTCCTGAAGAAGGCCGGAGTGTACAACGGCCGAAACGTTGTAATATATATTGCGACAAAGATGAGAACAATAGTCCGAATAATGTAAATAATATAGAAATACAAATACAAGAAACAAGTAAAGAAACTTGTTCAGTTTTAGTCTTCACTTGAGCAAACAAAGTAATGGAATTTGGCTTTCATTTTTTTCGCGACTTTCACCAGATTTAGTCTAATTCAGAACAATATTGTGTTCTAAGAAATTTACAACTGACTAAATACGCCTGAGTACTTTTATTTTTCTTCATTAAAAGGCAAGGATCCATCAGTGAATTCAACGTTCAAATCTCGTGTGAAAAAATAACCAAACGTGATCTGAAAAGCTTTATTCTTTCTTATCAAAGTTGAACGATTGTTGATGTTTATTATGAACGACCTTAACTGTTAATTTTCTTTATGGCCAGTTAATTTCGTTCACATATTTTACACTAATGTTAAAAAAGGAAACACATAAGTATTATTTTTGACTTTCAATTTTTTATTAGTATTGTCGAAACATCAGAAAACAGAAGGAAATATATGTATATAATGTACATTTTCCGTATACATTTTTTTTTTATCTTTGCTTTCTCACCATAAATTGCTTTTCTTTATTATCTGGAGAGGTGATGTTTCGTTAAAAAAAATATTATCTGTGAATTAGCGAGTATATCTGAGAAAGATAATGGAGTCACTTCGTCTCTTCGGATTTTCGCGTCCAGTGTCATCCTGCTTCTCTTATTCACAGAAAACACAGGCTAGGAGAGGGGTCGGTTATGGCTATTTAACCAAGAGGATTTTGTGCAGAATTCACCGCAACAGAGCCGACTTTTAAATTGGCTAGTCTTTTCCCCGCTTATAAGAGTTATGCAGCCCGCAATAAGCAATGTATTCGAGAATGAATGGCGATAGTAGCCGGAAAGATATCAACTGAAAAGTGATACCTTAATTAGACGTAACAAAAGAAGAAGCATAATTGATGTTGTCAGAAGACAACTCGTACAACTTATTCCAAATCAAGGAAAAGTGATAGAGTCACAACACTCCAATCATAGAATATGTCAAGTTATCTCTACGAATTTGCAAAGAAAATAAACAAAAATGTACATAGACAGTTTGCGCAGCACCAAAATTACATATGAAGAGAGGGGGATCTATCTTAAAAATCCTTATTTGAAATATAAATATTTTATCATAACAAATGAATACTATTTCTTTTTTTCTTTTTTCTTAATTTTGACAAAGTAAATTTAATTTTTCAGTCTTATGATCATCTTTGTTGTCTTAAACAAATCCCACTACAACTCAAAAATTGAAAAGTAACTTGACGAGCACACCAAATTTAGAAAAATTACTAATAATCCAACTACTGAACTAAAACTGAAAATTAATAACTTACTCAAATCTAATAATTCGGAACAAAACAATCTACGACTTACCAAAATAATCGGACACTATAAACCACGACACATTACGGTTCTATCAAAACAAACAAACCGAACTTTCCAATCCCCTTATTATATCCCAAATTCGTACTCCTATCTACCAACTAACTAAAACGCTTAACCAATTAATTACACCATACATACCTAAGAAATACAGCATTAAATCAACCCTCGAACTCATACAAATATTAAAAAAAGGAAATCCTAATAATTAAACTATAGCATATGTTCACTAAACTTCCAGTTAGAGAAAGCATTGACATTATTATTAAAAATATATATAATAATTCATCTCTCCTCCATTAAAAATTAAACCTAAATTACAAAGAAATCTACCTTTAACCTGTACCACTGAAGTCCCTTTCTATGATCACAGAAATAACATATATATGCAACGTGATGACGTTTCTATGGGTCCAGCTCTGGGTCCAACTTTCAGCAGCTTCTACATAGCCAACCTAGAAAATAATATACCTAGTACCACCAAGAAACCCTCCATCGACTTAAGATAGGTAGATGTTATCCTTATGTTAGTTAAAAACTAAAACTCTGTTCTAAGGTTCACATACGAACTTAACAAAGATAACATAATCCCATTTCTTGATATTTTAATAGACACAAATAATAACACATTTACTACCTCCCAATACAAAAAAAAAACAACCAGCACATACTCTTTCACACTCAGTTATAAGAGTTAATGTCCTAATTACTACAAAAAGCAATTATATAGAATTTAATTACACTGAAGTAACAAATATTAAGCGGACTCGTATTAATAATGACTTCTCAAACTACATTGTAGACGAATAAATAAGACGGTTTATCAAAAACATCAACACACGTCAAACAGAAATGGTACTTCATCAAAGGACCCAAAATATATAAAACTCTTATAATGCAACCAGATGCAAACTAACTACAAACAGGATAGGAAATCATAAAGAACCTCATTCGTACCAATATATCTCCCATGAATCCCAATAAAAGAAAAAGAAAATTAATCATATATTATTAAAATAAAATATAAACAAATTAATTATTCGCAATAAATTCTCCCCATCAACTGATGTATTACGTAAAACTAACATTATATATCAATTCAAATATCCCTTGGGAAAATGTAACAGAAAAACAAATATATATGTTAGATATACGACAACTACACTATTAAGACATCTTTCTCTACACCTGTCTAACCATTCGTCCATTGCGACACATTTACACCAACTTATTGATAAAACAACTATCCTACAACAAGAAAATAACAAATTAAAACTACAGATCCTCGAAGCAATCTACATTAAAATGTTAAAGCGGACATTGAGTAGAAGCAGCTACGAACACATTAATAATGTTCTAAAATGAGTATAAAAAGAGCAGTTTTCATTCATTAATGTGCGTTGATCAAAAGACAAATTGCCATAATGGATAATTTCTGACGTTCTAATGAACGTTAAAGCATAAGAGTCAGCCGTTGCACTTAAACCCAAAAAGAAAAAATATCAGTAATGGATAGCTACACATAGTTTTTGGCTTGCACCCCTGATGATGATTACAGAAAGAGATGGAAAGTACTTGGGAAATAAAACTGATTTTCACTGTTACAGCGCATTTCTTACATCCATGTCATATGCTCCTTCGCTTTCAAAAAGTTCGTTGGTAAAGTTCTGGAATTCATTGTTTCTACCTGTTATGAGGTCAATGTCATCTGCAGACAGGACTGCCACCGATAGAAATTGAAGGATCATGGTCGTTCAAGGTTTCATGCATGATTCTCTCTACAAATAGGGTGAACGATGTGGGTAAAAGTACGCGTCCCTGTCTCACGCCGACAGTTGTCCGGAAGAATCCTCCGAATGCAAAAGCAATATCAAACAATGGACAGGTTAGACTGTTCCAGAATTGCTGATGGCTGCCGTTGATAGACCGTTGTAGAAAAGAGTTATTGTGGCTTCTGCATTCGGATCCCCCCTACGACTACAAATATCAAGTGGATGAGAGGCAAGGTCTGGGCTGTAAGGGGGATGCGGAAGCAGTTCCCAGCACAGCTCGTTGATGGTTCGCACCGTTTGGGCTGCTGTGTGAGGCCTTTCCTTGTCATGATACAAGATGACTCCTTCTGACTGATTGTTCTTTATGTCTTTCAAAGTCCTTGCAATGTCATCCACTGTCACCCTTCTCTCAGACTGAATGAGGTCATTGACTGATTCGATCAGCTCAGGAGACCTTACGTCTGTAGGCCTCCCAGACCTGTCTTCATCCTCAACACTACTCCGTCCTTCTTTAAACAATTTAGCCCACTTGTAGACATTTTTTGGCTGAAACATGTGTCACCATACACAGTTGACATTCTCCTATGAATTTCTACTGGTTTGCACCCTTCAGCAACCAAAAACTTGATAACTGACCGCTCTTCAATCCTGGAGCATGCTTCTTGGTCGGCTATCCTTGTTAATCGCCAAAACTCTCAAAGTTTTTTTTTAATCTGCAAAAGAAATTAAATCCATGTGAAAAAGAAGTAAAACAAAGAAAATAAAAAAGAGTAAGCTTCTATCTGTATTAAAAGTCCTTATACCGAAATATTCACCTCATTTATTGAATGACCCTCGTATATATATATATATATATATATATATATATATATATATATATATATATATATATATATATATATATATATATATATATATATATACAGAAATATAGTCTTAAAGTGTGCTATATTTATGGGGTAAAGTGCTCAATATCAGTGATAGAGCGTGTGTAAATATAAAAGTGGACATGGAAGTCAGCACTTAGAGGCGACAGTCTGTTTCATGCTAGTGCAATCGCCTGACGATTGCACTAGCATGAAACAGACTGTCGCCTCTAAGTGCTGACTTCCATGTCCACTTTTATATTTATATATATATATATATATATATATATATATATATATATATATATATATGTATGTATGTGCGTGTGTGTCATATTATAATTAGGATTGTCCCTCGCTACGTTAGTTCGCACGACCGTTACAGTCTGCCAATATCTCATACATAATGCTAATGGACAATTCCCACTTGCTTTCAGTGGTAAAATGAAAACAGGAAGATGGAAGGAGAGAAGTGTTCATCCTCTCTTCGTACTAATTCATAAATGATGGGCTACTCCGTTTTGTTCGCGTGGAAAGAGTGAGAAATGAAAGAAAGAAAGAAAGAAGCGTTTACCCTTCCTTCACTGAAATTGAAACATATGTTAATTTATAATCTTTTCATTCGTACCCGCTTCTTAAAATAACAGCAAACATTCATATTTATGATTTTTATTACAATATTTTGTTAAAGTTTTCAAGCTCAAAAATTAAACGATGCGATATAAAAAATGTTTAGTTTCATTAGCTTAAGAATTAATATAAATAAAAAAAAAAATTTAAACAGAAAACTGCTAAATTTTAACGACTTAAAACTAGTATATATAATTACAAGCATATATAATTACATAAGTTACCCCGCTATATATAATAATTACAGAATTATAAATATTACAGAATTTGAAGTGAGGTATACATGTTTCTGTGCCTTTACGAGTAATCTCTCCACTTTTAAGCTTCCAGTTTTTTTAATATATATCTTGAAAACATCTTTAATAATAATCTTTATATATACGAAAGTTTAGCATAGCTTTGGTATACATATGTATATATACCTAACGTATATGCATGACTTGACCGTAATTTACTTGTTTAGTTTATTCACATTAATATTTTCGATTAACTTGCTCGTCTTTTGCGTTGTCTCTTTTTGTGTGGTCAGATAAAACACTATCATGATCTTAGATTACGAACGTACCATCGATTTCTATCTATAATTATCAAAAACAAGTTTCTTTGACTAATAATGTGTATTTGATCTTTTCAGTAAATAGAAGATTAGCCGAATGAAACGAAAAACCTCTCGAACCTCGTATCGATTTCTGGATAAAATCATCTACTGTTTTTGCAAACGTCTATGCACAAAAATCGATAATTGTCCAAAAGGCACATTGAAGGAATCGTCTTTTGCGCTACAATTTCTGAGAAGGAAAACAAAAAAAGATTTAAAATATGACCATATAATAATATTTATAAATAAATTAATAAAAATTAATAAGAAATGAAGAAGTTCTAGACTGTTCCGTTCTCTGGGGAGTCGAAGAAAATTCCGCATATTTCCAACAGGAAAATCTTCCGGCCTTTTTATTTTATTTTATTTATTTTTATGTTTTTTTTTTCTGTCAAAGACATTCTTCACTTTAGATGTTAAATAACATCACTTCTCTATAAGCTATAAATACCAGACAAACTGCAAATGAAATGAAATTGCTCTCTGTATTTGTGGAATGGGGTGTTCTCGTTATTTACACACAGGCTAATGTCCACGTCGTTGTTATTATTATTATCACAACATTTCAGCTGTTTTGCACTCCAGCATTCATCAGGTGTCCGTTCATTCGGGTAACCTTCAAAGTTTTTCGAACTGAATCCTTTATTCAATCTATGAGTTTAGAAGCTACTAGTTCCGTTTTACATGTCACAGGATATATTACCTTGTTCTTATAGTAACTGCTCACCTTGTTCCCACTAAGCCTGTACTACCTGACCCAGAAATTGACCCACATTTCCGGTGCCAATTAATTCTCGAAAATCGCTTAATACAGTGTAACCCGGATATAAGAGACCCAGATATAAGAGAAACTCGGATATAAGATAGATTTTATCTGGTCCCAAATTAGAGCCTGTGTTAATGTATATATAATAGACCAAAGCCGGATATAAGAGAAACCCGATATAAGAGACTTATTCTTCGGTCCCGACAACTCTCTTATATCCGGGTTACACTGTACAAGAGTATATTGTCCCGCTTGACACCCGAAAAAGCACAGATGTCAAAATCGGCATAAATAGTTTGTGATGAAAGCAAAATGATGAGGACATTAGTTCGAATGTAAATTATGTAAATAAGTCACCCTTATAGAAGATTGTCTCGTCAAAAATCCCTTAAACAATTCGAGCAGCAGATTTACGGTAGCCCATCTAGCAGAGGTCTGTCGATGGCGTGATAACCATACAGAGCCTATACCCCCCTTCAAGCTGTTTTTGCATTCAGAGCTTGTCTAATTCCTAGATGGATTGCCACCTAAGACAAGAGAGACCAGCCAGTTCTGCTATTTATCCTATAGTGTTGTAGTGGGAAGAGAAAGAAGAAAAAAGAGAGAGAGAGTGGGGTGGAGATTACCCCTGGTTATTTGTAAGAAAATTAAAGTATTGAAATCCGCACAAATTTTTATAGATCCATTTTCATAGAACTGTCTAAGACGCCAGGTGCAAATGAATGTGAATTCAATCCAACAATCAGTATAATGAGCCATTTAACAAAACTTAACATTTTGTAAATAAGGCGCGAGGCAGAATTAATCCGGAAATAGAAGAACAGTGCAGGTTATGGAAAAATGAATGCTATATTTATGCTCAGAATGGGATCAGAAATAATTTGTGCTCAGAATGGGATCCGAAAGAATTTATGCTCAGAATGGGATCAGAAATAATGTATGCTCAGAATGGGATCAGAAAGTATTTGTACTCAGAATGGGATGAGAAAGAATTTATGCTCAGATTGGGATCAGAAAGAGCAATAAAACCACAGAAGGATATTTCTGACATTTTTTATAGCTTATGCAAAAGAAAAAGTACACTTAACATCAGAAAGAGATAGTTGATATTTATAGAGCACATAATAAGGAAAGAGAGCGTGGAGACGTGACACTCCCTGGACATATTGAATGCAAGACGAACAGCGGACAAAACCGCACATAAGTCACCCCACGAGCTTGTGTAAAT
The DNA here is from genome assembly GCA_964036315.1 of Acanthosepion esculentum. NCBI lineage: Eukaryota > Metazoa > Mollusca > Cephalopoda > Sepiida > Sepiidae > Acanthosepion > Acanthosepion esculentum. The sequence continues at coordinate 56,635,769 of OZ038494.1, forward strand.
GGATGGAAGAAGTTTAGGGCCATTACAAATAAGAAAAAATTTACTTATCGCTACAAAGTTGAGGAACTTAAGAAAGGCATGATCACCAACGTCCTGAATTGACACAACTAATAAAAGCAAAAGAAATTGAAAAAGAAAGACAAGAAGACTTTTAAAAGAACACGATGAAGAAGAAGAATTAAAAGAAATTGAAAAAGAAAAATAAGAAATTAAAAAAAAAGAAGTTGAAAAAGTAAAAAAATGTTGAAGAATAGAAAGTTGAAAAAGAAAAGAAGTTGAAAAAGAATAGAAAAAGAACATTATTTACATTTTTCGGACTATTGTCGGCATCTTTGTCGCCATGTTTATTACTACGTTTCGGCCGTTGTACGATCTGGCGTTCTTCAGGGAGTTGAAATGTCGAACTGAACACTTTATTTCGCTCAATGAGGTATACTGTTCTAGTTCCACGTGCCATGTTTAATGGATGTCAGTTACCAGTTATCTCCTGCTAATTTTCCCTCTGAAAATTCTCCACTGCCTTCACCGGGTCCTGACACTGGATCTAACCAACGCCTTTATCCACTGTGCCGTGTGTCTTTGAGGGCATCTGTGTATGAATTTCTGGGTATTATAACCTAATAACCTTCAGCAACCATTTTTACTAAGGACACCTAGGAACAGTGGATAAAGGCGTTGGTTAGATCCAGTGACAGGATCCAAAGAGTGTGAGTTCAATACCCGGTTAAAGCAGTGGAGAAATTTCAGACGGAAAATTAACAGGAGATAACTGATAACTGACATCCATTAAACATGGAACTAGAACAGTTTACCCCAGTGAGCGAAATAAAGGGTTCAGTTCGACATTCCAACCTCCTGAAGAAGTCCGGAGCGTACAATGGCCGAAACGTGGTGATAAATATGGCGACAAAGATGAGGACAATAGTCCGAATAATGTAAATAATGTACATAATACCTCATCTCAGAAATATAGACAGATGTTGAAAAAGAAGAAAAAGACTGCTTTTGATCCATAATAGGTAATCAAATTTAGTGACCTTGTACTATGACGTTACTATCCTTTCAGATATATCACTAATGGAGATTGTATAGCTTTTTCTATGATTATTACACGGCTGTCATGCGTCGATTGCGCAAAAGTTCCTCAGACCAGCGCTAGAAGCAACAAGAAGAGTAGCGCACATGTTAACAACTCTACAAATTCAACAAAACTTTTATAAGTTTACGCACTTTTCTCTTTGCTCAGCGAAGTGGGACGCTAGTCGGAATGTCTTTGTGTCGCAGATTTTATATTGGGTTTGAACTTCTTCGCGGCAATTATCCGGGCTGAATTGCCAACCCCTTTGAATGAATATTCCTTTAACATGGGAAAACCTGAGTGTTCATTTCTTCCAGCGGAAAATTAAGTTACAAACAGGCATAAATCAACTGGAACGAAGCGGTAAATGTAAATGAAATTCTACAATGTGATGTAACGAACCCAACTGGAATTGAAACATTTTTATCTACTTAGATTTTATAATGATAGAAGGGCTCTTATAAATATCAATGTAGTGAATCCTTACTTCTCCAAAATTAAACAAAATGAAAATAAAACATTATATATATATATATATATATATATATATATATATATATATATATATATATATATATATATATATATTTAAAGAAGTTATTTGGTAATCGGTATGAATAATTCCAAGCAGGATGTAATCTAGAAAGCTTAATGTAAAAACAAAGCAAATATTAATTATATTACGAAACAGACAACTTTATGGGTTCATGGCATTGTAATTTATTTCCTTAGGACCGGGATTTTGATCTTAATTCATCAGATCTCCATTTTCATATACCTTTTTTTATATATAAAAATGAAGATCTGAAGACGTAGGAGCAAAATTCCGGATCTAAGGAAATAAATTATAATCCCATGAACACTTTAAATTGTCTGTTTCTTAATATAATGTACACACACACACACACACACATATATATATATATATATATATATATATATATATATATATATATATATATATATATATATATATACACACCTTTCACGTTAAACTTTTAGTAGAAACTCATATTTGAGTATTATTATTATTATTACTATTATCGCTGTTATTATTATTATTATTATTGCTGTTATTATTGCGGGGTAGGAAACCATATTGGTAGCTCCAAGCTTTCAGTTTGCCGGGGAGATGGGTTCTGTCGATGGATTCTAGTCTATTTAGTTCCATTTTCTGCTCTTCTTTACCTCGGTGCAGATAAGTCTGGGGAATTTCATACGGCCGTCCGAGACTCTTCACTGGCTTCTCTTTGAGTATTACTTTTACAACATTTCCACACTTTTAAGGGCATCTTAAATGCGTCTTTGACATCTACTCAGCAATTTATTGCTTTTGTACTCAGTCAAAAATAATATCTTATTCAAAAGCCTTAACAAAATTTGAGAAATTTGATAAATGATTCCAAGTAAAACTCATAATGAGTGTCATCGGATAGAATTTAAGATTCTTTCTCCATTCACAACTCTGATTGTGTTTCCTTCTTTTGGGGATATTATTATTGGGTGTAAGTGATAATCTCTAATACGTAAAACACTATGCTGATGTCTAGGATAGACCTACCGGAATCGACTTCAGTCAGGTAATGATCAACACTATATTGGGAGTCAGAAGTATTGTTTATTATGCATGTAACTTTCAGTACCTCAAAAACTAAACTCGTATCAATTCACGGTTCGGACAATAGGCTTTATGCAGTCAGGATGAATGGTTGTACTCTTAACGTGCCATCATTCTTTGAATGTATGTTGGGAAGAGATTTCACCTTAGAACACCAGCGGAACTTGTATATATGATCCATAGCTAGAAACGCTAGAAAATAGTTGATTCAATCTTACCCTTTCTGACATATTTATAAGCGTTAGTTTAGATAAAAAGAAATGTTTTATGGTTGCCATATCGGGAATCAAACTGCTCCATCCGCAATTTCCAGCCTTTATAAAATTCAAGTTCTAATTCTTGACACAGTCTTGTGTAGAATGACTTATTTTCCACGATTCAACCACTTTTAAACAGGTGCAAAATCACAAACCTATTGCAACTCTATCAACATTTTCCATAGAAAATTTTCGCTTGATTTCCATTCTCTAGTTACACCAGTTCGGAACTTTGCATCCAAGATAAGCCATGCTACCTCAACGGAGAAGAATAACAATCATTTCCCCCGTATTCCAATTGTAAGGAGTAAGTTCCTGTCAGACAGCTTTTCCCCAATTATTTTCACATTATAGAACGGAATATCGCGTAGATACCTCCCTGGACACGTCATTCTCAATCTATACACATCGAGAATCAATCGTTATATATCCTGCTTATCCTTATAATATTCTTTCACTTACATTCATGCCACAAACCTCATTCAGTAACCCTCTACCCTGAGTGCATTTCGTATAAATAAAACTGTTTCAAATTTGGTTTACTGTTACAGAACAACGCTACAGTTAGCAAGCTCATATGAATAACGCGTTTTGGAAGACGACCGAAGATGTAGAGGCCTGCCAATATCAGTTATTACGTTATAAGTGCGACGCGTCGAGTAGAAATATGTATACCCCAGACAAATTCCTTTCATGTTATTGGCGTCTTGGCGTATGGTAATGGTCAACGAAATGAGTCGGACTGACCATTATTGTTGAAATGTGTGTCCGATGCTCACTATCTGCACATTGACAATTGTACACTTTCAGTAACTCAGCATGACCTGCAATGAGATCAGCCAATAAAATAAAGTAGCCTTTACACAAATGCGTTAATTAAAGTTTAAATAATTCTCAGATTATGAAATACACGATTTAGCCGAAAAGTGGTTTAATATCTTCGAAACTACATCACTGACTGAATAATAATAATAATAATAATAATAATAATAATAATAATAATAATAATAGTAACAGCAATAGCGATAATAAATAATAATAAGAGCAATAATAATAATTATTATTATAACAGCAATAATAATAATAATGATAACAGCGATAATAATAATAATAATAATAATAATAATAATAATAATAATAATAATAATAATAATCTATCAAAATACAAGGACCTTGAAATCGAAATCGAAATCTGAAAAATGTAGCCCATGAGAACATCGACAATCCCTGTTGTAGTTGGAGCCCTCGGATTGGTTGGAAAAGACTCCAGTGGACAAATTGATGGGATTCCTGGAAAAATTGTTCTCACGAGTACAGCCCACACCTCACGAAGGGATTTATCTATGTAAAATATGATTTTTCTTGATTTTTTGTTGTTGTTTTTTGTCAGTAAAATGTCATGATTCAATTTCTAACCTTGGGTCTGTGGGCGGGACCCGGAAAGAAACGTGTACACATCAGAAATCAAATGTAATAATAATAATAATAATAATAATAATAATAATAATAATAACAACAACAACAACAATTAAGGCTAAAACTATCCTCTATCCAGTTCAAATTGACAGGGAAATAAAAGCCAAAAGACATTATATTATCATAAATGACAAGAAATTTAGAAAGTGTATGCTTATTGACATAGCAGTACCATCTGCGAGAAACACCTCCATGAAAATTGTCGAGAAAGTGTACTAATACAAGAACCTGGAGTTTCAGATTAACTACATGTGGAGAAGGAAGACTGAAAAGGTACCAATAGTAATCGGAGCTCTGGGCCTCGTAAGAAAAGGAATAAGTTAACATCAACATATAAGTTTCCCGGAAGATCGTCCTACTAGGAACATCCCATATACTAAGAAAAGTGCTATCAATTAAATGACAATTATCCTATATGGACTAAGGACCATAGTTTAGACTCGGCTCTAAAGGATAAAAAGCAGGAAACATAACTTGCACAAATAATAATAATAATAATAATAATAATAATAATAATAATGCGGACTGACGTTGCTAGTATGTGGTACGTTAAGACCACATTTGTTTCTATTATCATTTGGTCTTTGGAATGTATACCGCCGAACTTATGGGTTCTAAATTTAGGAAAGAAAAATGGAATAAAGTCTAGTATACCTTTGCTTATGAAGTCTGCATTATTCAATATTGGAAATATGCTGCGAAAGGTTCTAGCTAAGGTCTTACGAGTTAATGGGAAAGACGACAGACACAAAATCTCCGGTTGAAAACTAAAAACAGTACAAAAGAATATAACTTTGTATATTGAACATTTATCGCAAAATATATATTTACCTTCAATTTAATGCACTTTACAATATCTCATATATATATATATATATATATATATATATATATATATATATATATATATATATATATATATTTATCTGTGTGTGTATATATGCATGTGTGTGTGAGTGTCTATTTGCCAAGAAGTAAGTTCTTCATACCTAGATATTGTGAATTGTTTTTCCTTCCAGTCAGATTTATTAGCAGTTTTGGGGTAAATTTTTGAAAATCTTCGATATTTGACAATCTTCTCATATCTAGGCCTATATCTATCTATCTATATATATATATATATATATATATATATATATATATATATATATATATATATATATATACATATATATATATATATATATATATATATATATATATACATATATATATATATATATATATATATATATACATATATATATATATATATATATATATATATACATATATATATATATATATATATATATACATATATATATATATATATATATATATATACATATATATATATATATATATATATACATATATATATATATATATATATATATATATATATATACATATATATATATATATATATATATATACATATATATATATATATATATATATATATATATACATATATATATATATATATATATATATACATATATATATATATATATATATATATATACATATATATACATATATATATATATACATATATATATATATATATATATATATATATATATATATATATATATATATATATACTAATGACGATTGACTAAATAATCGTTTCTATTTATTTACATTTCGTGACTGCTTCTTTCGCTGTTTCCAAATATTCATTTAGTGCATTGTCAGGTCGCGGTGTTAATATAATTAAAGAAGTCGCTGAACTTAAATCCCAAAGGAAATAATAAACAATTTTCTCTCAAGGATATTCAGTAGAAATCATCACTTTTACGCAACACACGCACACCCAAACATACGCAAACACAAACACACACACACACATCTCAGTGTGTATTAGTGAATGGTAAACTCGGGAAAATTCTTTCGAACGCGTTTCGTCCTTGAAAAAGGACTTCATCCATGTAGGGGTACAGAGTGAAAATATAAACAAAATATGAACAAGCTACTCGGATGTAATTATACGTAAGGTTGAACATGTATGGAGGCTAAACTTTAGATTTAAAATCTAAATTACTGATGTCCGATGTATCTAGAGGTACAACGCTACCGACGATTTGTTTTTCACATTTTGTTATTCAATTATCTACCATTAATACGATACATAGACTGTCTATATCTTATAGAGAGTATGTTCCATGCATCAGCTCAAGTAAAGCTACTTGTGTTGGATAGTATAACAAATATTAATAGTCGAGCGACTATCCTACAAGGCCTGAAGATTGCATTCACACAGGAATCAGCGTGTCGTAATTCGTTGATAAATTCTTTCTCCACACAGTTTATATTTGCATATGCTTCATACAGAATAGTGAGCACTTTTACACTATAATTAGATTATACCTTGAAAGTATATGTTTTTTCAGTGGTTTCCTGATATCGAGGCATTTAAGGCAAGCAGTTTTTGTGGTAGAGTGATCAATATAGAAGGATATAGATTTAAAAGAATTAATATAGAAAAGTATTTTATTTAAGTGAAAAAAAATTCTATATTAATTATATATATAGATATATGTATACCCCCATATATATATATATATATATATATATATATATATATATATATATATATATATATATATATATATGTGTGGGTGTGAGTGTGGGTGTGTATGGGTGTGTGTGTGTATGGGTGTGTGTGTGTGCGCAGGCATGCAGTAAAATAGTAAAGAACATATTAGGTAAATAATCCGTAGTTCTTTAGTATTTTTGTTTTTATTTTTAAAAAGACAGTGCTCCATACAGAAGTAGAGCTTATATTATAATATTTTTTTTAAATATGATTCCTTCGCTACTTAAGAGTTCTCATGTTTCAAAAGCGACAACCGCGACCCTCAATATAATTATTGAAATTTAGTTGAATTGAGGTGTTATGTTCCGCTTCTTCTTCAGGCGAAAATTGAAGAAGCAGCGGGACTTAACACCTCAATTCACCTCAATTCAACTAAATTTCAATAATTATATTGAGGGTCTCGGCTCTCACTTTTGAAACATGACAACTCTTATGTAGCGAAGGAATCATATTTTAAAAAATAATATTATAATTATATATATATATATATATATATATATATATATATATATATATATATATGGGGTGTTATTTGGGCAGCGATATTTGTTTTAAACATCTTTCACTAAATATAACAGACAAGGAAAATTGAATTAATTTGTTATCTAGTTTTCCCAGCGTTCTTAGCATTTTTCTATTTAGTGGGAGTATGGGAGTGCAAAAATTGTCCATATTATTAATTGTCCCAAGCGCTTTTGTCCACCTCTTTAGCAATTTCCAAGGGGTCTTGTTTAGGTGGTATTAATTTGTTATCATGTTTAGACTATTTAAGAATCATTTTATTTTTGTGTTACTCTGAATACCAGTAGCAGCGAAAATTCCTAGCCTTCGCGTGTTGAACGGGGCTGAAATTCATATTTTTTTTACAATTTCAACACACCATTTCCACTGTTAAATAAGGTGTGGTTGATAGCGGGAGTGAGATGTCTAATTTACAGAGCCTCTCTTATAACAAGATGATTCCTATAATATGATTTATATAGAATTTTAGTGTTTTGGACTAGAATTTTTCTTAAAGGTTCGTGTAAATTATAAGTAGATGTTTTTTTAGGATTTTGATTTGATGACACCTGAGGCGTCAAACTCAAATAGAGTGTCGTATGTCCGATATAGGTAAATGAGTTCTCATACACACAATCATATATATATATATATATATATATATATATATATATATAACGTCGGAACTTTCCAGAGCCTAACATACACACAAACACACACACGTGTGTGTGTGTGTGTGTGTGTGTGTGTGTGTGTGTGTGTGTGTGTGTTCCGACGTTATGGCTAAATAAGTATCAGAATTTTTGTGGTTTTTCCACAGTTGCTTATCTGGCCACTGGTTGTATCTTTTTTCCCCTATAACTGGCTTTGATGCATAGAGGTAAGTAGCCTGTAATACCTTATGTTTCTATGTTTGAGGGGGTGTTATTTTCTTTTATGACATAGTTTTCTGTTTGAATTTACTTCCATAGCCTTTTCTATGGAGCAAAGGTTTATACCCGCGTTTTACGCCCCCTAGATAGCCTGAATGGGCTGTCAAGCTCCAACTACATGAAGCAGCTGATTATGAGCTGACAGTTTTCCACTTTCGTCCTTTTTCTGGTATGAAGTTTGGACTTAG
>OZ038494.1:56646905-56811905 GCA_964036315.1 Acanthosepion esculentum
TCCTATTAACAATTCTGAGCTATTATCCGTTCCACCACCCGCACATCCAAGCTTACATCCCCTGTTATTTCCAAGCATTCACCCATCAAGGTTCTGACCAGCCTCGACGTTTCTTAAATTCGGTGATCGTCCAGGAACCGATGGTTGCACGTGGTATGACCATAAGCCACTTGTGAAGTTTAACGAATATGAAAACAGACAACTGAAGTAGATCAATTGGGTACAAATGCCGAAATGTTGTGAATATAATTAACAAAAGGAACCTGCTGGTCTAAATAGCAAAGCATATGCTAATAATGTAAAGTACTTATAAAATATATATGTACTGTAATAGATGTTATATATGTTATTGAATATATATGTTATATATGTTATACAATAATTGTGGCCATGTACCACAATTATTTCATATTATATACAGTAATAAATAAATTTATATGTTATTGATGGTAACTTTTCACTAGAACTCAATTAGTGTCATTATTTTCCGTTATTAAATCTATAATTTAAGGAGGCACTTTACCTTTGTTGATATTTCGCGTTTTTTAGCCGAATTTCCACATTCACTTTTCTTAAGTAGGCGAAATTATGGAATACCCAGTTGTGTGAGTATCAGTAGCTGGATGTTATATGTGCAACATTATGTCTTATGTCCCGAGAGTCGCAGCACTTTAAGCTAATTATTTGTAGCCAATAATGTTCTTTTTTGGATGGTGGATGTTTGATACTGAAAAAGAACATTATAAGCCGTAAGCTGAACCTTTTTATTTCGGTGTACTGCATTATTAACGTTATTATTCGTCCTGAAAACATGTTTTTCGCAATGTTTTTGGTTGTCAATGGTACAATTGGAGATGTTCTTGGAAACTCGAAAATAATTATAACAGGTATAAGCAATAATCATGTTCAATTTATTTTCTACGCAACAGGAATATGGTGGCAATTTGAGGAGAATAATGACATCTATCTATCTATCTATCTATCTATCTATCTATCTATCTATCTATCTATCTATCCTAGTCTGTTCATTATCTATCTATATATCTATCTATCTATCTGTTCACATCGCTCTTCCCTAATCTGTTCTTCCCATCCCTTCTTCCTTCCTATCTAACTATTGTTCTATATATATCTATCATTCTCTCTATATCTCTTTCTCTCTCTCTCTCTCTCTCTCTCTCTATATATATATATATATATATATATATATATATATATATATATATATATATATATATATATATACTAAGATAGAGATGAATTTATGTTAAACTATATTAAATAATTTCTTTTCAATTCTAGTTGTCATAGAATTGCTGGATAAAACAGTATATTTTTATTCGTTGGGTTTGTTAAAATTGCACCCGCTTGTATTTTTAAATATTGTACAAACCTTTCGTTTTGAGTTGAATATGAAATAAAAAGGTTATTGGATCATCCACATTAAATTAACGTTCAGATTCTTACAGCATTTCACCTTTCTTTGGAGATCTTCTTTTATCACAATGTGGTATAACAAGAGATAAAAATATTAACAAGAATAAACTAAATGAAATCGATTAGTCTGTATACCTAAAACGCATATAAAAAAAGCAAAAAAAACATTAAGTACCAATTTTCATAAAATATTTCAGCGTCTCCTTTCCTTCACACGCATGTGTATCAACGTAATCAATACTTTAGCACGAGCAAGATCTATACGACGTAAAGAGGCACACGATTTTATTTTACTCTATGCATCTATTTCCCTCAGAGCTATAGACACACACACACACACACACACACACACATATATATATATATATATATATATATATATATATATATATATATATATATATATATATATATGCATGTTTAATTATTAAGTTTTGGCTTTTTCTTTTAATAGTATTAACTACGGACACGGCCGCAATGTGCTGTGTTCGGAAAATAAAAATCTCTGTAATACTAAAAACATTCACACAACGCACACACTCAATTAAAATGATTATATAAAATCAAGCTTGATAATGTCTAAATGTATAGCCGAAAGCGCTCGGAATTATAGCACATTTGGACAGTTTCTACACACTCTGCGTCCCAAAAAAATTTTTCAAAATGATAAAAATCTTAATCGTAGTAGCTGTCTGTGGTTTTGACTGTTCTTTTTTCTGTCGTTATGAAACATGCATAAATGAAGGATTGCTGCCTAAATACACAATACATACATACACACACACATATATATATATATATATATATATATATATATATATATATATATAATTATGATATACTACAATATTTGCAACACAGTAACGCGTGTTGAAATTATCATAGTATTTATTATTTTTGAAGTTATCGCTAATTTTTTTTTTTATTATTATTCAATTTCGCAAACCAGTCGATAAAATTTGAATAAACTGATTTCTCTGGAAAAAATACTTTGATAAAAAACCTACATCGCGGTTTTCATGCACTCTAACAAAATCAACTGTAATTTGTACTCTCTTAACTGTTTGCATTTTTCCGTCGACTGGGTTCGATCGGTCAATTTATGGCCGTTTTAGAGTGTGAAAACGGACAGACGGACAGACTGATGGACAAAATTAAGTCAGAGAAATTTATATATAGATTGTAATCTAACTATCGATCGATCGATTGAGCGAGCTATTGATCTATCTATTTTTTCCAGCATCTATATCTTTAGTGATTAAATTTCTTGAGAGAAAGAAGAATTTCTGAAATCAATCTGTCGGAATCCCAGACATTTCATATTAAAATCAAGTGTACATTTGTCATCAGTTTCTTCTTTTCTCTCACAGTGTTAGTCTCTCTCGATTACCCAATTATTTTCTTCTGAACGGCACTAGTATTTATTGTTCACTCTTCGTCGCTCTTGCAAAACCCCAACCAAAATACTCTCTACACTTCAAACGGACATCGATTGAAACGAAATTAATCGCGTCTTGTACGGTCAACGGAAAATCTTGGCGATAACTTGCTTGGCGTTTCGCCTGTAAGGCCTTCAATAAGTTCGCGTTTCAAAGCGTTACCACGCCGAAACCCATCTTACAATTCCTTAATTCAAATCCATGTCGCTTTCTCTGGCTTTACTATTTTTCTAAAACCTCCTGGTTATTCACATGCTTAGTCCCAGTGATTTTCGCCATCCTTCCGTAGAACTATTTTACTTGCCTCGCTTTCACCTGTGATGAGATTGTCACTGCCATATAGAAGGATTGGTATTTCAGCACTGTTTTCTTTATTTGTCACGAAATTTAGATATGTATATGAGTTGCCACTCCAAAACCCTTCTTACAATTCCTTAATTTCAATCCATCTCACATCCTTTTACTTCCTCTCTCCCTTTAGAATTTTCCTAAAAAATCCTCGTTATTCCCACGTTCAGTCTATGGGATTCTTGGCATCCTTTTATAGAAATATTTCACTTGCCTCATCTTCACCTGTGATGGTGATTTTCTAAGTGTAGCATACATCGTCTCAGAGGCCTTGTGAGTGTCGAATTATTTCCCACTACTCCAACCTCTCTCACCGGTGAGATGCGGAAAGCCTTTCGCTGCTCTATCGTCTCCTTCAGGGAAAGTGCTCGAATGAACTACATTCCTTGTTCCGCCCGACCTAACTTTCACCGCCATGTCACTTACATTCTATCAAACCACCCACATTCCCTCCATATTCCATTGGGGAGAAATAAGTTCCACTCTAACTGCTTTCCTGCGAACTACTGCTCTGTTCAACCGACGCCCAAGAGGATTTATCCCCGATCACTATAATCTTAACCTAGAAAGTCTAGGGTTAAGCGTTAGCGTCCTCTCCTATCCGTACAAACTGCTTCTTAACGTACCCCTCTGCTTCGAGTGGCCCCAAGGTGAAAATTAGTTTAGAAAGAAAGATGTGGAACAGGGCCGAAAGTATGGGGCACCCAGTGATGATCGAACTCACTACTCAGTTTTAACTGTTCTAACGAGACAAGCTTGCCAACCATTACACCAAGTTGAGATACCCACTTCATATTTGATGAAATTGCCTAATACTTATTGTCATATTTCAGGAACGGTATTTCATAACAATTCAGTACTCTTTTTGTTATTTGTCAGGAAATTTTCCTGTTTCTTAATACTTTGCTTAGCTTTTAGAATCCATCATTCGCTAGGCTAATCTTTTCGGATTTAGGTGTTGAATTTACGGAAATCTTCGTAGATATTGAAATTTTATTTTTTGCTAGATTTTGTTGTCTACAATTTGTACTTCACACAATGGGCTGTTGTTTTTTTTATGAAAACCATACATTGTCTTTTTACAATTGATGGTTAGTTCTTTCTTATTGCTTTCTTTTACTCCTTTTCCTCCCTTCTGTATTACTTCTTGTAGTTGCATTTCTATATCTGCTATCATCACTGTACCATCTCCATATATTATATTGTTAAGATTATGGACGGCAATAATGAGTCCTGGTAGGACTGCTAATTATATCACGATCACTTTTCTGTAAAAGTTAAATAAGTCCGGTGAGAAGACTAATCCCTGTCTTAAGTCACTCTATTTTTGTGCATTTACTGAATTCATTTTCTATCTGTATGCAAGCGGTTTGCTTCCAGTATAGTTATGGATAGTTCTATCTTTCCTATATAATTCAAGCTAACCTAACAGTTCGATCAGTTCTTTGTATTGTATCTTATCACATGCTTTTGCATAATTGATAAAACCAAATGTACATCCTTCTATATTTATATCACACTTTCTGATATAAATATAGCATTCCTCGTTCTAGTATTTTAACGAAGTTGCATTTCATATGCATTATTTCCGGTTATATTCTGCTGCGCACTCTTTTCATCCAAATTATGATGATTAGTTTACTTATGTGGCTCATTAGGCTGTTTGTCTGATTGTGCTTGGATTCTTTTTCACGTTGCTTAGACAATGAAATGGAAATAGATCTACTTAGGCATAGCGATATATCATCACTATCGTATATATCATTTATCATTTCTGTAATATTTTCAATGCTGAAATCATATAAAGCTCCAAGAATCTACATTACAATTCTACATGGTTCTGCTACTTTGTTCCTGTTCAACGTACTCAGTGCTTATTTCCCTTCAGAATTTAATATTTCTGGTCCGTCGATATTTTTCTTTATTGCGTGTTGTCTTCTTTCGTCGTGGAAGATTTATCCGATGTAGTCGTTACAACTTTGAAGTGCGTTTCTTTCTCTATTATCAGAATACCCTTTTTAGATTTCATGATTCCTGTCGATGGGCATTACTTTTCTCCTGTTATTTCATTTATACATCTATCAATATCTGCCTTGTTTATGCTTCTATTTCATCCTACGCTTCCTTTAGCCATTGCACTTTTGTCTGCTCACATGTGATTCTAATTTAATTTTGTGATGTACTATATTCGGTAACACATCTTGGTATTGTTTGCGGTCACTTTTTCGTCATGTTGTGAGTTTCATCTATCATCCACTACTTTTTTCCCTGTCTATTTTTCTTTAGGAGAATGTTGTTTGCTGATTCTAGGAAAGCTTCTCTGCATGTGCCACACGTTGAAGAACCATTCCCAGTTTGTCCATTGTATCGGATTTTAACACGAACCTTTGCTGTTCGGGCTATTCAGGAGTCTGTCGTATTGCAATTTAGCTGCTGCCGTGGACAGATTCGACTTGCGTAGTTTCACATTCTGGTTCCATATCACAAGTTGTGATTTCAATTTGGTTCTTCATTTTAACTTTTTGACTTTTGCATATCATAAATTTCTTGGGTGTTCTTGAAATTAAGTGTTGGCTATTACCTGATCGTTCGCTATGCAACATCGACCCATTTTACACAATATTGATTACAGGTTCTATTCTAACTTTGTCAAATGCATCATTAACACTCTCCTGTTTTGGTATTTAGGTCTCCAAGAACGATTTCCTGTGACTTGCATTGATAATTGGCGTTGTTTAGTGTACAGTAAAAAATTTTATTTGTTTCACCTTAATTTGTGCTGCCCGTGCATATAGAACAGAAATGGATACATTAAAATGCTTCCCTATTATTTTATCTATAAAATTACTACCAGATAATTGAGAATTCTTTCATGGTTTGATCTAGTAGTAGTCATACTCCTCTCTCACCGTTGTCTTTGTCTTCATATATAATACTGTGTCTGTCGCTGGCGAAATATCCATTATTTATCCACCTACATTTGCATACGACTAAAATACTAACATTTAGCGTAATCATTTCATTCTTTATATTTTATAACTGTCCCCATTGATTTTCTGATATTCCTTCGAGAATTAAATTGTGGATAAGGAACATCACAGCACCAAATGAATGAGGACAGTGAAAATTGCGTTTAAGCATGAAACAGAATGTTTCCACTGCGTGTGGACCTCAATGACAACTTTTGCATTTGCATATGCTCTGTCTCTGATATTGAGCACATTAACTCTTGAATATAGAATAACTTAAATCAATAGTTTATATATATATATATATATATATATATATATATATATATATATATATATGTATGTGTGTGTGTGTGTGTGTGTGTGTGTGTGTGTGTGTATTAAAATAATAAGAATGAACAGTAAGATTTACAATCCGGTGTTCTTAATAATTCTTTTTTTTAAAAATAGGCTAACTTAATAAAATATAGGATAACTTAAATTAGTACCATATATATATATATATATATATATATATATATATATATATATATATATATATATATATATACAAGTATAGGATTGGTATATACGGAATAAATTCCAATAACCAATAATTATTATTCATAAAAGAGTGCTCAATACAGAGTAGAGCAGATATAATTATTTATTTAAATATTATAACATAAATATGTTATAAAATCACTGCAAAAATAGCCATTTTGTTTCAACACTTCTGGTGTCTTATCAAGTGATGATGTTTAATGTTCGGCCTTTCTTTAATTGGATGTTCAGACGACCTGAATTCCTTACTTTCACCAGTTCAGACATTTACATCTAAGACCCGCTATGCCAGCTTTACAGTGTTGACTCAACCTTATTCCTTTTGTTTTGCATCGGTAAGAAGAAAATTCCAGCCAGATGGATTTTTCTCCTGAACTGTACCAATGTGGAAAAATTTCCAAATTTCCCCGATCACTATGTTCACAACCCCTTCAATTTTGGGTCCATGTTTATCTCTCCCACATGTGCGCATAATCTCCACATGTTACTTCTCTCAAACAACATCATTTAGTGGCCTTCTGAGTTCAGTGGCTTTTGGACCTTGGACTGGTTAAACAATATCATGGAAAAGAACTAGATAAAGTATATTTACATATGTCCCTAAATGATATTTGATATATATTTAAAGGTTTATGAAGAAAATGGTTTGACCAACCTAAAAAATATACGAAGAATCTCCTGTAAACAGAGATAAAGGATGAGGAATATTGTTTGAAGTTTGTTCACGATTGGCGAAATATTAAAACTGATATCAAAGCTGTCATCATAGTGATGAAGATAGAAATGCAATAAATGGATCTGATGGCTTGTCTAGTTGTTGGGCCCTTCATCAAAATCGCCAACGTCAACATGGTTTCTATAATATCATTGATGAGGTGGAGTAATCCGTTGGTCTAGTATAATAGATAATAAATTCATAGCTCCTTGTGTATGCTGGTGTCAAGGAAATTACTGAACAGTAAAATAAGTTATTGAATAAAAAGCTTTTGACACCAAATCCGGTGAGTAGGATGAAGCATTTCAAAGGAAAGTGTATATTCATACAAGACAACGAAAGAAGCTGACTCTTGCCCACATTGTGAAACAAAAAAGGTTCCTACGACAACAACATCTGTGCAATTAGTTCAAAGTATAAATGAAATAGAAAGATTTGGGACAATATTAACCATTCGTGTCCTGCGTTCGCGAACAATTTTAACACTTCTGTCTGAAGTCAAAATTTGCAAATAACTGGTATATGATACTTCACTGTAGATATAATAATAATTACAAGTGTTTACTCACCGCTCACCCGGTAGCTGGGCACAAAGTCGTTTTTCTACCACTGTTTAACCGGTGGCTGGCCATTACCGTATTTTTATCCACCACCAGTAAAACGGTGGTCAGTGTTTAAATAGTTGAGAAGATACATGAATACGTGAATGGAAAACGAAGATCAATGTAAAAAACAAAAATAGTAGCAAGCAATATTCAAATAGAAAACGTATAAAATATTACACAATCAGTGTATGATAAAACTTACAGAATATCAAGGATCCCTAAACAAATATGGAAAATAAAATATGGAACGTTATAAATTCATTGTAAAACGATTCTGCTTCAGAAGCCAAATAAATATGCTCATACTATGTTATTCGTTTTACGTTGACCACAACATCCCCAGTTTTATATTGCGTTAAAACAGGAATCAGACTGTCTCCACTGGAAGTTGACCTCATTGTCTACGCTGCTTGTTAGCCACTGCATGGCACAGAATTCCTGAGTCCATATGTAGGAAAGTTAATATTCAGATGATCGTAAGAATTTTTGTCTTTCACAAGCATGGACACCACAACACTTACCTAATTAACAATACCCTGATGATGACATTATGCTATGTCGAAAGTACTCGGAGAATAAAATAAAATATGAATCATCACGGCGTTTTCCTCCCGTCCTTTAATAATCACACAAAAAAGGTGAATAAATAGACAGATGTTAAAATTAATCAACGAAACCTGTCTTAATGAAAATATGCTGCCGAAATATACGCATATATACATATATATATATATATATATATATATATATATATATATATATATATATATATATATGTAAATAATATATATATATATATATATATATATATATATATATATATATATAAGTGTACATTGAAGTCAACACTGACAGGCGGCAGGCAGTTTCATGCTAAACATAATCATCAGGCCACATGCGTTGTGTTTTGTTTTTTTTTTACTATTTATATATACGGGTCAGTGGCACATTGTGGGTAGCCTGTTGCATTCCTTACCTCCATCATTTCAAACATTTACATCATTTACATCGAGGACCCGCTATGCCAGCTATACAGTTTTGACTCCACATCATTCTCTTTCTATTACATCGATAAGAAGGAACGCAACGCATGTGACCTGATGATTGCGTTTAGCATGAAACAGTATGTCGCCTCTGTGTGTTGACTTCAAGGTTCACTTTTATATTTATATGCTCACTATCTCTGATATTGAACACTTTATCCCATAATATATGTGTCGTGTAATTAATTTTCTTTGTATTTCAATGCCTGGCTATATATTTATCTATCAGGCTGTCTATCGATTTATCTATATATCTGACCATATCTTTGAAAGACCTTTCTGGATTATGTATATTTATTTTTTTCATATTCGTCCCAATATTAACACGGATACGACGGAACGAAAGTAGACTAATGTCAATAAAACATATGAGTAGCTTAGATTTTACAAGTATAAATGTAATAAAAATAATAATATAGTTCTTATTTCTCATCATGAATGGGTGTACATCTTCAAAAGTTGGCATTCCACCTACTAAATCAGATTATCGACGCCACTGACAGAAAGTATTCCCATTACGATAATAGATAATGTGTAAGCGGAGATACATCGATTACTGCCTGTGAAATGTATTTAGGAATTTAAGCAAATATATGATTTCTATAGACGACAAATATTAGAGTTGTTTTGAAAATCAACTAACGCAATCCTCAGATCGAGTTTATTTAATCAAAGTTAATGGTAAACAAAACAAATGACTTGTCTCTCTTCGTCATGTTATGACAATCCACTGTCGTCAGTCAAGAGAGATATTTCGATTTTGACAAACGTAAGATGTAGGTATCGGCTAATCGAATATCGATAGTACGACTTTTAAGTAAATATATTCCCAGACAAACCGATCGATAGATATCAATACGAAACAAATGCATATATAGACTGCTTGATTTCATTCTGGTTGAGTATAGATCAATAAACGCTTATATAAATCCTTTTAGAAAAAGAAATTCGAATGAAAATTGAAGTTGGATGTGACAGATTGAGTATATATCGATAGTTTAAATAATCTATAGAAGCGTGAATCTACTTCACAAATATAAAAGTAATAAATAAATAGAAAAAAATATTATTTTTATCATAATGTCAAAATTCGAGAATAATTTATTATGGAAATTAAATCTGGCCAACTTGAGTTTAGTAGGTTTTAGAAGTTTTTACATTTTCAGACACAATATTTATCAGGTTTGCTGATTTTTTTATCGTGAAATCAGCGACCAGGAAGCATTAGAAATGCAAATCTGTGGAATGATTTCGTCGCCTTTTCACTAATTCGCTGTTCAAATTCGTCCGTACATATAATTATGCGAATTTCTTAGATGAAACAGCGTATATCAAATGTATTTCCGTTTTTATATCTTTTTGACAGATGTTTGCTTCAAAGTTTATTTCAGGTTCACGTATCCAATGATTGTCTATGACTCCGTTATATTACCATTGTCATTATTATCCTCATTAGTAGTAATAGTATTACTATTACTATATATATATTTGGTTTTAGTGATTTGTCCTCCAAAGTAAGGGGGAGTAATCGATAGTGGCTCGGACTGAGGAATTCCAGTTGGATCCATTAATGTAACTTGCGTGCTAATTCCCTTGGAAAAGTTATGAATACTCTTCATTTCCCACCATGTATGAGTAAATAGCAGAACAGTCTGGGTTCTTTTTTTTATTTTTATTTTTATTTAAGCTTATCACCCCAAGCAAGGCTGGAAGCCACTAGCACGCAAGGGGTTACAGAAGGTTTGGAGGAAGAGCAGATAGGAGTGGTAAAGGAGAGGATGTGGAGAAAGATAGTGGATCGATCAAGGCAAGGGGGTTACAGAAGATTTGGAGCGAGAGCAGATAGGAATGAAAGGTGAAAGGATGTGGAGAAGGGAAGTGGATAGATCAAGGCAGCTGGAGATGTCGATGACGTTACACTTGAATAGTTGGAGCTTGTATTTGTCAGGGAAACAGGAATAGAATTAGGTGGGGAAGGTAACACTGAATTCAAATTCGACGTGGAAACACTACTTCTACTGTGTTTACAGGGATTTGCGCGAATCCCTACGACCCTGATAGGTCACGGGATTTGCACAAGTTAACTATCACCTGGAATTAGAATGAAAACAGTGATGGCACCTACTCTAAATATATAATAAAAATACAGGATATGGAATTAGTAAATAATAAATACTAAATACTAAACACTTCAGATACCTCGACGTATGGATCACCTATTAGAAATTAAGTATAGGAGAAAAAAGAGATTTACCATAGAATACGTTCTGGCTGATGTAGTTTCAACCAATACTGCAAATTGCTACGGAAACCAAAACAAATCATGTTCTGTAATAGCCTCATCAGATCCAGACTTTCATAAAGATGCCATGCGTGGTGCCAGAACCGTTCAGATATATCTGAACTGTCAGCCGTATACAGCCGCTTCCTAAGATCATTGGTGAAAAAGGTTTTTGAGCCTGTAAATCTTGATGGTCTTAACAAAGATCATTCTGCTTTAAACATTCTGAACTGGCGCTATCGAATCACAAACCAAAAACTGTTTCAAATAACAGAAACCATGTCATTTGGTGTCTGTCAAGTTAATCTAACAAAAGAAACAACTAAAACGGTTAGAATATGTAACTCAAAAAGGAATTCACGACATAATCAAGATACTATATTCACACCACTTCAAACAGAATGCTAGGAAGGACCCCACTTAATACTGCAAGAGTGATAACTACTACTGGAGAAACCTGTTTTCCTAAAAAGTGTTTTAAAGGAAAGATTTTGTTAATTTAACCAATATCAGTGCTAGCATCTTTCTACAGAACCACAATTCTGTTGCAGATTTCTGTTTCATCTTTGAGGAGAATATCTAGCATTATTCTTCCTTGCTCCATCCAATTTATTTAGATTTACGTAGGTAGATTACACGCTGTTTTCCTCTACTGACTCTTGCTTTCAGCACGCCCTGTGAGTGTTAAATTCTACAAGCACTCTTTCCTCCTTTTTATGTATTCCAGAAATGTCAACTTTCTTCCTTTCCTTGTCATGGCAAAGGTAACTCAAAGAAGAAATAATGACACAATTCATACCACATCAAACAGAATACTCAGAAGGAAAATTGGATTAGCACTGTAAAGAGCGATAACAGCTACTGCACTTGGGAAACCGGTTTTCCTAAAAAAAATGAATTTAAGAGAAAGTTTTTCTAATTTTCAACAGAAAATAGTGATGGCTGCTTGATCAATGAATATCAAATGTTTCCTTACAGGGAAACGGCTATAATTACCATTACCGTTACCATATGCCATTACACCATCCCCAGTCAGTACCCTTTCGCTTTGAGTGGGTCTTTTTGCAGTTATTTTATAACATGTTTATGCTATAATTTTCGAATAAATTATATTTGCTCTACTCTATATTGAGCACTCTTTTAAGAATAATATTTTTGGTTATTGGAATTTATTCCGTATACACCGATCGTATACTTATCTATGCCTGCTACTCGTCCATGCTTAGAATATTATTGCCATATATGGTCCGCTGCTCCTGCTATTTACCTTAAGCTCCTTATAAGATCCAAAGAAGAATCAGCAATTTTATATGTCCTGATCTGGTGACTCGGATTCAGAAAATATTTTGTTTTTGGTAAAATCCATGTAGCATCCGAGGCGAATAAATATAATACATATCGAAATAGTTTGTTTTTTTCATTGTGTTATTGATAACTGATAAGAACTTGTGGATTTTTTTTTTACTAAAAATGGCAATATAAGAATTTTTTCTTGAATGATTGTTTTTAGTTTCCATGCCTGAGATGAACGGAGAAACCGTCAAATGTACTTGCATATTTAAGGAAGATCTAATACAGTTTATAATTAAAAAAAACAAGAACAGATATCATAACGAGTGATTAGTGGGTTAATGCATCGTTAGAATTTAGTCAGCTAAGGGATTTCACCATTTTATATCAATAACTTTACTAATTTACATTTTGCCTGAATGATTCATTGTAATATCAATTAAACTGCACCATATATATATATATATATATATATATATATATATATATATATATATATATATATATATATATATATATATATATATAATCATTTATTTAAATATTATAACATAAATATGTTATAAAATCACTACAAAAATAGCCATTTCTTTTCGACACTCCCGTGTCTTTTCAAGTGATGGTGTTGAATGTAGAATAAATGTTTTTTTTAATAAAAACATTTCCAAATTCCTTAATTCTCTAGGGATGAGTGCTGTAGTATAAATTCGAATGACCAATCAGAACGCGAGTATATGGTGATTCAAAGAGCCTGACCACGAAGCAAGATTATCGCTGGGGGTGTGAGAGGCGGGTAGAGGGATATGGATGAGCTAGACATGACACTTGGACTCCTTCGTCCACAAATTCTTTTGGGGAAAGCGAGGGATCGTCTCTTGACCTGTCAACGGAATCGGTGGGAGGGTGATAGGTCAAAAAGACACGAGCACTCTTTAAAGAATAATAATTGTTGGTTATTGGAACTTACTCCGTATATACCAATCCCACACTTGTATGTATATATATATATATATATATATATATATATATATATATCATAACCTTCATCGAGTGATTAGTAGGTTAATATATCTTTGAAATTTATTAGCGAGGGAATTTCGCCATATTATATCATTAACTTTACTAATTTTCTTTTTGTGTGATTGATTCATTGTAACACATACATAAATATATATATATATATATATATATATATATATATATATATATATATATATATATATTGGTTTCTTATCATTGAACCATTGATCATTTCTTTTCTGTCTCTCACGTTTTATGGATTGGTATTTTTAAAATTCTTTTCTGACGTTGATACACTTCAAAATAAATTTAGATATAAATCTACATCCGGGGATAAAGTGCCATAAGCTTTTTATCAATATTAGTAGTATTCTCCTGTCAGTTTTTTGTTTCATTAGATTATTATAAAGGCTGAAACATACATATTGGGATTCTAACAATGTTGATAAACATTGGGTTGAAAGTTACTGAAGCTGTTCGATGAAGTCGGCAAGCGGAAGAAAATAAAGAATATCATAACGCCCGACCCAAAACTTACAGAAGCGTTTCAAATCCGGGGAATTTAATTAAATTTCAGAAACCTGAATAACGTGTTGTCGATTATGATATCTTTAAACAGACATCGGAATGCGACTTGACCAGCACCATCGGAAAACTTTAAGGTTATTCAAATGTATCGAAAGATAAAATAGAAAATGAAATAAGCATAAAAAGAATTTACAAAATCTCGATAGAGAATCGCGTATTAACATACCCACCATTAATAATTTGAGTCATTGCCATAGAATTAGTAGCACAGGATCTAAAACATCCCATACTTATACAATTTATTTCTTATTATTTTATGTACTATATTCTCTAGAGTTTTTTCTCTGATACTCAGAGAATAAATAAAATGAATAATAAACAAAGGATTTCTTTTGAAAAAATCAAATAGGGCGATTTAAATTACTTTCATGAATTCAAAAAGTAGTAACAGAAAAATATCGTTAGAAACTTCTTTTCTTTTGTGGGCCTCCGTCGGCCAAGTTTGACCATCCTAGTTGTCTGCTTAGATGAAGAATCGATGTCTGTGACTGTAGAGCCCGATGGTAAATTGAAAATCTCTATTGCAGATGTCGCATGTGTGTTCTGTCTCTGGTCTGGAGCTGTCACTTTGCTTTCTTTCTTCGGGCCCCCCTTTCCGTGACGATTTGTGTCAGCTTCTCCTACTCAGACTTGAGGTGTTTGGTCAGTGTTCCTCTCCATTTGGATCGTATAGCTGCCAGTTGTTCCTAGGACTCTGAATTGATGTCCACAGCTTTCATGTCGCGCCTGGCGATATCGCAGTACCGCAGCTGTGGCCACCCAGCGGGTCTCCTTCCAGAGACGAGCTCTCCATACAGGAGGTCTTTGGGGATGCGGCCGTCTGGATGCAATGGACGTGGCCCAACCAACTGAGTCTGCGCTCTCTGAGCAGTATGAGAATGGTGGGCATGTTCACACTGCTCATTATTTTGTTAGGAACAAAGAAGAGAACTGAATTCTTACATAGCACCAGTTCTTCTATACAGCAGTGAATTCCGGCCAATCTCCTCATAGATGAAGAAGAGACTTGAAGCAATCGAAATGTGCTTCTGCAGAAGAATGCTGAGTATACCATGGACTGAACATATGGGCAACAACGAAGAGTTAGAAAAAATGGAAACAAAAATGACTTAAATCAGAAAAAGACAATTGAAATCTGTAGGGCACACGTGGAGGAAAGATGGCTTGGAAACTTTGATAATCACAGGCAAGAGAGACAGTAGAAGATAATGCATTATATATTTAGCGGGCGTGAGTAAATGGACAACAGAATAGGATTTAGGATTGATTAAAAAAAACATTTATTAAGAGATACAATCAATAGGAAATTCTGGATAGGCATGACCACAAACGTCGTGGACAGAATCATCATCATCATCATCATCATCATCATCATCATCATCATCATCAGAAGAAGAAGAAGAAGAAGAAGAAGAAGAAGAACAACAACAACAACAACAAGAGAAGAAGAAGAGAAGAAGAAGAAGAAGAACAACAACAACAAGAGAAGAAGAAGAGAAGAAGAAGAAGAAGAAGAAGAAGAAGAACAACAACAACAACAACAACAAGAGAAGAAGAAGAGAAGAAGAAGAAGAAGAACAACAACAACAAGAGAAGAAGAAGAGAAGAAGAAGAAGAAAAGAAGAAGAAGAAAAGAATAAGAAGAAAAGAAGAAGGTCTTATTTGATTTTCACAAGACCATTACAACGTTTAAAAATTTATCCTCTTATAAGACCACTTATATTATGATTAATAAATAAACGGCAAATTCTGTCTGTCCGTCCGTGTGTCTGAAACCCTTCTTACTTGGGCCAAACTTGCTCTACATATATACCTTTTTGAAATCAGGATGATCCCGGGATTGTAAATATGCCCTTCATCTGTTTCTTGAACATGCATCATTGGGATTTGTGTTCGGATGAGGAGGGATCTGTGAAAATTCAAATTTTAAAATAACTAAAAAAAAAAGAAGTTTTTTTTATATTTATATTGAGCTTAAAGTAAAACAAAAACTGTGTGATTTAAAAATTCTTGTTTTAAATTCAGTTTAAAATGTCTCTAAAACTTGTTGAATTGAGGAAATCAATTTTACTTTTTATCAAAATGCCAAGGAATCAGAGTTAGAATGAGAAGTTACACAGAGTTTGTAATTTTAAGTTTTAATTTTTAATTGAAGTTCCACGGAGTTTGTGATTTGAAGAACACAATTTTCGGCCTGAATTAGAATTTTGGCCCAAATCGGACTTTTGGTCGGAATTGTACTTATAGCCCGAATCAGAGTTAAATCAGGTTTCGAAGTACCATGGAAGAATTGAGGTATTCACTGTTATTTATTCAGAATTGTTTTCTGAACTGGAACAGATATCCCTTTATATTAGGGAGGGAGGCCCAATAAACTATCCACAGGAGCCACCTTTAACCTCTGCTGGTTTTAAGTCAGTTAATAATAAAACTAGAAACTCTTTGCATTTACTTAACAGAGGCATTCAGAAAATTATTAATGGTCTTTGAAAATTTGGACTTAGAAATTTCTGAATATTAAGGGAATATAGTTTGCTGGCTCTTCAGACAATCGCCGCTACTGGCGGAACTTTAAGATAAAATACATTTCATTTTCCTCTATTAATATTAATGAAAATTGAAGATTCTAATTGGTGAATAATTAGTGTTTTCACGAATTAAGAGAGAGTTTTTCAGATTACGACATCCAAACCGTAGCAGATACATATATCTCGATATATTCCTTACTAGATTAAAATACGTCCTATCCAGTTCCAGGAGAGGGTACTTGATTGGGCCTTCATCACAATAGCTAGTAGATGCGATAGGCAACAATAAACTACGGAAGAACTCAAAATTGATCGCTGCATTTAAGCATTGCATTAATATTTAAGCTTACCTTTTTAAAAGTTCAACGATAATTTATCTGTCGCCATTTAATTTAAAGAAAATTTGATGTACGTAGGTGTTTACTTTTCGTATAAACAATTATTTTTTATGTGGTTCGACAGCAGGACCCTAAAATAACATGGGCATAGCATATGGGAAACGGTAAATGTTAAAGAAACCTGAAACATAACGGACGCTTACACTTAGAATAAGGATAATGCTGTTGACATTTCAAATAATTGGGAAAAGAGGTTCGGTAAATTTAACACTCACAGGACATGACGAATGCAAGAGGGAAACTGCGAGCGACCTACCGAACCAGCTTGTCTAAATGTATGACTCAAAAAGAAGGGCGTCGTGTATATGAATTGCAGAACAGCAAAAAGAAGGGGGCAGTAAAAAGATGAATATAGTTTATAGCTACAAAGGATAGGATGTTGTGGAGAGTCATGATTCAGAAGGGAAATGACATCAAGAATAATAATATTTCACGCATCCCGCAATTTCTTATATATTATTTATTTTAAAATAACGCTTTATTTACATGCAGTGAATCGAAAACTGTTCAAGATCCACCGCGAGATGTGATCTTTGCACTCTTGCATTCCAACTAGAGGATAATACGCCAGGTATACAGTGCGTAAGAGCGTTTAATGATTGTCCGATGGAGAATTTTAAAAGAGTAAAGCAGTCAACCACAAGAGAAGCGGATTTGTTTGTTGCTTTCTAATGCGTTAAATAATTCCATTACAGCGTGCTTCGACCTTGGCCAGATCGTTATTTGCTGTTGATCTCACCAGAGAAAGGATTGTCTTTAAGATCCATCTCATTGTCGGTTTCAATTATCAAAGCACTCAAGCTAATCATCAGGAATCGCTGTTTAGGGCATCAACTATCCAGCAATTTTCTTGGTCGTTTTCCGGGATGATGGGAAGCAATAAATGTCGGATATTGACTGCAAATCCAGAAAAAAGTCTGCAAAATCTAGTTCGAAAAGCTAACGATTTTTATACAGAGGAATGAATATCGAATATCTCCGAATATTATGAAAATAGATTTACTCTTCTTAAGTTTGTCTGTCACAAGACCAGTATAGGGAATAGAGCAACTCTTCTTAAAGTTAAGAGAAATTCAGTCGAGCAAATGTGATTAAACTCTGAGGTTTAATCACAAAGAACACGTAATGACTAAGATTTACCATCAGTATAAGCTTATTTTTATGTGCGGTGCCCCTTGATGACGTAGATAGTCATAGACCTCTGCATCTTCCTGTTCCTTGTAGCTCTTAATAAGTTTTTGTCTTTTTGTTATTTCCCCAAGACACATCGATTTATTCAAGCCCATCAAGTATGTTACGTGCTGCTTTTCTTTGTCCCTCTTGCCATCAATCTGCCCTGTTAGTATCAGATTTTCCATGCCCTCCTTCATCATTATGTACCCCAGAAATGTCAACTGCCTCTTCCGGATATTAAATATCAGTTTCCATTTTGTCTCAATTTTCTCTAAAACTTCGTCGTTGCGAAAATGTTCGGACCATGTCATCCTTAGAATTTTTTTCTGTTGATTCAAACCTCTTCTTCAATTTTAAGGATATTTTCCAGTATCTCCATAGAGGAGGACATGTGAAATTCGGTTCACTGTACGCAAATAAAGCATTATTTTTAAATAATGAATATATAAGAAACTCTGTGATAGGACAGATACGTGAGCGGTTATTGTACTGTACGAGTTGTATTGTTGTAGTTCTGGGGACGAATGTTTCATTAATTAAGGCCAGCAGTGGGTTCCCATGTCATGGCAATAGATAATTAGCTAAAATAAAACATAACTTATTTTACATCATTAGAGATAGCAGCTCACTAGGAGATAGAGACATTATGTAGAGAAACAAATGCTTACCATTTTCTAACATCTACGCGGTAAAGAACTTGAACTGAGTACCATATCGACGCTTACTGGACAAAGAATGTGATACAAATCTGGCAGTACGTAATGCAATAATAATAATAATAATAATAATAATAATAATAATAATAATAATAATAACCGACTAGGGAGATAGAACCTGTAACAATTTGATGGGACTGCACAATACAGACAAGCAGAACAATCAAACTAATCGCCCTAACATTGTGATTATAGACCGCAAAGACTAAATGTGCTTCCTTATTGACATGGCACTCCGCGTAGACTGCAATGTATTATTGAAGATCGTCAAAAAAAACTGTCAAAATACAAGGACCTTGAAGTTGAAATCTCAAAAATGTGGTGCATGAAGACATTAAAAATTCCAGTTGTAGCTGGAGCCCTCGGATTTATTGGAAAAATTTCCAATAGACTCATTGAAGAAATCCTTGATAGCCTATGCCTTAAAGAAATACACAAAATTGTAAGCACAAGTACAGCCCACACCTTACGAAGGACATTACCTATGTAAAATATGTGTGATATTTTTCTTCAAAATTGTTCAGGGGAAAATGACATCATTCCATTTCTGACCTTAGGTCTCTGGTTGTGACCCGGATGGAAATGTGTACACACCAGAAATCAAAGGAAATAAAATAATAATAATAATAATAATAATAATAATAATAATAATAATAATAATAATAATAATAAAACTACTACGATTGGCCTTCAAAGATATCTGGAAACTAAAGAGGATGATACGAATCAAATAACATGAAAGTAGAAATAAGTGACTTTATTCAGTAATAAAGGAAGCCAACCCATTCAAAATGGAGTTTCAAATGGGTGAAGAAATAATACTAACGCACAATACACCGCCGGCAGCTGCAAAGTACTTAAAAAAGAAAGCAAAATATGGCACGTGAGAATATCATCAATTCCAGTTGTAGTTGGAGCCCTCGGATTTATTGGAAGAAAATTTCAATAAATTCATTGAAGTGATACCTGGTATCCCATGCCTTAAAGAAATACAAAAATTGTTCTCACGATTACAGCCCACATTTTACAAAGTGGTTTATCTATGTAAAATATGTGTGATATTTTTCTTCAAAATTGTTCCGGGGAAAATGTCATCATTCCATTTCTGACCTTAGATTGTTGTTGTTGTTGTTGTTGCTGTTGTTGTTGCTGTTGTTGTTGCTGTTGCTGTTGTTGTTGTTGTTAAAAAAAAATAAATTGAAGATTCTGTGATAAATATCCAGAAACTATTGATCATCTTGTATCACGTTGCACGATATTGGCACCCACTGAATATAAAACCCGGCATGACAGAGTGGGCCAATATCTGCACTGGAAAATTTGCAACTCCTATGGGAAGGAAAATGAAAGAAACTGGTACGAACACCACCCTGACCCGGTTACGGAGATAGGACCTGTTACAATTCTATGGGACTACACAATACACACTGACAGAACAATCAAAGCCAACCGCCCAGACATTGTTATTAAAGACCACAAACAAAATAAGTGCCTCCTTATTGATATGGCAGTCCCTGCAGATTGCAATGTATCTTTGAAGATATTAGAAAAACTGTCAAAATACAAGGACCTTGAAATAGAAATCTCAAAAATG
Organism: Acanthosepion esculentum; assembly: GCA_964036315.1. Taxonomy (NCBI): domain Eukaryota; kingdom Metazoa; phylum Mollusca; class Cephalopoda; order Sepiida; family Sepiidae; genus Acanthosepion; species Acanthosepion esculentum. The sequence continues at coordinate 56,667,593 of OZ038494.1, forward strand.
TGGCACATGGGAACATCAACAATTCCTGTTGTAGTTGGAGCCCTTGGACTGGTCGGAAAAGATTCCAGTAGGCTGATAGAAGGGATCCCTGTAAGTCCATGCCTCAAAGAGATACAAAAAATTGTTCTGACAAGTACAGCCCACACTTCACGAAGGGCTTTATCTATATAATTTTTTTTTCAGTGGAAAGTGTCATGATACCATTTCTAACCTTAGGTCCCGGAAAGAAATGTGTAAACGGCAGATATAAAAGGAAATAAAATAATAATGATAATAATAATAATAATAATAATAATAATAATAACCGATTACGGAGATAGAACCTGTAACAATTTGATGGGACTGCACAATACAGACAAGCAGAACAATCAAAGCTAATCGCCCTAACATTGTGATTATAGACCGCAAACACTAAAGGGGAGCATCAACATGGGAACATCAACAATCCCTGTTGTAGTTGGAGCCTTAGGATTGGTTGGAAAATATTTCAGTAGACTAATTGAAGTGATTTCTAGAAGACCATGCCTTAAAGAAATACAAAAAATTGCTGAATACAGCCCACACCTTACGAAGGGATTTGTCTATGTAAAATATGTTGTTGTTTTTTTTCATGGAAAATGTCATGATGCCCTTTCTGACCTTAGGTCATGGGCGGGATCCGGAAAGAAACGAGTACACATCAGAAATCAAAGGAAATAATAATAATAATAATAATAATAATAATAATAATAATAATAATAATAACCTGCTAAGCGTCTGCCAGGGTGCCCCTTGCCAAACTCTATCAAAGACGCCTGTTCTATTCTTCTTTACACTGCAACTATACTGTGCAGAACTTAGTTACAGCGAGAATGCATATCATGTGTCCTAATTAATCTAAGAAAAAAAGGTCAGTTAGTCTAAACCATCGGTAACACCCGTGAGAGCTAAACGAATTCTCCGCATCTGAAAAAATTATGTCTTCCTAATTTCAGTCATATATATATATATATATATATATATATATATATATATATATATATATATATATATATATATATATATATATATATATATAAAGAGACAGAGGTAGAGAGAGATTAAATAGTCCGGTTAATGAAAATTGAAGGATGAAAAGGTAACAAAATGATACCAATATTGTCAATAATATTGATATTTATGAAATATTTGACTGAAATGATGCAGGAAGAGATACATTTTCAAGGAATTTTCGATCACGACTATTTTCTTTTGCAATGATATGAGGAATAAAAAAGAAGTGGAAGTTACGAGGTATGATTTTAGTTGGGGGGCTCCCTGTGGAAGATATACTCTCGTATTAAACCCAAATCCGTGTTTAATCCATCAATGTTTGATTTTATTTTCAAAATAAATTTCGCATCCACTTATATATATTTATATATATATATATAAATATATATATATATATATATATATATATATATATATATATATATATATATATATATATATGTGTGTGTGTCAGTGTATGTGTGTGTGTGAGTGGGTGTTGAGCATCTTGACGTGGCGTAATGGTTAGCAGGCTTATCTCGCTAGCATAATTACGACAGGATAGTGAGATTTATCATCGCTGGGCGTACTATATATCATAATTTCGGCCTTGCGCCACATCTAAGCAACATTTTAAAATCACCATGTGTATGTGTGCGTGCGCGCGCTTGTGTGTGTGTGTGAGCTTGTGTGTGTGTGTGTGTGTGTGTGTGTGTGTATGTGTGTGTGTGTGTGTGTGAGCTTGTGTGTGTGTTGAATGGTCTCAATATTCGTCTCCTGCCAAAATAGACACTATCCGTGGATTTTCGTAACTTGCATCTCTTCGGTTGAATTTGGCGTCCTGCCAGTAAGACAAATCATTTCTACACACGGGACGGATGCAACCAAACACGGCCCTCTTCTCAAGGAGAACGTTCGGATATTTCTTCATTGATCCGTGTAATTGCGTGGGCCAGGATTCTACAAAATTCATTGATATCATTCGCTATACTTGCAGCTCAATTTAATTTCAATTACTTTGGGGTTATTCATACCATGTTATATGTCGTCCTTGGTTTATTTTAATCTGAATTATGATAGAATCTACTATTTTTATACGGACACATACTCACAGCACAGTATATATATATATATATATATATATATATATATATATATATGAATTGCATATAAAGTGCTGATGTTACTGAAACAGTACTCGATGATATATAAAAGAGCTATAAATATATATATTAATGAATATACGTAAACTACGCATTTCAGATAGATAGATAGATAGATAGATAGATCTGAACAGAGATAAACAGATCTGAACAGACTGAGATAGATAGATAGATAGATAGATAGATAGATAGATAGATATTTTGTCATAGTCTCCCCATATTTAATATTGACATACCTCTACCCCGATAAAATCTTGCAATACGCACACTCATTTATATATATATATATATATATATATATATATATATATATATATATTGGACGCCGTCTAACAAATCTATACTTATTACAGTATATATATATATATATATATATATATATATATATATATATATATATATATATTTACTGTAATGAGTATACATTTGTTAGACGGCGTCCAGTGCAACTCTGAGTTTCACGCACGTATCAATCGTCATTTTCAATTTAAAAACTGGTAGTCGTCGCACATCAATATTTCTAGCCTACTGGTAAGATATTGGAGCTTTCCGTTTGCATATGGAAAATAAATAAATTGTCAAAAAATGAATTAAAAAATTTATGGACTAAAAAATGAATCTGTGCCTTGCGATTGCTACGTGCATGAAAAGCAGAATTGCATTGAATTGTGAGGAACAAACGCATTCTGATTTTTAGTATAAATTGTAGCTCTGTTATTTTACATCGAGCACTGTTTTAGTGTAATCAGCAACCACTGTGTGTCGGTGAGGGTTTAATGGTACTTGCCTTGCTCATACTGGTGATCCCACCAGATCTCGCACAAACTAAAAACACCTCAGCTTAGTTGTATTAAAAAACACGCGTTCGCTGAGCTTAAGAAATACAAATGACTAGGTGACTACAAAAGGATTAGATTTACCCTAGTAAAATCCCTAGTATTCCAAAGCAAATAAAACGTGATTCCTTACACTAAATTCTGATGATTTCTTTTTAGACATGCTTTTAGAAAGTGCTTTCGCACTGCACCACATATTTAAGCAAAGCACGCGTCATTAGTAGGATACTATACGAAAATACTGACATCATCTTAATTCTTTTCCTGCTAGTTGTTTTTTCTCTCTCTCTCATCTTGGATTTAATGCCATTTATTCACTGGAGAGATGGCATCGGCTAGAAAACATGTAGCACCAGAGAAACCAAAGTTACCAAATTCACAATTATCTAGTTTAGGGTACCAATGTGCAATACATTCCTTTTTCTCGATCTCGCCATGTGGGATAGCGGACAACTAGATTTATAGACAAATCGATCGTTAGTTGGTGCGTGATAGAAAAATTGTTATATAAACCCAAGCACTATTAAAATGTCTTAAAAAGAACCACGCTAACCTAACATTCTGTTTGTTGTGTGTCAAGATGTGGACGTTCCTCACGTCTATATCGTTTACATCTGGAGATAAGACAATCAGCTCTGATGTTGGTAGTTTCACTCTACACTGCAAGTTGTTACAGAACGAAAACATTAACATAAGAACTTCAGTCATATTCTCAAATAGATTGCTTAGATCGAGTCTTTCATATTTTTTGTTCGATACTATTCTTTTTTTATTTTTCGATAGTATAGCTCCATATTTACACATTTCTCCTATTTACAAAATACAAGCCTCATTAATTTCTTCATAGATATTTATTATTAATATTTCTTTTTTGTTATTTTTTAACTGAGAATTGAAACCGATATCAACATTAAAGAGAAAACAAGAAAGACAAGAGGAAGGACAACCCATTACGAAATAATCAGGAATAGTAAAGGAAAAAACAAGGGTGTACGACCTCTCCGATTCAGAGAGGTGTAGTATCGCATGCAAATTAGATTAACAAGTATAAATAGAGAACAACTGGCGAACATGGGGCGGCTATGTCTAACAAACCCAGTTGCTATTAAGGACACGAAGAACTGTACTACAATTACTATATCGCAGAGAGAGTTGCAAAACATAACAAACTGAAAAATATATATTAACATTATTTGCGAAGACCATGGATTGAAATGTATAAAACCTGCAGATCTTATCCAAGATCACACCTCCAAAGCCTGCAGATCTTATGCAAGATCGAACCTCTTGTATATGGAACAAGAGAATCACGACCAAAGCAACCACATCACTTGAAGACTTATAACAACAACTAAAATGGATAAAAATCATATAAATCGAAGGGAAAATAACATAATGAAGATGCTGACTTTCCCCAGTACCATAAGCAAACGGTTAGGAAGAAAATCTCCATCAATAGTGGGAAGAGCGTTAACAGTTAGTGTACTTTAGAAACCTATTTTCTAGAAATATTGTTTCAAGGGAAAGATTTTATAGATTTTAACCGCCACTAGCACTGACTGCTTGGTCGATCAATGCTGAATGTCTCCCTAAAAACAAACAGTAATATTACTATTATCATTCGGATTAATATAGCGAATTAACGTTAATATTACCATTTCCATTCTGAACCACTTGTGGAATATGTTTTTTCAATCCATTTGTACAAACTTGACAAATCTGTTAGTACTGATTGTCTTGCATGTCCGGTTTAGGAGAGTTTGGATAAATTAATTGTGCTACCCTAAATCAAAATACAATCAGAACTACTTCTAAAATCATCAAATTAAACTGTATTTTAAGAATTGATTATGTCATTATTCCCAACCCTGTTGAATTTATTTCGTTCTATTCCAAAACCATTCTTCAGAATTTTAAAGAATAAGGCAACAAGATAAAATCTAGGGGTAAGTAATTCAAAGAGTGAGTTTTAATGCAAAGGAATTCTGCCAAAAACAGTTGATTGACTTTCCGATAAATAATTATTTCTTCTTCAATGTGCAGTCTCTCTTTATGATGTGGGTGATCATGGATCTCCGAAACTATCTATTCTTCCTGGCTCTTCTTAAGATATGTCTTTTCACAATCCCTCCTACTCTGATAAAACATTACAAACCTAAATTCTGTCAACAACTGACAAGTTTGGCGAATCTTTCTTGCATAACGAAAACCATGACATTTCTATGTAGATTTTAAGAAGCAGCAATTTTGTACGAGAAGAAATGCAAATGTCAGAATATAAGGATAAAAGAAATAATTCATTGTTTTTTCCACTAGTGATAGCAAGCTAATCTCATATTCTATAACTCTGAAGACATTAAGAATTATTCTGTATGTATAGTAACCATGAGGCCTCTCTGTGGTGTGTAGGATCACAGTCTTACCGCACAAAATCTTGATGGTTTGGTTTCCGTAGCAAGTAGGATTTTATATCAATGATTAAAAGAGCGAATTAATTTTGTAGGTCTAAGCGAATACCATCCTTCTCCAAACCTTGTGGAGTGGCATAATGAAATTTGAAACAAAGATTTCTACAAAATAACTTAAGTCGCATCAATTGAGGACTTTCAACAACTGCAGGTACAACTAAAACAGAATATGTAACTCGACGAGAAAAACATGGCATAATCAAATTGTTCTCGTTCCACACTATATTCAAACAAAAGATTAGGAAAGAAGACCCTATCTCCTACTGGAAAGAGCGATAGCAGTTACTGACCATGAGAAACCTATTTTTTAAAAAGAATATTTTTAAGAGAAAGATGTTATAATTTCAACCGAAAGTCGGAATTAGTGCTCAGTCAATGAATGCCGAAGGTCTCCTTATAAGAAACAGCTCATATTCACTTTAACATTAACATGTTTTAATTGACGCCCTGTTTTTTGCTACCAGTGTAAATTAGGTCTACCGGCCTGCGCACTCAAGAGACTTATTAATGTGTATATACTCTCTGACAGAGTTCGAAACTATTAATTTATATAAACATCTTCATACATTTTTAATTACAAATGTTGATTAATTTACACTTTCCTTAAAACATTCATAAAATTATAGTCAATTATAAATATGTATTCCTTATTTTCTTGGGATAGAGGCGCTTTATTTTCTTCGATAATCTTTCGGGCAGAAAATCCCCACATTTACACATTTTCATTTTGCAAATGCACAAATCTCATCGAATTTCTTCACAGATATTTATTATTAATATTTCTTTTCAGGTATTATTTTTAAACTGAAACACAGCTTTTTTTAAATTAGCTAATTTGCCGTGGTCACAATTTTTCTTTAGAGTAATTCACTTGTTCTGCAGAGGTTATTTAGCGCGAATCGCTGCCAAAGGAATAAAAAATTTAAACGCATATTTGGTTTTCAGAAATTCCACACACACAGACGCAAATGCACACGCACGCACGTGCGGGCACACACACACACACACACACAGACACACACACATATATATATATATATATATATATATATTACAAGCGATACACATTTTATGTCGATTCGTTTTAATGATCCAATTTTCCAACTTACGGTAATACTTCTCAAAAAAGGAAGTAATTTTGATTGTATTTGCATGTTAAAGGACATTTTCTTCTTAAATACACAGAATATATATATATATACATATGTGTGTATATATATATATAGAGAGAGACAGACAGACAGACAGACAGAGTGAAAGAGAGAGAGAGGGAGATAAGAATCCGTGGGTAATTATCCAAGTGAACCCTAATAATATAAAATATTAAAATTGTAAAAAAAAAATAGCACCGTTATTGACAAGTTCCTGCGGAACGAAATGGCGATTCAGATAGGGTATTTGTAATTTAATTTACTTATAATTTATATATATATATATATATATATATATATATATATATATATATATATATATATATATATATATGGTATAAAATGACAATTGGAAAAATCTTAGATCTTGCCGACGAGTTTCGTCTTCCGACTTATTCAAGGCAATGAAATCAAAATATCCCTGTTGTTATAGTTACATTAAAATCCAAATTTAAAAACATAGACGCTTCTGTCCAAGCTTTTTTTTATCTGCGAATTTAACTATATATATATATATATATATATATATATATATATATATATATATATATATATATAAATTGTTAGAGGTACAAAACAGTAATATTGCAAGGAAAAAATAAAATTTATTTATTATAGGCATTATGAAAATACAAAATAAGAGATTAAAACACAAACAAGACAGACCAAACGGTTTCGTTCCCAACCTTATCAGGGTCGACTGGGAACATAATAATAATTTATTTCAAAATAGCATTTACTCGCACGAACACCCTACATACAATTAAAACATTAAAAAATGAAATGATTAATGGTACGAGGGAAGACGGTTTGGTCTGTCTTGTTTGTGTTTTCATCTCTTATCTTTTATTTTCATAATGCCTATAAGAAATACATTTTATTTTTTACTTGCAACATATATATATATATATATATATATATATATATATATATATATATATATATATATATGCATGTTTCATTAAAGAAAGCTCTTGTTCGATCGCAAGAAAAATTAAATAAAAAGCTCAATCGTAGTACCTTGTCTGTCGTTTTTAATGAAACATGCATAAACGAAGGATTGCTGCCTAAATATACCACTATATATATATATATATATATATATATATATATATATATATATATATATATATATATATATATATATGAAATGCTTTAAGGGTGTATACACATATGTGAAAGTGATGTTACATTTTTATTTTCACTTTAAACAGTGTTTATAGGCCTGTGTACTCGAGAAATCTTAATAAAAAAATACGTGCCCTCGGCTGGATTTGAAACCGCGTTCCCCTTTGCCGTGAAAGCACATTTTCTTAATTGAGATTTCTCGAGTGCACAGGCCTATAAACAAAATAAACACTGTTTAATGTAAGATGAAAAATGGACCGTCTATTTCAAATACGTGTATCCTTTAATAATAAACAAGTTAAAATTAAATTAAATCCATTAATTCTTCATTTTTCATTTATATATATACATTGAGATAAACAAACACTAAAGTATTTTCTAAAGTAGTACACGTTAAAATTACTCAATTTCAAGTAAGAAAAATAAAAGCTGTAGTGTAATTTAATATCTTTAAAACATTTCACCCCAAGCAAGGCGAAAAGCCCCTAAGATATAGGGGGTTATTAAGTGTAAAAGCAATAAGGAATAATAAGAGTACAAAAATTAAGAAGACCGTAGAAAATGCTTGACATTGCATTAAATTTTTTTGAGATCAAATTCAACTGAAGAGAAAGTAGCAGGAAGATATTTTACAAGAAAGAAGTGCAAGAAAAGAAACTGTTGGCATAGAACATGCGGTATCAAATAGTCATTTCAAGTGTAAAATGAATAGACCATGCGGACAATCTAGTATTGCGGTTAAATTCGTAGTCTACATATGATAGAGAATAGAGAAAAGTTCATGAAAACAACATAATTAACACGCCTTTGTCTAGATTAGATCCAGCGACAGGACCCAAAGAGTTGTGAGTTCAATACCTGGTTAAGGCAGTTGAGAACTTGGAGAAGCGAATTAACAGCAGATAACTGATAACTGACATCCATAAGACATGGCACGTGGAACTAGAATAGTCTACCCCAGCGGGCGAAATAAAGGGTTCAGTTCGACATTCCAACCACCTGAAGAAGGCCGGAGATAATGTATGACATGTACGACAGCCGAAACGTTGTGATAAATATAGCAACAAAGATGAGGGCAATAGTCCGAATAATGTAAATAGTGTACATAATGCCTCATCTCATGAATATAGGCAGATACTAACATACAGTTATTTATAGATAGGTAAAGAAAAAGCTACATTACGGCAGTGTGAAAGTAACTGAATCTCTCATGCCAGTTGAAGGAAATTAATATTGGATTGGATTTTAGCAACTTTCTTTAAATATATATCTGGAAACAATATCGTAAGTATTATAATTTCAGTCTGCTGACATCCTGTGGACTATTTATTTTCTTGATAGACTGCTCGAGATTTCCTCGATTTAGCCATCGGGATTTTTGTATTTATTACTTAAGTTTTGACTTAATATTTTGCTAAACCCCTTTGCTTCCCTCAGTTACAAATAGTAACCATGTCAGTTCTTTTAGCGTAATTACCTCATTCGTAATATAATCATACCCATAATGCAAAGCGAATTAGGTCACGCGTCATCGAACTTATTACATTTTCTTTATTAATTACACAACTTGGTGAGATGCCCTGCTGTTAAAGCACTTAAAAGTAACTTTACGTAAAAGCGAAGGGAATTAAACGCAGCCGCTATTTACGACATTTGGAGCGATGCTTAATTTTGTGATTGCCATAAAACGGGAGTAAACAATTTAAACAGACGTGGAATAAAATAGCCAACGCACAGGCGCTGTTCTGACGTCTAAAACGTTAATGTAATCTAGCGAATTAATCCGGACGAATACCGGGCGTCTACTATTTTTCATATCTCTTATCTCATAACCAACGAACGCGAAACATAAAGCGGAACACCGGGATACGTGACTAACTTCCCCTTTCATCTGTTCGTCGTTAGAAGCAAGCGCACATCTTTCTGATTTACATTCACATTTAAATACACGGGGAAAATTTAACAAATATTCCTCTCGTTTTTTAATGAAAAAAAAAATGGCGTTTTGTTCTCTTAATTAAAAACATATTTTTTTCTGGTGTTCTTCTGCTTACATTTTTATACAGATATTTGATAATATGCGCAAAGTGAGCAATAGAACGAAATATCAAGAAATGTGTAGAATAATTAGAAATTGTGTAAGAAAACATGCATGTATCCACAGTCTAGTGTCTATCTGTATATCTATATATCTATATGGCCTGACGATTGCGTAGAACTGTGTAATTTCTAGGTGTTGACTTCAGTGCACGCTTTTATATTTAAATCCGTGATATTGAGCAGTTAAACCCATAAAACATACCTTAAAAATATATTTTATCATAATTACCCCGTGATAGACAGTAGAGCACTTTCGGTCTCTCTCTCTCTATCTCTCTATCTGTCTGTCTGTCTGTCTGTCTGTCTCTCTCTCTCTCTCTCTCTCTATATATATATATATATATATATATATATATATATATATATCTCCCACTCTCTCACAATATATATATATATATATATATATATATATATATATATATATTGAACACTTAGAGGCGACAGTCTGTTCCATGCTAGATGCAATCATCGGGCCCGAGATAGAGATAGGGAGAGAGACCGATGATTGCATCTAGCATGGAACAGACTGTCGCTTCTAAGTGTTGACTTCTATGTTCATTTTTATATTTAAACACGCTCTATCTCTGATATTGAGCACTTTATCCCATAAATATACCACACTTTAAGACTATATTTCTTCATATATATATATATATATATATATATATATATATATATATATATATAGATATACATATGGTAAATGTTATAGTTGTTCCAACGATGGAAAAAATGTATATTTTAAAAAAAAGAGAGAGAAACCGCAAACGTTTTTGGTTATAATGTGGATTTGTTTTAGAATAGATATTATATTTTATTTTTCATATTTCTGTTACATGTGTTTCCGGTCTCTTGACCTTCTTCAGGCAAATAAAAGTAATACTTGTTTAAAAGGAATAAGTTTCCTTAAGTTCTTTTAATGTTTCATTGTTCGTTTTCTGTGTTTGTTAGCGAGCCTTGAACTCCTTTATATATATTTGAAATGTTCTTTTTTCATTTACTAATTCGACATATTGCATTACTTAAACGTCATTTTAGTGGATGCCCATATTTGAATAGACGCTCTGTCTATTTATTAAACAATATAATTGCCACATTTTGAAAAACATTGAAATGTTTTTGACTGAATTTTGATGTAATTGACTTGACGCGTATTGCTGAATATCGGACAGTGTTTTCTCTTTCTATAATGTTTTTTTCTTGATTAGAACGACAAGAAACACGAATTTGTATTCGTTAAAATTTGATTGAACTGTTTGCTTCGTTTGAAAGAAAAGATAAGCGAATTGTGAAAATCGACATATAACCTATAATTTTGCGTAATATGTTCACAACTAAAGTTTTGGCAATACCAGTAAAATTTCAATTTCATTTGATAACTAAATGGTTTAAATTACAATTTTGATTGAGTTTTTTGATGTTTTGATCTCGGCTCAAATTTTAGCTATCTTTCTTTACAGCTATCATATCGGAAATTTGTTTCAGTCGCGACACATGATATCTGTGCTTCATGTAATGCCGAATGGAATCACTGGTAAGCTTTCAGTAATCTTTTATCACCATGCAGATTCGTCTTTTGCGCAAATTTTACATATTCGTGTTCGATTTTGACGTGTTGTAAAAATGAACAGAACGGCTGTAAAGATGAAGTAGGCTTTCAAAATTACTCGGTCATTAGAGGGCCCCTTCAGAAGTATCTAAAAATTCAACACTTTTTCGAAAACTGCATGTATATTTTGTGTTTGGTCGAAGATTGTTCTTTTACGCAAAATTATCACAATATGGTAGAAATTCCAGGAAAATTCCTGTGTAGCTTCCCCGATTTTGTGATGTCAACGGACACTCGTTGCCACCTTTGTAATATCAACGAATAGTCGTTGTCATTTTCATAATACTAGTTGTAATCGCAGATACAACTATAGTAACACCGTTGAACAATACTGATGCCAGACGCCTTCGAATAACACTCGCACTAATAATACTTGCTCGATAATACTCGCTCGAAAAGTAACCACCGAATAGTGATCCGAATAATAATGCGTGTAGTGAGATATTGATTAACCGCCCCACTCGGTCGGATGCGGCACGAGGCCAAGTTTATTGTGGGTTATCCGAGCCCGTACGCTAGGCCAAAATTTCCCCATAGAACCCGTAAAAAACGGGGTCGAGTAACTGTCTCCCGAGACGAGACTCTGCCCTTCGACGTAGCCTCGTCTGTGGAACCTCTTTGTCGGGAGACAGATGATTTGACCAGCACATTTCCGAAGTAATCTGTATAGTGACATATTCGCTAACCGCCCCACGGGGCCAGATGTGGCACAAAGCCAAGTTTATAGTGGGTTATCCGAGCCCGTAGGCTCGGGCAAATATTCCACGTAGACCTCTTAAAAACGGGGTCGGGTAGCTGTTTACCGGCTGTAGACATTGCCCTTCGGCACAGCCTCGTCTGGATTTCCCTTTGCCTGGAAGCAGAGGGATTGACAAGCACACTTCCGAAGTAATGCGGATAGTGACCCCTTAGAAGCCACGCTAATTCCTATTTATATATTTCCTTTAACATTACGTGATCTACTTATTCAAATGGGATCGCATGTGTATTTTGTGTTTGCTCTCTGGTGAACACCAGTATCGGCAGCGACACTTCATTTCTATATAACACCCGATAAAGGAAATAGCATCAATAAATCGCAGTCAATGTTTTTGTTCTTGAGCTCTCTGTCATTTGAAAGCTTTAAGAAATCAATTAACAAAGCAAACAAATTAAACAAACTATTTAATAGCCTCAGGTGTAATGTCCGACGCAACAATGTTACAGCAACAGAATTTGCGAAACATTTTATCACGAACGATTGTAATTTCGACGATTATATTAAGGTACACATTCTGAAAAATAACCAGAATCAACCAAACTTTCAACTCTTAAAACGAATGAAATAATAATATACAAATTACTAACGGCCCATGGCATTGTTAATGAACCAAATAACATATGACTTCCATAAGAAGAAACTATTTGACTAATTGCTCGTAATAACTAATCAACTAACGAAAAAATGCAAGATGAGTACGCGCCATATCATCAATCCATGTTATTCTCTGCAACCTTCTGTAGAACATCTTTTGACCATAACTCCTCTTCATCTGTAAAGGAATTGTTCAACATTCGCTGTTGCATAGAATAATTTATATTACATTTTCTTTGCTACTAACGAAACATAATTTTTAATACTTTACTGAGATTTAAGAAGGCGTATTCTTCTATTCAAATACGTTTAGTTTGAAGTTAATACCTCTAATTGTTCACAGTTCTTCAGATTATTTTATTCATGTTCATTTTTAAATATATTTTAGTCATTGATCTAATATATTTCTAGTTCTGTGATGATTTTTTCTCTAATCTTATTTTTTTATTTTCTTTCAGTTAATATTTAAAATGAGTCAAGGCATCCAAACATAAAACAAAAATCACTTTATTAAAAACTTGCAGTACATATATTTTAATTTTAAATTATTCAGTAGACTTTTGAAAAAACAGCAAAATTGAAATGGATGTAATTAAGTTAAATTTTAATATCTTTCAAAAATTCAGAATAACTTGACTCATATTCCGATTACATTTTTTAAGAATATCACAAAATCTATCATTATTTATTTGCCTTCCTCTCACTTTTTGCCTTGTTTCATATTTAAGTATAAAATTCAACAGACACAACGAAGCATATATTTACAAAATGATATATGCCAAAAAAAGAATGAATCTTTTTTCATTGGAATCGAAAAATATTATCAACATTAATAAATCTAACCATTCGTCTTGATGATTATTCTGCTACAATTTAAGGATATATATATATTTAAGTAATTCATTGAGTCTGAAAGAAACATCAACAGAATGACGTTTCGTCCTATATTTGGGACTCATCAGCAGTGCGCATCCACTACCGAGAATTGAAATCCGGACAGTTAGGTTGTTATATATATATATATATATATATATACGTGTGTGTGTATGTGTGTGTGTGTGTGTGTTAAATATAAATGGTAATTTGTCAATATTTCACCCATTATTCGGCATTACCAGGAAAAATTATTTCATATGAAAAAAACTGCCTTACTTTAAAGAGACTCATAGGCTCGCGTAACCTTACATACATATGTGTGTGTTATCGTGTGTGTGTGTGTGTGTGTGTGTGTGTGTGTGTGTGTGTGTGTGTGTGTGTGAATCATTTATACGAGAGGAAACACACCGCTACAACTTAATGTATCCCGAGTACTATGAATGAATACTACTGTTCGCTGAAATTATAAACACACACACACACACACACACACACACACATATATATATATATATATATATATATATATATATATATATATATGAAATATATATATATAAATTAAAATAACACTGATATATCATTTTAACAGATATATTTACTTAAATTACATAAAAATTATTGGAAAATACTAATGAGTACATTTATTCCATAAAATATATACAGTGGGGGGAAACAAATATTAGTACACACACAAATTTTTAATTTATTTTATTTCCAACTAACGAATAAACAATTTTCATATAGTCTACTGTACACAGATGCATAATAAATAAATATGCATGGAAAACCGAAGCTCAATTTTATTTTATAGATATAAATTCCATTTATCTATTTTAATAGGTGAGAAAATATTCGTACAATAAAAAAATAACAAATAATCTTCATTTAATACTTTGTAGAATAGCAATTATTCACTTTTACAGTAATCTTCTTGTAGTTCTTAATTAATGATTTGCAAATTTTAGTTGGTATTTAGTTCCATTCCTGTTCGCATATGGTCTTCAGATCTGGGATCTCTGTTGAAGCTCTCAAATGGATTTGAATTTTCAAATAACGCCACAGATTCATTTTCAGGATACGTACATTACTTTCAGCAAGCCATTTCTTCGTAGATTTTGTAGTGTGCTTAAGATCATTATCTTGTTGGAAGATCCAATCAGGAGGAAGTTCAAGATTTTCAACCGAAATCATTAAATATACTTCCAAAATATTTTGATATTCTGCGGCGTTCATTCTACCATCTATTACTGGTATGTTGCCAGTACCTATTGCAGAAAAACATCCCCAAACCATGATGCTGCCACCACCAATTTCCAATGCTGAAACTGTGTTCTTTTGTTTGAAGGCATCGCCATCATTCCTCCATGTATGATTTCTAAAATTACGTCCAAACAACTCAATTTTGGTTTCGTTTCTTCATAATACTCAATCCCAATACAATTTTTCCTCATCCTTATGTTAGCGAACGAATAACTACTGATAACATTATTGGAACATTCTAGAATATTCCACTTGAATAATCTAGAGTGTTAACGCAATTTCCTTTTTTGTTGATTTCTTATCTTATTTTCTTTCTTAATATAAATCCTTTTTACCTTTTATGGAAAATTTTCCAAAAACGGAAGGTGAAGTAGTGTTTCATTAATCGCAATTTCGAATAAAATCGTGTAGTTCCATCATTGTTAGACACCTGAAGAAACGTTTCACTTTAACGTTGAAACAAAATGTACAAATTTGTAGTGGATATTTACACGTTCTAATGTAACAGTGTATATATATATATATATATATATATATATATATATATATATATATATCGGCAGAATTGAGTCACTGTCAGTCACTGTGTGTTTATCTAAATCTAAAAATAAACACGCTAAAATTCACCTTCATCCCTGTCGTGAGCCGACGGCTTAGTGGTAGAAGTTCCGACTGACGCCAATTCAGTCGGATTTTGATCGTAGCTAGAGGCAACCGGACGTCGAGCCACACTGATGAGCTATGAAACAGCGAAACAGTCTGTCTGTGGATGACAAAAATATTGGCTCCTGAAAAAATTAATTTCGGTTGAGCTCTTTGGTTTGAGGTGTGTGTTTGTAAACATTGACTATTTAAGCTAATCTTCGGCAGAATTGAGTCACTGTCAGTCACTGTGTGTTTATCTAAATCTAAAAATAAACATGCTAAAATTCACCTTCATCCCTGCCGTGAGCCGACGGCTTAGTGGTATAAATTCCGACTGACGCCAATACAGTCGGGTTCCGATCCTAGCTAGAGGCAACCGGACGTCTAGCCACCCTGATGAGCTGCGAAATAGTCTGTCTGTGGATGCCAAATATATATATATATACATATATATATATATATATATATATATATATATATATATATATATATATGAAGAAATATAGTCTTAAAGTGTGCTATATTTATGGGATAAAATGCTCAATATCAGAGGTAGAGCGTGTGTAAATATAAAAGTGAGCATAGAAGTCAACACTTAGAGGCGACAGACTGTTCCATGCTAGTGCAATCGTCGTTGCCAGACGACTGCACTAGCATGAAACAGACTGTCGCCTCTAAGTGTTGACTTCTATGTTCACTTTTATATATATATATATATATATATATATATATATATATATATATATATATATATATATATATATTTATATATATATATTTCGCCCTTAATGAGGAGAGATTAGTTTTAAGTTGACATTCACACTAATTAATTAAATTGGCCAGATCACACACTCGAGCGAATAATCTCACTATAACGTACATATCTCATATAGTGAGTCTATTTCATTCTAAGTCGGCATATGTTAATAAAATTGTGAAAACTATATCTTTGAGAAGCGAAGAAAAGCTAGTTCCTTCAGCGTGATTTTAGCACGAGTTTGAATGGCACATTTTATTTTCGTCTTCATCTATTTAAAGAAATTTTTATCCTATTTTTTTTTTCATTTTTCTCCTCCGTTAAAATGCCCCGTACTCAACCATAAGGACCTTAATTATGCATATATTTATTCATAAAAAATAGCATGTGATTGAACTCGTGTTTCGATTGCCATAGTCTTTTTCTTCTGACAACCGATTTTGCTCGCCCATTGTCGACATCAGACATATTTTCACGCAACGATCGAATCATTTTTCAAACAATCTTCTTAATAACCTTTTGTCTGTAGGTGATTTCCTCGGGGATTGTAACTATCGAAGCGTGCTTATCAGCTTTTACTAATATCTTACGCGTGATTCCTTAATTAAAACGTCCGTGCTTATGGAAATGATTTCAGCTTTTCCGTCTGAATTATTTCTAGGAGTCTAGTGTGAGTTCCGAAATCAATATAAATATCTGTTATCTTTACTATTGTTGGTTTTTCACATTAACACTTTATGTGACCTTTCTTTCTGGTCAAATAAATCTGACACGTATCCAACCTTAATAGAGACATCAACAATGTTTAGTACGGCACAAGAACACAGACAGAATGGAATTGGATGCTTGGAACTAATGACGGCCGTCTAAGGGTACAGAGTAATGCACATTGTATTTAGTCTAGGTGTTTACTCTGTCTCCCCACTAAAACGAGTTGTGACACAAGGTCTTTTTTAAGGTGGGGACCCGAACGGGTACACCCAGGCCAAGAACAAAAATTGCCTGCAGCCCCGTAACCGTTTGTTGCGCTGGCCTCGGTGCGAGAACCGATCTATCTCTCTAGTGCAATGAGAGGGCGCGCTCTCGGGCAGCTGTTCCCCAGGGCTGGGTACCTCTCAGTATAATTTTCATCATTTTTGACTCTGTCCTTTGACGGAACCGCCCCTGAGCGCACTCTGCCCAAAGCCAGAGGCGAATCTGAGAGATGATAAATAATGTGATACAAACTCCTCGAGGATGGGGTTTACCCACATTGTATTTAGACTATAAGCCAAATGTTTGGGGCCCGGTCACTGGATTTCACAAAACCACTGTTAATTGTTAGCCTTTTCAAAACTTATTTGATAGCTCATTACGGACCAGTGTCACTTTCTTTTTAATAATAATAATAATAATAATAATAATAATAATAATAATAATAATAATAATAATCATGTCGACAAACCCCGTACACACCCGTGGCTACTTAGTGCATAGTTAAAATCTGAAACTGAAGGTTTTATGCTTGCTGCACAAGACCAATGCTTGCTAAATAGAAATTATCAAGCACACATATTGAAAAATTGTGATAGCCCAAAATGCAGATTTTGTGATAAATATTCAGAAAAAATTAAACATCTTGTATGAGGTTGCGTGGTATTGGCACCCACTGAATATAAAAGCCGGCATAACAGAGTGGGCAAATATCTTCACTGGAAAATCTGCAACATTTACGGAAAAGAAACTGAAAGAAATTGGTAAGAAAACCACCGAGACCCGGTTAAGAAGCTAGAACAATCAAAGGTGCAGACAGCAATGTATCTTGGAAGATCTTCAAAAACTATAAGAAACAAGGACCTTGAAATCGAAATGTCAAAAATGTGACACATTTGAAAATCAACAATTCTAGCTGTAGTTAGAGCCCTCGGACTGACTAGAAAAGTTTCCAATAGACTCACTGAAGGGATTCCTGTAGCCAATGCCTTACAGAAATATAACAAATTGTCTCACGAGTACAGCCCACAACTTACGAGGGGCTTTATCTATGTAAAATATCTGTTATTTTTTCTCTTTCAAAATTGCACATTGGAAAATGTCACGATGCCATTTCTGACCTTAGTTCTCTGGTCGGGACCCGGAAAGAAATGAGCATACATCATAAATCAAAGGAAATAAAATTAAAATAGTAACTAGAAAGATCCGTAAAAATTACACTTTTTTATTTAAATTTTTTGAAGAATCTTAATTCTTAAGTTAATGATTGAATAAACTCATGGCTTGTTCGACTACAACAAAATATCCATAGAAGTTCATCATCGCTTCTCAGTCTGGAGGCCCGGATCAAAGCGTAGTATCTGTTCGCAGATCGCTCGCTTTGTCGGCCTTCTAGCTGGGAGCTTCACTTGATACTTGCCTGGTGTAGGGATTCGTCCCTGCGCTGGTGGTATCATGGTTACGACTAGCTTGGACCGGCTCCGGCCTGGACCAGCTATGACAAGCCAAGACTAGCTCTGACCAGCTTGGACAAGCTTAGACCAGCTTGGACAAGTTATGACCAGCCAAGACGAGCGGCCCGGGTGAAAACACTCGGGCCCCCACGTAAAAAACCGACATTGTGTCACAACCTCACTCAGTGGGGGGTCAAGTAGATACCAAGTGTAGTATCTGTTCTCAGATCGCTTGCTTGATCGCCTTTTGGCTGAGATTCGATCACTGATACATGCCTGGCAAAGGGATTCGTCCCTGCGCCCGGTAGTATTACAGATACGTCTAGCTATGACCAGCTTTGACCTGCTCCACCCAGCTTGGACAAGTTATGACCAGCTAAGACCAGCCAAGACCAGCTATGACTAGCTATGACCAGCTTGGACAAGCTAAGACCAGAAAAGACCAGCGGACCGGGTGAAAGCACTCATGTCCCCAAGTTAAAAACCGACCTTGTGTCACAACCTGACTCAGTGGGGGGTCAAGTAGATACCAAGTGTAGTATCTGTTGTCAGATCGCTCGCTTGATCGGCCTTTTGGCTGAGATTCAATCACTTGATACATGCCTGGCACAGGGATTCATCCCTGCGCTAGTAGTATCGCGGCTACGTCTAGCTATGACCAGCTTTGACCAGCTCCGCCCAGCTTGGTCAAGCTATGACCAGCTAAGACCAGCCAAGACCAGCTATGACCAGCTCTGACCAGCTTGGATAAGCTAAGACCAGCTAAGACCAGCAAAGACCAGTGGCCCGGTGAAAACACTCGGGTCCCCACGTTAAAAACCGACCTTGTGTCACAACCTGACTCAGTGGGAGGGGTCAAGTAAATACCTATCCATAGAAGTTCCTCTACAGCATCCTTAAATACTTAACAATTTTAACAGATTATTTCAATAACATCCATGAAAAGATTTGAGATAGATAACATTTGCCCATTTCAGCGAAACAGGCATTAAATGTTTGCATCTTCGCTTCTTTGTTTTTTTTTCTTTCATAATATTTATAATTTATATGGGATTTGTCAGAAACCAATAATTAATAACAGATTCTTTAAAATAAACATTATTAATACATGATTTGAATTTGCATTTTATAATTAATATCGGATTTTACAGATGATATTAATATATTCATATTCTTGGGTAATACGTGTACCTTCTCTTGCCTATACTCTGTCATATTGCTATATATGTCGATGTAATTAACAAGGAAAACGTTGAGCGATCATTTGGGCGGGATACTTCCAGTAACTGCCACACAGGTAGCAATAACCGGCAAAATTCTCCCAAACCCTGCGGCTTGTAGGATAAAGTATTATATTATTTGAAACGTTTGATAAGCAATTTCGTTCCGTGTAACGAGAATTTGATGAATAACTCTTCTTTTTCTTTTTCTTTTTTTTTGTTGTTGTTGTTGTTAATGCTTGTTCTATCTGTTTTTAATTCAGATCCGTGGTCGGGCCATACGAATTTAATTATCCTTAGCACAATTATATAGAGTACAATCTGCTGAATTATTTCAGCTAAATTATAGAGGCTATTACTGGAATTCTCCAATCTTATATTTACTGATAATTGTTGAACTTACGGGTGCAATAGATTTACGTGTTTTCAAATGTACAATTCGCTTTAGGTGGGACTGCGATCATCGGGAGGCCTTTCTATGGAAATGCCTTCCATGTTTCACGCACCAGAACACACAGGCCGACCAAAAATAATAAGAAATATTTTCAGTTTTGTACAGCGTCACAAATCGCTTTCAGTCCCGAAACTTTTACGTTCGACTTTAATTTTTCGTGTATAAATCGCAAGCAAACAGTATATAAAATAGTGTGTAAAATATATGTTATTAAATGACATTAAACCAGGTGGGGCATTAAAACGGAGTGAGATGGGACGAGAACCCGTAGAACCCGTGTAGAAAAGAGTTTGAAAGGTGGATGATAATTCATCACCCACTCGGAGGAGCTTTTGAACTCTGTAAATGCTAGAGGATTACGGCGATCAGGACCAATAATACTGCTGATTCTTCTTTGAATCCTATCAAGGTGCTCCTGGTAAATCGCAGGAACACCGAACCATATATGGCAGGAGATGGATGAATGGTAGACTTGTAGATATTCAAGAAAGATTCAAGAGAGACGAATTGTCTCGCCCGACACAGTGGATCGAATTTCTTAGTATCTGACCTTGCAATATAGTCTTTCCACTTCATGTCAGCTGAGAAAGTTATCCCGAGAAGGCACAATGCGTCAATGATTTAGTTTTGGAGGCATTAAAATTGAAAGCCATCATTTGCTCCAGTTAACTTGAATTCTTCCATTCCTACTAATGTATTCATAATTCTAAGGTAGCTTCCCCTTTACCGAAAAGATCCCAGTATTCACATGCATGGACTTGGTACTTACATCCTTAATCTTCCGGTGGCCAGAGAACTGCCTGTCGAGGCCGCCGACTATTTTTTTATGTACTTCAGTCTTTCGCTATTAAACTTGGTCAGCGAACTCATTTTCCTATATTCTCCCCCTATTCCCAAGACTGCAGTATATTAGACACAATAGCTGACAGTATAGAAAAAGCGGTTTCTCTCCATCAGTCTGCGAACATTTTTGTCGTTGGTAACTTTAATGTTCACCACTACAAGTAGCTGAAACATTCCAAAAGTTACTGATGTTGCCGGCATGCAGGCATTAAATTTTTCCATTGCCCAATCCCTCACTCAAATCGTGAACTTCTATACTCGGTTCCCTATCCATACCGAACAACAGGCTTCTCTACGTCTTCCCTCTTTTCTATTTCTTACTTAATTTTCTCGCTTTTGCCGAGCTTCCCA
Source organism: Acanthosepion esculentum (assembly GCA_964036315.1). NCBI lineage: Eukaryota > Metazoa > Mollusca > Cephalopoda > Sepiida > Sepiidae > Acanthosepion > Acanthosepion esculentum. The sequence continues at coordinate 56,689,248 of OZ038494.1, forward strand.
ATACTGCCCTCTTAGTAACTCTAACTATTCTGTGGTAGTTATTGATATCTCCTCCCAAGTATCTGTTATATTGTACCCCACTTGACGCCCCCTGAACTGACATCCTCAAACTCTCAACTGAAATTTGCGCCACTGTGGTTTCTTCCTGGGTGGAAGCAGAATTAGATGATTTCATACATTCTCGAGAATACCAGATGAAACCGCAATCCTCTCTATGGTTGAAATTAGCATGCTCGGCCGCCATAGAACACAGGAACCACTATTTCTAACAATACCAGCGTGACAGTTCTCGTCATGACAAGAAAAGATTCTACGCTGTAGAAGTTGCGACGGATACCACGAATATTGGAAAAAGACTGCTTGATGGTGGGTATATATGTTTTGTTAGCAGGTTTAGTTTTATTTCTCTTTGTTGTGGTTTCCATGAGATATGTTTCGAGGAGAGAGGAAATAGACCATCACAATTCTAACTATCTGTCGTCAATATACAATGCGGACCAGCCAGTGCGTGTCTGACAAGAGAGTATAATGTGGCCTCTAGGTTGCTAAGCGGAAATACATGTAGGGACACCTACCCATGCCAGACATGGCAATACAGATACCCTGATTTTATGTGACTATTGATCGGAACAACCTGTCTAAGCGCTACCAAAGTGTTCGGGCACCTAACGACCAGTCAGAATCAGCAAACTTTCAACTCGGTACACTCACAATGGAATTTCACAGCCACTGATTAATTCGATCACCAAACAGTAGAGACAGCTAAATCATTGTGGTCCTGGTCGAAAAAAGACAGAGAAACGGTAAACCATATCCTGATCAAGGAACAAGGAATAAACCATTACTCCTGTTCAATAGACATGGAACGAGTGCGGACCGGACGATAGGTGAGCCTATCTGCTCCTATTAACACGTGGGGAAAAAGCACGTGAAATACGAAATAATTTATATTAAGTTATGATTTGTATAAGTTCTGATGTGAATTAACAACTAAAAAAAACGTAATGCACTCTTGTCGCATCAATATTTATCACTGATTAGCAACGCTCTGTTGTAAACAGATTCAAAATAAAATAAGTGAGGACAGGCTAAAGTTTGCTAATTAATATCAATGGGGAGAACAAAATACCCACGACAAAATGAAAGCTAGATACAAACGTCACAGTCTAGAGCAACAAAAAACAACAAAATATTAACAAATAAAATAGAATTAAGAGAATGACACAGATATTGAAACATCTGCGACAACAAGATGCCACAAGGCAAGGTAATTTACATACGGGCTCTACAAATATTTCCGTCTAAATCTGAACTACGGACGAATATATATATATATATATATATATATATATATATATATATATATATATATATATTCGTATATATATATATATTCGTATGTATATATATATATATATATATATATATATATATATATATATATATATATATATATATATATGTATGCAGGTGTGCAGTAAAATAGGAAAGAACACGTTAGGCAGATAATCCGGTGTTCCTTAGTATTTAGCTTTATTTTCAAAAGGACAGTGCTCCATACAGAAGTAGAGCTTATATTATAATAATATTTTTAGTTTTTAAAATATGATTCCTTCGCTACATAAGAGTTCTCATGTTTCAAAAGCGAGACCCCTAACATCATTTTTTCAAGACGGGAGAGTCTTTAATCTTATTCCCAAATTCTCGCTTGACAAGGAAGCGGGTCCAGACACCTTAACTCTACATAACTTAAAAGATTATGTTAGGGGTCTCGGCTCTCGCTTTTGAAACATGAGAACTCTTATGTAGCGAAGGAATCATATTTTTAAAAACTAAAAATATTATTATATTATATATATATATATATATATATATATATATATATATTGTGTGTATTTAGGCAGTAATCCTTCATTTCTACAAGTTTCATTATAAACGACAAACAAAAACGACAGACAAGGTGCTACGATTAAGCTATGTTTGATTTTTCTTTTGTTAGAAGTGATTTTTTTCTGGACACATAATGTGTCGCGTTTAATGAAACATTCATTATATACATACATATATATATATATATATATATATATATATATATATATATATATATATATATATTGGGCAAGATGGATTCTGACCAGATTAATTTTCTGGTATGGCACGGTAAACCAGATTTCCTAGCAGCAAACCTAACAGTTGATTCAATATAATAACTTCAGTTCGTGTAAAACGTGTGCCCAACAAGACGCAAAGAGTTGTTCTCCTGGAGGTTAGCATCAGACATTCTGATGAAAGTTGCAAAAATGTAAACAAATGGAAAAGTATCTCCAAATTTTATGTATGTTGGACTCTCCCGTCTTGTAAAAATTGTAGTTAGACGGGAGAGTCCATCATACTTAAATTAGGCAGTTACTTTCCCTGTATATATCTTTATTTCCCTTTTTTATTTCATGCGATTCGCTCTGAATTATTTCAATTAACGAAATAGCCAGAACGCCCCCTTCCTCATTCGTATGGGTTCAACAGTCAGTAGGTAAAAGGGATCAGACTGTAGCTTCCAAATTCGAAGTTCAGGAAAATATCCTAGTGGATTAAAACGCCTTTTTGTCATGAATTTAGTGACAAAATAATTTGAGTTCAATCCCAGGGCGTACAGATGTATATTTAGTTAAAACCGGTTTAGCAAAAACTGACCGGTACTAAATAAAAACAAGAATGCGATATCCCTAGATATGGTGAGCATTACGAGAAAAATTAACCCCCGGTATATTAAGTAAAGCGTTCAGTACTAAATTCCCTGAGGGTTACCCAGAACGATACTTGAACACAACCGGAAGGTGTAATGTCAAAAACGTTGGGATAATAACAACAGAGATGAGGATATGAGGCTGAATATAAATAAGGAAAACACCGTTTTTACTACAATAATAACTTTAAGACCATTAAATTTTTATTGAAGTTATTTTAATTTGCAGTTTAATTTAGATTTTGTATCATAGACTCGCATGAGATTTTAGATAAGTATAAAACACAGATCTGCTTAGACTGGTTTCCTTTGAAAAAGATATATTTATAAGTTCCGATGTGAAGCTCAAATTTGCAACATTTAGTGAAATGACGCGTCAGCATGATACATTCACTTGTTATTGTTTTTTCTACGATAGAATTGAAGAAATACAGTTATTTTGAAATTTGAATAAAGCATAAATATTTAGGTTGCATTAAAATATTTTCTTCCGAAAATAAATCCGTAGATTAAGACTGTTCTTAAAAGAAGACGGATACGTAATGAAAAGCATTTATTCGGCAGAAAAATCATATAAGATGTTTTCTAAATATAAAAGCTGATACTGTTGAACATGACGTAAGAAAAAATATTTTCATCTAAGAGAAGATTTCAATGATTACGGGTGAGAGGTAAAAAAAGATTCGACATGTAGCTGTATTTTAATCTCGACTAGTTTTTGATATGAAATATAAAACAATACAGCTCCAAAGAGCTTTTATTTTGACCTTGTTTCCTTATTTGTTGAGCGTCAAATCACGTGAGTTACATAACGTCTTAAGGTTGTTTGATGCTCAGTAATAATCGATTTTTATTTTGTTTATTTTCTTGTTATTTTTTTATTTTATTCTTTCTTTATTATTATTATTACATTATATATTATTATTATTTTATGATTTCTTCTTCTTCATCTTATACATTTTATTATTGTTATTATTATCTGTCTATATTTCTGAGACTAGGTATTATTTACACTATTTACATTATTCGGACTATTGTCCTCATCTTTGTCGCCATATTTATTACAAGGTTTCAGCCTTTCAGTATCTGTCTATATTTCTGAGATGAGGTATTATTTACACCATTTACATTATTCGGACTATTGTCTTCCTCTTTGTCTCCATATTTATTTCAACGTTTCGGCCTTTCAGTATCCGTCTATATTTCTGAGATGAGGTATTATTTACACCATTTACATTATTCGGACTATTGTCTTCCTCTTTGTCTCCATATTTATTTCAACGTTTCGGCCTTTCAGTATCCGTCTATATTTCTGAGATGAGGTATTATTTACACTATTTACATTATTCGGACTATTGTCTTCCTCTTTGTCTCTATATTTATTTCAACGTTTCGGCCTTTCAGTATCCGTTTATATTTCTGAGATCAGGTATTATTTACACTATTTACATTATTCGGACTATTGCCTTCCTCTTTGTCTCCATATTTATTTCAACGTTTCGGCCTTTCAGTATCCGTCTATATTTCTGAGATGAGGTATTATTTACACTATTTCCATTATTCGGACTATTGTCTTCCTCTTTGTCTCCATATTTATTTCAACGTTTCGGCCTTTCAGTATCCGTCTATATTTCTGAGATGAGGTATTATTTACACTATTTCCATTATTCGGACTATTGTCTTCCTCTTTGTCTCCATATTTATTTCAACGTTTCGGCCTTTCAGTATCCGTCTATATTTCTGAGATGAGGTATTATTTACACTATTTACATTATTCGGACTATTGTCTTCCTCTTTGTCTCCATATTTATTTCAACGTTTCGGCCTTTCAGTATCCGTCTATATTTCTGAGATGAGGTATTATTTACACTCTTTACATTATTCGGACTATTGTCTTCCTCTTTGTCTCCATATTTATTTCAACGTTTCGGCCTTTCAGTATCCGTCTATATTTCTGAGATGAGGTATTATTTACACTATTTCCATTATTCGGACTATTGTCTTCCTCTTTGTCTCCATATTTATTTCAACGTTTCGGCCTTTCAGTATCCGTCTATATTTCTGAGATGAGGTATTATTTACACTATTTACATTATTCGGACTATTGTCTTCCTCTTTGTCTCCATATTTATTTCAACGTTTCGGCCTTTCAGTATCCGTCTATATTTCTGAGATGAGGTATTATTTACACTATTTACATTATTCGGACTATTGTCTTCCTCTTTGTCTCCATATTTATTTCAACGTTTCGGCCTTTCAGTATCCGTCTATATTTCTGAGATGAGGTATTATTTACACTATTTCCATTATTCGGACTATTGTCTTCCTCTTTGTCTCTATATTTATTTCAACGTTTCGGCCTTTCAGTATCCGTCTATATTTCTGAGATGAGGTATTATTTACACCATTTACATTATTCGGACTATTGTCCTCCTCTTTATCTCCATATATATTACAACGTTTCGGCCTTTCAGTATCCGTCTATATTTCTGAGATGAGGTATTATTTACACTATTTACATTATTCGGACTATTGTCCTCCTTTTTGTCGCCATATTTATTTCGACTTTTCGGCCGTTGTACGCTCCGGCCTTCTTCAGACATTCCAACCACCTGAAATGGCCGGAGCGTATAACGCCCGAATCGTTGTCATAAATATAGCGACAAAGATGAGGACAATAGTTCGAATAATGTAAATAATGTTATTAATATTATTATCATTATTATTATTATTATTATTATTATTATTATTATGATTATTTTTATTACTACTACTATTACCACTTTCTTGGGTTTCTTTTGTAAACGCATTCCTTTCATAGACCCAAGGTCTGAAGCGGCTTCATGAAATTTTGCACTGATCTTTTTTTTTTTCATAATTTAAAAAAAATATTTTAAACATTTTTGTTAAAATTTAAAGATTTTTTTTTTTGTAAAAAGTAAACGAATAAGATATCAGACACATTTGACATAAATAAAGCTCTTCGTAAGGTGTGAGCCGAGATCGGAGATCCGAGTTCGAATTCCAGTTGAATCCGTTACATTCACTTACGTGCTAATACCCTGGGGAAAGGTATGAGTCGTTTTCTTCTCCCCCCCAGCTATGGATAAATAGCAGGACAGACCGGGTTCTATAGTCTTCGATGTCATCTGGTCTACCGCAGAAAAAAATGAAACCTACTGCAGGAAAAAAATCTGCCTCCTTAGTCATGTATCGAAATGAAACATGATGTTATGGGTCCTTACCTATAACCACAGAATGAACTCTTCCTAACTCTATGTATACTACGCCTCTCAAGAAAGAGGGAGGAATCGAGTCGAGCCGATAGTAGTTCACGCCAAACCAGACTGACAGTCATACTAACACCTTCCACATCTTGTATTATTATTATTCCGTGTAATATATCTTCGTTATTTTCTACTCTTGTGTTCGTGTTGTTCTTCCTTGGTCCTAACCTGGACCATAACACATGATCGCCTGAGCGTGTATCACATGGCACATAACGGAACTGAATGTGTGAGCTGTACTTGTGAGTACATCCTTTTGTATCTCTTTAAGGCATGGGTCACCAGGAATCTATTAATGAGTCTATCGGAATCTTTTCCAATCAATCCGAGGTCTCCAACTAGAATTAATGATGTCCTCATGAGCCACAAATTTCCACTTCAAGATCCTTGTATTTTGAAGATTTTAAAAGATACATTACAATATGCAATGACTGTCATGTCAATAAGAAAACACATTCTGTTCTTATGTTCTTTGACCACGATGTCTCGGTGATTAGCTTTGATTGCTCTGCCTGTGCGTATTTTAATGCCTCATAAAAATTGTGACAGGTCCTATCTCTGTAATCGGTTATGGGTCGCGTTCATACCAGTTTCTCGCAGTTTCTTCCCTTAAACGTTGTATATTTTCCAGTTGCATACCCAAACGTTTTATATATTTCTACATTATTAGTATCATTAATTATTGCTTTTATTTTATTTCCTTTGATATCTGGTGTGTCCACATTTTTCCGGGTCCCACCCAGAGACTTAAGGCTAGAAATGGCTTCATTACATTTTCCACTGATCAATTAAAAAAAAAACACATTTTACATAGGTAAATCGTAAGTTGTGGGCTGTACTCCTGAGAACCATTACGGTTAATACTACTACTACTACTACTACTACTACTACTACTACTACTACTACTACTACTAATAATAATAATAATAATAATAAAATGAAATATTATTATTATTATTATTATTATTATTATTATTATTATTATTATTTTTTATCCTTTTTTCTATAATAATAATTATTTTTATTATTCGAACCAACTCGGATATTAATAAATTTATCATGCCAAGTATCACGTTACTGCATCAAGGCCGCAAGGTAATAAGGGAGGTATTCTATGTCCTAATATAGCTGGTCAATGGAGGTGGTTTCTGGTCGAACAACTCGTCTTGCTCCAAGACTAGGTGCCCAGAGAACTAGATCTCTGACGAGTTCTTGTTCTGCATAATGCGTTCGAGTAAGATTGTAGAAATATCAGTGATGGGTCCATGGAGCTGTTATTATTTGGATGTTGTCTCCAGCAGATGTTAATCATAGCTCTCGCCATTCGTATGTAGGTTACATAATGCTTAAACTCTAGGGTTTCTCTTGATGTCCAGGGTTTAGGACCATACCTTAATTTCAGTTGCTCGAAAATTTAATCACCTTTTGAGGTTTTCTGGTAGATCAGATTTCCAGATTACATCCATTTTATTCAAGGCGGTGCAAGTTTTAGCTATGCAAATTTTCACATCCTTTTCAGTAGAAGTTTCTCTCACTTCCTCAGTATGTAAAACATTAAACAGATTTTATTAATTCATCTGTGAAAATTTGTATTGAGAATTGCTGTTTAACGCCTATGAATTCAGTTTTAGAAGCATTGAGTTCAGCGTCTTTGGAAACATTTTCTAGATGATGTAGGAAAACTGTGGCATTTGTAATAGTGTCTGCAGTGATACCTAAGTCATCCTAAGACACTAACTGCTCTAATGATGCCCCACAAAAATACCAAATCTTTAGTTCGATCGCCAGGAGTTGTTGTTATTATTATTATTATTATTATTATTATTATTATTATTATTATCGTATAATTTATTTATTAACTATATTTTTTTTTAAAAGAGATGCATATGAGAGTAAAGAATTTAGCATAAGGTTTTTATTTAAAATTCAATATGTGCATCAAATATAGCTACCAGCTTCTCGAGCCACCCGGAAATCGTGTCAACTGATTTCACCAGGGTCTGTTGCGGCATGGAAGAGATAAATTCTTGTATTCGACACTAACTCTTTAGACACCAAAACAGGTTTTCGTCAGGGTGACACCGTTTCACGTTTTCTCGTTGTTATTATAATTGTTATATTGCATGAAATATTTAATTTGATTTTGTATTAATATGTTTTATTTTATTTCATATTATTATTATCATCATCATCATCATCATTATTATTATTATTATTATTATTATTATTATTATTTATTTATTTATTTATTTATTTCCTTTGATATCTGGCGTTTTCACATTTATTTCAGGCTCCCGCCCAGGGACCTAAGGTTAGTAATGGCATCATGACACTTTCCACTGCAAAAAAAATTAAATTAAATTAAAAAAATAATTACATAGATAAAACCCTTCGTAAAGTGTGGGCTGTACTTGTCAGAACAATTTTTTGTATCTCTTTGAGGCATAGACTTCCAGGGATCCCTTCAATCAGCCTACTGGAATCTTTTCCGACCAGTCCAAGGGATCCAACTACAACAGGGATTGTTGATGTTCCTATGTGCCACAGTTTTGAGATTTCTATTTCAAGGTCCTTGTATTTTGACAGTTTTTCGAATATCTTCAAAGATACATTGCAGTCTGCAGGGACTGCCATATCAATGAGGAGGCATTTATTTTGTTTGTGGTCTTTAATAACAATGTCTGGGCGGTGGGCTTTGATTGTTCTGTCAGTGTATATTGTGTAGTCCCATAGAATTGTAACAGGTCCTATCTCCGTAACCGGGTCTGGGTGGTGTTCGTACCAGTTTCTTTCAGTTTCCTTCCCATAGGAGATGCAAATTTTCCAGTGCAGATATACTGGCCCACTCTGTCATGCCGGGTTTTATATTCAGTGGGTGCCAATATCGTGCAACCTGATACAAGGTGATCAATGGTTTCTAGATATTTATCACAGAATGTGCATCTTGGGCTAACACAGTATTTTAGTATATGTGCTTGATAATTCCTAGTTAACAAGCATTGGACTTGTGCAGCAAGGATAAAACCTTTATTATTATTATTAATTTTTATTTCCTTTGATATCTGGCGTTTACACATTTCTTTCCGGGTCCCGCCCAGGAACCTAAGGTTAGAAATGGCATCATGACACTTTCCACTGCAAAAAAAAAAATAAAAAAATAATTACATAGATAAAGCCCTTCGTAAAGTGTGGTCTGTACTTGTCAGAACAATTTATTATTATTATTATGATTATTATTATTATTATTATTGTTGTTGTTGTTGTTATTATTATTATTATTAATTCGTTTTATTATTTCATTTCTTATTATGTTTTTTTTTATTTCGTTTATTATTTTAGAATTGTATTATTTGTATCATTATTAAGTGCTATTTATAAAATTTAATTTATTTTTGGCATAAACGAGTCATCTCAAAAAAAGATGGTGGTCCTCAAACTGTTATGAATAACGTGACTTTTTTCATTTTCAGAGAGCATATTACTTCTATCAATTCCTTCCTGGCATCTTTATTCATTTTTATCATTAACTTTCTTTTATATTCTTTTGATTTATTTTTTTTTCTCTTTTCAACAGCTTCGCGTTTTTCATTTCCCTCTTAAATTACACTTAATAAACTATAAAACACAACATCAGCGTGAACTATAAAGAAGAGCCGACATTACATGTTAGTCTCCATAAACCATTAGGTGAATGTCTTAAGGGACATGACCTAGTAAACATACTCAGTGGTAATAGATCGCTCGCTTACCGCGAAGCGATGAGTTCAATACCCGCGTCAGGTAAAAACGATATATACAATATATTAGCAGATATACAGGGTGATTTAAAATACCTATAATTTATTTATTTACTATATTTTTTAAAAGAGATGCATACGAAAGTAAAGCATTTAGCATAAGGTTTTTATTTAAAATTCACTATGCGCACCAAATATAGCTACTAGCTTCTCGGGCCACCCGGAAATCGTGTCAACTGATTTCACCAGAGTCACTTGCGGCATGGAAGAGATAAATGATTGTATTCGACTTTCAAGTTCTTCCAGAGTTTTTATATATATATATACATACACATATATATATATATATATATATATATATATATATATATATATATATATATATATATATTATATAATATATATATATATATATATATATATATATATATATATATTATATAATATATATACGAGGGTCATTCAATAAATAAGGTGAATGTTTCAGTATAAGGACTTCTAATACAGATAGAAGCTTACTTTTTTTTTTCAACGTAGTCTCCCAGCACTGTCACACACTTTTCCCAACTGTGCACAAGTTTCCGTATTCCCTCAGCGTAAAAATCTTTGGACTGATGTCTCAGCCAGTCGCTCACAACACTTTTGACTTCATCGTCACTTTTAAACTTCGTGCCTCTCGTGAACGCTTTCAAGGGACCAAACAGGTGAACGTCTGAAGGGGCAAGTTCTGGGCTCTAATGGGGATGAGGGAGCAGTTCCCAGCCCAGCTCGTTGATGGTCTGCACCGTTTGGGCTGCTGTGTGAGGCCTTGTCTTGTCATGATGCAAGAAGACTCCTTCTGACTGATGACACCTGCGTTTGTCCCAACAGATAAGCTCAAAGTCCTTGCAATGTCATCCACTGTCACACTTCTCTCAGACTGAATGAGGTCATTGACTGATGCGATCACCTCAGGAGACCTCACTTCTGTAGGTTTCCCAGACCTGTCTTCATCCGCAACACTGTTCCGTCCTTCTTTAAACAATTTAGCCCACTTGTAGACATTTTTTGGCTGTAACCTGTGGCACCATACACAGTTGACATTCTCCTATGAATTTCATCTGGTTGGCACCCTTCAGTAACCAAAAACTTGATAACTGACCGCTGTTCAATCCTGGAGCAAGCTTCTTGGTCGGCCATCTTTGTTAATCGCCAAAACTCTCAAAGTTTTTTTTTTAAATCTGCAAAAGAAATTAAATTCATCTGAAAAAGAAGTAAAACAAAATAAAAGTAAGCTTCTATCTGTATTAGAAGTCCTCATACCGAAAAATTCACCTTATTTATTGAATGACCCTCGTATATATATATATATATATATATTATATAATATATATAATATATATATATGTATATTATAATATACATATATATATAATATATATGTATATTATATAATATATATATATATATATTTACAGGGCGATTGAAAAGTAACTCCCCATTTTAATATACTTATAATTTATTTATTAACTATATTTTTTAAAAGAGATGGATATGAGGGTAAAGCATTTGGCATAAGTTTTTATTTAAAATTCGATACGGGCACCAGATTTCCATACGAGCTTCTCGAAACGCTCAGTAATCACGTCTCCTGATATTACAAGGGACTCTTGTGGTATGAAAGACAACTTCTTGTATTCGACGTTCAAGTTTTCAAAAGTTTTGCTTTGGTATAATTGACTTGCTCCTTTCGATTGCGATCGCGAATTCCCCGGCCCATCAGGTCGTAGTGGTACCACAGTAGAAGTGGTGTCTCTTGGTCAAGACAGCCTGACGGGGCCCAACCCTCTCAGGTCAGTTTTTGAATTTGCGTTACCTTCTCCTAGATTGCTTCTTGCCACCCAAAGCTATAGGAACCTGCTATAGCTTGAGAAGAGCATTCATACCTTTCCCAAGGGAGTGTAATAGAATCGAATGGAATACGAACTCGACTCTCCGATTCCTCAGTCCGTGCCTCCTCTTGCTCTTTTAACCAACCCCAAAGGAAAAAGTCCGAAGATGTTATGTCAGGACGCCTGGCTGGCCACTCACCCGGTATATGAAAGAATGGTAATTATCTGCATTATTTTTAGCCAAAATTAATAATACTTAAAACATCCTTGTCTAAATAAAAAAAAAAGAACAATTCCAATTACAAATAAATCGCCGACAGAGATCTAGGGAAGACATAAATTCAGTTGAAACAGAGCATGTCCGCTTACCGGGTATTTTAACAAACTCAAGAATAAAATATAAACAACAGAACGGGAGAAATCTACCAGGTAGATTAATTAAATAACCCGTTTAATATTTCTTGAAACTTACACAAAAACCATACCTAAAGTAAGCCATCATGGATTAAACGTCCGAGATAAAAACAGATTTGCATGTTTGCTTGTTTTGCGGCACATCAACTCGTTATGGGCCATTTAATCCTTATTCAATTTTCTTGGGAATATTGGTAATTTTATTTTTCCAAAATATAACACTGGTAATATGTTTTTTCTTTTCCAAAAATATATTGCTGGTAATTTTAGGTCAAAAATATATTTTTATACATTCATAGTGTTTTGACCCGAGTTTTGCGGTTAACTATTTCCTCAAGCTGGGACCCTAACAGTTGCCAACACCTCGGGTCATAGTGGACCTGGAAACACCAGTAATTAAACCTGATAAGAGGCCTTGATGTCGGATGTAGTTTATCGTATTAATAACAGAGATGAAGAAATTAGTCGGAATGTAATTAAAGAAAACACCCTGTTTTTTCTAGAGTAATAACTTCCATGTCACTAGAATTTTATTTTAAGTTATTTTAATTTGCAATTTAATTTAATGTTTTTACCTCATAGACACAAAAGAGATTTCAGGTAATTATAGAATATAAATCCGCTTAGAAAGATTTTATTTGAGAAAAAACTATAAAGTCTGAAGTGAGGCTAGAATTTGCAAAATTTAGTGAAACGAAATAGGAAAATGTTTCAGCGTGATAAATTCGTTATCGTATTTTCTACGATAGTTGATTATCAAATCGAAGCTCTGAGTGTTTGATTCGATCATCACCACTTCCCCAAAGAGATCTTTGTGGCGCAGATGGCAAGTGCAAGTTTTACGGTCGGCCATTCATTTATCGATTTCCACCAAGGGTTCTCAGCGAGGGTTTTTGTTTTACTTCCAAAACTCTGTGATAATTTATGTAGAGCTACGAACGAAGTGAATGATTAAAAAAAACAACAAGAAAATTATACAGAAATTTAACAGAATTTGTAAATACTAAACACATCAAATACCTCAGTGTATTGATCAGTTCTGAAATGTATTTGACATATAAGGAGAGCGTGTAATATTTAACCATCACAGGGCGTATCGGTGCAAGAGAGCTATTAAAAGTTAGTAATACACCTATTTGACGAGAGTGTGTGAATGGAAGATGGAACAAGTTAGTAGGAATTTTAGTAAAGGTAGAAATATTTCTAAGGACCACAAAGGAACCAAAGATGGCATGTCTTGAATGGAAGCGTTATTTAGAAGATGTATAGTAAATAAGGAAATTGAGTGAAGGGTAGCATTCGCTTGGAGTAGTTTTACCGAACATTGAAAGTTGCTATAAAAAGAAAGCATTGACCTAAAAATCTCGAATCATGTTCTTAGTCATGTTGCCATGGATGTCGCCAAACTTCTTCAGAAATGCCTAATCTGTCAGCTGTGTACAGCCGCTTTCTCTAGTCTATGATGAAAAATGGCTTCGACCTAATGAAGCTGGTATATCTTAGCGAGGACTGTCATTCTTCGAACCGCGAGGACTCTTGTAACAGAATCACAAAGAACTGTACCAAATAAGAAAAACACATGACTTTGAGGATTTTCAACAGGCAAAAAAATAAAATAAAATGAATATCACATGTAAATCACAGAGAAAATAATTACATAATCAAGAGGTTGACGTTTCATAGTACTTCAATCTAATTCTTAGTAAGGAAAACCCCTTCAAAACTGGAAACAGCGATAACAGTCAATGGGCTTGAATAGTTATTTTCCCTGAAAAAGAAGCGTTTTGATATATAGATCTTACAATTTTCAACCGATAGTAGCAATGGTTTATCGGTTAATGAAATCCGTACGTTTCCTTATAAAGAAAACAGCTAATTTTCCAATTACCATTACCAATAATCATTTGAAAAACTTACTTCTCAGAATCCATCTTGCACATTTGAACATCTATCATTTGTCAGTGCATTGAAAACTGTTGCCATATCTTGTCTGTTTCTCCTGTTATTCATCTCGGGGTTCTTGACAAACTCCAAAGAAAGATCTGCAATATAATCAATCCTCACCGGGCATCTCGACTTCAATCACTTTCTCATCGACATAACGTTGCTCCTCTCTTCCTTTTTGTTAAAGTTTTTTCACGACAACTGTTCTGATGAGTTTTTTTCCCTAGTGCCCCAACTGCATGAAGTGAAGCATGCTACTAGACTGGCATCTAGGTAACACCCTTTTAGTGTTGAAATAGCTAAATTCAAATCCGTCATTTATTTATTCTCCAATAGTTTTTTTTTTCTCGCACTTCCCACCTGGAGAACTGACTTCCATTTACTTTCTACCATGATAACTACAATCTTCAAACATTGTAAAGGCAACTTCAACCGCCACTTCCGTTCTCTTGAAACCCTGTTCATCTTTTGCCATTTCCTTTTCCATAAATATGTCGAAAGAGAAAACAGAATGCAAACTTCACATAGCTAGAGCTACGACAATGAAGCTCATAATAAATTAATTCCCCAAAACATAAAAAGACAAGAATGATTGAATTATGTGTTTCCTCTTTAGATTGGGTTATCCTTCGAATTATTTTTCTAAGAAGAAGAGGATGTGAAGACAGGAGACGAAGAAAAAAAATGTAATTGAAGAAAATAAGTTTTAATTGAAATAGAAGAAAAGAAAAAAGATGTCAGAAGGCATGAGATGAATTTAAGTATAAAATTCAATTGAAAAAGAAAAATAATTTACGATTGAAAAAGAAGAATGAAAAAAGATTGCAGAAGGCATGAGATGAATTTAAGTATAAAATTCAATTGAAAAAGAAAAATAATTTACGATTGAAGAGGATGGAGGGGAAAAGATGACAGAAAGCTGAATTTGAATCTAAATATAAAAATACAAGTGAAGAAAGACAAGTATTAGAATTGAAGGATAAGAATAAATAAAAGAATAGGATAGTGCTAATAAATAAAGAACGGTATCCTCTTTGGTAGGTCTGAGAACATTTTAAACAAACCCCGTAATCATGAATTTGTGATTCCAATAAAATAGTTTAATATGAATGGAACGTAAGCAGAATACATTTTTGCTCGTGACAGTGTGAAAGACATTGGTCGATATGAATATTATTGCTCTTTTTGGAAAGGTGGAAGATTCCTATATATTGGTTTTAAAATAAGAGCTTTTGTTTTCAACCACTTTTCCTAAAAAATATTTGGCAGATTTTCAGGAATTTGTCATGAGTAAATCTATGGCAACACGAAGGTCAGTGCATTGGTTTTCAGAAAGTTACAATAGGAATGAGTCATTAAGCTCCCCAAAACAGGGTTTTGAAAGAGGGCTTGGAAGATTTGACACGTATAGAAAATATTGGAGACTGTAAGGACAAAAAAAAAGCAGCGAATAGCCTAACTAATCTATGGAAATGGTTGTTAGAAAAGTGTCTAGTGGAGATTGCAAAAATACAAAATTTACTAAAACTTTAAAATTCATTTACTATTTATTTTGAATTTTTCTCGATTGTAATAGATTCGGTTCAGTGTCCCACCGAGTATTTTTTTAAAACAGGGGTAGATTTTTATTTATTGGTATTAGTTTAGGTTTGATTTTCCCGTTCATTGTATAAATGGATAAAACCTTTGGTAAATTTATTGATTATATAAAACAACTACACTTTTAAAAGGTTAATAAAGCAATGGATAGAATAAATTGACGATATGTTATAAGCATAGGTGAAGTAGTAGAGGGGGGTTCGGATTGAGGAATCGGAGAGCCTAGTTCATTTGGCGACCATGTGATACCAGGTTTCTGTATTCGGCCATTCAAAAAGTGTGGTTGGTTCTGCACAAATCCTTCACCACTATAATCAAATCGTATGTACTGGTGTGTAGCTGGCGGGTCCTAGGAACTGAGCTGCTTGACCGCCATGCATCGAATACAACGGGAGAGTCCACTATATATATATATATATATATATATATATATATATATATATATATATATATATATAAAGACAGAGAGAATTTATTCGAAAATGATAACATAAATATGTTATAAAATCACTACAAAAATAGCCATTTTGTTTCAACATTTCTGGTGTCTTATCAAGTGATGCTGTTGAATGTAGAATAAAGAGATTTAAAAGGTTCAAATCGATAAGCTTCAATGACCAAACAAAATACAGATATATGAGTATTCAAAAAACTTGACAACGAACCTTAGTTATAATTATTAATGCCTTAGTGTTAAGTTTAGACTAAAATAGAAATCATTCTAACTAATTAATATTAAATTCTACTATAGAATTGAAAAATAAATGTTACCAATTCTAAATTTTAAATTTAATCTTAAAATTAAATTTTTAATATTATAAAATTATTTAAAGAAGAAACTGAGGAAAAATACATATATTTTATCATTTTAATATTCTTGAACGGCCACACTTCTAGATATATTTGCATTAATCCTGTTATCCCCCCAGGGCTCTATCTTTAAACTACTTTGTCCCTCACTTTTATCAAGGACTATCGCAATAAAATCAGTTCCCAACTCGGTATCTATTCTAATGACACATATATTTATTTTTCTCTTAATAGCAAACCTGAGCGTTTTGATGAGGTCAAATTGACAGCTGATCTCAAGGTTATCTACAATCTATTGTTAACTAGGGCAAGGAATGGCATGTTAATTTTTAACGTCTCCAAAACGAAATTTATCTCTCTTAATCGATTGAGAGAACACTTTTTAATTTCCTTCAGCAGGGCAGATATTATCGTTCAGGGGAGTGAATCATTTCGCATTCTCTAACTGCCTTATTCCGCTGGCATGAAGTGAATAGATTATATTGAATGAATTACTAGGTCTGCTGTTAGGAAAATTGGTTCCCTATATTATGCAAGACAATATTTCTCGTCAGAATCTATCCTACATATTTATAAGTTACCTTTCGTCTTTGCTTTAAATATTGCTGCCACACCTGGTCCGATACAACTGTTATATATTTAGAGATTCCTGATTAAATCCAAAGATTCTGCAATGTTATTCATCCTGATCTGCAAACTCGGTTTCAGTCATTCTCGCACTCTCGTAATGCAACTTCTCTAAATGCAGCGTCTAAAAATAATTTCATGGTAATTGTTCTGATGAACTTTCTTCTTTGGTACCTGGAAGTTATCAGTTTAAGGGTAGTGATAAATTGGCAGCAAGATCTCATCATTTTACATTTGAAATGCCTAGATGTAACCGTAAATTCTATGCTAATAGTTTCTTCAAACGCACTTCTCCGTTGTGGAGCTCTCTTACCTCCAAGCCAAGTTTGATCGTCAAAATTTTAAATGCAATTTCAATCGTTATTTTCTGTCTAGTTGATTAATATTTTTCTCATATTCTCTAACTCCAACTCTCTAACCCCTTGCGTCTTAGTGGCCATATTAACTTGCTTGGGGTGAAAGGATTAAAAAAGTGAAAATAATGCAACGTATTGATATACATGACATAAAATTATATAATTCAATGTATATATATATATATATATATATATATATATATATATATATATATATATTAACATACAACGTGTATTAACACGTGCGATACCCTGTCTTCATCAGCCGCCGACCAGGGGTGATATCACGGTTTCGGTGGCTATGGGGGGACCGCCACCCCTGGCGCCACCAGCATTGTTTGCCACCAGTCACGGTATGAAGATAAGATAATTAATCGTTCCTATTTGTAAATTCTTGTAATGAAATAAACGATTGTTCCTCGTTGCAGATTCTATCGGTAATGAAAGTTCCTGAACGCGTTTTCCTTTATTGACGCGCCCGTAAAAATCGTTCATATATATATATATATATATATATATATATATATATATATATATATATAATTCATAAGACACCAGAGGTGTTGAAACAAAATGTCTATTTTTGTAGTGATTTTATAACATATTGATTTTACAATTTTTAAATAAATAATTATATTTGCTCTACTCTGTATTGAGCACTCTTTTAAGAATAGTAATTTTTGGTTATTGGAATTTATTCCGTATACACCAATCCTATACTTGGGTATATATATATATATATATATATATATATATATATATATATATATATATATATATATATATATATATGTTGTAAAACTGAATGCTTTCGGTTTTTTTAAGAGATTTCAAAACTATATCTTTTAGAGATAAACAATTCTGACAACACGCGATAAAACGGATGTAAAATAATCTTCCTTCGGGCGTACTAAGCACTAATACCTAAACTTTCCACGCCGAAGATGGAATTAATGAATAATTGAATGCACAACATGCGATTGCAGCAGGAAAATAAACCCACTATGCCTTTCAGGCATAAATAGGAAGATAGAAAAAAAATCACTGGAAATCCGACTCAGTTGTATATTGGCTTGTCTGCCGAAGGCAACATCCTTCTGGATATTTTTCTTCTATGTGACCTATCCCTTCAGAATGGATCATGGATCTCTACAGCTTCTTCCTTGTAACGCTTAGCAATGTTTTTTTTTTTTTTTTTGCTATATCTCCTTATCCTGTTCTGTCAACCATTTACACAAGCTCGTTATGTAAGTTATTCGCTGCATTCATGTGTCCTGTGAATGTTTAATTTTCCAAGCCGTTTCCCCACATTATGTACCTTAGAAATTCTCTCTTTCTGATTATAGGTATACGCGCTTATTTTTTAACATTTCCCTTAAAAATTGCTGGACGCTCACAGGTTCAGTCCATGTTATACTAAGTATCCAATTGTAGAACCAAGTTTCTGCTGTCTCTGGTTTCTTTTTTTATGTGTAAAGATTTTTAATTGCACAACACCCTCCCAGCCAGTCCAAGACTTTCAACACCGCGGTTGGTCGCTGAAATGATCCTTCAATTCAGAGCTAACCTTATCCCATGTTGTGATTTTTCTTTGATCATAAGGCAACCAAGATCGATTCGTTGCAAGTATCTTTGTGTTGGGACTGGTCCAAGCAGAGCGATGACGTACAGGAAAAAGATAAACTCGACTAAATTGAACAAAAAGTAAATACTATTTTTATATGCAATTAAATTTTTCGAGGTTAAAATTGAACAGAAAACAAGAAGCGTCAAGAGAGTTCCACAAGCGAGAGGTGAGAGAGAAGATTATTGTTAGCATAGAAGTTACAGTTATATCTTGCCATTCCAAATGTAAAATGAGACCTAGCCGCCAATCTGGTACTGCGCTTCAATTCAGGTACTCTTAGAAACAAGTTAGGTCATTTCCGTTTTTGGTGCATGCCAAGACCCTCACTGATATCTGAAATTATATTCTGTTGAAAGCATTACACTAGGTTTGCGTCTACAATTTTAGTAAACACAATTACAGTACCATGAAAATAAAAAAGAGTCTTTTTTCCGCTTATTCGAACAGAGATTTATTTCCGAAAAATCATTTCAAAATTGCGCATTAATTTCTACTTTCTTGATGCGTTTCTAAATTGTCGTTAAAATGTTGTTTCCTAAGTTTTACACACACACACACACACACACACACACACACACACACATATATATATATATATATATATATATATATATATATATATATATATATATATATTCGTCGTTCTCACCTTTCTTTGATTACATTCCATTTCCTTCCAATGTATGTCTTGGGGAAATAAAAAACAGAAATTTGAATTTAAGTAAATGGAAAATGACTTTCATTATTCTAAATATTTCTGCACAAATAATCCGACTTTACTATTACGTTCAAATTTTGAAAGTAACATTTAAGTAATTGTGTTTTCCTTTTGACACTAATTTATTCATTAGTGATACTAATATATATATATATATATATATATATATATATATATATATATATATATATATATATATATATATATATATATATATATATATATTGAACAATTTAGTTAAAGGTATGCTATATTATGGATTAAATTGCTCAATAACAGGTGTACAGTGTATGTTGTCATTCATATTAACACCCAGTGGCGACAGTCAATTTTATGTTTCAACACAATTTTCAGGATTGAATATTGTGTTTAAGCATGAAAAGGACTCTAATACATCGGTGTTGACCTCAATGTTCACACACATTATATATATATATATATATATATATATATATATATATATATATATATATATATATATATATATATATTTAATAAGATATTATAAAATATTATGAAAACATTTTTAAAACTCTACAAGCTATGGAATGTAATTCTAGAATTATTGACCATCACTTGAAGAAGTACAATCATAGTAAATGAAACAAGAAATATTTTGTTTAACGATTAAAATATTTTTTTTTTATAATTTCTTATAATAAATATATAATATTTTGCTCTACTTTGTATTGAGCAATTTTTAAAAAATAAATGATACGAGTAGTGAAGTTTTACTCGATTTGTTTTTTCTCCCATTTGGATATATATATATATATATATAGATATATATATATATATATATATATATTTATATATATACATTTGTGTGTGTGTGTGTGTGTGCGCGTGTGTGTGTGTGAATAAAGGCGAAAGAAAAAACTTACCTTAGCTGACGCGTTTCATCCGCCAATGGACTTTATCGAGTCAAATGTACGGATTTTATTTTGCAACATATATTTCTACATAAAATAAAAATGCTTTTATTTTCCAATGCTTATAAATTTACGAGACTCACATGAATATTAATCAGGTTAACTTTAATATCTCGTTAAATTATGGAGAATTCTAAGTGACGTAATTCAATCTCAAATAAATGATATCAGTAAACGTTGCTCTGGTTGATATTTTTACTCATATATTTCCATTCCTGAAAGAATGACTTTTTTCCCAAGCCAGCATACATGTTTACAAAAACGTTAAAAAAAATAAAAGAAAATGATGAAATGCATAATCCCATTTTATTTAAAATATATAATTCATAAATTAATCTCCAACAAAAACAATTTAAATATTAATTGCATGAATTCGTTTAACATAATGCACACAAATTTAAGACTCCGGTCAAACATGACAGACTGTCGCCACTAGATGTTGACCTCAGTGTCAAAAACCCGCAAAAAGGGTACACAAACGCTACCTGACAAGACAATTATACGCAAGTTTTACAAACAAAACAATAATAAAAATATGTATCCCGACAGCTATCTGACAAGACCGTGTTTTCTACTTATCTAATAAAAGACAAAACCAAAAATCGCGCATGGATAGGTGTCCCTGCAGTCATTTCCGGTGGTCAACCCTGAGGCCACATTATGAATCTTGCTGGGCCAAACCCCCTCTCTGTTCGCGTCATGGGTATCAACCGTCGGCTTCCTTTAACTCAGCCCTTCTCTCTCTTTCCAAAACCAATTACCAACATGAATAACAAAAAACTAAACCAGCCTTCCAAAAATCACCCAAACCTCTAAATATCTCCTTCTCTAACATCCGCGGCATTAGAACCAACTTATGCAGCGTTGAGTCTTTCCTCATAGATAAGTGCCCGGATATACTCGCCCTGTGTGAGACCAATCTTGACTCCTCTATCCCTTCCTCTGATCTCTCGATCCCTGGATACCTCCCACTCCTCAGAAAATACTCTCTAACCCACATGCATGACTTGGGTGTCTACGTCAAGGACCATCTCCCTCTGGCTAGAGAGACCTCTCTCGAATCGCCGGATCATTCCTACTTGTGTCTCCGCCTATCTCTTCTCAATGCTGTAAGCTATCTTTCCTTCCTCTACCGCTCTCCATCCTCTCAGGACTGCGGGATACTCGATGTCATTTCTGACAGCATAGATAAGGCCCTCTCTGTCCATCCGTCCGCTCACATATTTGTGTTTGGTGATTTCAACGCCCATCACAACCAGTGGCTACAGAACGCTGCCACTGACCTCGCTGGCGTACATACTCTCAACTTTTCAATCTCTCAATCCCTCACCCAGATAATCGATTTCCCCACGCGTTTTTCCAACAATCGTGACTGTAAGCCCTCACTCCTCGACCTGTGTTTTACCTCCATCCCTGAGTCGTGTAGTGCCACGCAGCTCTGTCCTATCGGTAACTGATCATGCTGTCGTGTCTGTTAGTATCTCCTTCAGCCCCACCCCCTGCAAAGAACCTCCTACCACCAGAACCACTTTCTGCTACCAACGGGCTGACTGGGACTCGTTTCGGGACTTCCTCCGCGATGTCCCCTGGGATGCTGTATTTAAGCTCCCCACTCATGAGTGTGCTTCTTAGTTCTCCTCCTGGATCAAAGCCGGTATCGAAGCTTTCATCCCCTCCAGGAAATTCAAGGTCAAACCGGGCTCCTCCCCCTGGTTCACAGCTGCTTGCTCAGCCGCCATTGCCCATAGGAACCACTTCTTCCACCGTTTTCGTAGTGACATGTCCGACTCCAACAGACGTCTATTTACCTCTGCACGCAATGAGTGTAAGCGTACCCTCGACAATGCGAAGGCACTATTTGCAGCTCGGATGAAGGAACGTATTGCATCCCGCAAATTTGGCTCCAAGGACTATTGGCGCCTCTGCAAGAGCGTTCTGAATAGTAACAAACTCTCCATTCCTCCACTGTTCAATCAGTTTGAGGTCCTGACCACCTCTGCCGACAAGGCCGAATGCTTCGCTCGAAAGTTTTCTTCCAATTCTATGCTTGACTCCTCTGGGGTACCCTTGCCCGACTTCCCTCCCAGAACTGAGGCCCTACTGGACGGCTTGCACATAACCCCGTCGTCGGTACTGGGCATTATTTCTAACTTAGATCTCCACAAGGCTACCGGCGGTGACGGAATTCCAGCCATTGTCCTGAAGAAATGCGAACCTGAACTGGCACCTGCCCTCTCTAAATTGTACAACCGCTGCCTCAAGGACTCCTGTTTTCCTGACTGCTGGAAGTCCTCTACAATTGTTCCTGTATTTAAGAACTCTGGCGACCCCTCCAACCCTTCTAATTACCGTCCTATCAGTCTCCTTCCCATCTTCGGCAAAGTCTTCGAGGCCATTATCAACACTGAAGTGATTACTCACCTGATATCCCACGATCTGCTCTCAGACAAGCAGTATGGTTTCCGCTTTGCCCGGTCTACTGCCGATGTGCTTACGGCCATCACTGAATTTGTCTACCAAGCTATCCATAGTAACGGCGAAGCCCGTACCGTGGCCCTTGACATCTCCAAAGCATTCGATAGGGTTTGGCATGCCGGCCTCCTTCGCAAGCTCCGGGGTTATGGTATCACAGGTCGATTGTTTGACCTAATTCAATCGTTCCTATCAAACCGGGATTTGAAGGTTGTTCTCAGTGGATTCTTCTCCAACTCCTATCCCACTACCGCTGGTGTTCCTCAAGGCTCCATCCTTGGCCCTACTCTGTTCCTCATATTTATAAATGACCTTCCAGACGCCATAGTCGGTATCTATGCTGACGACACTACTATTTACTCCTGCCTCAAGCACAAATCTACTGAGGCGGACAAAATTAACCTGGCAGCTCAAATTGAAAAGGACCTCCAATCGGTTGTGGACTGGGGAGAGAAATGGATAGTCAACTTTAATGCCTCTAAAACAAAACTGCTCTCCATTAACCACCACAATGACCCATCCCTGCATCCCATCAGAATGTCTGAGGACCAACTTCTCGAGAGCTCCTCTCTGCGGCTGCTCGGTCTCACGCTGTCCGCTGATCTGAGATGGAACAAATACATCGAGTCAATTGCATCATCCACCCCAAGAAAAGTTAGTTCCCTGTGCCGAACCAGGAAATTCTTCTCCCCGGAATCGATCCTCCAAGTCTATAAGTCTACCATTCGACCTTGCATGGAGTATTGCTGCCATTTATGGTCTGGGGCCCCTGCGTGTTGCCTCAGGGTTCTTGATAAGTTCCAGAGACGGATATGCAATGTGATTGGCTCTGATCTGTCATCTCGTCTGCAGTCGCTCTCTCACAGACGCGATGTTGCATCGCTCTGCCTTTTCTACAAGTACTTCCACGGTAATTGCTCTGAGGAGTTGCTTTCGCTTGTCCCTAAGCCTCGTGAATTTAAGCGTCCTACGAGGCTGGCATCCCGTTCCCACCCCTTCACCGTTGAAACTGTTAGATGTAGACGTCTTTTCTACTCCAATAGCTTCATGTCTCGCACATCTCGCCTATGGAACTCCCTTCCCTATTACTGTTTCCCTGACAAATACAATCTCCAACGGTTTAAGTGTAGCGTCAATCGTCATCTCCAATTGCCTTGATCTATCCACTTTCTTACATATTTCATTCCTATCTGCTCTCGCTCTATATCTCCCGTAACCCCCCTGCCTCGAACGACCCTCCGTCCTTCTCTTTCTCCACATCCCTTCCTTTACCACTCCTATCTGCTCTTCCTCCAACCCTTCTGTAATGCGTGATAGTGGCGACCGGCCTTGCTTGGGGTGATACGCTTAAAAAAAATAAAAAAATAAAAAAACTGAATTTTCTTTTCTCCGCCATAGTTCATTATCTGATGAAGTTTAAAAAATAAATCTAAATATGATAAATCTATAAACGTTTCCAGTTTGTTATTATCCTACCATTCCCTCAGAGATTGTAATGCATAATTGATTTCAATTCACACATACAGACACGCAAACACACACACGTATATATATATATATATATATATATATATATATATATATATATATATATATATATATATATATATATTTATAAATATAAAAGTGAACATAGAAGTCAACACTTAAAGGCGACAGTCTGTTACATGCTAGATGCATCGTCAGGCCACGAGTGTTGTTATTTTTCGGCTATTTGTATATACGGGTTAGTGGTCCATTGTGGGTAGTCTATTTTGGCGGTTAATTTACCGGAAGTAGTTTCTTTGTTTATTTATTTATATGTGTGAAATTATTTTGCTTGTTTAATAAAATAATAATAATAAAGATAAATAAATAAATATATAAGATAAGAAATAAAAAATAAAAAAAATATATATATAAAAACAAGCAAAATAATTTAACCCCAAATATCATGAAACGATCGTAATAAAGTTGTCTTCCTCTCTTTCTTTCTTCTCTCGGCCGGCTGATCACTAGTTGGTTTCTTCGCAGACAACATTAGAACTTCAACAAAAGGGATTTGAAAATTTTATTAACCACGTCGACGTGTACATTTTTAACTAACCATTGGGGTCGCCCTATCAACCCCATTGGGGAGGAAGCTCCCCGAGACACGAAATGACCACGTCTGCTGTGTATGACGTGTAAAAACTTTACTCCCTGAGAACAATTTCTATCTCTCTAACATTCCCACGTTTGGTTCAGCCAATCAAAATCAACGTTCCTATTTTCTCTACCATCTAACCTTAAATGTCAGCTTCAGAAGGTCTGAGCCAAAATACACTGCCACTAAAAAATAATAGTCTGAAACTATTATTTAACATTCCTTACCTAAGTGTAAAAAAAATCATGTATTTCAACTACATTATATATAACAAATATATCAGTTGCCTGATTTTATTACTTACTCATGGTACATTCTGTTATTATGGTAACGTAAGTAGGTTCATTTGTTGGCATCAAATAATGCTGTCTTTTTATAGGTTATATCAGGCTATAACCGATAAATAAGTTAAATGTTTTATTACTGCAGAGATTATCTCTACCCGTAATAGAAATCCAAGAAATTTGCGAATGCCTGACTTGAGCGAAAAATATTCGCATTTCGCGTGACGTAAATGTTAGTCACAGAATTTGCGAAGTGCCCATGTAACTGGGTAGTGCGAATTTATTCAGTGCACAACAAATCAGGAACTTGTGGAGAGTGATGATCGCGAGTAACCTATATAAATGCTTTGTGTGGATGAATAACAGAAGTAGGAGAGAGAGAGAGAGAGAGAGAGAGAGAGAGAGAGAGAGAGAGAGATTGTAAACAGTCAATAGCTACTGAATGCAACAAATAAAAAGAAAAGTGGAGAGACATGATCACCCACGACCTCAAAGAACATGGTCACATAAAAGAAGAGGAACAAAGTGTTGCATTTATTTATTTTGTCAATATACCCCTGTAGGTATAAAATACGGATATATGTTTGTTAACTTTCAAATCTCCTAGTAAACAAACGATGAATCGTTTTTTTTAAGCAATTAACAAAGGTCGACCGAAAACCCAACCTCTTTTTACCGAACCGAAACAAATCCGTCTCTTGTTAACCTATTGTCTACTGGATGATCAATGACCTTTTCTGCTAACGTTCGTTATTTTCAGTTCATTGGCGTAAAATAAAATAAACACACATATTCAAGAAAGTTTAAATACCAAAGTATTTTCAAATGAGACTGATAGGGCTTCTTAACTGAAGGCGCTTTATTCTTTGAGCCGTCAATCGAAAAAACAATAATACCCACAGATCTAATGATTCCACAGCTTTAGATGCGATAATACATTTTTACAGCGCATTTTTATTTTATTATTTACATCTTAATTAACGTTTGTTTCTGAATTCTGTATTGGAAAATCAAATTCAACTCAATTTGCCAAATAAATCAATTTTTACGGCTGCCAGGTAGGGAAGAAATATTTATTCCTCCATTTTATTTCCCTTATTATGGGCATTATTATATCAGTGACATAACAAAACCGATATTACACGGACAGAACGGAATAGCTGAAAAGGAAAAGAATGACAAACATTACAGACTCTTTTATATTACAAAGACGTACAAAAAACTACATATATATATATATATATATATATATATATATATATATATATATATATATATATATATATATATAAAGAAAGAGTTGCCTGACGATTGCACTAGCATGAAACAGACTGTCGCCTCTAAGTGCTGACTTCCATGTCCACTTTTATATATATATATATATATATATATATATATATATATATATGAAGAAAATATAAATCATGATAACTTACCTTCGTTCGTCAGGTGGCGAGACAAGACACCCAGAAGATGACAAAGCTATGTCTGCCTCGCATGAAAACTATGCTGCACCGCGTACTACACATTCTCAATGAATCAGGAGAGTAGTGGGGAGCTAAATAAATAAGTTACCAACTATGAATTACCAGTATTTATGGGTTAGCAAAAAACACTATGCGATTAACACAGGGTTAAAGTGATCGGTCTTTGCTATTCAACTTTGAAATCAATACTCAGAGGCGACAGACTGTTTCATGCTAAACGCAATCCTCAGGCGTCATGTGTTGGTTCTTTTCTCGACGATTCATATATACGGGTCAGTGGTGCATTGTGGGTAGTCCATTCTAACTGTTATTTTGGTGGAGGTGGTTATTTATTTATTTGGATTAATTTATTTTACTTGTTTTTATTTATTTTATATATTTTTATTTGTTTATTTCGGTTTTCGATGTTTTAGGAACGTAGTAAAAATTTTTTTGAGATTAGTTCTGATCGTTTATTTAGTAGATGTTTTGGTCTGTGAAAGTAATTAGAGCTATTTTTTCGTCCAATTTTTGGATTGATTGTTGTAGTCTATTATAACGGTTATTTTGGCGGGAGTGGTTTGTTAATTTGTTTATTATTTACTTTATTTATTTATTTATTTATTTGGATTGGTTATTTTTACTTGTTTTTGCTTATTTATTAATTTTTATTATTTTCAGTCTATTCTAACGGTTACATTGGTTAAACAAATTAACAAACCGTTCCGCCAAAAACTATATTTCTTCATTCATATATATATATATATATATATATATATATATATATATATATATTAGTGTAAGGAGAAACAAAAAGCAAGGGTCTTACATATAATATGGAGATACTCCTGTGTCTGGAGAATCCATGTTAAGTACTCCAGATCCAAACCAGCTGGATTCTTCGAACATATTCCACGAACGAGTAACAGCAATCTTGGATTTCCCAAATTGAGGACTGCGAGCTTGCGTTTCTTTATATATCTGGAAAACATTCCCAAAGAGAAACGGCACCACGGAGCTGTAAACAAAACCGAAATTGACTGGTTACCCTCGTCACTGTATGAAGTGACGTTACTAAGTGGTCGTCACGTGGGACTTGTCTCCACCAAAGGGAGATAATCACATTCTGTATCACTACAAAATAACCATGAATTCTCCTCAATATTTCTGTAAATTTCCACGATGTGCGTTGCTCTCTAATGGATATCGGCACGGAGAGCCGAATTCGTTAGATTCACTTAGACAGAGTTCTTTAGATTTTGTTGGCTACCAGTCTACCGCACAAAGAAATGAAGAACCTACTGCGGGAAAAAAATCTGCCTCGTTAGTCATGTATCGAAAGATATATGATCGCTCAACTGTGTATTACATATGACATTTAACTGAGTGACTGACCTCGACTTCAATCTAGTTCACAGATTCCATAACCCTGTCGTCGTAAAATTGTAAAGACGGTAACCTTTTCATACTGTATAGTATGAGAGCACGGTTTGAGATGCTATTTAACCCATAGCTGGATGCAGAGGAGATGGATTCATGTTTTTTACCCTAAGGATAACTGCGCAAAATAAATCTACGAAACTTGATTGGAATCCGAATACGGCTCGCCGAATATCTCGTTCTGAACCTCAAAAGCCTGCACATTCTGTCCTAACCAAGGAAAGGATTTTAAAGTTCAAAATTAATAGCATCACAGAGTTGCGGGCAGGATAATCGCGACCGAGGTAGAATTGTGCTCTCTAGTTGGTATCTGTGGAAATATTTATCTGGCTTGAGTTTGGTGTTTGATTATTTATCATCATCATTATTATTATTATTTCGATTTCTGCTATGGTCACACTAACTACTAAGCCTTCGGGAAGACCTAAAGCAGGTAATGGTGTTATGTTACATTTCATGATTTGTCTTTGTAACTCCTATAAAATGACTAGCGTTACATGGACAAAGTTCCCCTGAATGTGTAGGCTTTACTTATCAAGACAATTTTTTGTATTTCACTTAAGCTGGGATTCCCAGTTATTTTTTATGCGTTGTTGTGTTCTTTTTATGATTCCAAGCGCACCTACTATGAGTAGGTACTATTCTTGTTTTCAATTTCCATATTATTTCCATTTCGATTTCCAGATTTTTATACTTCGATAGTTTTTCATCTTCCTTGCTGCTACGTTAAAGTCCGCTGAGCAAGCCATATTAATTAGTAGGCAAGTTTTTCCTTTTCAGTTTTTGACAATTATGTCCGGCCAGTTAGCTTCAATCTTCCTGTCTGTAAAGTTGGTGTAATCCCACAGAATTGTGATGTCATCTATCCATGTAACCGCAGTAGTAGTAGTAGTAGTATAAGTAGCAGCAGTAGAATTCCATCTGGTTCCAGCAGCAACTAAGTGATTAAAAAATGTTAAAGAATTTTTTTTTAAATCATTCCTTGGAATGATTGTACTTATTCCATTATATTCTTTCCTGTAAACATTTTATCCTCAAAAGATTCAACTTTTTTTCGATGTTTTCTTTTAAGGCTTAACCTACCATAAGTTTTAACAGAGATACTGTTGTAGTGTTCTCCATCTAATGGGTTTATTGTAGACTCTTCCACTTACTATAAAGTTAGTAGGAAAGTAGGCCTTTGTTGCGACGGTGATATAAACTCTTCAACTGTCAAACACTCTGCCTCAGCGGAGAGGAATCCGGACGAGGCTTTGACGAAGGGGAAAGGTTTCGTCCGGGGAGGTAGACAAACCCTGAACCCGTTTATACGGGTTCGATGGGAATATTTTTGGCCGATTCTACGGGCTCGGAGAACCCACTATAAACTCGGCCTTGTGCCACCTACGACCCACGTGGGGAGGACCGTTAAATATAAAGGTGATATAGACTGTTCTACTGAGGCGGTACGCAGCTCCTGTCGAACTATCTGCTTTTGGCAGAAAGGAACCCGGACGAGGCTGTGGCGAGGGGCAGAGTTTCGACCGGGGAGGTAGACAGACCCGAACTGGTTTATGCGGGTACTACGGGGATTTTTTGGCCGAGCCTACGGGCTCGGATGACCCACGTTAAACTCGTCCTTGTGCCACATATATCCCTCGTGGGAGTGCTGTTAAATATTAAGTGATATAGACTGAACGCTGGTGAACCGACACACACTGCCAAGTTGTGTAATACTCTATTTTTGTATTTACTGTTCAAGACACGATTTATCTGCAACCTCTTGTTTTGTTATTTCTTAACCATTTACTTGGTCACAACAGATACAAAAAAAATAAGTCCCCATGCATTAGACACTAACTATATACTCTGTGCTAACTATTACCATTTTATGTCCAACATTCTCTTTGAATGGTACAAGTCCCAGACTCTCAGCTTCAAAGTGACGTTTGTATTTATGCACGACAAAGCCTCCTATCATTTATCTCAGTTGAATCTTTTGAGGGTAAAATGTTTACAGGAAAGAAGATAATGGAATAAGTACAGTCAACTCCCGATCTGAATTACATCGACAATCTACGGTCAATAGGGAAGATTAAATTATATGACGGTGCTAAAGAATGTAACAACAAACGAGACCTATGGGAAGAAATTAAAATCAACATGTCGGAAATTTAACAACCCCGAGATTAGATGCTGCTGGCAGTTATTGATAAGGGTCACTATATTAAGATGTAAATGCATTAAGGACTTATATATGTTTATTATTGTTTTATTGGTGTTGATCAATTGTGGATGACTTTATTTCCTTGATATTGAAGTAAGAATTGATTGACTCCTTTTGCATAATAACTTCGATCTGCCGTTTTTGTTTTTGAAACGGCCTATAGATATGGGTGTATATTTGCTACAAATATTTTAATGCCAATTATTTTAGCTTCCCTTCCAGGTACATCGACACAATGAATCTAAGCGAACTACTAGACTGGAAACTAGTGCTCATAGTTTTACTATTGAAATAGGTAGGTGTAACTGTAAGTTCTTTTCGAATAGTTTCATTTTTCGACCTTCTCACCTGCAGAAATCCCTTCCGTTTTCTTGCTTCCCTGTTACCTACGATCTTCAAAAATTTAAATGCATCGCAATTAGCCATCTTCTCGAAGCCTGTCTCCTTTACTTTCATTATTATTTCCCCCCCCCCAGAAATGCATTCTCATTCTATTTCAATCTCACTAACCAATGGCCTCTTAGAGCGTCATCAACTTGCTTGTTGAAACTTTCCTACCATAGTTTTAAAAATGACGAAAATAAAACAATTAAAAAATAAAGCTAAAAAAAAAGAAAATATGGCTGTACATTTTCTATGAAGAAAATTTTTTTTAACAAAATACAATAAAAATCATATCTATAAAAATACTGAAAAGGTACAATACGGTTCTTTTTACACACTCAAATCTATTAATATCTCATATCAAAATTTATATGTACATCAATATTAATAATTAAATTGTTTAACGTAATTATTTTAAATTTAAATTTTAAGAAAGTGACTAAAATTTGTCTTTTATTTTTACGTGTATATATTTTACGGTGTGACTATTTGAATTTTTTAATGAATTATAAAAATAATTATAATAATACTCGTGAAAATAACTCTATCGACTCGTTAAATACTTTAACTATATCGCAAGAAAATCATAATTATGAATGAATTTCATTATTAAAGAATACGATACAAATGAACATATTTAAAATTGACAAGGTTTTCTATTTCACTAAAACAGACGTTAAACACATAAGAATGTATCACCTACTCTTTCTTTATTCATTTTCTTTCTTTAATTCTTTCTTTCTTTATTCATTTTCTTCCTTTCATTTTCTTTTTTCTTTCTTTCTTTCTTTCTTCAATTTCATCCATTTTTTCTTTTCATTCTTTCGTTCTTCATTGTTTTCTTTCGTTGTATTTTCTTAATTTTCTTTCTTTCATTCATTCTATCTTTCTACATTTTCTTTCTTCATTTTCTTTGTTTAATTTATTCCATTTCATTCTGTCGTTCTTTCTTCATTTTCTGTCTTTCTTTCTTCATTTTCTTTTATACTTTCTATCTTCTTTCTCTCTTTATTTTTTTCTTTTTACTCTTGCGTTTCTGCTTCATTTTCTTTCTTTCGTTGTTTCATTTTTTCTTCATTTTCTTTCTGTCATTCTTTCTTTCTTTCCTTTCTTTTCATTCGTTCATTTCCTTTCCTCCTTCTATTTATTTTCTTTCTTTCATTTTCCTTCTTTCTTTCTGTCTTTCTTTCTTGCTTGCTTGCTTTCTTTCTTTCTTTCTTGCTTTCGTTCTTTCTTGCTTTCTTTCTTTATGTATTCATTTCTTCTTTCATTTTCATCGTTTAATTCTGTCTTTTTCTTTCTTCCTTTTTCTCATTAAAGCCAGTGTCTCAAATATGTCCGGCTTATTCATGAGATATTGACTGGGCATAACGTAAATGCATACTTACGGAGAAATTAGCATCCCATTAACTAAATCTTGTACTAATTAATCTCACATTAAAACCTATTCTTTTTGCTGTGCTTGTCCGAAACAGTTCTTAAAAGTAAATGAAAAATATTCGAATGGTCACATCCACAGAAATAACAACACATCTACGAAATTATTACAATGAGGCCCTTTGACCCTGGTAGACACATTCATGTATTTCTTTAAAATAAGTTCAACGTTTCTCTCAAACCTTTAGCAAATATCGTAGCAGGATAAGTTGGCTGCGAAAAGAACCGAAATATCCACAATGGAAAACTAATCTTTCGACATTCTTAAATTCAGTTGGCGATAAAACGAATATCTTTTCTTTTGAACAAACAGTACGTCTCTTTTTGAAATCATTTCTGTTCTGCTGGAGGGAAAAATCGATATCTGTCTGAATTTCGTCTGCTTTTTCAAATACTGAAAGGATTTTTCTTGTCGACAATTGATGTGCTTTTTATCACTATCTTCTTCGCTATAGGAGATGGAGCTGTTTGATATTTCATGCCTTCATGTATTCTGCTGGCTTGCACAAAAGCATCTCCGAAATTTCTGTTGTGATATCTCGGCCCTAGTGAATATTCCCCTCCACAAGCAAATATCGAGAAAAGACAAATTAAATTTCACGTTCCTTGTAAAGATATCCACTCATCATTCAGAAAGACAGAAGCAGAACTATCATCAAACAACAAACCAGACCGATTCCCTTTCCTCTTTTGTGGTGTGGGGTATATATTGAAATGAAGTCGATGGGCTTTTGTTTATTCCTTTCTTCGTTTGTTTTCGGTTTACATTTTGTCTTTCCATTAAAATTATACAGGACGTCATGACGTGGTGTAATGGTGAACAAAATTGTCTCAGTAGAACAATTACAATTGAGTAGTGAGTTCGATCCTCATAGTGTACCCCATACTGTCAGCTTTGTGCCACATTTAAGCTAAAGTTAAAAGATTATCATTAAAAAGCACAACTTATTATATTTAATATCTGTCTATATTATATTTATATTGAAATCATCTGCTGACTGATTTTTTTCTCGCGAGAAATTTGAAGTCAAACTACTATTATTATTTATGTGAAAAAAATGTTACTGAATTTTATAATGGAAATCTATATCATATGTATTTTAACAACAACAACCACAACAACAATAATAATATACATAGTGTTATGAATAATCAAGAGTTGTCATCCCTTTTTTGTTACTCCCCTCTTTGAGAGAGATATTTCTGTTTACTGGGACTATAAAAGGACACTATACGCAAACCGTGTATTCTCAGTTGAATAAAGCTTTCTTACACCTACGTACTTTTGTTATTACACATAGGTCCAGTGTTATTGTTAATAATTTTACAAATGTGTGATATTTTATGTCGAATGTTATTAAGAATATTCATTGCTATATACCAGTGAACGATTCAGAGCAATTCGACGTGGTATAATGTTTAGTAAGATTTGTCTAGATCCGTTACAACTGAGTATTGAGTCTGGTCCTCCCATGGTGCTCCTTTATCTCGTCCTCGTGCCCGACCAGATTTACGCTTAGAAATTCATAAAGGCACTTCGACGGCGGTGTAATTGTTAGAAAGCTTTTCTCGCTAGATCAATTACGACTGAGTAGTAAGTTTGATCCGCATACTTTCGACCTTTTGTGCCACATCTATAAAATCCTTATATCAATTAACGATACCAAGAGCCACCTTAGAATTAACTTTTTTTTTAATCATTTAACATCCAGCAAGGTAATAAAGCCACTAAGACGGAAGAGGTTACTGCGTGTTACAGAAGAGGGGAAATATATTATTAAGGAGAGAGAATAAAACTCGACTGGAAATCATAAAGGCGGAAGAGATTTTCGCAGGTGAGAAGTACGAGAGAAGGAAATGTTAGCATAGAACTTACGGTTATATCTAGCCATTTCAAATGTAATAATGATTACTGCACTTATAAATTCTCGGTACTATAAAAGAAAGTACATCAGAGCAATTACCATGAAAGTATTTGCTGTGGTGTCCTCCCTCTAAAGAGTCTATGTTAGACTCATCCGCCTACTATAAGATTAGTAAGACAGAGAGCTTCAGGGAACAGTGAATAGATTGAGCGCTAGTTCATTCGATACACTCTTACTAGTCGTGTAATACTCTTCTGATGTACTTACTGTTTAATATACGATATATCTACAAACCTGGTTTTTCTTATTACTTAAGCATTTACTTGGTCACAACAATTTATCTGAAAAGGTTCAAGAAAGTTGCGTTACAGCGTTTGAAATGTGACTGGTGCCGAGATGCCGGTTGTGTGAAACTGATGTAAGTAATCGCTTTCCCAACTGACAAAATCTCTCCGGGAAAGTAGTACCACGTTCACAAACTTACTGTCTATTCTCTCTCTCGCGTGTTTTTATGCGCAGCCACTCTCGCAAATTCTCCTGGCTCCGAGACCGTGTCTTTGTTAAACTAAGGTTAGGACGGCCATATTTCTTTTTCATTTCCGTTTTCCACGCCAGGCATATACCTGCTCGCTTTGCCATATGAAGTAAGTCATCTTCTCTTCTACATCAATAACATTGTAGATACTTCTTTGGATGTTTTCAGGAATCTTTAAATTTATAGCAGGAGCAACTGACTGGATATTTGCAACAATATTCAAGGAATGGAAGAATAGTGAACTTATAAATATGGAAGATACACTATGGCGAGAAAAATCGTCTAGGACGACATAGTGAATCAAATCTTCTAGCAAGGATACCTAGCAATTAATTCAATATAATCCTTCCACTTCAAGTTTGGTTTGGTTTGGTTTTTGTTTTACGGCATATCAACCTCAATGTTTTATTTAATGCCGACACACTTTTTATGATAGATTCGTATGAATAGAATATGTAGTCTTTAGTTTAGATTGATTTGCTTTATTTTGTTTTACAGCATATCAACCTCAGTGGGTTATTTAATGCCGACAACATTTTTAGGATAGATTCGTATGAATGGAATATGTATTCTTTAGTTTAGATTGATCTGGTTTATTTTGTTTTACGGCATATCAACCTCAATGGCTTATTTAATGCCGACAAAATTTTTATTGCTGGTAATATGTTTTTCTTCAAAAATCTATTTCTGGGAATATTTTTCCTTGAAGAATACTATAGCTAGTCATATTTTTTCAAAGAATGTATAGCTGTTTGTATTGCTGTTATTTTTTTTAGTATTGCTGATAATAATTTTCCCTTCTTAATTATTTCTGGTAATAATTTTTTTATTACAAATTATTTCTGGTATTAAAACCTATTTTTACACAAGTTTGGGTGTTAACTATTTGACCATAGCTGGGGCCCTAACAGGCGCTACCACCACGGGTCAGTGTGGATCTGGGAACACCAACAATTGAGAAGTGGTTTCACGCTTCTCAAAACCTCCTTGCAGTTGGACGTAGTTTATCGTCTACTAAGGACGCGGATGTAGTTTATCATCATACCCAGGACGATAACCAGAGAAGATGAAATGAATCATTCACATGGACGTTAAATCAACCAATGGTGGAAGACAAGAAAGGTTTCCCTCAGACGATTAAAAGAGGGGTTCGCTTTGGATGACTTAAAGAAACCAGTTAACAATATATTTATTTAGATCAGATGTCAATTTGACATTGTCGAACCGATCAGACTTACTAAGGCAGAAGTAAATGGATGTGACATCGCCATAGATACCGAGTTGAGAACTGATGACACCGGGAATACTGTTGATGCAAATTAGGAGCATCGTTGGTCTAAGGATAGAGATCTGGGGGGATAACTGCATTAATGGCAAAAAATATCTGGAAGTTGGCCGTTCAAGACAATATTCATTCAGCGATTTAATAAAAAAGAGTGAGTGAGTGTAATGACAAAATTACGCAGGTGTAGATTTTAAGAAAACTTTATTCAACTAAGAATTCGGGTATAGTGTCCCTTTATAGTCCCAGTAAACAGAAATAGCTCTCTCAAATAAGAGTGTAACAAAACAAGGAGAGACTACGGTTGATAATTCATAACAATAAGTCCAAATGTCGTCCAGAAATATCGCAACATTTGAACTTGCGATGGTTTACTATAACATTTACTATGAAAGGTTCAAAATATCTAATCTAATTATTACCAATAAATTGGGAACTTCAAAAATCGCCCCTATGTCAAAGTGATATTGTATATGAATTCTAATGCCCGCTGGGTGATTGCACCTTTAATATCAATACTCCCAAAACTATATTATACTCTTAGAGCGGCCACGCATGCATGGAATTCTTTTCTAGGTTGATCTGACACCTGTTAATATTCTGTGCAATTCGTGCACATTTTGCTCAGTACATCACGAACAACCAAATCATAACTATCAACACAAAACCAATATTAGTGAATAATATCCTTTAAGATAGAGAAAAACAGATTATATACTCTCACACACACTCAAAAGAAAAAAAAAACATTGATAATTTACGCTTAGACGCTGAATTGCTCTGGTCTGGTACATTTATATACTTTGAATTATTTAGTGCACTAAGTATCAGAACCTTGCATATATTTGCTCTTGTTCCCCAAATAAAAGTGAAACTATATTTAAAAATAATCCTGATTACTGTTCTCTAGACCTTGACCTTCATGTGACACACGTGAGGAAGCTGAAGTGCAGGCGGAGTGCATGTTTTGCTCAACGCAATTTTCTGGTAATTGCATCACGGTAGAATCGCAGCTAAACTGCTTCTACCATGTCTGAAGCAAAATTGCATCTGTCGGTGGTTCCACTCGAGCGGATTCGGTGAGGGGTATCTTGAACATGCCTCATGCCAAGATCTTTCTGGCGATGTAAAGGAGTGGGGTGTCCTTATAATTTCCACAGTCTGCTTTCTACTGTTCTTGTGTTCGTCATCTTCCACTCAAACCCAGATACTGTGCGGGACATCGTGGAATGCCCGAGGGACGTTGATTCCTACTGCTTTGCATATCTCAGTAGAAATGACCAAGTTCCTTAAATCTCTACCTGCATTTTTTTTTTTTTTTTTTTTTTTGCAAAATTGCTTCCTTGTTCTCAGTTGGTAAGAGGGTAGTAAATCAAGTTTAAACTTTACGGATGTCTGGGGTATATGGGTCGACACTGTAGGCTCAACTGTCAAGGGTCTTCTGAGCAGGTTGCAGAAGTGTTCCATGTAACGTTATTTGAATCCCGCCTGGTCTTTGATCAGAGCTGTACCATCCGAAGACCGCAGGGGAACGCTGACTGATATTGATATGCCGTATACTGCTAAGGACACTAAAGAGTCTCTTGGCATTGTGACAGTCAGTATAGCTTTGAACTCTCAATTCTTGATATTCTCTGATATCACCTTTGGCGTAAGAGGGTGAAGTCAGTCATTTGATAATGCTTCGACCGTAGGTGCATCCACGTTGTCATATCTTTGCTTGTCATCTTAACGCATAGACTGTCGTCAGTGCATTTGCTGAGAAGAAACAATACGTTGTTGCGGAACTTACCATGTCTCCGAAGCACTTCTTCATAGCTGTAGCAGTCTCTCCCTACAGCAGTGAAATGAGAAGGTTGTCACTCAGAAGGGTGTATTCAATGGCGTGCTCCAGATGTTAATAGAACTGTTGGTATCTTCTGTACATGTGTGAGTACATCAGTTCTTATCTTTGTAAAGTGTTTGGTCTTATTGAGGGTTATGCGTAGATTCTTCATAACCTTTCATTTATTCTAACTGTAAAAGCTTAAAAATACTTTCATCAGTGCTTCTCTAATGTCAAATCCTACTACATGGATCCAGTCTTCGTTCCGAGGCTGCCCTTACAGAAGAATCTGTATCCATCTCTCAATTCTTTTTTTTTTAAATAGCAACACATCGGGGTATCGTGTTTCGTTGAATGGAGCCATGTCGAGTCTGTGTCACTGAATATTCCCAAGCCTTAGTTGCTGTGTGTGTCAGACATTTTGAGACCTGATTAAAGGCGCATAGGCTTATCAAATCACGGGAAAATGTGACACTGTTTGAGACATATCCAATTGTTTTCCTTGACCGTTTCCTAACCCAGGATGTGTTTTGGGTTCATAGCTTTAACCCAGAGACAATGACAACATTCACTCCAACCACGGCTGCTCCAAAGGAGACCGACTTCGTTTCATCTGCAGGGAAGATGATGGCCTCATTTTTCATACTGACTCTCTTCGAAAGGACCATATCAGCAATGGGGAGTATTATGCCAATTTGCTGAGGCAGTTACGAAATGATATCAAAATCAAACGCCAATATAACTGACGAAAAAGATTTTGTTTAATCAGGAACATTGGTTTCAATGACTACTGTGCTTGAATGTGTTTTTTTTACTGGTTGATCGTATGTTCCACAACATGAAAAAAATACACTTGGCTGAGAAGCAGTATCGCATCCTGATGACGCTATATTTGATGTTGATGATATTTTACCAACCGGATGAACAGTCTTCTTTGAGCTGTGAGACGTCAGTATGCCTTGAAAGTGACAATGCTATTATTAATAAGAAGAGTTGAAATGTATGTAACATTATATAGCTCTCGCCTCGTTGCTTCATAGTTAGACGAGGAACTTTTCAGCTCACCTTCGTATGCTTGTATACGCATATAGCAACAATTGCTCTCTACCCATTGGTAATCACACACTTCTGGTTGAAGTTCCATTGCAGCCACGTTTCCAGGAACATTCGTCTTCGATTGACAACCTCATTCTGAAATTATGCTAAGCGAACAGTAGTTAAAATTTCTGGAAGGAATCGTAGAATGTTATAATAGCAGTGTGAACAACGTCAGTACGCCCAAACACCCAGACACGGTGACTTGACACATTATGTTCGGACAATCATCGACGGTTTCTGCACATTTCAGAATCGCACAATTCCACTCACAAGGCTTGGGTTAAACCATGGTATCTATTTCCAATTCCGAGTCGTTATCCATTACACGACCCGCACATGAAAGCTTAGAGCAACCGGCCACGAACATAGGTACTGACCACACTCGACGATACTTGACTTCGGTGGTTGTACGAGAACCGGTCTTTCAAATTGATATGGCCAGAAAGAAAGAAAAAATGAAAGGTGTGAAATCTATAAATATAAGAAAAGGAAAAATAAACAATGGCTATACTTGTAAAAACAAGCAAGCAAAAAGAATGAACGAAATAAAGAAAGAAGGAAAATGAAAGAAGGAAAGAAAGAAAAAGACAGAAATGAGGAAAGAAAGAACATTCTTTAAGATGTGCAATTTAAAAATAAATGAAGTAAATTAATAAAAACAAACAATGAATACGAGAAAGAAAAATAGATAGATACATAGATAGATAGATAGATAGATAGATAGATAGATAGATAGAATGCCGGATGTAAAAATGAAGAAAAAGAAAGAAAAAATCAATGAATACGCTTATGCTAACGAGAAGGAAGGAACGAAAGAAGAGAAGGAAGAAAGAAAGGAATATTAAATTGAGAAATAAATAAAGAAAGAAAGATAAACAATGACTATACTTGTAAAATCAAGCAAGCAAAAAGAATGAACGAAATAAAGAAAGAAGGAAATGAAAAAAGGAAAGAAAGAAAAAGACAGAAATGAGGAAAGAAAGAACATTCTTTAAGATGTGCAATTTAAAAATAAATGAAGTAAATTAATAAAAACAAACAATGAATACGAGAAAGTAAAATAGATAGATAGATAGATAGATAGATAGATAGATAGATAGATAGAATGCCGGATGTAAAAATGAAGAAAAAGAAAGAAAAAATCAATGAATACGCTTATGCTAACGAGAAGGAAGGAACGAAAGAAGAGA
This sequence comes from Acanthosepion esculentum, assembly GCA_964036315.1. Taxonomy (NCBI): domain Eukaryota; kingdom Metazoa; phylum Mollusca; class Cephalopoda; order Sepiida; family Sepiidae; genus Acanthosepion; species Acanthosepion esculentum. Next base: position 56,729,522 of record OZ038494.1, read on the forward strand.
AGGAAGAAAGAAAGGAATATTAAATTGAGAAAGAAATAAAGAAAGAAAGATAGAGCGAAACAAAGACTGACTTTTAATATGCGTGATATAAACAATGAAGCAAATGTCAAAGTTAAATGCAGAAATCAATATCCTCACAAACAAAAGAAAGAAAGTCAGAAAAAAGGAAGAAATAAAGAAAGAAAAATTCTAAAAAAGAAAGATAGTTGATGCGTGATTAAAAGCAAGAAAAATGATTACGTAACATAAATGAATCAATATCCTTGAGAAAGAAAGAAAGTATAGAAAGAAAGACAGGTCTTTAACATGCGTGATGCAAAAATGGAGAAAATTGTAAAATAAAATAATGCAACCAATAGCCCGATAAAAGAAAGAAAGAAAGAAAGAGAGAAAGAAACATAAGAAAGAAAATATAGAATGTAAAAACTGGTCTTTCAACATGCGTGACGTTAAAAAATGAAGAAATTAATAAATTAACATAAAGTAATGAATATCCTTAAGAAAGAAAAAAGAAAGAAAGAAAAGTTAGAAAGAAAGAAAAAATACAAATAAAGACATGAGTAATGTAAAAAGTGAAGAAATTATTAAATTAAAATAAAGAAATCAATAACTTAAGAAATAAAGAAAGAGAAAAAAGAAAAAAAAAGAAAGAAAAAGAAAGATAAAAGAGAAAGAAAAAAGAAAGATAAGAAAGAAAAAAGAAAGAAAAAGAAAGAGAAAAAAGAAAGAAAAAAGAAAGAAAAAGAAAGATAAAAGAGAAAGAAAAAAGAAAGATAGAAAAGAAAGAAAAAAGAAAGAAAAAGAAAGATAAAAAAGAAAGAAAAAAGAAAGAAAAAGAAAGATAAAAGAGAAAGAAAAAAGAAAAATACAAAAGAAAGAAAAAAGAAAGAAAAAGAAAGAGAAAAAAGAAAGAAAAAAGAAAGAAAAAGAAAGATAAAAGAGAAAGAAAAAAGAAAGATAGAAAAGAAAGAAAAAAGAAAGAAAAAGAAAGAGAAAAAAGAAAGAAAAAAGAAAGAAAAAGAAAGATAAAAGAGAAAGAAAAAAGAAAGATACAAAAGAAAGAAAAAAGTAAGAAAAAGAAAGATAAAAAATAAAGAAAAAAGAAAGATAGAAAAGAAAGAAAAAAGAAAGATAAAAAAGAAAGAAAAAAGAAAGATAGAAAAGAAAGAAAAAGAAAGAAAAAGAAAGATAAAAAAGAAAGAAAAAAGAAAGATAGAAAAGAAAGAAAAAAGAAAGAAAAAGAAAGAGAAAAAAGAAAGAAAAAAGAAAGATAGAAAAGAAAGAAAAAAGAAAGAAAAAGAAAGAGAAAAAGAAAGAAAAAAGAAAGATAGAAAAGAAAGAAAAAACAAAGAAAAAGAAAGAGAAAAAAAAAGAAAAAAGAAAGAAAAAGAAAGATAAAAGAGAAAGAAAAAAGAAAGATAGAAAAGAAAGAAAAAAGAAAGAAAAAGAAAGAGAAAAAAGAAAGAAAAAAGAAAGAAAAAGAAAAATAAAAGAGAAAGAAAAAAGAAAGATAGAAAAGAAAGAAAAAAGAAAGAAAAAGAAAGAGAATAAAGAAAGAAAAAATAAAGAAAAAGAAAGATAAAAGAGAAAGAAAAAATAAAGATAGAAAAGAAAGAAAAAAGAAAGGAAAAGAAAGATAAAAAGAGAGAAAAAAGAAAGATAGAAAAGAAAGAAAAAAGAAAGAAAAAGAAAGAGAAAAAAGAAAGAAAAAAGAAAGATAGAAAAGAAAGAAAAAAGAAAGAAAAAGAAAGAGAAAAAAGAAAGAAAAAAGAAAGAAAAACAAAGTTACTTAGTCCATTGGATGGAACACAATGAAGTAGATGAACGAAAGAAACACACAAATGAAAATGGGACACAAAAACGAAAGAAAGACAACTGGAAAGTTTTTAAAAAAAAGGATCAAAAATCCATAAAAATATCCATCGGTAAATAAAGGCAAGAAAACTGAACCAAGTTCTATTCTAATTTCTTTCCCCCAAATAATCATGAAGCGAAAACCAACCGCTCTTCGCATCGACTTTGAGCCTCGAGCAACACTTGATCGGAACTTAATGCCAGTTCAATTTTTTGCTGCTCAATGTCCGTATCAAAGTTTCATTATTTGTTTATATATTTATAGCAAACATCAATTTCCTTTCTGTTAAACAGGCGCTTCAGTTTGTTTATTTATTTTTTTAAATTTCTGTTTATTAATCATTCAGATGATAACAGTAAAGCAATATACCGTAAGCTTTATCTGCAAAAGGCTGATTACGTGACAAATATAGATCACTGTGAAATGTGGCTTGCCAGTTTGTTTTTGATGTTTGCTATATTTCGGGGTTAATTTTACAGTTTCAAGAATGCGTAATGTAGCAAAGTTTAAGCAAGCTCAAAAAGGATATTAAGAAAAAAGAACAGAAAACGTCAGTGTAAACGAACACGCAATCCGACTGAAACGTTGGAAGTGTACCCAATCCGGAAAAGTCAATGTTCCCGGTCAAATTTTAAAGATTTTAATGTATTTGAACGTGTCCAAGTCCTCTTCTGGAGAGATGTGTTCATCTCCGCAATACCCCACTTTTTAGATATGCACAATTTTTAATCAATACTTTTTCCGGCTTGGGTACACTTCCAACTTTTCAGTCGGATTGCGCGTTCGTTTACACTGACGTTTTATTGTAATTTAGGTTTGAGGAATAGGTACTTCAAAAGTATCGTAAAGTATGTCCATCAGTAAATTACATTGTACTAGTTACTCATTCTGTGTGTATATATAGACCTTGATTTATATGTCTGTTATGACAAAATCGTCCACACGCGAAAATGAACAGCATACTACCAGGGCGTTGTCTAATTTTCCTAGCTGCCAATGTTCATTAACAACTTTTAATGAAAACTTTATCACCGATCTTAAATTATCTGGTAGTTTGAAATTGTCGAACTTTCTTCCAATTTTCAGGCATTCATTTTTCTAACTTTTCTAATATGAACTCTGCTGGTGGCGATTTCGCGCTGACTTTTGTATTTGATGTCATTACATACACGCTAAAAAAATTCTTGTAATGCCGTTTCTTCAGATTCAAGCCTTTAGCTTTTAGTGTCATTTCGAAGGTGTCAACAAACCGTTCCACTTGACCATTCCATCTCGGATGATAAATCGGTGTTGTCAAATGATCATTCGCGTAGATTTTGTAGAACATTTAAACTCTCCAGAAGTAAATTGAGTTCCATTATCGAATACCACACTGTCAGTTACGCCAAATCTTGCAAAAACTTCTCCCAAGAATTTTATCGGTTATTGCGATAGTTGGTCGTTTACACTTTAATATCTCGTGCCATTTTGTGAAACAGTCAAACACAATTAAATAGTGTTCGGGCATAGGCGATGATTTTGGTTCTGAATTACAACCATTAAATTTCCTAAATTTATTTTCGATATCTTTGTCTAACTTTGGTTAATACACGTAGCTTCTCATCAAGGGCTTCATTCTCACTGTTTCCGGATGTCGTGAAATTGTTTTTGTAGTTATATCAGAATTACAACTCTTTCCGCGTACAGAAGTACTCCACTACAAATAGACAAAGCTGAATTATTGTTTGCGGGTTTAAATTTAGTTTCAACCTATTTCCATTTAACGTCATTCATAGTTTTTTGAAGAAACATATCCTTTTTGGAATGATTTTTGCTATTGTCTATCGTGACCGGCAGTTCTTTAATGGTGTTAAAAACCAGGCTTTTAATTTCGCTTTGAATTACAACGAAATAATCACAGTATCTTCAAAATCTTTTTCACATTTCGATATCCATCTGGATAAGCCATCTGCGTGTCCTATTTTCTTTGCTGACAGAAATTCCATCTTGATATCATAGTTCAAAACAAAAACGTAGACCAATGCTGTCGTCTGTTTGCTCTATGTGTGGGAATCCCTTTCTTAGAACCGTATATACTTAACGGACGGTGATCAGTTTGCGGTAGAAATTGTCTTCCCAATATCATCCTGGGAAATTTCTTTACTGCAAATATTATAGCAAACGCTTTCTTTTCAATTTGATTGTGTCATATTTCTGTTTTGTTAAACTTTTTGAAGCGTGGGCGACCGCTTTCACTCCCTGTCTTCGAATTTATGGTCCATTATTGCTCCTCTGCCGTATTCGCTTGCGTCCGACGTTACTATTCGTACTGTCATTGCGGGTCTTAATGTGTCAGTGATAACTCTGAACTTAATAATTTTTATTTCCCTCGAAAGACTTTTGACATTAACTCGACTAATTCCATTTCGTGCCTTTCTTAATTTAATTATTCAGGGGCGCTCGCAATCTGGGATATAAATATTATAATAATCCACTAATTCGAGAAAGAATTGTAAAATTACCAAATCTTTCGGGGCGGCATGTCTTTAATGGCACTTACTCGAGCAGGATCTGGTCTTCTTCCTTTTTCGTCGATTATCTCGCCTAAATATTTAATCTTATCCAGAAAGATTTGACATTTCTGTTCACTGATTCTGAAACTGTAATCCTGAAGCCTGTGAAATACATCCTGAATCAATTTTACTTGGGGTATTTTCGTAGCCCTCTTTATAAGTATAGCATCTATGCATGCGACAACACCGTCTGGTCCAGCCAACGTCTTATCCATCATTTGCTGGAAAATACTTGGGATTACTTTGGTAACAAAGGGTAATCTTTTAACTTGCAGAGTCCTTTATGCGCATTAATAGTCAAAAAATGTTGGCATTCCTTATCCACTTCAATTTGAATATATGACTCATGAGAACTGAAAAAAATAACACTATTTATTTTGACAAATATATACTTTGAAGTTGGTTGGAGGATATACATGTGACAGGAGGCAGTCATTCACTTCATTTGGAATATCTGCATATAAATGAATCTTATTATTTTTCTTTCTAATATAAACCGCTGGTGAGGCCTATTCCGAATAATCTTTTTTTTCAATGACTCCGCCATTTTCTAACCTATCAAGTTTGGTGTTAATACATTCCAACGCAGTAAAAGGTATGTTCCTTTTACGCTTAAACATTGGTATTACATTTTCTTTGAACTTAAAAACGTCTTTGACTGTATATATTTTCCGAACTCCTCTGAGAAAATATTCGTGAATTTATTTTTCAGTTTACTCAAATGCTTCTTTAGCTGTAATTTTTTCCTCTGGCGAAAAATTAATTTTTTCCACAGCATGAATTAATCGGCCAATTCAATAGTTCATATAAGTCTAGCCAATCGAGGTATAGCAAATTCGAGTTGGAATTCTTTAAGACGTAAATATCTGATTTTTAGTTTTACCTGCAAGAGTAACATTGTCACTTTTTCTCAAGTGAAGCTTGCCAATTCTGTCCCAAGATAAATAATTGTAATATTGCTATCAGTGTCCAATTGAAATGTCAGCATTGAGCCATTTATCTGTACTGTCACGAATTTTCTATTAATTGAACTTTCCGGTTTTTAGCTGGTAGCACTACATTCAAAAAGTTAATTTCTGCATATCTTTTACTTTTCGACTTTCAGTAGCTTTTTTTGAGACCTGTTTTGGCACAATTACATGTTTGTTTTTAAATGGACAGACCTTTCTTAAATGAAGCATATCAAATCCATGGCATGGGTTAAGTTTAGTATTATTTTTTATTCCGGATTTTTTCTTTTGGTACTACTGCCTTTTTTTAACTACTTTACTTCCGACTTGCCATTTTGCTCGATTTTCTCTGTATCGTCCCTTAAATTAGCAATTCTTCAAACAGTTTTTATCTTGAACTTTGAAACCTGTTTTCTTAGAATTTGAGAGCGTATTTCCGTATCGTTGTTTGATGTTAGACCCTTAACGAAGATTAGACATGTACATATGTCTGGGGATAATTCACCCAATTTAAATTTCTCAAACTCTCGGTTGATTTCATATGTGACAAAATCTTCACTTTCTTCCTTAGTAAGTTTCATGCATTGCCAACGCGTATAAAAGAGTGAATTCTTTTTACCAAAGAATTTTGATAGTATCGCTGTTTCGTTAAATGACACCTTTTTTTTTGGAGTATTCGACAAAATGGAATTCAGATAGTTTTCCTGTTTCGCAGGACACATTTTTCGTATCAGAGGACGTACTTTCATTTTACCCGACCATCTTTGATATTCTTCTCTGAAAATGGCCTAGTACTCTTTGAAGTAGGATAGAAAATTAATGTTTTCTTCTGGGTAATTACATTTACTAATTAGCGAATGAATCCGGTGAAAATGAAATTGACGCATTGACTGTTCCTTGCTTTCCAGGATTGCTTTTAACTGTTATTGATATTCAATCTGTTCCCGTTACATTTGTTGTAAAACTATTTTCTGGAATTCTTGCTGATGCTGAATAATTATCTTCAATTTTTCCATAGTGTATTTTGTTGGTACAAGTCGTCCTTAGCTAGAAAAAAATGTTGATTTCCTTAATAGCATAGATCCTTTAAGTTTATCGACTTTCACGTCGTTCTATGAATATACACGAATCTACAATTTTTTTCCCTTGAATTTTACATTTCGACAGGTATTTATGCTTAGCGAGAGGAAAGAATTTTTTTCCCTGTGAATTCAAATTCTCGTTGAGATTGTCATGTTTTCATTGCATTGAATGAAGATAATAAAATCAAGAAGTAGTATGTCGCTTGGAGTCAACGTAGTCTTGCTGAAATACGTAGTAGACAGAAAATCTTAATCTCTAACTCTCTACTTGTTTACATGACAATTCACGGCGTCAGACTATGTATTTGGATGAGTCAAATCCTCATCTGGAGAAGTGTGTTTATCTCCATGACAGAAATGATTTAAAAAATACTTACTCATTGCTCACATATTCTGTTTAAGTTACTCGTCAGTAAGACCATATATCTGCTGATTTCAAGTTCTTCTTCATTCGTGGTTATTGGGTTGATATGGCATTAGACATTACATAGAGATTTAGCATTCTTTTCATTGTTTTTACTGAACTTTGTCCTCTGTCTTAACACTTTGCTTTGATTTTGAAACGTATCTTTCCTTCCTGTAGATGTCTGTCTCATACTTTACGTCACTACCCAAATAGTTGAATTTCTGAAATTGATTTTAACGTCTTCAATATGGTGTTCACACCTTCGGCTATCCCCTTAGCCGAGAACCATAAATACTGCCACTTTCGGCTGTCTCTTTTGTTGATAAACCTGTCTTCTTATAGTTAAATGTGTCTCATTCGTTATTTTCCTTTAGTGCACTTTCTAAGATCTCTTTCCATTTTCTTTCTGAGTCGTCTATCAATACAACGCCATCTGTGTGTCTTAATAAGATTATACCGACCGTAAACAAATCGTGGTAGACCTTGTTCTCTTAGTATTGTCTCGCTCTACATCCTTATCGTATATCTCTATCTGTTTGTGTATATACACGTACGTTATTCGATTAAGCATTTTGAGTAGTTTTACTTCATCTTATTTTTTTGTCTTGTTACATTAATCGTTTTCCGTATTATTTAATTACTAGATTTGCTCCATTTTGTTTTTTTTTTTAAGTTTATCACCCCAAGCAAGACTGGAGGCCACTAGCGCGCAAGGGGTAACAGAAGGTTTGGAGGAAGAGCAGATAGGAAGGGTAAAGGAGAGGATGTGGAGAAAGATAGTGGATCGATCAAGGCAAGGGGGTTACAGAAGATTTGGAGCGAGAGCCGATAGGAACGAAAGGGGAAAGGATGTGGAGAAGGGAAGTGGATAGATCAAGGCAACTGGATATGTCGATTGACGTTATACTTAAATAGATGGAGATTGTATTTGTCAGGGAAACAGGAATAAGGAAGGGAGTTCCACAGGCGAGACGTGCGAGACATAGAGCTATTGGAGTAGAAGAGACATCTACATCTAACAGTTTCAACGGTGAAGGGGTTGGAAGGGGATGCCAGCCTCGTAGGACGTTTAAATTCACGAGGCCTAGGAACCAGCGAAAGCAGCTCCTCGGTGCAATTACCGTAAAAGTATTTGTAAAAAAGACAGAGCGAGGCAACGTCGCGTCTGTGAGAGAGCGACTGCAGACGAGATGACAGATCAGGGCCAATTACATTGCATATCCGTCTCTGGATCTTATCAAGAACCCTGAGGCAAACAGCAGGGGCTCCAGACCATATATGGAAGCAATACCAAATCATGTTTACTTTTATATATTTGCTATTTTTATTCAATCCTATTATATTTTTAGATGAGTAACTTGGGTATTATTATATTACTAATGTACATGTGTATAAAATATGACGGTAATTTGTAGAAAGCTTTAATATGGAGATGAAATGAAACAAAAGTCTTGAGATTCAATAAAGCGGAGATAAAGAATGCTAAACTAAAATAGAAGGCAACGAGTCGTTTAATGATTCCGACCCCTTTATATTTTTATAAATTCAATGGCATCTATGATTCATTGATTACACCAGGTATTATACAGGTTGGGCCATAAGTTTCCATCCATAGGAAAATGCAACTGCGTCGGTATTTGGATCAGCAGTTTCCGGATGCTTGGATTCGTCTACGTGGTCCTGTGGAGTAGCCTCCAATATCCCCAGATCTCTTCCTTCTTGATTTCTATCTTTGGGGGCACTTGAAGGATATGGTGTATCAGGTGAAGATACGAGATATAAATCACCTCAAAGAACATATCATCAACGCCATTACAAGCATAACATTAACTGTGGTAATGTGTGTTCATCAACAGTGGGAAAAACGTAGTAATATCTGTCTATATTTCTGAGATTGCAATATGAGCTCTGGTAATAAAAAATTGGAATGATAACAGCAATAATTACAATATGAGCACTGGTAAAAATAGGGGATTAAGCTATTAGGTTTATAATACGCAGACATGCATACACATATCCTCAAGGACACATGACACAGTGGATAAAGGCGTTAGTTAGATCCAGTGACAGGACCTAAAGAGTGTGAGTTCAATACCCGGTGATGAACTTGGAGAGGGGAATTAACAGGAGATAACTGATAGCTGACATCCATTAGACATGGCACGTGGAACCAGAACAGTCTACCTCAGCGAGCGAAATAAAGGGATCAGTTCGACATTCTAACCACCTGAAGAAGGCCGGAGTGTACAACGGCCGAAATGTTGTGATAAATATGACAACAAAGATGAGGATGATAGTCCGAACAATGTAAATATTGTAAGGTAGTAATATGTGTTTTCGAAACAACGGTAACAATGGTAATCATATAGAGCACATTATATAAATAAAAACGCTTGTTCAACATAAAATGTTTATTTTTCCTATGTATGGAAAAGTATGGCCCACTCTGTACAAATCGTTTTTTGCTCAATATATGTACGTGTTAAAAAATGTATGCGTTTAATATAAAAGTGAAAAAAAAATAGAACTCTCGGAAGAAAGATACTAGCAACCGAACGACAAAAACGGTGACAACAAAGCCTGTTTCAAGACCAAGTTGATTCAACGGGAAGACAATAGACAAAGGTATGTTAGTTCCCCACATGAAAGTCTTGAACAAATAAGACTGTAATGTAAGTGTTGTCGATTCCGGGATGAAGTCCGGTATCAAATAATAGCAAACGCCAAGAATGAATATAGGAAAATAAATGTATTAACGTAATAATACAAACTGGTAATACAGGTTAGTAGTTCCAGGAATGCGTGGTTAGTAGACAAATATATATATATAGTCTTTGGTATCGACGTTTCGCTGTATGACTTCTTACTGAGTCTAGTGCTCGTTACTGTCACTCTTGACGCTACGTTAATCTACCGATCGACTCTGCTCTATTACTGACTGTCTGACTTGACTACGACTGTTCGGGTATTCACTGACAGTAGTGTATGTATACTCTGGGTGAGTCCATTTGTGAAAAAAAAAGGGGAGGCCCCCTCAATACTAAGAAACCTAGTTTGTAAAAGAAACTGATTAATTAAACAGTTCGGTTTGCTCTGGAAATAATTTTGTCTAAATGCAAATAAATAAGGAAAATTAATCACTCATATATTTACTTACGTTGATTTACCTCCTTTCCCAAGATGAGATAAGAGATATATAAATAAATACACATTAATAATATTGTATGGTTTGATTACATGTTTGACTCCATCTTCTTATTGCTGCATTTTCAGGATTTTTATGCTCTTATTACTTTTATCTAGTCTTCAGATTGTTTCTTTTTAAATGAAGCATTTTCAATATTATTATTTTATTACTATTTTATCCCAGATCATTTAGGGTTTCATTTCGATGAATAATTTAAACTATCATTTTATTGTACTTAAGCATTATTGTTGCTTTATAGATTAAACATTTTCAATCTTATCACTCTTACTAGTGTTAAACTACCCTAATGTTATATTATTAAATGGATATTTTCATTACTATTTTTTGTTTTATTACGATTTTTGCTCCAGGTTTTTATTGCTTTTTTATAAAGCATTTCCGCCATTATTACATTATCAATTTTGAAATCATCTTTATAAATTTATTTATTTTCCTTGTTATCTTTCCAAATGTTTCCTCGATGCAATTGCCATTGCTTTTTATCACAACGCTCAAGGTAAGTTTACTTTTTGAACCCGATAGCACATGACGTCTGATAAAGAATTATCGAGACTGGTGCTATTAAAAGAAAACTACATTACATATCAATTCCGCATTTAATCTCCTTCAAAATAGTCCCCTTCTGAAACGATACACTTTATTCAGCGTCGTTTACAATGATGGATCATTCCTTGAACTCCCTGTTGGGGATATTGAGTATCTGCCTCATCACATTCTGTTGGATTTCCGCGACGTCTTGTTCCTTTCAAGGGGTATTTGGTTTTAGAAGAGGAAAAGGTCGCAAGGGCGAGATCTAGGGAATATGATGGCTGTCGGATCTGGGAAATATCATGCTTGATTAAAAAATGCTGCACAAGTAATCGTCACTGATTGGCACTCTTTGGTGTGGTGAGACGAGTACACTCTATACACTTTGCTTCCAAGCAATGCTGTAAAGAACGTAAGCCAATGATAATGTTATAACATAGTGTGCATGCACGATCCAGTTCAAGGTCATTCTGTGCTAAGCGGATTTTTCGTACTTATTAGAAATATTATTTTCTTAGGGAACTGTGTTTAATTTAGACGCTATTTATTTACCGGCGAAATATCTGTTTTCTTTAGCGGTTAAAGATTATATTGACCTGGACTCATGTGATACAAAGCAACAACAATCAAACAGAAGACAAATATATCATAATAAACAGAATAACACTGTTCAATCTAAAAGAGTTTAAACTGACTATGCAGCCGATAGGAAAACAGGTTATTCTCCCGAATATTTCTTTTCTGTCAGTCTCCAAGATCGGCTCAATATCTAGTGATTTTCCAAGCATAGTTTAGATATGGAACAAGGCTGAAAATATGGGGTACCTAGTGAGGACAGGACGCACTACTGAGTCGTAATTTTTCTAGCGTAATATATATATATATATATATATATATATATATATATATATATATTTAAAGGCATTTTTATGTTTAACATTAACAAGTATTTAAGTAAATGCTCTGTTTATAATAAACAGTATTAAACAACATTTACCGGCCTGAATGTCCGGGAAATTTTCATAGACAGGTTTCGAACCTGTATCCTTTACGGAACACTGAGGATCGTTCGGTTGTAGCTATAAAAAGAATGTTAAACATAAAAATGTCTTTAAATAATTGTCGGACTTTGTCCATTTCGTAATGTGTGACGTCATTTGTTTACATTTGATTCGTCATGAGCAGTTATGAATGAACGTGAGAGACTCATGGAAGATTGAAGTTTATAAGCAATAAATTCGACCTTACTAACCGAGCCATCCTCAGTAGCTGAATGAGTTAATGCACGTCAAGCTATATGACGGTTACGTATACGATACAGGTTCGAATCCTGTCGGAGGACGAATATTTTCTATGAAAATTTCTCGGACATTCAGGCCGGTAAATGTTATTTAATACTGTTTATTATAAACAGAGCATTTATTTAAATATTTGTATTTATACAAAGAATGTTAAACATAAAAATGTCTTTAAATAATTGTCGGACTTGTCCATTTCCTAATATATATATATATATAATAGACTCTCCTATCCTGATAGATAAATGAGTCAACCGTGGATTGTGCCATTCGTTTTACACTTATGCATGCTAACAGGGGCTATTACGAAGAAAATCAGGTAAGGGAAAGATATATTTTATTTGTACATTCTTAAGTGTGATAATAGCCAGCCTTGCTGCAGGCGACAAAGCCACAATGACAGATGAAATTTGCTGAAGCAGAATTTTGACGGCGACTCTGCTTCAGATATTGGCGAAACTGATCACAGTACTTCAGTCTACTGTCTTTAAAACCCTTTAACTTAACGAAACATGTCTTACGCCACACCTTTGATACTTGGACCTCCCAGATTTTCAGATCAAAGTTGAGACGTTTGGAATAGTCTTTCAAATTGTTTTTGCATCGTAAGAGTGTACGTCCAACTGAAGGCTTGGAGTTTGGTTGTTTTCCATACAGTACCTTCTTTGGAAATCTATGCTCATCTATATATATATATATATATATATATATATATATATATGCAGAGCTGTTCGATAAAAGTGACTCACCTGATTTTTTTTACTTAATTTTTTCGCCTATTGTTTTGGGGGTCAAACTAATTTTTAATCTTACTAATATAAAGACCCCTTCCCGACCACATAGTAAGAAAGTGTACTCACCCTAAGGTATTCTATTGATAATTATAATTTTGGATATAAATGAGATTTAGGGAAAAACTCCGTGCAAAAAAAGTGACTCACTTATTTCCTGCAACTAGTAATCAATAGAAACATAACTGAACAGCTTTAAATAAAGAATAATAGAGGTATAATTTATTTATAATAGGTAATATAGTTCAAAATATTTAATAATCTATGGGTCCTTCTTTATTTTAAATAACCTTTTCAACCCTTTTTGGCATTGACTTGATTAGGTTCTGGCAAATCTCATCTCCAAGCATTGAATTCCATTCGGGTTTGAAATTAACAATCAAATCCTCTTTGTTGCTCAAGTGCTTTCTCGAGAGCCTGTACTTTATAATGCTCCATAATTTTTCTATGGGGGTGAGGTCAGAAGATTGGGGCGGCCATCTCATAACACTCACCTGCTTCTCATCAAAGTATTCCTTCATCAGTTTTGATTTGTGACAGGTAGCATTATCCTGCATACAAATGAGCTTGGTGGAGTCGATTTGCACCCTTTCAGCAGAAGGGAGCAGACAAGACTCTAAAATTCTCTGGTACTTCTCGCTCCTGATGGTCTTTTCAATAGGTTTTAAGAAACCAGTTCCATGAAAAGAAAAGCATCCCCAGAACATTATACTGAACCGATGCTTGACAGTACTTACTGCTAAATTCAAAGAGCTTTCAAAGCTTCTTCTTCGGATTTTAGATCGCTTATCCTTTGAATTTAGTTCAACTTTCGTTTCATCGGAGAAGAGAACATTTCGAAAAGAAAAATCAGATGAGTCACTTTTATCGAAAACACTATATATATATGGATGAGCATGGGCTTCCATAAAAGGTGCTGAGTCAATAAATAAACATAATTTAAAAGCATTTTATTTAAACCAACTTTATATATATATATATATTATATATATATATTTATATATATATATATATATATATATATATATATATATTATATATATATATATTTATATTTATATTTATATATATATTATGTATCTATATATTTATATTTATATATATATATATATTATATATATATATTTATATATATATATATATATTATATATATATTTATATTTAGATATATATATATTATATATATATTTATATTTATATATATATATATATTATATATATATATATATATTTATATATATATATGTGTGTGTGTGTGTGTGTGTGTTTGTTTGCTTAAATAATATGCTTGTACATTATGTTTATTTATTTCTTCGATGTTCCTGATTATTTGCTTGAATTCTAAACATATTAATTTTAAAATCTAAGGAATTTATACGGTGAAGTTCCAACGTGCTAAACTTTTCTCATGGTGAAATTTCCTTGCGGAGAACTAATGGCGGTGGACTTACTTGTAAATGAGTCAATCCTGTATCTTGATGGGTCCTCGTAGTAAAAGTTTGAACTAGTGAAACTAAGGAATGTAGCTCGTATGATCATTCGATATGGACATAACGATAGTGTAGAGTCAGATATGTGCGAAAGAAACATAACGTTTGAAAACATTTCCCATCCCACAAGGCCGCGTAAACGCTCTTAAACTTCCTGAAGGCTGTAAACTGAGAATTATGCAGCTCCAGCCAAGATATGGCAGCAAATTCTTTTTAAATATGATAAAAAATAATTAACAATAAGTTATCATTGTTAAGCTTATAGAGGAAAGTTATTATTAAACTCATAAATTACAAATAAGAACTTGGTCTGAGTTAACTTAAATAGTTTGAGAGCAATTCTTCTGGTAGAAGGACACATCTGAAGTTTTCTTTTATGTTTCAAAGAATAATTTTGATCTGATTGCCTTCAGAGTTGAGTTAGATCGTATGTGCTCCAGGAAAATCAATAAATCAAAATAAAACCAATGAGAGTAGCAGTAGTAAACATATTGATTTTACTCATGATAATACTACTTGAGTTAACGAAAAAAAAATTCGTTTCATCTCCGCAAAGATCGGGCATATTTTTGCAATTTCAATGTCTCAGCCGTCTTCCGCAGGCAAAGAGAATTCATTTTCTTTTTCTAGAATTTTTGTTTTGGAATTATGGAATTTGCAAGCATTAAACAAGTGAATATAGCATCCGTCTAATAAAGCCATGGAGTGAAGCAGACGATTATGCATTTTGTAATACCGTTCCAAAATTTTTAAAAAGAATCGCAAATAGATCGCATTTTCAGTTTGAAAAGATCGTATCATATTTCAAATGAAGTTTTGAAGTCAGCTGATTTTTATCATTAGTGGTTTACAAAAATCATGGCCATATTTAAGTAATTCGTCAGTAGATGCGCAAGTATTCTAAGACTTTTATCTCTACTATGAAAACTGCTGCTACAGCAATCTGTTTTTTATTATGTGTTTGAATAACAAAAAAAACTTTTTCAGAAAGCTTATATGAAAAAATAGATATAAAAGCAATGCATTATGGAAGTCTTCTAACTACTTTCTCTTGAGATTGTGCCGTAATTAGATTGTTATGATGTATATATTATACATATTTTTTATAAATGTTAAAGTCAGTTGGAAAACTGCATTATTGGTCGACGCGTTTCGTCCAATGTGGACTTTTTCAAGGCGAAAACAAAATGAATTTATTCAAAACAAAGTAACTATTAACAATAAACAAATGTCCTTATCAACTAAAAGAATTTAGAAAATGCTATTATATTCATATTGTTAACTGGAAATTATGTAAAGTACTTTCACGTGTAGAAACTTTATTTTTATTATTGTGTATGAGTATTCAGACATTTTCTTTTGATTTCTTGATATAGTTGTTGCGTACGTTGGCTTGGGAGAGTAGTAATTCTGTTAGGAAAGGTGATATTGGGAAAAAAACCTGGGCGTAGATTAATATTTAGATAATATTCAATGGCAGCACTCTCGAGGATTTTCCTTCTGAGTGAGTTATTTTCTTTTTTTTAGGAGTGTAGCATTAAAATCAAAATTGCGGTTGAATTTATTTCTATGTATAATTAGTGCATTAGGTAAGGCGTAATTTGTGAGGTCTCTTTTGCGCTCATTGATGCGTTTTTTAAAATAAACCTTCTGCGTCTTTCTCTAATATATTGGGAGGAAAAAGATTTGGCAACTTATTTTATAAATACCCGCTTCCAAAATATTATTGCTACTAGTGTTGGAGGATCTGAGTATATCCATAATAGTTTTAGAAGTGTTTGTGATTATTTTAAGATTATTTAGACGGGATAGGTTGTTCTGGATAGTGGACGTGACGGAGTTGGACGGAGTTGGACGGAGTTGGACGGAGTTGGACGGTAGTACAAGGTAACCAAAGAAGTTCTGTCCGTTTTTAAAGGAAAAAAAGAAAACGCAACACAGTATGTGTAATTTATATTTAGTCTTCGAAGTAATCACCATCGGCATCCAGCAACTTCTGCCAACCTGTCTCCAGCTGTTCAATGCCATTGTGGTAGAACTCGGCGTTGGGGGGGGGGGTTACGCTAAGAAGTCCGTGAGGGATTTGCGCAAGTCTGCTTCACTGGTGAAGGATTTCCCACGAAGATGATTATCCAGGGAGTGGAAGAGGTGGTAATCGGATGGCGCAAAGTCTCCCACCCAAGTTGCTGTATGGTATTCCTGACCACTCGCGCGACATGCCGCCTGGCGTTGTCATGGAGGAAAAGCACACCTTTGCGATTCACCAGTGCTGGCTCCTTCTGGCGCAATGCTTTTTCAATTGCTGCGAGTATAGGTCTCCATTGACCGTTTGGCCCGTTGGTAGCAGTTCATAATGAACCACTTGACGACCTGTCCACCAGACACAAAGCATAATCTTGCGTCGGTGCATAGGCGGTCTTGCGGTGTGAGTGACAGCATCCTGAGGAGACAACCAATGTCTGGAACGCTTGGGAGTTTCGTACAGAACCCACTTTTCATCACTGGTAAGCACTCGTTTGAATAAGGATGCGGTACGGGGGCGAGAAATCAACGATACGCAGGCTGCTACGCGTTGTCCCTTGTGGACCTCCAACAGCGTTTGCGGAACCCACTTGCACAGTTTGTACGTCTTACCTAGGCGGTGCATGTGAAGTCTTACTGTTTCATCGGAAACGTTGAACTGTCTTGCAAGTTCACCACAGGTTAGACTACTGTCCTCTTCAATGGCCGACTTCAGGACTCCGTCATTCAATACCTGTGGTCGTCCACTGCGAGGCTCATCATGGAGAGACAAATCTCCCGACTTGAATTTTCGAAACCAACGCGTTGCAGTACGTTCATCCACAGCACTATCCCCAAACGCTTGACATATGCGGCGACTTGATGCAGCTGCTAATAAGTCCACTTTGAAGTCATAAAGCAAAAAGCCCCGAACGAGATCTCTAGACACTTCCATCCTTCTCACAGCTGTCCGACTTATAACTGATGACTGGGCGTGTTTTTTATAACGTCTGATGTTCCTACTTCCGGCAGTCTGAATTTGAAAACAATTGCTTCCGGCATTTCGTATATATTTCAACTTCATTCAATGACTAATCAAAAAACGGACAGAACTTTTTTGGTTACCTTGTATTATGCATCTGTTTTCATGTAATTTATTATTACGATTTATGTTATTATTTTTGTTTCTTTTGTCCACATTGCACGAAAAGCGTCGGCTAATAATACAGTTTCCTATTGTCTTACCTTTATACATATTGTCTTTTTCGACAGGTTTACACTGAGAAATTTTTCATATACATATTATATGTATATAATATGTATAAGTTTGTTTAAATACCATCCTTGAAAATGATGTATATTTATTTTTTCAATATTACTGATTATTTTCATGAATTTAGGGTTGCATTTGGAAATTTCCTATCTCTTTATATTTTCTGCTAGTGTAAGCTATTTTTAAAGGTTTATGATTACTTATGGTGACAATATTATTTTATTTTTGAGTTTGCTCGTATTGTGTTATGTCAATTTTATTTTTCAATTCACCTTTCAATTAGTTTTCTTCTGAAATTCGTTGCGGTCGTCTCTTTTGCAATTACTTCGTCATATAACTTGAATTGGGTGTAGCGTAGCAGTAAAGACCAAGAGAATAACTAACGCTAGTTGTTAGTACACAGTGTTTTGGAAATATATTTTCAATTATGAATTAGAAATCAAAATAATTATCAGAAACATCGGAAAATTTAAAAAAAAAACCGAAATCCTTAGCAAAAAGAAAACCGTGTGTGTGTCCCCGAACGTGCATGCGTATATATATATATATATATATATATATATATATATATATATATATATATATATATATATATATATATGTGTGTGTGTGTATGTGTGTGTGTGTGTGCGTAATTACCTTCCGCGACTAGCATATATAAATAGTCGAGTAGAAACATAATGCACAAGGCCTGAAGATTGCGTTTTAGCATTAAACAGACCATCGCCCCTGGATGTTGACCTCAATGTACAATTTTATATTTACATACACTCTAGCCTTGATTTTGAATGGCGCATGAATATAACGTACCTTAAAATATATATTTGTCATAGGCCCAAGAAGTTCAAAAAGTTCCTCTACAAAACTCTGGTTTAGAGGTACTGAATATGGCATCACTCAGGTTAGAAATAAAATTTTACATTTTTATTAATCTAATATATATATATATATATATATATATATATATATATATATATATATATATATATATATATATGCATGTATGTATACAGAGTGTAACAGCAAAATTGAACGAATCGTGTAAAAGAAAAATTGTTCATTTGTTAGATTAAGGTAGAAATGATTAAACATATCTTACTGGAATTCTCCGAGGTTTTTATAACATTATTGAATTCTACTTTAAGGAAAAGAGTATATAATCCAATCTTTACAGAGGAATCGTGATGAAATCGATCATAAACGAAAATGACATGTTCATCATTAATTAATCATAGCTAAGACTCGGAACCTCATGATGGATTGAAAATGAAGTTCCTATATATATATATATATATATATATATATATATATATATATATATATATATATATATATATTGTTGCAGGATAATTTTCAAAATTATTCAAGATGATATTCGTCCTCTCTAACCTTCTAAATTTTTGTCTTCGAGTAACAAGTTGCCGCACTGGTTACACGTACGATTTTATTTTCATGTCTTTTTTCACTGCTCTTTGGACTGTCATAGCTGAAACTCTTCACTCACGTGCCAAACGTCTTATGGGTTGAGTTAGATCATTCCTAATTGATGTCGGAATATGAATGCTGGTCACATTACTGAGGCCCTGAATGATCTTTTTCCTCTCATTTGGGAAGACAGTTGGGTTGACAACCTGTTTTCATTCTATCAGGATGGCTAAACGTCTTATCTGAAAACCTGGAAAGATTAAACTTAATAAGTT
Source organism: Acanthosepion esculentum (assembly GCA_964036315.1). Lineage (NCBI taxonomy): Eukaryota > Metazoa > Mollusca > Cephalopoda > Sepiida > Sepiidae > Acanthosepion > Acanthosepion esculentum. The sequence continues at coordinate 56,748,657 of OZ038494.1, forward strand.
TAGTATTTTTCTTTAGATATTAAACATTTTGTGAATTCGACCATTATGCTGTTACACGATTTGGACAACACACACACACACACACACACACACAAATATATATATATATATATATATACACACACTGAATACAATGTGAACTACTCTAAATGTCATTGTGTATTTCTTAATGTTACTATGCATTTCTATCTAGGAAATTTTCTGCTATATGATTATCGATGATAGTTACAAATTATATATATATATATATATATATATATTAGCATATCTGTATGCATTTATCTGTTTCAGAATCTCAGTCTCTCTATGTTTCTCTTTATTTCTTTCTCAATAGTTTCTTTTCTCTGCCTCTCTCATGTACTGCATTGCTACACACCTCACACTGATTGCTAAATCACTCATTGCGTGCACTTACGAAAGAAACAGAAATGGACCTTTCTGTCTGGATTGGAGGGGGAAATAAATTTGGCCAGTCAATCTAAGGTGAGATCAAGATTGCAGCTCAAATTTGGCGCACCGTTCAACTTAGCGGAAATCTGATCAAGTTGGACGGCGAAAATAGAAAATTGATCGCTATCCATGACATCGTCTGCGAACTTGTGAGGAGTCTTAAAAGCACTTAGAATCTCAGCAAAAAGCGACTCCCTCAAGTCTTCCTTCTCTCGCAGTCTCATGTTTCCCCCCTCTCTCTCTTTCTCTCTTTTTATTTAAATATAAATGTGTTACTTGTTCTTTATTAAATTATTTATCCTATTAATTTGTTCTTTATCCATTTCACATTTCACTTGTTTCTCTTTCTTTCTCTGGAAATTTCCTTTTGTATTTCTTTTTATTTTGTCTTCTTTTTTTTGCTTTCCCTTCCCAATTCCATTCATTTTGTTTTTATCTCTTTTACATTTTCTCTATCTTTAGTCTCAACTTCACTTACCGTCGTTCTTTATTTAAAAATGTCTTTATCCTCCATTAACCTTGCTCCATCTTTCTTTGTTTCCTATATCCCTAACTTTGCTTAGTACGTGTAAAACGTGAAATAGGGAATTTTTATGGTATCAAGTCTCCATATCAGGATTCTCAGTCAAGTTCGAAAATTGTCGAAGGTGACGAATATACAACTGGTTGTGACACTAGACAGGCTGCTTTTCTTTACCACTTTCATTCGTTGACGCACTACAAAATGTGAGGCAAGACTTGTGAGGTGTATTGCGAAAACCTTTATGGTGGAGGTCCTCTTGCGTTGAAAATCGATATTTTAAATCCTGTTTTTGCTATTATTATTATTATTATTATTATTATTAATAATAACGAAATCTCAAAAATGTGTCACATGGGTATATGAACAATACCTGTTGTAATTGGAGCCCTCGGATTGATTGGGTAAGACTAATTGAAGGGATTCCTGGAAGTCCATGCCTTAAAGAAATACAAAACATTGTTGTGACGAGTACAGCCCGCACCTTACGAAGGGCCTTTTTCTATGTAAAATATGTTTGTGTTATTTTTAATTGGTCAATGGAAAATGACAAGCCTTGTCGCACCTGTCCATTTTTGGCATTGTACCACGTTTACTGTATTTAATTGTAGACAAGCAACGTTTGTAGAAAGATATTATATTTGTTTTTAGATTTATATATGTTCCTACTTGAAAATTGTATAAATAAAATTTGAAGAAGACACACATTCTGTCAAAATATAGTCAAACACTGTTTTTTTTAGTTTTTTCTTTACTTAATCTTTTCTTATACCGCACTCATCTCTTAATTATTATTATTATTATTATTAGTAGTAGTAGTAGTAGTAGTAGTAGTAGTAGTAGTATTGTCATCGAATACCAATTAGTAGCGGCATTAGAAAATAGTGACTACTTCAGACATAATAATATGGACAGTTTATTTTCTAGTCTCAAATGTAAACGTCCGAATAATTGAGTAGAGTTCAAGTAATACTGTTGATCCAATACTTGAAATGGAACTGTCTGCGTTCAGAATCCCGATCATTTATTTCTATATATACTTCTTTCTCTTGTTCATTCGCATGCCAAAAGGCAACTTTCTCATCCACTAAGTAACCGTTTTCCAGTCTCGGAATGCATCGCTATCCTTCACCGCATCTATAAGTTTTGCTTTGTTTTTACCTCCTATTATTTCCTTCGATTTTCTATTATATTGAAGATAAACTTTTATTTTCCCTTTCATCTAGCTATCGTTTCGTTGGTCACCTGCACTTGTAAGCGTCATACTCTAGACACCAGACGGAATTAAGTACGTTTAGTTGAAACTAAACTGAAGTGCTAACGAAATTAAAAATGAATCCCGAGCAACGAAGAGTTTATGTCATTGTGTTGGTATATCTACCCAATCACTTTCTAAGACAGCCCATAACTGAGTTGTCTTTGTTGGGTGTGGTTACAGTGAATTTAGTAAATTTTTATATATATCCCATACATGATCAATAGAGTCTAAATCCGGTGAGCGCGCTAAAACTACGGGGCACCTACATATGATGAAATAACAGAATTGTCGGCAACTGACAAGCACCTAGCATTAAGACAGGTCACAATTCAACGCTGGTGCCACTCAACCCATCAGTATAGAATGAGGTTTAAAACTTTGGTAAAATGATTGTCCGTGATAAGGAATTTTTAAGGAGTTTAAAAGATTTTACTATAGTAATACGTTGAAAATTTTGAGGAAATTATTGTCTACCAACAGGACTTTATATGATTTCACCATAAGAATTCGTTGAAGATTTCGATGAAATGAGTGTCATTGCTCAGGTTTTTAAAATCAGTTTAAATGATATTACTGTAGTAATTCGTTGGAAATTTTGATGAAATTTCTCTCAAGGATCAGGTATTCATAATGTGTTCTTTTTCTACATATATAAAATTATTCACATAATTATCTTGATTATTTCGTTGTCTATTTTCTGTTCGGTTTTCCTACTTTGTCTTTGTTTCTCTCTCACTTCGCTTTAGTCTTTCTCTCTACTTTTTTATTGTTTATCTTCGCAATTAAAAAGATTGTTGTGGGGCTCTCCCCTTTTACACAAGATGGACTAGTCCAAAGTATACTTATACTGACAGAGTTGGAGATACGTGAAGACAGCGTGAGAGACACGGAGACAGACACAGGGTGTTCACCGGGAGTTATACGAGAGAGAGAGAGAGAGAGAGAGAGAGAGAGATAATTACAGCTTCATTTACAGAGACTTGTTCTTGGAGTTGTAATTGATGTTCATTTTGGTATTTTACATGTTCTACTAAAATACTTTTAAAATCCTCCATGATAAGAGTCTTACGAAAAACTCGCTTTTCCGTATTGTAGTCCTCGTAAATCTTTGTCGCCAAGTTGTTGTGGACACTGGCAAAAAGCGGCATTTTTTTTTGCTTTGAGTCTCCGAGAAGTGCAAATTCTTGTCGCCCAAGCTGTTGTGGTGAGAAAAGTGAAATTTTTTTCTTTCAGTGTAGATCCCAATTTTTCGTCACCAAGTTGTTGTGGCGGGCAATGGAGAATTTTTCTTTCGTGTTCGAATTCCTCGTTTCCAAGTCGTTGTGGACAACGAGGGAGAATTTTGTTTCGTTTGCCTTCCGTGTGGGTTCGAATACCTCGTCACCAAGTTATTGTCGACGAGGGTGAAATTTTTTTCTTTCTTTCCCGTGGGAGTTCGCTATACTCGTCGCCAATTTATTGTGGACAACGAGGGAGATTTATTTTCCTTCCCGTATGAGTTCGATATCCTCGTCGCCAATTTGTTGTGGATTCCTGGATGAAATCGGATATCAATAAATAACAAACGCCAGGAATAGACAAGGAAAATAAATGTATTAACGTAATAATACAAACTGGTAATACGGGCTAGTAGATCCAGGAATACGGGTTAGTAGAAATAATATATATATACAGTCTTGGTATTGAAGTATCGCGGTATGACTCCATACTGAGTCTAGGTGCTCGTGACGGTGACTCTTGTGCTACCCTCCTCTGATACTACTCCCATACTACTCTCATACTACTCCGGGTATTCCCTGGTAGTAGTATATGTATATCTGGGTTGAGTCCATTTGTGTGAAAAGGGGAGACCTCTTATCATATACTTTCTACTAACCCGCATTTCTGGACTACTAGTCTTCATTCAAGTTTGTATTCTGACGTTTAATTCACTTATTTCCCTATTTCAATTACTGGCATTGTTTATTTATTTGTGCAGGATTCCATACCCGGAATCCACAACAAAGATAAAATAGAACATAATTTATCTACTCTTTAGCGTGTATTTCTGGCAATCTTTTCTCCTCTTATCCACATTACCTCTTCTATATTTTCAAAACCTCTTCTATTTTGCAGGCGTGTGTTCTCAGTTCGCCTCAGTCTGTTGTTATTTTGAATTTGCGTAAGACTTATTAAACGCCCCTTGCCACAAGAACTGGTAATTTTAAGATTTTTAAAAAACACAGGGCAATAAATTTGCATGCTCGGGGTTGTTCTGTAGGGGTTCACATAATGAAGGACGGTGACAAGACATTTCAGATTCTAATTTGTTAATTTTTTAAGCTCTTCAAGCGGTGAAATACAATTAAAATTAACTCGCAATCGTTACACTATTGATTATAAATTTGATGCGTTCACTTAAAGGAAAAGCGCGGAAGTGAACAGAAAACGACAACGAAAATATCTTTAGGACGAAATGCATTCTTATGAAGCTCACTCATTTGGCAGAAGTGTGTGCCTCGCTTAAGACGTGTGTATAAAACACACGCACACGCACGAGAAATAGTTAATAAAGTTCTTGGCAAAAAGCGATACAAATAATCGACTATTTCCGAAGGAGGGCCAATAAACCTTCATAAAATTTAGTAAGAAACGTCCTGCATATATCCGAGTGTATTCTGAGGTTTTATGATCAGTTTTTTTTAGCAAAATATAGCTCTATACACGGATAAATCTTTGAAATGTTACAAAAAATATGCATTTTTAAAAATCTAGTGAACATTATATGGAGGAGGGGGTAAAAGTCATGCCTCCCCAAAAATCAGAGGTCGCACTATACATGCACTCGGCTTATACTCAAGTATATACCTCACTAAATATATCCCCCTAACTGAAACAATAAGAACGAACGACAAGATTCTATACGCTGACTACTGAAAACGATCTGCTTGAATATAGCAAATACGATATCCATCGAATCGTTTAGACGCAGCATCCAAAATAATACAATGCATACAAATGGATATAACCTTTTGACCCTAGAAAAATTTCGGACAATGTCTCGTGATAACTCAGTTCACTAGGGAATTATTAAACCGGTCATGTTACAATTCTTGAAAAAAAATAAAGGGAAAATATCTGACCCGTAGAAAAATAAACTCTAAAATATACGTTTGACCAAAACCTTATAGACAAGAAATGACAAATGTCTAGTGATTTCCATGAAACAACTTAGCTTGGCTTAGCATCCCCAAAGAAGATTAACGGTACAGTTTTCATTTAAATGGATTTAAGAAGAACCTGCTATTTTTTTTAAAAGACGCCGATAATGACTGATTTCAATCCCCTGTGGAAGGCAAAAAGGAAATGATTATGCCATCTTTCTTAAATATTAAGGCATTTAGCATCTAGTTTGGGTTTCTAAATTGTTTTAAATAAAGATATTTTAAATATAAAAATGATTCATAAATTACACTTCTGTTAAAATTGTATGCACCTGGATAACTTTTATGATGCGTTAGTGCACCTGGGCACAGCGGTGGAGAAATGATGATGTAGCTTATAAGAATAATAAAAATTCGATTCATATATCTAACCCAATACAGAATTTTGTTTTGTTTTGGGTAAGAGCTTCTTATTATGAATAAAGGAGAAAATGAAATAATTCCTAGATTAAATATATTTAAATTATACTTAAAATAGCTTCAGACTGTGCTAAACTTGATAAATATTTAGAGATCTTTCGCGTAAATTAACAATTCATAAGCTGATATAATATGTTTTAATAAGCTCGATTCCTACAGTGTGCCAATGTTTCTTACGCAAATAGCAATACTTGGATATACAATTAGATTCCGAGTCAATCAAGTCGATCAACTGCAAACGTCTACCAGGCAATGCCAAGAATATCGAAGAACTCTAAAATTAATTACGAATCTTCGATGAATTCCCGTTGAATTGTTTAGGCGGAGTATACTTCCTGTCTGGTTTTACCTTCTTCATTAAGGAATGTCTTCAGGAATTCTTTCTCTTCGATCTTCACTGATTCAGAAGTACACAGCAAATGTCGGGAAATTGCTTCGTCTCCCTCGCAGGCAAATGAAACATATGTTCTCGCGTACAGCATTTTTTATGCACACCAAACAAACATATCGAAATTACTGTATATTTACTGAAAATCTTTGAAATACCACATTGTATATTACACCTGTACACCTACACCTCCTAGTGTGTGTGTGTGTGTGTGTATATATATATATATATATATATATATATATATATATATATATATATATATATAGTTAAGTAATCCAGAGAGCTCAATGTCAAACCAGACAGCCTTATGAATCAATATATATATATATATAGAGAGAGAGAGAGATAGATAGATAGATAGATAGATAGATAGATGGATATATATATATATATATATATATATATATATATATATATATATATATATATATAAGAGAGAGAGGTAGTAATCCGTTGGTATAATCCAGGCGAGTCCTATTATCACAACATATATTTTGAAATATGTTAAAACAGATTCACAGCCGAGCGATCAATGTTTATTTTCATTAAACAAAGCCGGTTTTCTTTACAACTGGAATTAAGATACCTTTAGTAAATGATACATTACACATTAGATTATGCGTTGAAGAAGTGACCTAAGGATATATATCTTGGGAAATAATCAGTAATTATAAATTTGTACCGAACAATAATTTTAATTTGTTCTCACCTCTGTCTGGTAATTCCGTATACTAGGTTAATGCCGGGTCTTTTCTAACTTAACTAAACTCCTTATTACCTTTCAAAAATGTTCCATCCTAAAGTAGGATGTTTGTTCATACAAGCCAACTAACGCATGTATGTATGTGCTTAAATGTAAAAATCTAAGTGTACTTTAGTGTAGACAACTATACGAGTAGGTATTATTAACGTGGGCAAACTATTGTGAACGTATACATATAGGTCCAAATTCACCCCAAATCCTTAAAAAACTCTCTCCCAATAATACCACTAATTACGAATTAATACTCTTTCATTTTGCCAAAGTTACCTCTTGATTGTTTCTTCACGTTTTCGTAAATTTCCGTCGAATTAAATTTTGACCGTGTGACCAGCAGGATGTAGGTCATTTCAGCGGTCTCCAAAGGATCTCCTACCTTCATAATATGATTCCAGTAACGGTGCCTTATTCTTCACCCCATAACTCCAAATATGTCTCCTATGGCACTATCTCTCTCTCCCTCTTTCTTTCTCTCTCTATCTCAGTCAAAATAAACACACACTGCAAACTGATATCATAAACAGTTTGAAATATCCCGCGAATTTTAAAAATAAAATTCGTAGGTGAAAATGGTAATTTACTAAAGGTATGAAAATACATTTAGTAAATAACCACGCATACACACATTTTTGTCATCCACAGAAAGACTGTTTTGCAGCTCATCAGTGTGGCTAGACGTCCGGTTGCCTCTAGCTAGGATCGAAACCCGACTGAATTTGCGTCAGTCCGAACTTCACCCGCTAAGCCGTCAGCGTACGGTACGGGATGAAGGTGAATTTTAGCGTGTTTATTTGTAGATTCGGATAAACACACAGTGACTGACAGTGACTCAATTCTGTCGAAGAGTCGTGCAGTATTAGCTTAAATAGTCACTGTTTAATATATATTAATAATTACACTAAAACGTAGGTGCACGTATATGGAGTAATTAACATATATCCATATATCTTTCTCTGTATAATCCTATCGAGCATTATTATGTTTACACCTCATGCATAAAGTTGAGGACTATTTATTTCCTTGCTCGCGTATGCACACCAGCACGTGCGTATACCCTTGCTTTTATCTAGCCCTTTGATTAATCTATCGCTTATAACTATGCCCACATACACACACACATACGTACACACACACACACATACATATATATAAATATATATAAATTCAGTTGTTTGAAAAGTACACAATATTTTTCACATTTGTATCGGGATATGGTTCTGGCATAATATTGTACGAAGCTTAATATGAATGACGAAAAATAAAAATACAGTATTAAATATTATTTTTAAAACCTGGAAATAAACGAACATAAAATATCCGATACTATAATCTTATCTCGGTCTAAACATGATGAATTACTTAAATCACTATTCAATATATATATATATATATATAAAAAAATTAATTTTGGGGATTTGGATAATTTATCATCATGTCAAAAACAAAGAAATCTCAACTGAATGCAGAAAAGTACTCGATGACTGTTTCGTCCTATTTTCGGGACTCATCAGTAGTGCGCATCCACTACCGGGAATCGAACACTGACCGTTATGATACAACGCCAGCATCATAACATTGGGCCAGAGGGCTTCGGTGACCAAGAAGAAACTAAGTAAGTAGGCACAGTAACTAGACACTAACGAATTATTATGACAATGATGAATTATTATGAAAAAGTATTCAAATCCCCCAAATTACTATTCAGTTATATAATCCTATGCTAAATTTAGCTTCTAATGCTCTAGATAGAGCAGCTTGTTGAAATAAGTCGTTTCTCTTGGGGATTGTCCTGTGGATTATGTATACTTGGAATAGTGTAACTATCGGAAATATTAATATTTACGTATTCTGTAAGGCACTTAGTCTCTTCTTCGTCACCGAGGCACGCTGGCCCAATCGTATGATACTCGCGATGTATAATAACAGTCCGTGTTCGATTCTTGGTAGTAGATGCGTAGTCCCCAAAGACAGTCGAAATATCCGTGCAGTGCCTTTTTAGACTATACAGAAGTCTTTTATCATTCTATCTCTTGCAAAAACAATCCGGATTTTTTAAGGAATTATAAGAAGAATTACATTTAACTACATTAAATAAAGATATGCTTTATCCTAGAGAAGGTAGTTTAAAATACTTTTATTTACACAAGTTTAGAAATATATCTGTAAGATGATCACAGCCACATCATCAGTGATGTTGCCCTGGGATACTTAGGAGTTTAGGGTTTATCCAGCATCAGAATCCTTCACTCAGGTGACACTACTGGTGGTGATCAGCAACGAACCGCGTGAAAACATCAATCGCAAATGACTTTAAAACATAAAGGGTGTTGCAATATCTTGTACTGATTTTAAATGTGAATTAATTTTAAGTGTCTAATGATTTGCTTTTCTTTTCTTTTTCTTTCAGATTTAACAACTTAAGTCTTTGGCAGTTTTATCTTTGGAAAGATTAACAATCAAACAATGTGTTAAAATTTAAAGAGTGCAAATGGAAAAATTGTTCGTAAATTCAAACAAACTGGGTCGGTGGCAATTTGCTTGAATTTACGGCGTGAATGAGCAGCTGAAAACATTCTCGTGATGCAATGCATGAGAATGTGTCCGAAAATACAGACACATTTATTCGTCATCGAACGCAGGATTTGAACCTCACTACAACAACGTTTCATCTTTTCCAAATGCACTCTCGATTGGTCGATTAGGTTGACCCAAAAAGTTGCGAAATGCGCGAAATCCATTTTTGATTGAACGTCCATTTTCATAATAGGCTTCGATAACTTTAACACGTTGTTTGAGTGTTTCTTTCTTTTTCCACGTTTTCAGATGAGATATTTGAAGATATTTTAAATGTGAATTAATTTTAAGCGTCTCATGATTTTTTTCTCTTTTTTTTTCCAGATTTAACAACTTAAGTCTTTGGCAATTTCAACCATGGAAAGATTAACAATCAAACAACGTGTTAATGTTTCAAGAGTGCAATTTGAAAAATTGTTCGTAAATTCAAACAAACTGGGTCGGTGGCAGATGTGAAAATTCCACTGCATGCTCGTTTATGCCGTTCAACTGAAAACATTGCTGCAGTGCAGGAGAATGTGACCGAAAATCCAGACACTTCTATACGTCATCGTGCGCAGGAATTGAACCTCTCCACAACAACTTTACAATCGTTTCCAATTGTACTCTCGGTTGGTCGATTATATTCGAGCATACGGTCGCAACGCTGAGGTTGAATTTTTTTTTAAATTTAAGATTGTGACGTTTTGTACTAATATGGTATTAGGAGAATTGTTTTTTAGTAGTCTGAAAAAACTTACGATTAAAAAAGAATTATCCTATTACCATATTAGTACAAAAACGCACAATCTTAAATTTTAAAAAAATTCAACCTCAGCGTTGCAACCGCACGCTCCAAAATATCTTACAGTTAACAATAACACATTTCTAAAAAAACATATTTCGGATTACATCTAATCTTTCGTTGTCCTGTTATTGCCTGGATGTAAAAAAACAAATCTATTTCCATACATGATGATGTCTGTATGAACAGACGAAAGATTGTAAAAAAGACCTTATGCAACTTAAAAACAGGGATCATAACATTCATCTACAGGTTCGGGGTTAATGTATTTTAATAAATTTGTGTGCAAATATATATTGTCGCTATTTATATCATTAACTTCACTATCTGCTTTTTGTATGAATGATTCATGTAATATAAAGTGAACTGAACCACATACTTGATACATACATACATACATACATATATATATATATATATATATATATATATATATATATATATATATATATATATATATATATATATTTTGTTTATTATATTAGTGTTATCGAACACGACTGATCTAGGAGATGGAAAACTCTTCCACCAAAAGCCTGAGGTCTATTGTCTGCTTCGTCTGTGGCATTTATTTGCACCTACTGATGTACTGTAGCTCCGAAACGTGTAAATGGTTCTACACAAGCTTTCACCACTTTAAGCAATCACTTATGTGGGTTTTCTGGCAGTTTACGTCCATTCTTATCCACAGAGTTCACTTGCAAGATCCGCTGGCGAGAGAGCGAAGGCGACGGGGCCAGGTAAAGGATATTACTGGAAGGCCGTAGCTGGAGCTCTACACAGTGGTAGACCGATGTGGGGATAGCCGTTCTTTCACAAACCAATGAGCAATTGTGATGTCCGTGTCCTCCATCGGTGACAAAGTAGCCCAATTTAGTGTCTGAACCGCTTTCCCTATTATGGTGAGGGGGCGATAAAAGGATCCCTAAACATTGCTTGCTCACACAGAGACTTGGCAGCCTGCTGCAGCTGTCTGGTTATCCAATAATGCAGTTGGAACAGCAAGAAATATCAGAATAATTATAAGAAGAATTTTCATTTTGGATCCTGGAATGTTCGCACTCTCCAGGACAATGATTCTGCATCAGAGCGTAAAACAGCTCTTGTTTCGCTCGAGTTGAAGATGTATAACATCGACATAGCAGCCATTAGTGAAACACGTCTGGCTGGAAATTCTCAGCTTAGAGAAGAAGGTGGATACGTGTTTTTCATCGGCTGGCAAGAATGAGAAAGATCCACGCCAGAAAGAGCCTTGCTAGCTCACTGCCTTCCTTATCTAAAAGTGTATCAGATCGTATAATGGTATTAACCCTGAATCTGGAGTGCAACACTCGTGTGACGATGGTTAGGTGCTACGCTCCAATTTTAGACAGTTCAAAGCAAGAAAAAGATCATATTTACAATCTCCTTCGAGAAGCCTTCTCCAAAGTCCAACAAAAGGATAAATTAATCCTTACAGGTGATTTCAATGATCGTGTTGGCAATGATTATCATACTTGGAAGGGCGTTTTAGGTCACCATGTTATTGGCCGTGTGAATTCGAATGGATTACACCTTCTCACTATCTGCAAGGAATTTGACCTCATTATTACTAATACCTTCTACCAGCAACCCAGCTGTCGCAAGACCACGTGGATGTATCCACGTTCGAAAGACTGGCATCAGATCATCTTCATCATCACCATCACATCACGGCATATAAAAGATTTTAAGATAACGCGTTCATTCCACACAACATGCTATCTGTCAGATCAAGCTCTACATCGGAGTAAAGCTACACTGCATCTACAAAAGCGAAGGATTATAAAATCTACAGTGCCCAAGCGCATTAAAGTACTGCCTCTTAAATCGACTGAAACGAAAATTGAGCTCTCTGACAAACTTGCTGCTTCACTTGATTCTGTAAACATTACCAATGATATCAAATCATCTTGGAAGGCTCTCCGGGATGCAACACATTCTACATACTTGGAGGTTCTCGGCCTACTACATCGTAAACACCAAGACTGGTTTAACGACAATAATACAGAGGTTCAGCATACATCAAATGCACTCTTCTCATAAAGCATAAAACTTACACTCTTCTTATAAAGCATAAAACTCGTCCTTAAAAGATCGCTTACAAGAAGTGCAAAAGTCAGGTTCAAGCCATGAAAGAACGTTGGTGGTCTGAAAAGGCCACTGAACTCCAAGAACCTTCAGATAAAAGGATGTAAATGCTTTCTATGCTGGCCTCGAGAGAGTTTTCACTCCTCAGGAAAGTGGTGTTGCAGATGGTGAAACTCTCTTGATGGTTAAGTCAGAAATTTTAGATCGCTGGCAAGAGCATTTCGGAACTGTGTTAAACACCACTTCGGTTACTGATGCGGAAGCCATCACATCAATTGAGCAAAATCCAGACATTCCGGAGTTGTCTTTTGAACCTATCTATCAAGAGTTAACTGACTCCATCAAGCATATCTCATCTGGAAGATCATCTACTCCTAAGGATCCTATTCCACCCGAAGTGTATAAGCATGGTGGCCAAAAGTTTGTAGAAAACTTGCATCTCCTCTTCGTCGTGATATGGAAGGCAGGCTGTGTCCCACAGGATTATAAAGATGCCTCTATCAAACACCCAAACAAGAACAAGGACTCCAGGTGTGTCTGTTATAATCATGGTGGGATATCACTACTTAGAATTGCAGACAAAATCCTAGCTCTACAGATTCTAGACAGAATCATTATACACCATGTTGACGATATCTATCCTGAATTGCAGTGTGGTTTTCGGTCGGGTCCTGGCACAAATGACATAGTTTCTCTTCGTCAAGTTGCAGAGATGGTTTGCAAAAAAAACCAGGAGTGTACATGCAGTTTGTGGATTGACGAAGGCCTTTGACACTGAATCGAGAGGGTCTTTGGAAGGTCTTGAGGAAACTCGGCATCACAGAAAACATGCTAAAGGTCACCATCTCCTTTCATAAAGGAAGTAAAGCTAATATCGTGTCTGATGGTATGATGTCAGAATCCTTTGATATCGTGGTCCGTGTTCTTAATGCCCTTTTCTTCTCGGTGATGATGACATATATATTCGCAGACACAGAGGGCGGCGTCAATTTTCAGTTTCGAACAAATGGTGGTGTCTTCAATCATCAGCCAAAGCCAAGACCCACCTTCGTACCCAAATTATTCGGGATTTCTTGTTTGCTGATGATGATGCTCTTGTAGCGACATCTTTGAGGAGGCCCAACATCTAATAAATCGTTTCTCTGCTGCATGTAAAGCCTTTGGCCTTACACTTAGCATAAAGAAAACTGAAGTAGTGCACCAATTTTTGTCCTACTCCGATGCAGTTCTGTGGTGAGAAACAAAGAGCCTCAGTCTACAAATTTCCAGAGAGACCATTGAAAGTAGAAGACAAAGCCCGGAACTATGTAAAGTCTTTCACCTATCTTGGTAGCAAAGTCAACTACAGTGGAACTTTAGATGATGAAAGAGCCGTTGTCCTTGCCATCCTTTTGTACGGCTCAGAGTCGTGGACTCCATACAGGTACCATATACGCCAGCTGGATGTTTTCTATAAAAGCTCTATGCGTGCCATCTGTGGAGTTAACTTTCAAGATAGGACATCTAACGTAGACCTATTTAACAGGTGTAATTTTGGAGGAATCAAGACTTTTCTCATACAGCCTCAGTTACGGTGGACTGGTCATGCCTTGAGAAAGTCTGATGACAGGATACCCACGATCCTAATGTACAGCCAGTTAGATAAGGGCTACAGGAATGTAGGATGTCCATAGCTAAGCTACAAAGACAAGCTGAAGAGCAACTTGTCACCTGTCAATATACCTCATAATACCCTCGAGCGCTTAGCCTTGGACAGGGTGGAATCGAGATCATGCTGTTTTAGTGGACTCAGCAGTTTTCAATCAGCGTCTTCAAGAAGCGAGAGCAAAATCTAAAAGGTCAGCCAATCTAACGGTAATCTCATCTCTCAGTCCTCACTCTTGCTCCATATGTGGTCTCCTTTGTAAATAACTAGCAGGTCTTAAGTGCCACTTAAGATCATCGCACAAAATTTCATAACTGAAACAATTAAGCTGTCATGCGTCGAAACCGACCGGAGACTCCATTATTATTATTATTACCATTCATGTAGAATTTAAACATAGAAGCATATTTTAGGACTTAAAATCTCAGAACAAAAAAAAACATCTGTGGAACACCGTTAAAACGTGTAGAAAAATAGATTTAATTAATAAAATAGCTAAATAATCATTTTGTGCAAAACGTAGGCTACAATTTGAATTTTCATATTAACACTTATTAACCAATCAGCGATGGTATGACAAACGCTCTTAAGGCTTTGAAATTTCAAACAACTGTTTTGTTCTCTCCTACAAAATTTGAGAGATCACTCCGGAATATTGTTATGGGAACTTACCCATAATAATAATGGACTATTTCGGACATCATAAATACTGCGCCTCAAGAGAGAGCGACAGTCCAGGTTCACAGTTCAGTTTCAGAGTCAGGTTCAGAGTCAGAAAGACAGAGTCGAGTCAGACGATTACTGTAAGACATTGGGATAGTGATACTTGTCGAGACAACATAGTTCACTCTAACCCAAATCTGATATACTAATACTTCTGCTTCTTTGTACATATTTCTGTTTGTAATATATCTGTGTTCGAGTTATTCTTCATTGGTTCTACCATGGACCATCACTGTGGTACAAGGAACTTGGACCATAACAAATATGATTCACAATATTTTCCCTCCTAAAATTAGATATTTCAAAATTGGAAAAATGTGTTTTAACCAATAAACTTCTGAGATTATTAATTCTAACTTAACTTCCTTCAACCTATCTCTTTTCTATAAATATTCATCGCGTAAATTCACAAAGTTACTTTTCAGTTTTTCTGAAAAACTTTGAATAGTGTCCGTTGTGACTGTGCACATCTGGTTACTCTTAGCTTTCATATGATTTATTACTCAACCATTCACATATTTTATCGAGTAACTTCTTGCAAGAACCTCGCAATTTTGAAGTAAAGTATGGCCTCACCGATAGGATGTTTAAGTTGCTTGGATGAACCAGAATTTGTTGAGTCTTGGATCTAGTGTTTTTCGATTGAGGCTAGGGCTAAAAATTGAAAGACACCCGGGAAAGAGTGGAAGTTGACTAATGATCACGTGTCGTAGAACAACACACTACACCTTAAAGTAAGAAGCATTTAAAACATACGAACGGAGTTATATCAACAAATATATTAGTTGTAGTTATAACACAGCTCTCATTTGCTGAGTGCCGACATGCTGACTGCCGGAAAATTACACGCATTCATAAAAAATGTAAATACTAGACTCTCGCGTTAAATAGACACACTCATGCTTTTCTTTTATAGTAACATAATTATTTCTGTTGAGTTGTAAAGAAAAAAACAAAATATTTTTCTGGCACTTTATATCGAGAGGATCTTTGTAATTCTTTTCTTTCAACTTGAAAGAAAACAAATACTCAATTACAAAATTTATTTAGAATTTGTAGAGGTATGTTTGAAGTTTACTTCTTTTATTTTTATTCCTCACGCTTTTTTCCTCTAACCATACTATTTTTAAAAGCCCCAAACTGTGCCAAGAGTTCTATTGTACGTATGGCAATTGAAAAGTTCTCGAGTTGGCCAAGAAGTGAATCTAAAATATAGAAATTACTTTTTGGTAATCGGATTAGATTTTGGAATTGGGATGCACCGATAATTAGTCAACACCCGTTCGCAATGATAGGTAGGCGAACAATATTTGCAATGTAGATTGAAATAGTTACGCAAAAGGAAAAGATATCAAATATTTATTTCTAACCACCATTTAATTTGTGCTTTTAATTATCTGGTGAAATTTTTCCTTAATCTGACTATTATATAATGTACGTAT
This sequence comes from Acanthosepion esculentum, assembly GCA_964036315.1. Taxonomy (NCBI): domain Eukaryota; kingdom Metazoa; phylum Mollusca; class Cephalopoda; order Sepiida; family Sepiidae; genus Acanthosepion; species Acanthosepion esculentum. The sequence goes on from OZ038494.1 coordinate 56,764,936, forward strand.
GAACATTAATGAGTATGTCCTAATCCTCATAAATACGTTGGACACTGTTGTAAGTGGAGGGTAATATGATGTCTAAGTAATCGACCACTAGCAGTGGTTTACCTACTTCATGTTGCTGGCGAGTATTGTATTTAGTTGATGTTATAAAATTACCATTTCATTTCCAACCTCCATTTTAGTTATTCCTCATTCAGTAACCTTTTCTAGATTACAACACCGACCTGCTTCATTTAGAAACTAACCTTAGAATATTACGAATAGTTATAATGGTTTTTGTATTTCATATTTGAGAAGAAAGGGTAAACCATCAATTGTATGAAGACCGCAGGTATGGCCGTCAGCAAAAAGAAAAGCCCAACGTGAGAACTACGAATGAAGACAGCAAAATCAAGCAAGTACATAAATATCTTGGTAATACTTTACCATAAAACGGAAAATATGATGTCGACAGCCCAAGAAAACATTGGAATAGCGATAGAACAATTCAGAATGTTAAAAATAATATTAGGAAACAGGAATATTTCGTTAGAACTAAAGGAAATAGTGATGAACTGTTATATAATATTAGTCATCTTATAAATCAGTGGATGATGGACAACCTCGTCGTAGATGCAGAAAATACTTGAGACAAATGAAATGTGACTCTACAGATATATGCTGAGAATACAGTGGGCTAGACATTTGATTAAGAAAGGAGATTTCAGGATAACAGAAACAAACCCGACGCTCAGACTTTGAATCAGAAAGTAACAGATGAAATTTCTCTGACGTATAATAATGAAAGATCTCTTGGATAGGTTTATACACAGAAGCATGAAGCACAGTGGGAAACAGAGAATAAACAAGCAAGCTTTTCCATATAGATGGCAGAACAGGGATTCGGAGAGACGATGATAAAACAGCCTATACTAAGTTCAAAAAAGGATATAATGTCGTGGAAAGCCAGGATCGGCACACCTCTGAAAAAACACGGCATATTAAAGTAGAATCATTGTCAATATATTTTAATTATTTCGTGCTCTTATTCTCAATTCTTACATATACAAACTAATGCAACGCCAATTGGCATGAATACGCCATTATACACAAATGCAGAAATCAGCTGACATTTCATGTAAGAACTCTAAAAACCCTAGTATTGTAGTTTGAATTACATTTGATTGAAAATACTGAAGAAAATGATGTCGTCAAAACATACTGAACAGTGTATATTGGCGAACCACTGGCTTAGAACAACTAAAGAGGACGATATGAATATAAAATATTTACTTGTTCACTGGAATTACTTTCATATAGATGACACGCACGGCGCCATACCTGTTCATAAATATCTAAACTACCAGCTATATCCAACCGCTTCATAAGACTAATGGTGATAAAATGCTTCGAGGGAAAGAAGTCCATGTGTCTTGACGAAAAATTTATACGAGAGCTATAGAATCGCATATAAAGACCTGTACCAAATAACAGAAACCCAAACATTTGAGCACTACCAGGAGAAGCAAAAAAATAAAATGGATACAACATGAAACACGAAAAGAAAAAAAATGACATAATCAAAATGTTAACATTACATACCCTTTCAAATAGAAGGTTCAGAATGGAAGCCATATCAATAATGGAAAGAGTGACAAAACTACTGGACTTGAGAGACCTGTTTTCCTAAAAGAAAAGAGTTTTAAAAGAAAAATGTAATACATTTCAACTGAATGAGGTACTGTCTGCTGGCCCAGTGAATGTCAAATGTTTCCTTGTAAGGGAAAATGCTGATATTAGCATTAACATTATCAATACTAGTTCTCTCTGTATAATCAGATGAGCTATCAAGAAATTGCTTGAATACAGGATTTGATTAAATAAGTTGAACGGTGGCAGCGTCTCCTAGAAAGTCGCAAGGTCAGGAGATTCTCGTTAATTTGAAACAGCGAGTGGACACAAGTTTCTAATTAATATAAACGGTGAGGGTGTTCTGGTCACGCCCAGAGTTCTGTTGCATTGTTGGTATATTCATTAAATTTGCAAAGTTTGGCACAAAGGAGTTTTTGTTTTAAAGTAACATGTCCGTGTGCTGAGAAGTTTGGACCGCAATCAGATGACTTTGTCGAAGAGAAATTAAAGAGGGATTTTTGTGAGCGATTGTTTCTCTGTAGGAGTACTGAGATTTTATTGGCATCAATTAAAAAAAAAGCGAGAATGAAAAATACGGAACAACAGAAAAACTAACCCTGAAGGATAGGAAGAGACGAAGCAAAAGGGAGAAGGGAAGATATTCAGACGGAAAGAAAGAGAATGGAAAAGACAACGGAAAAAGCTGTGAAGGATAGTAAGAGAGGAATCAAAATGTCAAAAGAAAAGAAATAATACCCGAAGGAAAGAAGACAAAACAAAAGGCGGAATGATAGGAATGAACTCCAGAAAAACCAGGGGAAGAAAAGAGAATACGAATGAGAAAGCGAAATCAAAAGACAAAAGAAAAATGCATGAAAGAAAAAGTGTAATAAACAAGTAATAAAGAAATAAAACGAGAAGAAAAGAAAGACAGAAGAAAACAAAGAAAGAAAGAAAGAAAGAAAGAAAGAAATATGAAGAGCAAAGACAAATTAAAAACCAGAGACAGGTGAATGGGGAAAGAAAGAGAAATCAACTAAAGAATGAATGAAAAAGAAAAAGGCTGAAGAAAAATAAGCAAAGACTGTGAAATCAAAGAAGGAAAGAAAGGGAAAACAAAAAAGAAAGAACATTACACAAGAAAAAAATAATGAGAAACGAAAGTCAGAGAGAAAAATAGAGAAGAAAATAAAGAAGAATATAAAGAGAAAGTAAAGAAAGAAGAAAAATAAATAAGAAAGGAAGAGAAAAAAATCATAAAGGAGAAGGGAAGATATTCAGAAGGAAAGAAAGAGAATGGAAAAGACAACAGAAAAAGCCGTGAAAGACAGTAAGATAGGAAGCAAAATATCAAAAGAAAAGAAATAATACAAGAAGGGAGGAAGGTGAAACAAAATTAAGAAGGATAGGAATGAAATCCAGAAGAAAAACAGGGAAAGAATAATAGAGAAAAGAGAAAGCGAAAGCAAAAGACAGAAGAAAAATGCATGAAAGAAAAAAGAGTAATAAACAAGTAAGTACAGAAATAAATCGAGAAGAGAAAAAAAAGACAGAAGAAAAATAAGAACGAAAGAAAGAAAGAAAGAAAGTAAGAAAAAATAAAGAAAGAAAGAAAAAGCGGAAGAGAGAAGAAAAATCAAAAAAGATAAACCAAAGAAAAATTAAAAACCAGATGCAGGTGAAGGAGGAAAGAAAGAGAAACCAACTAAAGAAGGAAAAGAAAATAAACGAAGAAAAATAAGGAAAAACAGAAAAATCAAAAACGGAATGAAAGAGAAAACAAGAAAAAATAATGACGTAAATAAAGAGAAACCAACGAGAGAAATAAAAATAAAAAAGGAAATAAAGAAGAAAAGTAATGAAGAAAAGAAAAAGCAACCGAAGAAGGAAAAAAAAGACCGAAGAAAAATAAAGAAAGACAGAAAGAAAAAAAAATTAAAACAAGAATAAAGGGAAAGTAGAAGGAAAAGTAGAAGGAAAAGAAGAAAAAAAATTCTTGAATTTCTTTTATCAATATCTATCTATATTTCTGAGATGAGATATTGTAATTATTTACATTGTTCGGACTGTTGTTTTAATCGTTTTTGTCATATTTACGACGTTTCGGCCGTTGTACTCTCCCGCTTTCTTCAGGTGATTAGAAATTCGAGTTAAAACATTTCTTTATTCGCCTGGGGGAGATTGTTCTTGTTCCACGTGCTATGCCGCTTCGGATGTCTCACATATCTCCCTTTAATCAACTCTCCACGTTTCTACTCACCACTGCAGTAGGCAGGCATTAAACTAATTTTGTCAAGTCACTGAATATAGCCTACGAATAATATAAATAATGTAAATAATTGTTTCTCTCATTCAGACAGAAAAAAATTCAAAAAAAGAAGAGAGAAAGCAAAAAGCATTAATGGAGGAAGAAACAGTTTTGTTATTTATTTAATATATATACATATATATATATATATATATATATATATATATATATATATATATATATATATATATATATATGTATGTACATATATATATATATATATATATATACATATATACATATATATGTACACATATATATATATATATATATATATATATATATATATATATATATATATATATGTATGTATGTGTGTGTGTAAGAAAAGAATTAAATCTATGACGATAATTGGAAAAAGCAGAAAACTTAAATGAAATTAAGAAGGAAACTGAGATGGGAATTTAAAAAAAGGAGGAAAAGATGAAACGAAAGAGAGACAGAGAGGTGACGATACAAATTAAGAAAGATAGAAAAACATAAAAAGGAGACGGAAGGAATGGAAATTAATTGTAAAATAAGCGAGGAAGAAATATCTCAAGGGAAAATGGCAGTCTCGAAAGAAAGAATGAAGAATACAAAAAACAGGGGAGAAAATTGAAGATTGAAAACAAAAGTGAAAATAGCAAAGGAAAGAAAAACGATAGGCAAGTCAATGCAGATTGGAATGGAATAGTAAAAAAAAAAAAGGCAAATGCCCCACGGACTGATTTGTTGATATGTGTTTTTACGGCCTATCAATCGTTCGTGGGATATTTAAAGCTGTAATATATTTCAGATTGTAGGAGGTAGCTTACAGTACCCAGTGTTTCTAAGCAGTCCTCATCCAATGCCCCGCGGAAATAATACAAAAGGAAATTTTAAAGTGGGGGAATACCAAAGGCTGAATAACAATGAAGTCAAAAAGGCAATGTGGGAATAAAACAAAACTCTACAACAGAAGGAAAGAATCAGAAATCAGAAAGCAACAAAAAAAATCGTTTTTCCAAATGAATTATACACCAGGTTTCTGGGTATATATTGAGATTTTTCTAACGTTTTGTATTCTAAGATCTACCTCTGATTGTATGAGTAATACAGATATGACAATGCTTGAAAGACGATTCTATGAATGTCTACTATTGTTCAAAATAAAGCATTGGCTTCATTTGTGTCAAATGAATGCTAAAATATTAATTACAAATTCACGATGCGATATACATACACGCATTTCACACACGAATACATACATACATACACAAATACGTACATACTGTTTCAAAGATACACGCACACATATGGGTGTGTGATGCGATGCATAAAATGTCGCCATTTCATATTTTTAATTTAGAGCATGCGCTTTGTTTGTTTTGGATTTTGTCAACTACACAGCGTAGTAGGGTCAGTTGGGCACCGTCTGTGAGAAAAAGTGCCACAATTCCATCCGCCAGAAATTTGGAAACGGCATCATGCCCTGCTTGGTATTCGCACCAGAATTTCCAATACGAACATTTCCGAGAGTTTGGTTGTCAATCTGAGGACAGTGCAGAGGATTCGGAAGGAGTTGAGTCTAATTGCGATTACGAAGGTGTTTGAAGTGGTCACTAGTGATATGCCTCCATTCGTCTTCCCACCGGGGCTCACACTCAACACGGAAGCCGACATCAAGTATCTTGAGTAGGTAATGCTGCCCTGGGTGAAGAGGATGGCTATTGGAAGATTCTATATCTTGCATCGGAAACATTCAGGGGAAACCAGTCATGGCTATCAGAGAGTTCCTGCGAGGACATGGCGGCTTTATTGAATAAATTTACTCTTTAGTATTCCAAGATATTTTCCCGTAATTTTGGTCAATATGTTTGGTAATTATTTATGAGATGGCAGTGTTATTTACATTTTTGCGTAATTTAGATGCTAATTTATGTATTGCACCATGCATATATACATATATATATATATATATATATATATATATATATATATATATATATATATATATATAATTTAAAGAAAAATTTAAAGAAAAACAGACCATTTTAAGGCTCCATGTAATAATTTATTCTCACCATAGCCCTTCTAAAGGATGCTGGATCATCAGACTACACTTCCAAAAGGGGAAAAGAAAAATGAAATAAACATTTGCACTTTTGACGGGTAGTATTAAGTTTATGTAATTTAACAGACAGGGCAGTGAGGAGTGGTGTGACAGATATGATCGAGCTTAGAGAGGGTTTATTTTAATATTTCTATCTATCATACTTAGTATTAGGGGAGGAAGGACCAGACATTGACCTATTTAAGGGAAGAGAGAGAAGAGAGAAAAAAGAAAAAGAAAAAAGAAAGAAGGAAGGGGAAAGTAACGGTTTTTTTATGGTATGCTCATCATGTGGCAGGTCTTTGGCATTTTTACCTGGCGGAGCCCATCCCTCTCCAGATTAGACCACATCCAATGTCCTCTAACTTTGATCTGCGTCGAGAAAGTCCTTCGGCCAGTAGTGCCGTGTTAACACTACCTTTTCATGTGAGTTTAGTCCGTCAGCTGAAATGGTTTACCGAGGCATGATAACTTTGAGCCATCACGTTGGAGATTTATGAGATGTTTGAGAGCCAGTGATGTCCGTTTACCCGAAGGTTCAGCGTGCCAGATCATCAAACATTTTGCCCCTATCCAGAGCCCGCTATACAACAATAAATGATGAATAGTAACTTCAGAAACAGCAGAATGTTTGGGTAATTTCTCTTGGGCTCACTTGAAGCACATTCTAAAAACATTAACAAAAATATGGCGATGAACCTAATTTCAGATCTTCTTCGATGTGCAGCGTCCCTACAGAACGTGGGCGATTACGATTCTCCATAAGTTTTTATTCCTTGTGGCCCTTGGAATTTTTCTACCACTGATTCAGGACAGTCGTTGAGCAGCCAAGACGCAGTGTAACCTGATCGTTCGGACGGACACTTTTATCTGCTCATTAATAACGCTCTTGCTTTGTATATCTCTGTTATTTTAATACACTTGTTCAACCTACCTTCATCTTCCCTGTCTTTCTTTTCTGGCCCCTAAACAGGTCACAACAACAAGTGAGAAGAGTGATAAAAGAAACTGTCAGCATAGAACTTACGGTTACTTCTAAGCATTTCAAGACTTTAGACATCTCAAAAAGGAGATATCAAATTATATTTGACTAACAGCATGGCCCGGCGTTGCCCGTGCTTGATTAAAAAATCCTACGACTGATACAGCAATCGCTATCACCTGACTTAAAATCCCGCCCCAAGTTCCGCAATTCATTAGCTTATCTTTCGTGCCTCTAAAACGCTCTGTGAGGGTTCAGTTTTCCAACTGCCTCTTGCTCATTATCAGCCCTACTAATTTCAGGTAACTTTTTCTCTGATTTAAGCGTTGTTTTGGTTACCATTTTCTTACAAACATCTTCCTTGCTTATCGCTCCCACCACGGAAGTCTCAGTATCTTTTTGTAGAACTGCATTTCTGTTGCATCCCGTTTTCTCCTCATCTGTGGAGAGATTCTCTAGCATTCACTGTCATATAAGAGAATCAATACAACATATCAATCCACCACTCTTTTCTTTGTTTCTAAAGTAATTTTTCTGTTTTTTTCAGCACTTTGCTTAGCATTAGAATTGCCTCTTTCTTTAGCACAATGAGTGTTCAAATTTCCTTGTCGCACCTCTTTCATAAGAGACGCCAGATATTTAACCTTCTTTACCTGTTGGATGCTCACATCTCCAATTTGTAACTTGAATCTCGGTCTTTTCCGCTTTCTATTAGAAAAAGTTTTAAAAAACGATTTTTGGTTCTTCAATAAAGGTGTGGTTTTAGAAAAGACAAACATTTAAAAATAAGAACTCAAATTTTTGTGTGAACAATACTTGTTAGGCTGCTGTAACCTTGAAACGAGATTAAATTCACGGAAAAAATCTATAGCTGAGGCTTTGATCCTATCAGTAAAATATTGAAAAATATCGACGCTATCCAAATATAACGACTTGATACCCGAATATGATCGTGTCAATAACAACCACATTCATTGTTGGGTGTCATAGAGTACGATTGTGTCAATGTACACCCTATGATGTAGCATTGTATCTTGTCGCACATTCCGATCGTGTCATTTAGTGTAAAACAGCAAAGCAGGTAGTAACGAAAATGGAAAGCTTACAACGTGAAAACTGTCGTACAAAAAAATCTCTGTTTTCTTTCAAAGCGTTTAACATAATCGTTATAATTTACATGTTATAGTTTCTGAGTTTACTTTGTAGTTACAATTTTCACAGAGAGCAGTGAATGAGGGTAACGTTCTCCTTATTTCAACAGTCAATGCAAGACTTTAGAAATCTCAAAAAGGAGATGTCAAATTATAGTTGATAATATAAGCAGATGGGAATTGTACTCATAGCTAATATTTTAATCCTTGTGTTCCTTTAAAACCCAGACATGGCAATAAAGCCGAAAAAGATTCAAGACGTTACCGAGGTTAGAGCATATAAGAGGAAAATAAACATTACTCAGGAGATAGAACAACACAAAACAAGAAGACGATAGAAGATAACGATTGACTTTGAATTTAATTTTTTAAAGATCAAACTTGATGGGGAAACAAGAAAATGGCAGAGAGTTTTACAAGTGTTGCGGTAATCCTCCTATTGTAGAGTGAACTATGCCTCCTGTCGTAAATACTAACTGTGAGACTTCCTAGGACTGTCGTTGCTTTGATTTTTGGGTTCATCCTCTTCCCTCATCATCGTCAAAATACTGGATTTGCATATATATATATATATATATATATATATATATATATATATATATATATATTTTATCATCAGATTTTTTGAATCATGGGGTGCGTTTTGTAGGTCCCTGATGAGAGGATGCGGTATTATGGTGTATGTAGGATTGTTTGGTGACGGACGAGTTTTTGTTGTGAATGTGCAAATTGTAATGAATGAATGGGTCGTGAATCGGATTAGCTAGGTATTAGATAGTTAGTGAAGACCAACCTCAACCGGTCTCCCCCTTTTTCGGCCTTGTGCCACAGTTGTATGTTATATTCAATAAATATCGTCGTCGACAGTCGTTGAGCAGCCGAGACGCAGTGTAGCCTGATCGTTCGGACGGACACTTTTATCTGCTTATTAATAACACTCTTGCTTTGTATATATCATGTTATTTTAATACACTTGTTCAACCTACCTTCGTCTTCCGTGTCTTTCTTTTCTGACCCCTAAACAGGTCACAACAACAAGTGAGAAGAGCGGTAGAAGAAACTATCAGCATAGAACTTACGGTTACTTCTAACCATTTCAAATTTAAAATGATGAGACATCGGCACCAAACGAGGTTTGCGTTTAAATTCATAATATTTAGGTACAATCAAGGAAAGTTCATCAGAACAATTACCATGAATGTATTTATATGAAAATGTTCAGGGAAGCTGCCTTACGGCGGCGGGATAAGTGACAGAGGCCGAGATGCCAGGTCCGGACTGATACCGTTGCAGATATTTTTTTTTTAATTTTATCTCGAATCTCAAGATATACAGGAGAAGCACCAGTAAAGACGTGGCAGTAATAGTAGCAATAAAAGCACGGAATCTTAAAGACGCTAAAATAGAAAGGGGCGTTATAAAGATGAACAGACAAAAGAAGAACAAGGGTGGATGTATTCAAAAATTGCAACAAACGTAGAATGGAGTCTGAAATAAAAGCAGGACATAGAAAATAACTGAATGACAGACGGAATCGCAAATCTTCAACTGATAAACGAAGGCAAACCTGTAGGCTGCAATAGAAGATACTTGTGCCGAGAAATTAATTAAATACACAAAATATCCGGGAAACAACATTAAGTTAAAAAGATGATAGAATATCAATGGATAAGGAAAGAAAAATATCCCAGACATACAGAATGTAGGAAAGAGTTCTTTTTTTTTAAATTGATAAAATAGTAACCGAAAAAATATGTTAAGGATAACATTAGCAATCTCCGTAAAAATATTGCAATCTAAAAACATTTTCTGGCTTTAAATAACCAGCAATGGGTTGATAAACGAAGATATCAATCAAATATTTATTAGTTACGCAGTCAAGTCTTTTAGATTTATCCAAATTCCCCTGGTATATTAACTATAGAAACTACTGTGACCACAAAATGAGGGGTCTTTTTTATATATAGCTTGTAATATAGATTTGACCATCCACTTTATATCTGCATTATAATTTCTTTTTTGTTCATCAAATTCTGATTAGTTTTCATTCCACCTCTTCTCCCAGCTATGGATCAAATAGTAAGACATATATCACTATTATCCACATTATTATCTCAGAAAAAATTCTTGCAATCTAAAATATTTTCTGGCTTGAAATAATCTGTAATTGGTTGATAATCCGTAGAAAACGAATCAATCATTCGAATACTGCTTAGCTACACAGGCTAGCATTTTAGATTTATCTAAATTTTCTGGAATATACATGTGTAGAAAATATAGTAACCGCAATGTGAGGGATCAGTTTATTTATTACTTGTGATATAGAATTGAGCCTCCACTTTATATCCACACTTATAGTTTCTTGTTTGTTTATCAAATTCTGATTAGGGTTGAAATCACCAATTCTCCACCCAGCTACGGTCCAATTGGTAAGACTTGTATCACTAAAATAATTATTATCTAAAAGATTCGTACAATCTAAATATATTTTCTGACTTTAAATAACCTACAAACAGTTGATACGTCGTCGAAAACGAATCGATCAATCAATTAAAGATGGAAACATACGATATCCATTAATTCATTTTGTTGGCGGTTATTTATAAAGTCTTTCTTTTAAAATAATTCATTAGGAAGACAGGTTTCTTAAGTCCAATAATTGTTAGTAATCTTTCAAGTATTGATAGTGGCTTCGTTCCTAATTTAACCTAACATTTTTTTTTTAAATAATATGGCTCGACAAATATTTTATTTCATTTTATTTTCCTGTTTATCCATGTGCTATCCATTGAAACTGTTGCTGCTATTGAAAATCCTCAAGTGACAGAGTTTCTGTTATTTGCTACAGTTCTATGTTTGTGATGTTCTGGTGCCGATCCCCTAGCCTCGAACAAAGAAATTCCCTTATAAGACATACAGGTTTCATTCGCTTGAAGGAAATTAATTTAATAATGAGAAGAAAGAAAATGACTCAAATAATGAAAGAATAAAAAATATACAGAAATAAAGGAAGAAAGTTTATGTAAAAAAAGAGTGAAATACACACAAAAACAATCTATATAATAATAATAAAACTCTATGATTGTGTGCGTGCTTACGTGCCTGTGCGGTAAGTCCGCATGGCGCATAATGATTTACGAGTTTTTTATACAATAAGTCTTTTTATTTTAACTTTCTTCAAACAGAGATTTTTTTTTTATTAAAATATTTTAAAGTTAAAGACAGGCACAAAGACATCCCGCTTTGCCGTTTCGTCCAGTTGTTTGAAGAATAATTATTCATATTTCAACTTTCTTTAAACAAAGAATATTTTAAATATTTAAACAATATTTTTTAGTTAATCTGATTTTTAAAAAATATTTTAAGTGCATAATACAAGTTGTTTATACAGTATTTTTTTTATTTTAACTTTCTTCAAACAGTCATTTTTTTAATTGAAATATTTTAAATTTAAAGAGAGACACAAAGAGATCAGTCTTTGCTGTTTCTTCCTGTTGTTTGAAGAGTAATTATTCATATTTCAACTTTCTTTAAACAAAGAATATTTTAAATATTTAAAAAATAATTTATGGCGAAGTGAATATAATTTTAAAATATTTTTTGTCATATTAAAAAAAAACTATTTTTAAGTTAATCTCATTTAAAGTTCAATTTCATCCCGGAAGTTCTATTCCTATTAAACGCTGTAAACAATCAGTAAAACGTTAAACATGGACTTGTTAACTAGACCAATGCTGACAACGAACGAATTGAAATATTTAACTGAATCATAACAAAATTAACTTTCATTGTAAATGGCATGTTGAAACTATCTTCAGTGTTTTATTACCTCAACCGACATTGACAAAGCGGGCCGCGTGTAATCTAGTGAGAAATAAAAGCAGAGAGGAACCCAAAATAGAATTTTAAAAATGCAGTTAAGACGTAATTGGTTTAAATAAAAAGCGGTGCGTCGAATGAAAAGAAAACAGATTTACAGATTCTGAAAAATAATGTCTTTTTCTTCAATGTTTTGTCATTTTCTTGGCTTTCAAAAGTTTCCTCTCCTTTGCAACGTTTTTAAGCATTTCGACCAAGCAGGCTTTTGCAGAGAGTGAATGTAAGTGTAAAGACTGGTTATAGGGGGGGATCCAAGAAAGGATAAAAAGAAAAATAGGGATCAAGGCATTAGAAGATAACGACTGGCGTTGCATTTAAATGTTTGAAGATCTTAGTTTATAAGGGAAGCAAGTAAGAGTAAAGGGTGTTCCGCTGTCGGGAAGTGCGAGAGAAGAAGCTCTTGTCGTAGAAGTGGCTGTTACATTTAACTGTTTCTACAGTAAAAACGTGGTATCTAGATGCCGTAATAGTGGCACGCTTAAAGCCATGTAGTCATGCCTGTGATAAAGTGACTGCAGTCGAGATGCCAAGTTGCAGATCCTTCTTTGGATTTCGTCGAGGACCTCAAGATGACCTGCAGATGCACCAGACCATATATGGCAACAGTATTCAATGCATGGTTAAATGGCACATTTGTAAAGACGTAGGATGGACTCAGACGATAAAAACTTTCGGGCACAACACATAGAACCAAAATTCCTTGCGGTTGATTCAAAGTAATTGCTCCAACCCACGTTAGTGGAAAACGCAAGGCCAAGATGCGCATTGAGGCGTTCCCACGTAGTCGAGTATCGACCATAGTGATAGTGGAAGGGAAGTTTCATTATGGTGATTAAATTAGAGCAGTGGCGTTTTGGAGTCATTACAACTCACAAACCATACCCTGCTCCAGGTAACCACTGATTGGAGATCATTTTCGAGATCAACAGCCAGGTTAGCGTTATCAGCATTGCCTGATTTCCTATTGAGGCTGTAGAAAATGGTAGTCTTCAGCATAGATGCCTGATATCAGGAAGATCATTGATGAAGATCAGGAAACAGTGTAGGATCCTGGATAGAGTCTTGGGAAATACACGCGTTCGTATGAAAGGAACTGGAAGAGAATCCGTTCAGGTCTAACTTCATTTCACGATTTGATAGGAATGATTGGATTAAATCAAATAATCGTCCTGTAATACCGTAGCCCTGAAGCTTAAGAAGGCCAAAATGCCAAACCTGTTAAACGCCTTTGAAATATCTAGAGGCACAACAAACACTTAGCAACTTTTGTTCTTTTTACTATTATTTCTATTTCCTGTCTTGCTATTCATTTACACAATCTCATAAGGTAGATTAATCATTATTGCCTCCGTCCATTTTTCCTTCAATATATTCCCAGAGTCTTAAATTTTCATACCTTCTTTTCCCATTATGCGCTCCAGAAATTTCAACTAATTTTCGAATTTTATGGATAATTGTCCATTTTCTTTCCATTTTCTCTAAAACGACCTAACATGTTCCCTCCATGTTATTCTCAGCATCCTTCTGTAGAACAATACATTTGATACTTTACGTCTTCTCTTCATCCATCTCTGTCGAAATTGTCCATACCAGCAATACCAACTTATAATAGAATGGTCAACAATATATTTTCTTGCAAAATTACCAGCAATACTTTTTTTATATATATGAATAAAGTGTCGCTGCCGACACTTGAGTTTGAACATAGATCGCCAGTGAGCAAAAACAAGAGATCCCATTATTGAATTAAGTAAATCATGTGACCATGGGGGAAACGTATATGTAGAAAGTGGCGTGGTGTCTAAACGATCGCTATTTCTAATCTATCCTCAATTATTATATGGAGCGCTATTCCCTATTCCATTCACTATATTATTCTGTATATTGATTCCTGTTCGGTGATTACTATTTGAATGAGTATTATCGACCAAGTACTATTAGTGGGAGTGCTATTTCGAAGGCGTCTTACACCAGCATTCTTCAGCGGTGTTACTATAGTTTTATCTGCGATTACAATGTCTCTACTACAACGAGCATTGCCAAAGTGAAAACGAGTATTCGTTGACATCACAAAAAAATCTTTATAACAAAAATGACAACAATATATTTTCTCTGTAGGTGAACGCATGCAATTGCGTTCAAAATATTTAGATTACATCATTAAATAAACCATAGAGGATGATATGCCGCTAAACGAAATCAACCAAACAACCAATATGAGTGAAAACTTACATGGCATTAATCCATATAATACCCTACAATTTCTTAAATCAAACTATATTCCAAAATATAACTTCAACATAACTACAACATAAAACCGACATATCACCGCCTCTAGTAATTATGTCAACACAAACATGTATTTGCCCAAAAGCTGCGTATCATCTACCATGTATCCAGTTGTGAAAGCAGAATAACGTATATATTTTTATTACTTCAAAGCTCCAAAGAAAATTAAATTTCGGCATTAAATGACCCATAAGGAGTTGATATGCCGTTAAACAAGCAGAACAATCAAAAACTATATATGAATATTATGTTTTTACATTTTAGTGGCTGGGGCTGGGGTTTTAACGGTAATTGCCTGTTTCGTAAGATTTCATTTAATTTTTGGTATGTCTGTGTTTCTATTCCAGTGCGCCTTAAGGATTTAGTATAATATTTTCCGTCTTATGTAAAAAAAAATCCCTATATATTTCAATTATGTATTAATATATGTTGACATTTCCGTTTCGTAGTTCGCACCTTGACCTTTCTCTCTTACTGTCTACCACACATTCTGTCTTGTCACAATGGATTGTTAGTACTTCATCTTTCCATTATTACCATGTCTCGGAGCTCCTGTAGTTTTCCTTCTATCTCTGTCATAAACACAGTGTTATCTGCGTTAAGATTGAATTCACCGATAATACATCCTGACAGATTCTCCAGATCCCTTAGGATAGCCTCGATGTAAAGGTTTAGTAAATACCGTGAGAAACTACATCCTTGTCTTACGGCCCTTTCAATTTTTAGCTACTATTCATTTTCGATCGGTACGGTGGAGTAATAGCGGCTCGCATTGAGGAATCGGTGAGCCGAGTTCGAATTCCAGTCGAATCCATGACATTCACTTACGTGCTAATACCGTTGCGAAAGGTCTGACTCCTCTTCTTGTCTCCCAATCTATATAGTAAATAGCGGGACAGACCGGTTTCTATAGCCTTGGTTGGCAACTGGTCTACCGCAGAAAGAAATGGCAACCTTTTGCGGGAAAAAATCTGCCTCGTCATTCATGTATCGAAAGATACATGATCGCCTAAGCGTGTATCACGCATGTCACATTTATACTGACTGATGCAAGGATTTTGCTGACAGAATAATTTCTTGATTATTCGAATATCATTCCCAGGGACTTCAAGTAGAGCTTTGTGCCCTGCATTATCAAATGCTCTTTGATAATCTATGAATCGTCAGTGTAGATTTCACGGCTTTGTGGGTGATTAATCATTTTCCACCTGCAACCCTTTCCTCTCAGACGAAACTTTGCGAGACTCTCGATGTTCTGTCGTTATTACTATGGCATATGTTCTGAAGAGTTACATTCCTTTGCCACGACACTCTTGATCTGTACAGTTGGAAGCCTCTGTGTGTAACACTAGATAGGTGCAGTGTAGTGCATAAGTTTTCGAAATTCCAGACTACTGAAAAAAGAAAGAAATAATTAAATACATTTTAGAGAGAAAAGACTACATTCCTAGAGTAGAATTTAATTATATAATGGTTAAGAGAATATAACCAAATGTAATCAGTTCTAACGGCTATAATACGTTTGAGATACTGGTTCTTGTACGACCACCGAAGTAAAGCAACGTCGAACCTTGTCAGTCACTCCATGGAGAACACCAGAAATATAAGCGTGAGTGTGTGTGTAGGGTGATGAATATCGGATTGGATTTAGAAGTCGCAGAGCCGAATTCCAATTCAAGTCCTGTTGTTTATATTCACTTACGCGCAAATACCCTTGGCAAAGGTATGAATCTACTATCTCTCCCCACAGGTATGGATTAATTAGTAAGATTTGTTTCATGAACTTATTATTATCGCCAAACAGTTTTCTTGGTTTAAATAAACTGCACAAGATTGCTAAGTCGTAAAATAATATTAATCAATAAATCTAATATAGTCTTGAGTTTAGTTTGAAAGTTCATTGCTGGAAAAACTATTGCTAATTTGTTTGTGTGGTTTCAAAGTGTGTGACCAATATTCATACCGCCGTCAGAATATTTTCGTGTTGGATGAGTAAAAGCGAGTATCCAGACAGGTAACTGACAAATGGGCTTCAGTCATGTCTTTACAAGTTGGAAGTTTTCCATCATTTTTTCGCATATTGTTACTAGCTATTTTAACCTGTTTTTTTTTCGAGCTCATGAGTTTGTACAAAACCATTCCTCATTTGAATTTCGTCATTCGAAGGTCACTGGAGAAGCAATAAATATCACTAATGCAAACGAAAACTAGAAAGGAAGATCGATTTAAGAAAAACGTTTTTCACAGTCACATCAAAAAAATAAAAGCTTGAAGTGAAAGTGGGGACGAACGAGGAAGTAAACATTTGATTGAAAGAAATTAATGGTAAAATAAGCCATAGTACAAGTGAATGAAAGTTAAAAGAAGCAATTTAGCCGACAGAATACACAATCAAGGGCCTCTTACTAAAGAAGACAATGGTGGTGAAATATATTTTATCTCAGAAAGCATAAAAAAAAACGACCATACTTAGCTGATACGAAAATAGCTACTGAAAGGAATAAAGAAAATGAAATATCTATTCGACTGCAACTTTTTCGGTCCTTATCTGCCATTCACTTCCGCAATTCTTCCTGTTTCTTTTTGCTGTGAATATGGCGTGTCGAAAACTTGTCAGCCATATTTGCTCTTGAGAAAAGAAGATATGAAAAACACTAAAACAGAAAACTCTTAACATATTTAGCCGATTCGCAATAAACCAAGGATAGTAACGGTCAGCGGTAAATGTATTTACAAAAGCGAACAATACAAAAGCAAAAGTAGATAGAAGTAAAAAAAAAAAAGAAAAAAAGAAAGAAAATGGTATATTTTTTAATGATATTTCATGGTTTTCGTGTGATGTCAATCTTTATGCTTTTAGCTACCGGTCGGAGAAACAAAGCAAATCTTCGTTATTTTAAACGCCCATCAGCATTTGTTATTTAGAGCAAGAGTTTTATAAGCCGTGCTCTGACTATCGTCACCAATAATTAAGAGACAAAGCAAGAACTAAGAATAGCAATAAGACGAAATATATTAAGGATAAGACAAGTAAAACAGTAGAATAGTAGGTGTTATCTCTGGGGAGCAAGAAGAACATTTCGGTAAATTTGCTTTTTAAGCAAATATCTAAATATCTATTAAAATTTTCCCAAATCGTCATATTTCCGTGTAAATGTTCATGCTGAACTCTAATTAACAATTAAATTATGATAAAACCTAACGTTTGGAGTTATCGAGTTGCAAAGTTCGCGTGCGCGAATAGTAAAGCGCATGATTAAAGAGCACGATTATCTACAAAAGAAAATTACAAAATAAAAAAAAATGCTAGAAACGAAATAAAAATTAATGCGCGAACTTTGTAAAGAGTATGATTATTTACAAAATAAAAAAAAATGGTAGGAAGGAGCATTTTGTTTTATTTTGTAAATAATCATGCTCTTTTCAAACTTCATGCAAAGTTTGCGCATTAATTATTATTCGTTTTATTTTTAAATTAAAAGAAAAGCTTTATTTTATTATTTAATTTGTTTGTTTTTCTATTTAAAAAGAAAGCTTTACTATAAAAAAAAACAGAAAACGACATTTGAAGAAAAAAAAATTGTCTTTGCTTTTCGACACAAGTGCGTAGTAATTTACCGGTTGTTTCAGCAGTAAAGCAGTAAATAGTCCACAATTTATGCTTACGCGGCCGGAAGTCGTCAGCAGAGAATGTAATAAAACAATGCCAAAAATGTACGACGAGTGTGTTATCATAATTTTAATTGTTAATTCGAGTTCAACATGTACATTTACACGGAAATATGACGATTTGGGAAAATTTAATAGATATTTAGAACGGAGCTTAAAAAGCAAATTTACCAAAATTTCCAGTTAGAAATTAACCGAATGCAGAACATTGTTTTGAAAGAGTAATAAGAAATAACAAGGTGGAAACGAGGATCCAAAAATGATTTGTCCAAGTGACTATAATTTTACGAAGCATATATAAGTATTTTAAGCACAAACTAGTCCTAGAAAACAAAACAAATTGGAATTTTGAAACATTTAACATAATATGAAAAACCGAATAAAGGACAGGAAGGCGGTGCAAATCATCGAAAACTAAAAGCAAATCAGCTTCCTCTAAACACAGTCTTATTCAAAATATCATTAACATTAATAGATTATTGTATGCATTTGATAATCGTCTCCTCGGATCGACCGTCGTCGGATATCCGTAACCAGTTTTCTCCATCTATTACGAGCTTTCATTATGGTTTGCAGTGGCTACTTTAATAAGTTGGTATCTTCAATCGACTGGTCAAAGATCGTTTAAAATGTGCATGTTACTTAAATAAGACTGATGATGTCATTCTTATTTCTCCACCAATGACCACTGAATCTCCTCTCAACAATTGTCGTCAGCTTTGGCAAGTCTCCATATCGCATTTAGTCAGAGCGCATTTACTCAGATATTTTTCATCACTTTCTGTATGTGTTTTTCGCCCCATTTGAATTTCCTGTTCGATGACTTCGTTACAGTCCGTGCTTTCGAGTTGTATGGAAGGACCGTTTCCGCAGTTGCTGTTAAGAAACGACCATTTATTGTAGATAGCAGACTTGATTCCCCTACTGTTTTCTTAATTTGTATTGCTGTCCAAGTCTTTCCGATTCAGATATGTCTGCCACTGATATATGAATTGATCTGAGAACCAAACACATCTACCTATTTGAAGATAATTTACACCATCTATATTGGGACTATTATCCTTATCCTTTTCGCTGTTATCACTATGTTTTGGTCGTTGTGCCACCCGGCCTTCCTCAGAGATATATCCATCTGGGTAGCGTACAGGGAAGTCTCAACTGAATCCTTTAAATAATCTACGAGGTTAAAATTTTCACGTTACACGTCCTTACTAGTCCTTATCGTTATTTAGTACTGATCAGTTATTGCTGGCCCGTTTCCACTGAGTTCAAGTATACTATACCCGGACCAGGCATTGAACCCACTATCTCAATCACCAAATTAACGAACCGTTGATTTAAGCCACGAAGCTACTGTCACATAACAATGGTTTGGAGGGTTAAAGCGTTGGGGAAAACCAGAGAGTAAAACGGCCAAAATGGAGTGATAAAAATAATAAACCTGAGGAATGTAGTCCGAATATAAAGTGTAAATGATGATAACTCCTAAAATCCGGATTGAACCTACTTGTGTATGTTGACCGGAATAATGAATAGGTCGTCTTTTTCTTGTTGTCACGGCTGGTATTCAGCTTTGACTGGACTGATGTGTAGTCCAATTTACGTGCCAGAATGGCGGTAAACCCGCTCAGAATTATCTAAACTGTCAGCTGTATATAAATGGATTCTAAGATCAATGGTTAAAAATGGCTCCGAATAAGTGAAGTCAATAGATCTTAGTGAAGACTACACTTATTCAAACCTTCTGGACTGGTGCTACAGGACGATAAATGAACTGTACTAAATAACAGAAATCACAGAACTTGGAGACTTTCAACAGCAGTAACAACTAAAATGGTTATCACTTCTAACTTTTCACATTACATCAAATAAAACGTTAGGAAGGAAACCCCCGTCAACGAATTCTGGAAATAGAAATAAAATCTACTGGACTTGAGAAACCGATTTTCCTGAAAAAGTCTTCTAAGACAAAATATTTATCAATTTCAAACGACAGTAGTAAAAGCTACTTGTCCAATGAATGCTGAATTGTTCCTTATAAGGAAACATAATATTACAATTACTATTTTCTACCCGTTTCAAAAGCAGCTGTGGTTGTTCTGTTGCATTTTTCACAACATGGGCGATATCGAACCCCTGTGAACGATTGGAATTTTCGGTGGAGGATATAAAATTTTGAGTATTAAAAAGGTATTTGAACATAGGCTAAGCGGAAAATAGTAAAGAGGCATATGCAAAGAACCTGTATAAACAGGCTAAATGGTAATAACATTCCTAGATATGATATATATATATATATATATATATATATATATATATACAGTGTAACCCGGATATAAGAGAGTTGTCGGGACCGGAGAAGAAGTATCTTATATCCGGGTTTCTCTTATATCCGTGTTTGGTCTATTTTGTTTTATTAACACAGGCTCTAATTTGGGACCAGAGAAAATCTCTCATATATCCGGGTTTATCTTATATCAGGGTCTTTTATATCCGGGTTACACTGTATATATATACAGTGTAACCTGGATATAAGAGAAACCCGGATATAAGAGATATTTTATCTGGTCCCAAATTAGAGCCTGTGTTAATGTATATATAATAGACCAAACTTTGATATAAGATAAACCCTGATATAAGAGACTTATTCTCCTGTCCCGACAACTCTCTTATATCCGCGTTACACTATATATATATATATATATATATATATATATATATATATATATATATATATATATATATCCCCGCAAACAACTAACAATTCGGGATGTCTATAGATTTGATAATAGCCATTAACATTCAAATAGTTCAAAAGACGAAATAATTTTTTCGGATAAAAATAAAACCAAAAACAACCAAAACATAATGGCTGGATTTTATTATTGCTAATAATGCATATTTTTTTTAATTTTATAATTATGAACAAGAATCGTTTAATTTTTTGTCAACACTTGCAACGTTAACCCTAAACATAAAACTAAACTTCACCATAAATCTAAATTATCCTATTACAATTGTGTGCGTCCCTCTATTTGTTAGTTCGCAAGACCGTTACGTCCTGTCAATACCTCATAAATAATGGACTATTCCGTGTTTTGATCGCGTGGAATGAAGGGAAAAGACATTGCTTGGTTTGAGTGAGAATGTGAAAAGAAGAAGAAAGAAAGAATGATAGAAGTGCAGCGAGAGAGAGACTCAGATACTACACTCTTATCTCAGCCCAAAAGCCGGTACTTTAGGTCTACTCAAAAAAAAAAACATCATTTATCCTATTGAACACAGTATCGAACGATGGTAACTGAGTAAAGCCATCGTCAAAAACCCAATTACTATAAATTAAATCAAATGCATCGACTGCTGAATTCTTTTAAAATCATTATGAAGAGAAAAATTCGTAAGACTGGAATTTCGTGAGATAGAAATTAAAGAAATAAGAGAAGATAAAAGTGTTCAACGTCTTTACAAAATACCTCATAAATAATGGACTATTCCGTTTTCATAACTTCGAAAAATAGGAAATACATTACTTGATTTCAGTAAGAAAATGAAAGAAAGAAAAAAGGAAAGAAAAAAGGAAAGAAATAGGAAAGAAAAAAGGAAAGAAAAAGGAAAAAAAAAGGAAAGAAAAAAGGAAAGAAAAAAGGAAAGAAAAAAAGGAAAAAAAAGGAAAGAAAAAAGGAAGAAAAAATGAAAGAAAAGGAAAGAAAAAAGAAAGAAAAAAGGAAAGAAATAGGAAAGAAAAAAGAAAGAAAAAGGAAAGAAAAAAGGAAAGAAATAGGAAAGAAAAAAGAAAGAAAAAGGAAAGAAAAAAGGAAAGAAAAGGAAAGAAAAGGAAAGAAAAAAGAAAGAAAAAAGGAAAGAAAAAGGAAAGAAAAAGGAAAGAAAAAGGAAAGAAAAAAGGAAAGAAAAGGAAAGAAAAAGGAAAGAAAAGGAAAGAAAAAAAGGAAAGAAAAAGGAAAGAAAAAGGAAAGAAAAAGGAAAGAAAAAAGGAAAGAAAAAGGAAAGAAAAAAAGGAAAGAAAAAGAAAAGTAAAAGGAAAGAAAAAGGAAAGAAAAAAGGAAAGAAATAGGAAAGAAAAGAAAAGAAAAAGGAAAGAAAAAAGTAAAGAAAAAGGAAAGAAAAAGGAAAGAAAAAAGGAAAGAAAAAAGGGAATATAGAAGTGTTTAACGGTTGTTTCCATGAAATGAAAACGTTGTCAATTTCAAATCATTTCATTTCTGCCCACTTCTTAAAATAACGACTAGCATTCATTTTTATGATTGTTATTGAAATAATTCATTGCTAAGCTCACATATTTAACGATTCGTAAGGGAATTTCCACGGGTATTTTATTGTCTTCGAACTCGCCATGAGTTAATTGAGTTATTAACTTACGAATTAAGATTCATCAGAAAATGAAAATAGGAAAACCGTGAAACCAGATCTTTCTATTATATGTTTTTTTAATGGTCAAGTTTGCTCTAGATTTTTATTCTAGTCTCATAAATCATGGCTACTTGTTAGCTTCTTTAATGACAAAAATACGCAGGTGTAGGTTTTAAGAAAGCTTTATTCAACTGAGAATAGAAGGTTCACGTCTATTGTCCTTTTTAGTTACGGTAAACAGAAATAGCTCCCTCAAAGAGGAGAGTAAAAAAACAAAAGGAGACCACACTTGATTATTCATAACAACTTTCTTTTGGTATTTTTTTACCACATCTTAAAGTCAGTTTACGAACCAGTAAAAAACTTTTACGAAACAATTTTTGGTATGCTTTTGAATATTTACTATACAACTGGGTGGCGGAATATTTTTCTTTCTTAAATTTGGGGCCGACGAATATACGATTGGGAACGCCTGCTCTCGTCTATCAGCTATGTCGTCTGTAAAGCCTCTATCGCATATGAAAGAATGCGGTTTTAGGCTTTACTCTGCATAGAGGCGATTACGGGAAAACAGCTTGAGGTTCATTGTCGTTTGCGGCAAGTCATTAAGCATAAATCCGACCAATGGTGAATATTTATGGGATCAGAATGCCTCTCCTTGTATAACGTTTGCTAATATCTCAAGGAAATATTCATTTAGTTGACACCAACAACCGATCTTTAATTGTTAAGATTCGCACAACGGAATCATCTAGTATTATAACCAGTCAGAAAGCTTCGTAACGAAATTAAGAAGACTTATCTGTTGACCAGTGAGTAATGGAAACTAGTTAAATATTTAAAAGTGAAATAAGCTATAGTTAATTGTTGTATTGTGACAGAAAGAAGCGGATATGGCAATGGTAATTGTGATGGGAAGACTATCAGAATCCAACAATCAGAAACGAATCTTATTTCTTACGGCATTGTCGGTACCGTAAAGTGTCCATATTTAATGGAGCGATCTCGAGTGAGGAAAAGTGGGTCTTTTATGAGAGCTCGTAAGCGTTCCAGACATTCGTTGTCATAACGGGATTCTTTGCCTCACACCACAATATACCAGCTCTACACCCACGCAAGATCATGCTTTGTGGTGGACTAGTAAGTGATGCACTATGAGCCGCTACCAACTGGTCAAAAACTACCCGCGGAATTATACTCGCAGCAATTGGAACGTGTGCAACAGTCACTGAAGCAAAAAGAGTCAGCATTTGTTAATCGGAAAAGTGTACTGTTCCTCTACAATAATTCCAGTTTTCAAGTGGCAAGGATACCATAGGGCAATAACTGATAGACACTTTGCCATCAACCTTACTACAGGGACCTCCAGATTACCACAACTTAGATTCCATGGACAACCACTGTAGTGTGAAGTCGTTTGCAAAAAAAGTTTCACTTGTGGCAGCCACTCACAGAGTTCTTTAGATCCAAGACATCGGACAGTATTTACATTAGTCGGACTATTGTCCTCATCTTTGTCGCCATATTTGTCACAACGTTTCGGCCGTTGTACGCTCCGGCCTTCTTCAGGTGGTTGGAATTTCGAACCGAACCCTTTATTTCGATCACTGGGGTAGACTGTTCTAGTTCCACGAGCCATGTTTGATGGATGTCAGTTATCAGTTATCTCCTGGTAATTTTCCCTCTGAACGTTCTCCACTGCCTGAACCGAGTATTGAACTCACACTCTTTGGGTATGTCACTGGATCTAAACAACGCCTTTATCCACTGTGCCATGTGTCCTTGAAACGTTGTGACAAATATGGCGACAAAGATGAGGACAATAGTCCGACTAATGTAAATACTGTACATAATACCTCATCTCGGAAATATAGACAGACTCCCAAGACATCGGACTTTAACCCCAAGGACGTTGCGCAGCTGAAGACACGCCGGCAAAACTTTCTGGATACCGATGGAGCGTATTTTGAGAACGAACGGCATATCAAATTTGCTGTATACATTTCTTCCTTATATATCAAAAACGGCAAAGAAATTTTGTTTAACTTGTAATTTTTTTTTTAAATCGTCACATAATATACCATTCCGAGGGCGCCCCTAGCGGTGTAATGGTTAGCAAGCTTATCTCGCTAGAACAATTACAAATGAGTAGTGAATTCCACCAAAACTTGGTGCCCCATAATTTTGGCCTTGTGCCACATCTAAGTTACGCTTGGAATATCGCTATTATACCATTCCTTCGGATCGTCATTCAGATTTAAAACGTCTGAATAGAATGCTGCAAAAAAAACAAATAACGCCCTTCTTTCATTTATTTAACAATTACTGAACATAAATAAATTACAATAGTTCACGAAAATCTATAAGCATTTTCACATCAAAACAACGTTTTTTATGATTAGCATGCTATTTAACAAAATGCATTCATTCTCGTTCAATACAACGATGAACCCTATCAGCAAAACATCTACAAACAATCGTATACATTTGTACATTAATTCAAGAAATCTATCACTAATTGCTTGCTTTAATTTGGCAATTGTTTTCAGTTTGATGCCTTAAGAAAGTCTGCTGGTGATCATGATGGCAACTTAATTGCTCCACGTTGATGTATCCATCTCATTTCGAAATAAAAATTTAACTATTCCCAAAAGAGTAAGTCATAGTTAATCTAAAGCTATATTAAACTACTGTAAATTACTTTTGACCAATAAAGTTTGATTAAAAAAGAGCGTTACTTTTGCCGCACCCTATATATAAAAGATTTTTTTTATACGAAAATATGTAGTAACAAATATTGGAATGTGTGGTGGCTTTCAATACCTGCACAAAGCATTAACAAATAGGAATGTTCCCCTAGAAACAGAGCAAGACATGCTGAAATACTATGTATAATCTAATTCCCTTTGCGGCAGCGAAACCTGGGCAATAAACTTAAAGATAAGGAAATGGCTTGAAACAAAAAAAAAGATGCTTTTCGAAGATCTGCTCTCTTATGCGGAGGTGAATGCTGGTAATGGCTTTCACGTTTTGAGCAGATTAGTAGCTACATAGTCTGATGGGGGTCACACAAAAATATTTTCCATTGCTTCATTAACGTTCCTAACATGGTTCTGCCAAATAAGCATTTAAATATCTATTTG
The DNA here is from genome assembly GCA_964036315.1 of Acanthosepion esculentum. NCBI lineage: Eukaryota > Metazoa > Mollusca > Cephalopoda > Sepiida > Sepiidae > Acanthosepion > Acanthosepion esculentum. The sequence goes on from OZ038494.1 coordinate 56,790,407, forward strand.
TTCTATACACCAGTTTTATGTGACTCTCATAGTGTTTTCATTCTCTCTTTTTCAGTTTTATTGTCGTTGTGCATCAATGGGTTTAAGTCGATGTAAAAGGAGACGATAACAAATTCCCCGGTGTGAATATTTGTTTATATACTCACGGGTTTCAGTAGAAACAACTCTCAAATCAAAGGGTAAACAAAACTGCTAAGTCATTACAAACGCCCATAGTATATATAATGGTTTTAAAGGACTTCATTGAACTTGGCTCTCTATAAAATCACCCGTTCTGAATAGGTCTCGGCAGGGTTTTCGGCTATTCATCTACACAAACCCGGCTATTAGTCAATGAACCATGTCAGGGCATATTTGATTCGACATTGTCATAATAATATATATGTATACATACAAACGCACACATACACACACGCACACGCACGCACACGCGCACACAGACACACACACACACACACACACATATATATATATATATATATATATATATATATATATATATATATATATATATATATATATATATATATATATATGTATGTAGAATTGAGATCTCTGATCCGCTGGCTTTTCGTATAGAGAAAAACGTAAAAATTAACTTCCTTTCCGCCGTGCAACGACGACCTAGAGGCAAGATATCTGACTGTTGTCGAATCAGTCGGGTTTCGATTCCGGGTTTAGGTAATCAGACATCTAGCCACACTGATGAGCTGTGATACAGCGAAACAGTATGTTTGTGTATGACTATATATATATATATATATATATATATATACACACACATAATTTAGGAAATTATTGAGCATAGTTTAATAGTAGTGTTTCCTGGTCTAAAAACAACCTGACCATTAACATTAGTTTATATATATATATATATATATTATAATGTATTACAATTATGTTTTTTACATCGATGTAAATGTTTTTACTATAATTTATTATAATACTATTTTACTCTACTTTGTATTGAGTACTTTTTTAAAAAATAAATGGTACGAACTGTGGATTTCTAATACATCTGTTCTTTCTCTTTTGGATCTCTCTCTCTCTCTCTCTCTCTCTCTCTCTCTCTCTCTCTCTATATATATATATATATATATATATATATATATATATATATATACTATTTGTTCAGCGTTCATTGTAAAACTTTTTAAAATGAGTACGACTTAGGTCGGTATTTAATCAAATAGAAGAATTATATTTCAGAACTAGCTTTATACCAGCGAGACGAGATGGAATTCAAGGTAAACAATTGAATTGTTAGGGGAACTCACATGACGTATTGAAGGCAAGAAGCGCAGAGTAATCAGCGCGTAACCTACCTAGCTTGTGTAAATTAACTTCAGAACAGGATTTAAGAGAGATAGCAAATGGATAAAATATACTAAAATCTGCAAAGGACAGAAAATTATGGAGAGAAATGGTCGCTAAATCTCCCGAAGAAATATGGCACATAGGAAAAGATGAAGCTGTCACATCTCGGTTGAAACTGTCCAACCCTCACTTTCCAGCCTTGATAGAGTTCAAAAGCGTCTACGCCGCCATGTTGGCGATGATAAAGTTTCCACTCTAAAACCCCTTTTCGTAAAAACGAAACTTATCGCTATTCTATTGTTAATTCTACAGCAAATGTTCCGACGAGTTCAATTCCTTACTTGCACCGGTTCTAACTTTTACACCGAACACCTGCCTTGCGATGAACATTGGAACCTACCACCCACATTCCCTTCGGATTCCATTACTGAGAAGGAAGTTCCACTCGGATATCTTTTACGAACAGAGCCCCGATAGGATGATTGCCGACAACTACAATCTTAACCTCTTCAAGTCTAGGAGTAGCCGTTTTCTTACACGTATATCTCCATAACTGTAGTTTTACCGCTCATCCAATAACCTCTTTCAGCATCTCTCTACCATTTGTGGCTTTGGGGCATTGTATACGGTGAACATTAGTAAACGAAATAAATTATATCGCAGATACTTTTAATTAACTGATGGATTGCATGGGTACCTGAATTACATCTTATTATCAGGGAAGACTTCAATACTTAGTAGGTTACGGAGAAAATGGAACACATAAGCTTCAATTTGAAAATTCGTTCTGTTCCTTGAGGGATATACGTCATCGTCGTCCTACTCAAGATCAGTCCAGTGTCGGGTTTTGTTCGTAGTGTCACCAGCATTTGACCAGCTCTCTCCAGATATCTAGATTGCATACCAACATCTGAGTTTTTGTGTATGAACTTCCAGGATAAATCAAGGAAGATAATTCCTCTTCTATTGCCTAATAGGATGACAGATAGAAGATTGTTTACTCTTACAACGAGTCCATCCGTTTTCACCTTTCTCTTCATGACGGTATATACGAACACTTGCAATTGAGTGTTCCTTTTCTCACGGTTTCAAGCACGTAATATGTGGATGATACGAAAGACATTAAAAAATTACCACTACTTGTCGAAGTAGCTTTTTGCTTTGAATTCTGCGTTGGCGGGATTTTTCCCTAGCATTATGCCTGGAATAAATTATGATCTTCTACAAGCTACCAAGTCGCTCTTAAAACTCGATCATGAAAATATTTAAAGCGTGACAATAATTTAACAGAAAGGCATAAATTAAAATAAAAAAAATAAAACAAGTCTTCTTTTCAATTTTCCAAGCAAAAAGAAAAAAAATATAGAAAACAAACTCAAACTGTTTTCATTCAACGTCCCCTCCACTTTACACCAATGACGTCGTCCGCCATTATGCTCGACAAGAATCAATAAACAACAGTTGATACAAATAATAGCATGATCTTTGATTTCTTTTAACGTTGCTATCATGTTGCTGTTCTTTCATACTCCCAACACCCCGACGTGATGAAGACAGTCTCGAAAAGCAGAGATTTGCCTGCCTTACATCCAAAATAATTCAATTTAACTTTTCAAATAACAAAATTATAAGCCTCTTAAATGAGTCAGTCTATTTACACGTGATGCATTTGATCTAATCGTGGAAAGTTAGTTTCTCTAAGCCAGTGAATCCGAAACAGTGCAGCGCGCCTCATAGGCGTGGCGGGAGAGGATAGCAGGTGAGACAGAATGATTGAAAGACAATCAAAGATTTAGAAACAGTTTTAAAACAATTCATATGCCAAAAATAAATATGATCTAAACATCTAAAATATTATTATGGATTGCTTATAATTGCATTCATGAATCCGTGTATAAATAATTATAAACAATTATTGACTGATTTTATCATTGTCATATTTTTGCTCTATATCAAGTATTAACAATATAATAATTATGGTCTGCAAATTGGAGGAGAAAGTTATCAATGATAATTTTCTGACTTCGAATCCGCGGTTATCTCCCTTTAATCTTCTCTCTGCTTTTTTTATTTTTAAATGTATTTTTTTTTATCATATATAATTTGGTGAGGCACGAACAAATTTTAAATCCGGAAAAAGTTTGGGAACCACTGCTGTAGACGATATTAAATTGTTAGCATTCAAAAGAATCCCAAGAAGTAGTCAACGGATTGTTGGCTGGCACCAAATTGTTTTTTTTATAATGACTGAGATGGTTTGAACAAACAACAGAACGAACATGAACTCGGACAATTTATCCACCATTTCGATGCAAATATACAACATCTTATTCAAAAATTGGAAAAATACATTACAAAAATTAAACAGACAGGCCTTGTAGGTTGTACTTGGTCAAACTTGTTTGAATATATATATATATATATATATATATATATATATATATATATATATATATATATATATATATATATATATACATATATATATATATATATATATATATATATATATATATATATATATATTATGGTTTACTTATAATTGCATTCATGAACCCTGTATAAATAATTATAAACAATTATTGACTGATTTTATCATTGTCATATTTTTGCACTATATCAAGTATTAAGAATATAATAACTATGGTCCGCAAATTGAAGGAGAGAGTTATCAATGATAATGTTCTGACTTCGAATTCGTGGCTATCCTCCTTTAACCCACTCTGTTTAATTTTAATTTTAAATGTACTTTTTATCACATAAAATTGAAGCGCGAGAAAATTTTAATTCAAAAATATGGCGCTGAGAAAATATGAGAACTACGGCTAAGGAAAATACATTGAGGGAAACAATATGTCTAGTCCTTGGGGCAGTAGACAGTATTACTGGACAACCATAGTTAATGGTCATCAGCATGAACTCAGTAAAATTTATGTTGCGTTGCATTCAATTGATTAATTAGCTGTTAAATTATGAAGATATTTACGTCATAGATTTCCACGACTGTCAGTATCGGTGGTCATATCCAGTATGTTTAATTCTCGTTGAGATTTTCTTCTGCATCAAGCTTTTCTCGCTTGAATTACTGACGCAACAAGACTCTCGCGTCCTGTTCCTCTTATATTTGCAAAATACATATTGAGTCTATATAAAGGTCGGTAGCGTTTTCAAAGACTATATGTTGTTATTGTACATCGACTTTTCTCAAAGAGCAATCACAGGCGATGAGAAATGGATGGTTTACTACAATGTGGAGCGGTATAAACCGTAGGGAAAGAAAAACTAATTTTGTTAATCGTTGCAAAGGCGGGTCAGCATCCTAAGAATGTGATGCAGCATATAGCACATATGTTGCAGCATATGTGCAATTTTTCCCAGTGTCCTATGACATATTTGAGGAAACTCTATGACCCTATCCTGCTACAACTAGGCATGCTAAAATGGTCAAGATGATCTTTAAAAGTTCCAAAGAACTGGCTTTCTTCCTGTTAAAATACATGTAAGGATCTAAATAATTTGTAATCTGAAATATTAAGGCCAGATGCGTTGTGCTGTAATGGATATCGGCTCTGAATGGGAAATCGGAGAGTCGAGTTCGAATTCCTGTCGGATTTGTTACAGTAATTTACGCGGAAATTAACCTTGGAAAAGGCATTTCTATGAAGCCATCTTTTCGGTTCTGCTATTGCTTAAATAGCATCTCAAATGTGGTCCTCTCGCACAGATATAAACGGTAACCTACTGCGGGAGATTATTCTGCCTAGTCAGTCATGAATCGGAAGAGAGATTATCGCCCAAGCCTGTATCACGTATCGCATTTAACGGACTGAAAGCCAGGTGAGTACCTCACGAGTATAAGGATATCAAAGCAATGCTTTACAAAGCTCTGCGGGGCCTGCAAAATGACATCATTCTGGTCTTGCCCTGACTGAAGACGAAACGGTTCCAACCTGCCAATTTCGTATACATTCAACGATGGCTTCCTCTACTCGATTCACCTGGGGAAAGTTTTTGTCATAATCCAACTAATGATTTTTCAAAATGAGCTCATAAAAGCATAATGCTTTTTAAATCTAACCAGATATACTGCATTGCATTCTTCTGAAGCTGACCGGCTTTTTAAACGATTAACACTGTTAGTTTTGCATTTTCCAGGGTCTAATCCGCTCGACATTGTAGTAAAACACCTACTTCTCATCGCCTGTGATTGCTCCTTTCAAAATTAGTTATTTTAAAATCCATACACGTATCGTACAGGAACACTAAGCGGAATGTCATCTTTGGGATTAATGGCTTTACAATGACACCAAGTGCTATGTAGATCAACCATTCTTAGTGAGTGTCGTTAGTAATTTGGTCTTTCGTTTGACAAAATTATTTGAATGCTTGAGAAAGGCAATGTTAAACCCTTTGACGTAGTTTTGCTGTCGACGACTCATATGCGAACAGACACGCAAAGATATATATATATTCTCACTGAGATTTGTGGTTGAGAATGTGTAGTGTGTGTCCGTCACACATATCATCGAAGAATTTCTTGAAACTTGTAAATTGAAATATCTAAGAAGAGACAATTAGCATTTTCATACCGACGTTTCGAACTTGGTCAGAAATCCGAGATAAGGAGAGGCTTATCGTTAGGAATTCCAGTTTCATTTCAAAACGACATTTTTTGTATGGTATGTGACCGTCCCATTTACAGTGAATATGAAGTCATCTTTACTTGGAACTTGGACACAGGTACGCGGAAATTATTCGAATGGCTATGAAGGCAATGAGCGAAACCTTAATAGAATTTTGATACCGACGTTTGAAAATTGGCCAGTAAACTATTGAAAGCGACCAACGTTCTGAGAATTAATTAAATAATCAGAACAACAGGTCGTGCTGAACACGTACGGAGCAGAATAAGAGGAATTCGGTGATTGATAGTGCGTGACTTAGATGAAGATGTTGGGATTTTACGGACTGTTTGTCATGTATCCAAAGCATTGTTAATATCTCGACGGCACATTTTTCACTGACTCGTGAAATGCGCCTTGGCAAAATATAGCATCTTCCACGTTAGACAAGTCTGAAAAACAATCCAGATTTGGCACCATCGATTTCTTATTTTTCCTTAATTTAAAATCGTCGATGGGAAAGGCGGCGGGAGGTTCAAACGGAGATTAGCACGATGAGAAAATAGTGATGCAGGTTCAGGCAAACTTTAAAGTGGATTTCGGAAGTTGTCTTAAAATTGGAAGCAATTAAGTCATCATTACTCTTGATAGCGATATGCTAAGTGTGGCTAACGAGTGACACAAGGCCGAAAGTATGGAACACCCAGTGAGGATCGAAATCACTACTCCGAAGTGATTGATCATGTTAACCATTACACAAGGTTAAATACCCTCATTATTCTTGATAACGATTTACAAAGCTAAAATGTGATAGGCTACTTTATCATTTTCTATTAAATGTTGGGCCATTTCCAAATAAAACTTGTACGTACTCCAAGAAATTACAAACCACCCTTACAATCATTCATTGCAGAAATGAACTAATCCTTTTAGCATATTAGCGACCGATTATCTGTCACGATGTTTTAAAGTGCCAGGCTTGGCATTTTTTCTATGGCGTGTTTGTACGTGGGATTAGTTTTATTCATTAATGTGTCTTTTCCAGGCTAGAATCATTCGAATTATATCCTCCTCATCTTCATAATATTAACGCCCTACTACCTTCACTTTTCCCGTCCTGGGTATGACGATAAACTAAATTCCGCGTCCTAGGTAAGACGATAAGCTACGTCTAACAACAAGGCCTCTGATCAGGAGGTTTTGAGGAGCGTGGAACCACCTCATAATTGCTGGTGTCCCTCGGTCCACCGTGACCGGAGGTGGTAGCATCTGTTAGGGTCCCGATTATGAGCAAATATTTAACACCCAAACTGGGGTTGACTCTATGAAAATGTAAAAATAGGTTTTAATACCCGGAATACATTTTTGAAAAAATAATTATTACCAGCAATACATTTTAGAGAAAAAAAATTACCAGCAATAATTTTTTTTGAAAAATATTACAAGCAATAAAAATTATGCCAGCATTAAATAACCCATTGAGGTGTTAATATGCCGCAAAGGCAAAACAAACCAACCTTCACTTTCATTCGTATTAACAACCACATTTATCGTTTCTATTTTAAAACCAACATTCTAACTTAAGTGGCTCTCAAGCTATATATTAGAAGAATGTTAATATAAAAATCTTACTTTTTGTTCGTTAATTTTTATGCTTAGTTTGTAGGACCCTATACAAACATTTTTCCCCTTTGTTTATCTGTATAATTTTTCCGATATGCCTAAATAGTGGGATATTTTAAACTACACATAATTGTTTATTATTTTTATTTCCCATATCACCGCAATAAAATTATGTATATGAGAAAATTAATAACTGGAATAATGTATTCTGCCGTAGACAATAAGCTATTGATGAGCTGATTTCTTTTTCCGCCATTTTAGATAGTATGCCGCGATTTTTATTATACAAACATGAATACACACCAAAAAATATCTTAACATAACGCCCACCAAAAAAATAAAACGAAAATCAAAGCAATAGAAATATTGAAAATTTGTTACAAAACAAGGAAGGATTTTAATTTTCCAAACAGAATATTTGCAAGCTGCCGAATGAGGCTATGAAGAATTCGACCAGAAGTATGCTTACCCACATAAATTATCTGGGTAGTAAATCCTTGTAAATTTTAACCAAAGAAATTGCCATTCAAAACGGTTAAAAGATGAATATTCATTCGCCTGTAAAATCCGCACTAATGAGTCTAATCCGTATGTAATGTTTCAAATTCTCAGTTTTCTTTCAGCTGAATTATGTCTCCCCGAATTATATGTCTCTACGAATTTTTATATGTCTCTATGACTGTAAAGACAAAACCGATTTTAGATTTCAACTCTTATGACGGAACTGATAATTTTGTCATTTTTTTTTCTTGCGTATATGCAGCTGAATTCATAAAGGGTATATTTTAAAACTGACTATTGAGGTGTGTTCCTGCTTCTGTTATTCTAATATAAAACTGCAAAAATATAAATGAATTATTGTTAAAAGCTGGAGATTAACTTAAAATAGATGTTTTTCTTTAAGGGGTGAAACTTTGAACAAAAACATCTATACTACCACGACGGATATTTGATATAATGGCATCAGTTTTATTTAATAGTAATGCCCTTAAACATTTCGCGGCTTTCAATGAAGTAAAACATCATGACTTTTCCGAATTACCCGGCGGTTAAAACGGAACAGTTCATTATTTTAATTTATTGGGCGTTTCTTTGTTTATTTAGTTTTTTCCTTCTTTCTTTCTTTCTTTCATTCATTTTCTCATTTAAACCAATTTGTTTCTCTGATATGTCTTTGCCGTCTTTCTACACGATCTAAACCGAATAGACCATTATGAGATATTGGCAGCACGTAACGTACGTATCTGCTAAGGTAGTGACAAGAAGAATTATAAGATTCCTTCCAAATTTATCTATAAGGCTTTTTCTGTATACATTTGTATTTTTTCCTTTTTTCGCACCAACTTGTTAAACTGACCGAAATCTGAACCTTTTTAATTGGTTTTAATTTTATTTTCCCTTTGAGAAAAATCTTCACCTTTTTTTTATTTTTCCATTTCTTCACATCTGGTACACTTCTTTCAAATGACACATGATAGTTTTTTCATACCTAATCCTTTTAATACAACTTTTATTGTGATTCTACATTTTAACTTTTTATGGAAGGAAATCTATCATTCATCATTTAGTTAATTTAATATAATTTTCTTCTGGAATGACCTGCTATTTCTAAAGCAATAATTATTGCAGTCTAAAATATATTCTTGTCATCAGCCTGAGAAGAACCATTACCCCACCTGACTGGGCCAAAGCATGTTTATAGCGCCGGATGTGACACAATTATCTCTTATCGATTCACAATCGCACCAGGAGGTTTGCTTAAGTGAATGTAACGAACCAGACTGGAATTCGAACACGGCTCTCAGATTTCTCATTTATTATTCATTACATCACCTGCGCCTCGAAGCTTACAGCATGTGATATTCCCAAGCGGTCACCCTTCTGGCTCAATTTCGATGATCGTACGGTAACCGGTGTTTCAACGTGATAGGGCCGTACGCCTGTTCATCACTGAGGAAATCGTCCAGCATTCACTGCCATATAAGAAGATCGATAATGCAGAGAAAATCAATACCCTTTTCTTAATTGTTTGCTTATCTTTTGGAAGGCATCTTTCTATGCTTCAATTCGCCGTCTAATTTCTGTGTCACCTTTTTCCGTCTACTTTGAATGACACATATTAAATACTAGCAGCATGTTCGGCATTGCCCGTGCTTGATTAAAAAATCCTACGACTCATAAAGCACTCGCTATCACTTGACTATCTCACACTGCGAATTTTTTCTAAGCTCTATACTAAACATTATACCTGTTACGAAAACAGAACTATACAAAATGAACACAAAACGATCAGCTTTCAAAAAAGGACTCGTAACTGGAAAAACCGAATGAAAAAAGAATGTTAACAACAAATACGTTTTCACACCCAAACCAGTTCTGCGGAATCAGAATCAAAGTTGAGTTTAAGCAAGCGAATGAGCCAATTGGAGTAAAATGCCATGCAGATTTAAATTTTTCTTACTTGTAACGAATGCAGCTACCGATATTTTTTGCATGCTAGTTAATATTCGTGTCAGTCAGCTGTTGGCTCTCACGCTTGCCAATAGAATCTTCATGCCTATTCGTGGCAGCCAGCTAGAGGCTTTCGCTCTGACCAGTAGAAAATGGCCGCAAACTACATGAAAACTAACGTGGAAGCATGAAAAATCGATTATTTCCACTATCGATGGGAGTTGGGAAATGCAATGTCGGTCTTGGCATTTTCACTAACTTGGAGCATGTGCATGTAAATTCTGGTGCAAATCCGTCGAAAATTGGGGCTGTGCATTCGTCACACACACACACACACACACACACACACACACACACACACACACACACACACACACACACACACATCCTACCTTTTATAGATAGAGATAATAATTGCCGGTGCCACACATTGACAGAAAGCGTATTTTATAAAGCTGTATAGTTCAAAAAATTAAAATAATCTTTCAAATAGTCACACTCGTTTCGGTTCTGCTAGGCTAGAAGTTGCTTAACTTCGGTGGTCGGACAGAGAGCCGGCCTTACAACGTGATGTGGCCGTTTAACGCAACAACCTAGATTGATATGGATTGGGAGAAGAACAGCTCTTTGCTACATCACCATTTTTCATCTTTCACCTTTTCTCCTCTGCCGCTTGATTAACTTTTGATCAATTTGAATTTTCTACAATCCTTAGTAGTCAGCGTGATATTTGAATTTGTTTCCTTTATCATTGAAAGCTCGCTTTCCTTGTCTCCGCTTAAGGTTACGAAAGCCAGCCAACACGGGCAATTCAAATGTCGCGTTATAGCTATAGATTTCCTTCTCTTAATGAAACCACGCGGCAGTATTTCTCTAAACACATTACTGGATAAGCAGCGTGAATTAAATTTTCAATACTTCGTCTGATACATGAAATATAATCGGCAATCTTGTTTTTGATATTCAAGAATGGTTTGTAGTTTCACACAGAAAGATAGACATGCGCTATTTTTCTTTTGAAGTAGATGTTTTTTTTACAAGAAAAGTTGGTTGATTGGCAGATCAATACCTCTTTGGGTTATTTAATGCCGAAATCTAAAAACTTTGAATACAGTTTTATCGCTTCACCTAAATATATTTGGTTCGCAATTGTATGCCTTCAACTACAGATAAAATTGATTGTTGGTTATTTTGCTCTAAAATATATTGCTGATAAGTCTACAATATTTAGGTAATGTTTGTAATTTTACTATAAAAACGTGTTTTTATACATTCATAATTTTCTCTTTGTTGATACTTAACTTTTTTCTCTTAGCTCGGATCCTAACAGGTGCTACCACCCAGGCCAGGGTTTATCTGGGAACAATAAAAATTAAGATGTGGTTCCACGATGATTGAATTCTGTATGTCTTAAATTAAATATATTTTGTACGCAACTGTATCCATTCAGCTAAATATAAAATGTATTTTTCGGTTATTTTGCTTTAAAATGTATTGTTGGCGGTTAGACTCTGTCTAATATAAAACGTCTTGCTGGTCATTTTGCTTGAAAATGTATTCTTAATTTAACTATAAATAACTATTGCTTGTAATTCTAATATAAATAGGTACTTTTGTTTATTCTTTTTATATAAATATATGTTGCTTTTATTTTTACTATAAAAATGTATTTTTGGAGTCTGTCTATATTTCTGAGATGAGGTATTATGTACAGTATTTACATTAGTCGGACTATTGTCCTCATCTTTGTCGCCATATTTGTCACAACATTTCAAGGACACATGGCACAGTGGATAAAGGCGTTGGTTAGATCCAGTGACAGACCCAAAGAGTTTGAGTTCAATACCCGGTTTGGTGGATGTCAGTTATCAGTTATCTCCTGCTAATTTTCCCTCTGAAAGTTCTCCACTGCCTTAACCGGGTATTGAACTCACACTCTTTGGGTCTGTCACTGGATCTAACCAACGCCTTTATCCACTGTGCCATGTGTCCTTGAGGCGTTGGTTAGATCCAGTGACAGACCCAAAGAGTGTGAGTTCAATACCCGGTTAAGACAGTGGAGAACTTTCAGTGGGAAAATTCACAGGAGATAACTGATAACTGACATCCATCAAACATGGCACGTGGAACTAGAACAGTCTACCCCAGTGATCGAAATAAAGGGTTCAGTTCGAAATTCCAACCACCTGAAGAAGGCCGGAGCGGTACAACGGTCGAAGCGTTGTGACAAATATGGCGACAAAATGTATTTTTATACTTTTGTTTTGTTTTGGGGCTTCACTATTTGCCCATAAGTGGGACCCTAACAGTTGCTACTACCCAGGATCGGAGTAAACCTGTGGGAAAGTGCAATTAAGTGGTGGATCCACGCTCCTCCAAACCTCCACTCTCCCGATCAGAGGATTTGTTACCGGATATATTTTATTGTCATCTCAGGATTATTGTTAGAAGTAGTGTGAAATGTTAACATCTTGATTATGTCATTATTTCTCGGTGTCTCAACGTGGTAGGGTCGCACGCCTTTTCATCACTGAGGAAATTGCCCAACATTCACTGCCATATAAGAAGATCGATAATGCAGAGAAATTCAACACCTTTTTCTTAATAGTTTGCTTATCTTTTGGAATGCATGACATCCGAACAACTTTTATAATTTCTAAGTGTTTTGTTTTTGTTTAGAAGTTCGTTATTTGCCCATAAATAGAACGCTAAAAGATGCTACCAGTCCGGGTTAGGGTGAACCTGGGAACAACAGCTATTAAGAGAGCGTTCCACGCTCCTCAAACCATCCAATATCCCAATCAGGAACCTTGATACCGGATGTAGTTTATCGTCATACCCAGGAATATAGTTAAATAAGTGTGGAACGTTTACATCTTGATTATGTCATTATTTTCTCTCCCAGTTACATGTGATAGCCATTTTATTTGTTACGACGGTTGAAAGTCCTCACATGATGCTGTTTTAGCAAGTTGATACAGTTTTTTTGTGATTCTGTAGCGCCAGCTTCGAAGGAGCGTAGTCTTTGCCACGACCCATAGGCTTCGGTCGCTCAGAGACATTTTGATCATTAATTCGAGAAAGCGGTTTCATACAGCTAACGGTTTAAACATTTTTGAACGAATTTGGCACCATGCATGACATCTATATGAAACTCTTGATCTGATGAGACTATAAAGTACATTATATAGATTTGTGAATGGCCTCTGAACAAAATTTTATAATTTCATAATGTTTTGTTTTTGTTTCGGAGTTCGTTATTTGCTAAAAGATGCTACCAGTCCGGGTTAAAGTGAACCTCGGAACAACAGCAATTAAGAAAGCGTTCCACCGTCCGCAAAAAGTACAAACTCCCAATTCAGGAGCCTTGCTACCGGGTGTAGTTTATCGCCATAACTAGAAATATTGTTTGATTGCGGAATGTTAACATCTTGATTATGTCATTATTTTCTCTTCTAGTTGATTGTGATTGCCGTTTTAATTGTTACTACTGTTGAAAGTTCTCACGTGATGCTGTTTTAGCGAGTTGGTACAGTTTTGGCTTGTGCGGTTCTCCCGATCAGTCTGTGGTCATACCCAGGACTAACGAGAAACGTCTTTTGGTTAAATGGGGAATCGAAATGCTAAAACGATTTTTTTCCGCTAACACCACATCTGATTAGCATTTTAAAAGAGATTGTAAGAATCCTATTTAATCTACTATCTTGCAGCTTGTGTAAGCCAGTTATAACAAAAGTTTCAAACTCAATCTATCTCCCCGTCTTTCATGATCAGAAAGGCTTCATTATTCTACCACCTACAAGATTCCATCTCCTCGACGCCGCCATCTTTCTTCGATTTTCCTTTACCATTTCATGGCGAATCTCTTGATCGTTTTCTTGGATTCTACTTGATCTTCTGTATAGTTTGGTTTCGACGTCATCCTTCATTCTGTTTCCACCGTTTACAAAACCTTTATATAAAAAAAATGCATTCTAAAGGTATACGCAGCGATCGTGCTTCCTACACACTGAGCAAATCAATTCCTTAAAGTCATTCAGTCTAAAACGCTAGAATTTGTTTTTGCTGCAAGAAAGAAAGAAAAAAGAAAGAAAGAAAGAAAGAAAGAAAGAAACGCCCATTGAGTTTTGTCTGACATTTAGAGACGTGTTACTATTAAATTCAATTAATTTTTTTTGTTTTTTTTTATTTTCAGCGAGGGCGATTTTAATTATATGTGTGGCGTTTTCTAAAATAAAAATAGAACTAACATTTGTTCTCCTCAGTTTTTAATAGAATATATTGGCTAACGCCAAAGATTTGGAATTGGACGTCTTAGATGGAAAACGTATCACCACTGAAACTACCGTCAGCTGTCACTTACATTTGAATATTTGTAAAATCTTGATTGGTTTGCTTTCTACAGCTTATCAACTTATAGCGAGTTATTTGAAGCCAGAAAATATTTTGAGATTATGAAACGTTCTTTGCACGTACAATAATTTATTTATACAAGTCTTACTAATTAACCCATAGCTGGGGAGGAAAGAGGTGTATCCATAGTTTTCCCATGGTTATTTGCGCTTAAGTGAATATAACGAAGACAACGGGTAAGACATCTCGGTTATTCGATTAATAATTCCTAACCATTATCCATTACATCAAACGCATATACAAGTTTCCAGCACCTGATATTTCCAATTGGCCACCCACATAGACACTGACCAGGCTGGAAGTTGCTTAACTTCAGTAATCGTACGGTAACAGGTATTTCAACATGATTTGGCCATACGCCTTGTAAAATATCATTAAACATTCGTATTTCTTCTTTTTCTTCTTCTTTTTTCTTCTTCTTCTCCTCCTCCTCCTCCTCCGCCTTCTTCTTTGTACCGTATCTCAGGGCATGATCAATCAGCGTTCTCCACAAGTTCCATTGAAAGCTATTAGTAAATTTGGTCTTTTCATCATCCCCCCGATCCCTGTTCTGCTACCCGTTTACACAAGCTTCTGACATTGATTGCTTGCTGTTTTCCCCCCATCTCGCTTCAATATGACCTGTGAGTGTCAACTTCTCCAAGTCCTCTTTCCTCGTGAATTATCCTAGAAGTTTTATCCTTTTGATTCAAATTATACGCGTCCTTTTTGTTTTCATTTTCCTTAAAATCATCTTGTCATTCGCATATTCAGTCCATTGTATACTCAACATCCTTCTGTAGCACCACATTTCTACTGCCATAAGTCTCTTCTTCATCTGTGCGGAGATTGTCTAGCTTTCGCTGCCATATTGTGGGACCGATATTACATAACTGTTTTTCATTTCTGTTGGAGTTTTTGGTACCTTAGTGTACTAGTGAGCCAGCCAAAATGAGCTGACTCATTTTATAGTTCACCAATAGAAGTACAAAACATATCAGAAGGATCAAAATATTCAATAGGAAGTGTAAAAAGGCGGCCATATTTTTTCCGGAATATTCACTGCCAGCCTTTGATATCGAAGACTGAAGAATTACGGAACAGTTGCTGGTGGTATTGGCCATATAGTCAGATTCAGCAGAGTGTCTGACTCGTGAGTGTTAATTTTTAACGTTATTTCATTGAACAGATTACGTACTGCGCTGGATTCTATATTCATAGACTATGGTGAACATGGTCAACAATTTCTTTTTTTCGAATTATATTTTCCTGTTTTCTTTTTAATACTTCGCTTATCTTTTGGAATGTATCTTTCTCTTTTCCAATTCTCGTTCTCATTTCGGCGTTCAGATTTTGTGTCCAACGTACTTGCTTGATTTTAGTATCTCCAATGGGCAGTTTGCTTATTGGCCTTTTCCCCTTGCTGACAATCATACACACTCTCAACTTAACAATTGACGCTTTCACTGCCTGCTACATGAATTTATACATTTTTCTTTCTCAGTTTTCTCATCGATAATAATTGGTTGTGAGTGTAGAGAAATCGGCGAAAAGATCCACGCATATTCTGCTGCGTTCACTTTCATATAAATGCAGCCGGAAAGGATATCGTTACACTGTTGTTCGAAAAAGCACATGGACCAAAAGCCACTTATGTTAGAGTGTTACTGAAAGAATTTGCTTTGTGGATTTTAGAGTAAGAGACATGCTGTGCAGATTATGAAGATATGTAGAACAGATCAAGTTTGACCCTAGAAGATATTAAGATAGCAGTGTTCGTGGAACCATCCTCTCAAGAGTTTCTCGTAGAAGGCAATGGCTGCCAGAAATAAAAGCTTTCCGAATGGCGGGTTTTAGTTGTAATTTTCTGAAAAGCTCTAATTAAGGAATGTAACTCGTCAAAGCATAAATAAACGAAATAAAAGGAAATAACGGTAGAAGAGCGTGTTTGGAAATTATGTTCTAGTTTGGAAAATAATGCATCACCAAAAAGTCCGCTTAAACTCTTCTTTTTTTAAAAAAAATCTTTTCGATTCTGGAAACAGTGGATTCGGTAGCTATAGGCCAGATATGGATATGAATCAATCTCTTTTTCCCTCCAAATGTGCGTTAAATAGCGGGGTTGATTGGAATCTCAAGCACTTTAGTGCAACCAGAAAAGTACCAGTGAATAATATGAATTCAAAACTGTGGCAGAGACAACGGGAAAACACTCCACTATCTTTCCGCAAATATATGGCAACTCACAAATCATAAAGAAACGATTCGAGTCATTCGTTTTTTTTAAATTTTTATTAAATTTCTTCAGGTTATTTAAATCCAAAAAATATTTTCTTAGATTGTAATAATGTATTTTTTTGGGGGGGGGTTAGTTAATAATGATTTAATTGTTATGGTCCAAGATTAGGACCAAGGAAGAACAACACGAACACAAGAGTAGGAATAACAAAGATATATTAAACAGAATAATAATAATAATAATAATACAAGAAGTTGAAGGTGTTAGTATGACTGTCAGCCTGCTTTAGAGTGAACTACTATTGTCTCGACTCGTTCCAACTCGACTCGTTCCACTTCGTTTTCTAGTGATTTTCTACGCCCGGCTTAGATGTGGCATAAGGCCGAAAGTATGGGGCACACAGTGAGGATAGAACTCACTACTCAGTCGTAATTGTTATGGCAAGACAAACTTGCTAACCATTACACCACCTGGAGATGCCCTCCACTTCGTTCGCTATCCGTCTCTCTTGAGAGGCGCAGTCTTTATAGTATCAGGAAGAGTTTATTGTCGTTACAGGTAAGATCCCATAACATTAATGATACAAGTCTTAGTAATTAACCGATATCTGCGAGAGGAATAAGTGGATTCATACCTTCCCAAATCATATTTGAGCCTAACTGAATATACCGAACCTGAACGGGAATTGGAACTCGGTTCTCCGATTAACAATCCCATGTCGTTATATATTATATTACCCGCTAATTCAAGTTTACAGCACCTTGTATTCCCAAAGGGTCAACTATCCAAGTACTGGATAGGCTCGGCGTCGCGGTGATCGTATGAGAACCGGTGTTTCAATATGATATTGCTGTTAGCTCATAAAGAATCGAAACGATTGCCCATAACATTTCATTCGTTAAAATTCAATAATAAAACCAATGTTGTATAATTAACGCACTGAGATTCCCTCTAATGGAAATTATCCTCCGATAGAGGAAGTACATCCAATCTGCTCGGTGCAATGTATATGAGGATTTTACGATTGATAATTTTCTCGAAAAAGGGGCACAGGGATACAATTTTGCTGATATGCCGAAGTATTTAAAACTGTTATAAACATTCAACTCTCAAACCTATAATCAATAAGTTTAGTCAGGGAAGGGAAACATTCTGAGACGTACTCTAGAAAAAATATATAAATATATTTGATGTTTATAAACTTGCAGGAATTATCAAAGATATTAAACACCGTCTCAGCTCTGCAACAGATTATGTTGACAATACATATCATCTGGTCGATGAATTCAAAAGAGAATTACATTGCTGAATTAACGATACGTTTTCAGAAAGGTCACGACTTAGTTTATAATCAATCAGCGAAAGTTCGAAACCATTGTTTTCCTTCTTGAAAAGAAGCCTCTCGGCTTCTCTATTTCCAGGCTAACGAATTTCATCTCTCCAATTTAAGTATTACTTTTCATATTGCATATCCCCTTTGCGACTACTCGGCCTCACATTAACTGCTGACCTGAGATGGAACAAATACATTGAGTCAATAGCTTCGTCCACCGCAAGGAAAATTGGCTCCCTGTGCCACGCCAGGAAATTTTTCTCGCCGGATTCGATCCTTCAAATCTACAAATCAACCATTCGCTGCCATATATGGTCTGGTGCCCCTTACGTTTGTTTCAAAGTTCTTGATAAGATCCAGACGGATATGCAACGTAATTGGCTCTGATCTGGAATCTCGTCTGCAGTCTCTCTCTCACAGACGTGCCGTCGCCTCCCACTATCTTTTTTACAAATATTTTCATGGTAACTGCTCCGAGGGGCTGTTTTCGCTGGTTCCCAAACTTCATGAATTTAAGCGTTCAAGTAGGCCTGCATCTCGCTCTCACCCTTTCACTGTCGAAACTGTTAAATGTAGCCGCCTCTTCTACTTCAATAGCTTCATGTCTCGCACCCCTCGCCTGTAGAACTCCCTCCCCTCTTCTTGTTTCCTTGATAGCTATATTCTTCAACTATTCAAATGTAATGTCAATCGACGTCTCCAGATGCCTTGATCTATCGCCTATCCTTCTCTTCATCCTTTCCTCCATCACTCCTGTTTGCTCTCGCTCCAACTCTCTGTAACCTCTTGCGTGCTGGTGGCTTCCCGCCTTGCTTGGTGTGAAACGCTTAAAAAAAATATTGTTATCCATCATTTTGAGTACATCCGTTATAAAAGAATGTCTTTCTTATTGCTTAAACTAAAATGATTGAATAATTTATATAAATCAGTCCCATGAACGACTGTGATGGTAGGCTTGATGCCCAGCAAAGTACCTGCCAGGTTGCTTCCATATATCTAGGTTTGAAAGCCGGATGGTTATTCATTCATGTATACATTTTCTCCGGAAATAATCCTTGGGAAATCAATCCCTCTCTATAAAAAAACGATCTCCTCTAAATTGAAGACTTGGTCGCCGATACGTGACCGTTTATTTCATCGGTGGGAGCCCCCAACCTTGCCTTTGACTTTAGCCTACATACCCCTCTGCTCATCGATTCTGTTATCACCGCAGCTATGAAGCTCAGTTTCCGTCATTGGGATAGGTGGCGGCTGACCATGCAAGTAGGTTAATCCGCCCATTGAAAGGACTTGTTTTTAATCCTGTTAATTGTCTTGTCGCACTCGGATCACTGGAAATGGTCGGCGGTGGAACCAGTTTCCGTTGTCATATTTAAACAGTTTGCATAAGTATAACTTCCAAACTGCGGGGAAATAACCAACAAAACCTCAGGTAATGTTCAGCTTAATACACTTGATGTGTGTATTCTTACGCCAACAATATATAACCGATCGTCTGGTTAATATCTGATCATTTTTGAGGCGCTTCTATTATTTTAAAGAAATAATTGTTTATATTTATTGAGCAAACACAGAAGTATATTTTTCAGTTTATTATACGAAAATAAAAGACATTTGTTTTATTAAACATTTTACTAAAATGTATTGAGCAGGAAACGGGAAACTTTCGTTAGAAACCAAGAAAAATGTACCGAGCTGTTATGCAAAATCAATCCTCCTACATGGCAGTGTTTACTGGACTGTGTCTTCACAAATAAAGAAAAGACGAAGCAACAGAAATGTGCTTCTCCTGAAAGATGATGAGAAGACAATGGACGGAACGGCTGAGCAACGACGATGTTTTAGAAAAAAATAAGAAACTGCTGTTTAACATCACGAAGAGACAGCTGAAATTTCTAGGACACATTATGAGGGAATATGTCTTGGAAAATTTGACACACACACGAGAGATTAAAGGCAAGTGGGAATGAGAACAACAGCGTATAACATACCTAGCGAACCTGTGTAAATGGATGGCAGAAGAGAGTTTAGGAGATATAACAGAAAGGCAAAATTTATTAAGAGCTACGACGGAAATTGTGGCGACACATGATCGTCAATACCCCGAAGGAACACGAATAAAACGTCACTGACATCTATTGTCTTTCAGAACAGGGATTCGTCCCTGCGCTGGTAGTATCGCGGCTACGTCTAGCTATGACCAGCTTTGACCCACTCCGCCCAGCTTGGACAAGCTATGACCAGCTAAGACCAGCCAAGACCAGCTATGACTAGCTATGACCAGCTATGACCAGCTTGTACAAGCTAAGACCAGCTAAGACCAGCAAAGACCAGCTGCCCGGGTGAAAAACCCGGGTCCCCACGTTAAAAACCGACCTTGTGTCACAGCCTGACTCAGTGGGGGGTCAAGTAAATACCTCTATTGTCTTTCAGCCAAATTTATGACTGCATCCTTCCAGAAATTTATGACTAGTTCCTCGCAGAACGTGTTTTTTTAAGGAAATAACTGCCTTTTAGTTTTTTTTTTCAGTCTATTAGGTAATTGTCATTCTTTTTCTTTTTTCAAAAGACCAGAATATATGGCACCGTGAATATGCAATATCTGGTAAATACGACGATGAATAAAAGTAAAAATAGTCAACTATTGCCGGATCAGCAAATAAAGTTCAGCTTAAACTGGGGAATATTATATCCCTTCTATTATCTTATTGCAACATCTCCAGCCTGCATTTAACTGGTCTAAAATGGATTTGTTGGTGACCTTTCTATTCAGAACATGTGCGATTGCTTTTCATCACATTTCATTGATAAATTGGTAAATCACGGTGTCTTCTTTTGTTGCAGTCACATCTTCAGGTACCCTTTTGTTAGTTCAAATAGCCTAACTGTGGTTTCTACTGCAAGTGTGCTGAGCAGGCATTAGCTGCAGTGTCTGGAAGAGAGCACATCATCCAGCGTTATCAACCATTCATTCAAAAGCTCAGTGACGATTACTTGGGATTTCATGGTAACCCAAGTATCAACGGCATCCGACCATTCCCGTTTACTATATTGCACCCCAAAGCATTGGGTCGACACATCGTATAGTTTTCAGGCACTGCTGTAGAGCGTCCTCTGCGCAGGCCGATAATATCAAGACTAACTTTCCTCACTCGGGTCTCATGCCCGAAAAACAGACGTTTTAACAAGGCCCTCGGCCAAATGAGCATAACACGGCGACGCGTCGATATATAATTATGCGGCGAGGGTACAGGTGTAATATGTAGAAGAGTGAAATTTAAATTTAAATGAAGCCAGACATTTAAAAATATAAAATTTACCGTTGGTCTCTACTGACTTTTAAGCAAATAGGCATATCGTTTCCCGGGCATGATGAAGTCATTTTTGAGAAAGAAACGCATTATATATATATGTATATATATATATATATACATATATATATATATATATATATACATATATATATATATATATATATATATATATATATATATATATATATATATATATATATATATATAT